>JAJHZJ010000304.1:1974613-2574613 GCA_023548195.1 Bettongia penicillata ogilbyi
CAACTATAAAATGAGTTGGAGATGGAAACCACTTCAGTATCTTTGCCAAGAGAACCCCAAAAGGGATCATGAGGAATCAGACACGCCTGCAATGACTGAAAAACAACAAGCACAAAATTACTGTAATAAGCGTTGATATTTTTCATTGTCAATGACATTTAAATAGGTCAGGATTGAGTTGCTTCAATTGTTTTAACAAGTTGGTGGTCTGACTATATGAAGACAGCTGATTAAGAGATGGCTTACATTAATAATGAATCTTGTTAAAATTTGGCCACTTTCATTCTTGTGATATTCTTTGATATTCTTTGCTTATGGTTTCCAGAGCTTATGGATTTGTTTATTTTTTATGACTTATTTAAGATTGTATTTTCATAATATATTTCAGTAGTCCTTTGAATCTGTATTATTATTTATGGTACGTATATTTATTTTTCTCTTATAAGTTTACTTAGTTCTACAAAGGCCCACACTGTTTCAGTGTTATTTCTTGTATAGTTTGGAACACATAATTTTAGAATAGTTGGGATTTTAAAATTAAGCCAATGTAGTACATGTGGATTTCAGTGACTATTTAGTATTAGTATAAAAGTTATTTTTGGTTATGCTAGAGGCTTAAATTTTAACTTTAACAATTTTTATCTAATAGCACTACATCAACATTTATAACACTTTAAGTAACCACACTCTAAATGGCAATGAAGTTTAATACACAGTTTCTTTAAAAACCATTTTGAAATCATAGTAAGCTTTTTAAAAATAATATTTTATTTTTCCCCAATTACATGTAGACAATTTTTGACATTCATTTTAAAAAAAATGAGTTCCAAATTCTCTCTCTTCCTTCCCTTCCTCCTCACCTTTTTGAGACAGTAAGCAACATAATAAGCTTTTAAAAGCATTCAGAAAACTTTGCTTCTACCTAGTTATTAAGCAAAATGCAAGCAGGTGACATTTAGCTATAACTTTAAATGTTCTTAAAATCCTCTGATATAAACAAACAAAAAAGAAAATAAAACTTTTTGCCTTCTACAGTGGACAACTACCAATCAGTGACAGAACTGACCTGACCAGTATACATTATTTTTGAAGATGGAAAATTTATTCAGTGTTTATCCTGTAATTTTATAGATTCTTTTCTCAAAGAAAGAATTCATGATGTAAAAGTATAGTTTCCTTGTTTTCTATAGGCCTTTGTACTCTGTCATTCCCTATTCCTGACTTATGCTTTCCAGTTTATTGCTCACCTTTTCCCATCTTTGCACTGAAGCCCCCTAGAATTAAAAGTGTGTGTTCATTTAATTTGCAAGGCCTTAGCAAGTTCTTCATCCTCTGCAACTGATGCTATTAAATAGGCTTAAGTACTTTCATGTCCTTTTTGATATTACTTATGAGCACTGAATACAAGATGACCAAATATCCCATGAAATGATGTTTCTTGTCACCTTTGGGCAGACAATAAAACCAACTTTCCAGTTTGTTTCTTTGCCTCTAAGGATTTGAGGCATCCTTTGATTTGGTTGCAACTTCCTTCTTCTCACTTTCTTTATAACAAGAATTCAAGATTCACATAATTCAGCTCTGCCTAATATGTCTACTAGTTGAATGCTGGAAAAGGGTTTCACTCCCCTCTCCCCATCCCCTCTTCCCAGCTTCCCAATCCCTGGGACTCAAGACCTCATCGCTGCCTTATTTCTGTTCTCAACCTCCCTACCCCCATCCAATCAGTTGCCTAGGACCATGCCTTAAACCTAAATCTCACTGATTGGCCAGCAATGGGTGGCAGGGCAAATCCCACTTGGGCAACAAAGAAGTGAAGAGAGAGTGCATGAATAGGAGGCAGTTTAGCGCGGTGGAAAGAGCAATGGTTCTGGAGGTAGAGAGGCTGGGTTCAATCAAATCCCACCTGGGATGTTTCCCATTCATGCCTTCATCCCCTGAGTCAGAATTCCATCTATCAAATTAGAGGATTGAACTAAATGGCTTCTGAGGGTCCTTTGAGCTCCAGTCTGGTGAAATCTTGAGAGGAATTCCCTTTTCTGGAAGACAGAAACAACTTGAATTGCATGGGGAAGCTCAAGCTCCTTTTGAGAATCTCCTTGCCTCTCTGAGACAATGAGTGGAATGCCAGAAGCTGGGGCCCAGAGGTGATGATATTTGTCCAAAGTCACAACAGTTAGTAAGAGAAAGAGGTGGGATTCCAACCCAGGTCATCTGACTCTAAACCAGTCACACCATGCCATCTCTCTTCCCATGGACTCTAGGCCACAATTGTGTCTTGGGGAAAGTGATACATTCAACAATATAAAGAGCACAGTCACCAATTCATAAGATTTTTTGGAAGGGTCTTGGATTTGACCCATGTGCCTCAACAAAGTAACATTGGTAGTAGCTGCGCTCCATCTCCTGGCCAAAGATGGCTCAGCAGCTAGAAAAACAATTTTTTCAGTCATGTCCCACACTTTGTGACCCCATTGGGATTTTCTTGGCAAAAATATTGGAGTGGTTTGCCATTTCCTTTCCAGATCATTTTTACAGATGAGAAAACTGAGGCAAACAGATGATTGCCCTAGTCTGAGGCTAGATTTGAACTCTTCCAAGCCCGGTGCTCTACACACTGCTCCACCTAGCTGCTCTAGAAAAGCAAAGAGAGGATCCAAAAGTAGAAGTGGCTGCGGGCAGATAATTTCAAATAGATACTATAGTCAGGTATTTAGTAGAGGGGATTAATTCTTGCTCAATTAGGACTGGACTTTCCAATTCTCCTGATGTTCATTCCAATCCCAAGATTCCATTACAGTTGTGTAACTTTTGACAAGTCACTATTCATCTCTTTGGGTCTCAGTTTCCCTATCTGTAAAAAGATAAGATCATATTCCTTAGTCACTAGGGTTCATTGATAGTGTAGGGGTGAAAAAGGAAGAAAGAATAGTATAGGGGTCATGTGATGTAAAACTGGAAAGAACTTGAGAGATCATCTTCCATTTCCTCATTTTTCATGCGAGGAAACTGAGTTCTAATGGTGTCGCGCTGTAAAATGCTGACCTTGGCTGGGGTCAGGCGAAACTTGTTCAAATCCCAGGTCCAAAATTTACTAGCTGCCCAAGTCTGGGCAATTTATCTAAGCTTTAATTTCCCCAACTGAAAAATGGGATTATCTTTGAACAACCTACCTCACGGGGGGGGGTGTTGTGGAGGTGTTTTGTAATACTTTATAAATGTGTTATTATGATTCAACAAACAGACCGACTATAGTAGCGGAATACTAATTTCTACCATTTAACCAGGGAACTATTTGTTCTGAAGAAACCAAAAAGGGCGCTCAAGGGCCCCGCCCCTTTTGGTGCCCCACCCCCCCAGGGGCGTTCCTTGTAGCACGTGCTCTCTTAGGCATCGGTAGCCTACAAGAAGGGGCGGGCCTTAATCCGAGGACCTACCCTTTTGGAGAAGTTTATTTAGTAAAGGGGAAACCGTAGTACCACAAAGTCTAGTTATTGTGAAAAAATAAATGCAAAGGAAAAATATGTAAGGGGTTATTGGTTGCCACTTTAAAATAGATGGATTTCTCGGGGTTATTCTTATCTATTATGTTACGGCCCCTTTTTTTTGATGGGGCTCTTGCTTTCATCTCTCCCCATGATGAGGGTGGTGTTGGTATATCCCAAAACGGGGCGGTGTCGCAGGGAGGACTCCATTTCCCGGCGTGCCTCACGAAGCCCAGTGAGTTGGGAGCAGTGACGTCGGGGGAGGGAGCTGGCCAGTGCTGAGGGGCCGGGCCCAGGGTTCGGCCGGGGAATCTCAGTGAGCGCAGGAGCTTCGGGAACCCAGCGCAACTCCCAGCCCAGCGCGGAGCAGCTCAGCCTACCCCAGCTTGTCCCGGCCCGGCCCGTCCCGGGCCATGACAGCCTCCGCCTCTGGGGAGCCGCCCCTGGCGGAGCTGCGGGCCCCGGGCTGGCCCTGAGCGCGCCCATGGAGCGGGACGAGCGGCCGCACAGCGGCGCCGGAGGCTCCTCCGCTTCTCCGGAGCCTCCCCTGGCCCCAGCCCCGGCGGCGGCTCCGGCAGCGGCCCCGGCACCGCGCAACGGTAGGTTCCCTGCACCCCGCTCCGTACTTACCCCGAACTCCAGGCTCCCCCTGCCTCCATCTTTGACCCCCATCCCGGACCGGCCGGTTCCCCCTCCTCTAGTCGTCCCCAGCATCCATCCTGGAGCCCCCATCCTTTCCATGCCCCTTGACTTCCCACTCTGTCTCCTACCCCCATCTCGGAACACATTCCTCCTCTCTTGGAACCCTACCCCACCCCAATTTTCTAGTCTTTTCATTCTCTCCTTCCCAAATTCCCTCTTTCAGTCTTCCCTTGCCCACCCCCCCGCCCCAACCTACCCCCACCTCCTTCCTTTCCTCAGTCTCTGGACCTCAATCCCCTCCAGTTCACCGGGACTAGAACTCTTCTCCCCGTGGCCTCTCCCCTCTTCTCCCCCCAGCCCACCTTCAGGCCTCCCCCTTTCCTCCGTCTTCCTATACCCCAGACCACCCTTCCCCACCCGCCTCCCTCCGCTTTCAACCTCTGTAGGACTTGAGTTCCTTAGTTCTCCAACCTCTTCACCACAATTTCCGGATCTCCTCTTCCCTCTATTCTCCAGACCTTTCTCCCCTCCCCCATAACCCGAACCCTCTTTTCGTACCCCTCTTGCTCCCCCACTTACTTCCCTCCCCCGTTCTCTCCCCCCCCCACCCCTTCTACCAAGCGGGTTTTCCCCCACTACTCCCGACCCTTTCTCCCCCCCTACTCCTCCCCCCTTCTCGACCCCTTCTGAGCTCCTGGACCTCACATCCTCTCAATTCTCCAGATCCCTCCACCTTCTTCCGGCTGCCCCCACCCCATTCTTCTAATTTCAAATCCCCGGGACAACTTCTCTCCCACTCCCGTCTATAGCGCATTCCTCCTTATTCTAGGAGCCTCATCTCTGCCTTCGTCCTCATTTTCAGGGCTGCCTCCCCTATATCTTTCTTTTCTCGGCTCACTTTTCCCAGTTTTTCCAAGTCTTCTCTGGTCTTACCTTTTTTAGACGTGACCTCCCCCGCCCCCATTTTCTGAACCCTGTCTCACATTTTCGGGCTTCTATGAATTAATTCTCTTTGATCCCACAAGTATGGGTGGTCTAGGCTCTTGGGCCTTTCTTATTCCCTCTTTAGTTTTCCCGGCCCTTTTGGATCCCTTAGCTCTCATTTCCCTCGGTTCATTACTATTGCCCAGTCCCACATCCTTTCCAGTTCCTTCTACACCACTTCCTCCTGGGTTCTTTCTGCCTGTCTTTAAATCTGAGTCATTTTACCTGGGGGCCCGGACCCAGCTACTTATCGGTCCTAAGCTTTTCCCCCCTCTCAGTCATCTTTCACATTCCCTCCCCGATTGGGTCTTGCCTCAAGGTCTAGCTCTTCTTTCTTGGGCTCTTCGAAATCCTTTACCTTGTGGAATTCTTACCACCACCACCACCACCACCACCTCCTCCTCCTCTTCCTCTTACTGTGTGTCTTCTGTTCGTGGTCTCAGTAACTTTGGTTCTTGTTCTTAACCTAGCAGCCTACAGTGACCACAGGCTCTTGTTTTTCTAGCTCCAATATCCAGTTCTTTTCCTGCCCCTCAACATTAGTCCCTTTGAGTGCAGAGTTATAAGAGAATGATCCATTCTCCCAAGTCCCATTGACCCGGCCATTGCCTGGTACCCAGATTCACCCCCAGTAGAGCCTTAGAGAGCCCTCCCTGAAGAGTTGGTGCTTCAAGGGCTTTGTCCCAGTTGGCTCCTAAGAGGTTCGGGGAAATCTGTGAGGCTCAGAATGAAGGCTTTGGAAAGCGAAATGGTGAAGGTGGGCATCCCGCTTAGGTAGCATATCACCCCCTTATTCAGGCCTCTTGAGTCCCTGACTAAGCTGACTTTTTTTTTTGTTGGGGGGTGGTATGTACTCCTTGAACTGAGGTTTATTTGTGGTTTGATATAGTTCCCTTCAGTGTTTGCCTTGGGTTTGTGTTTATTAGTAAAGTGTAAGAAGCCTTTGTGAGGTCGTAAAAGGTGAACTTTTGAACTTGGAAAGCGCCCTGGAGCAATTAGCTGCTGCTGCAATAGCACCGGGAGTTCTGAATTACAAAGGGTGCTAGGGGACCTGCCGTAGCAAATGCTGAAGTGGCAAAACCTCTTTATTTATTTGCTGTGGTTTCCACCTTTTACACATCTATGCATTTCAGAGTAAAGGAAAGAGTAGCCAAGGTTTTACTCTTATTAGATATTTGCAATTGTTTGGATGGATAGACGAAGTCTTAGAATTATATAAATTGAGACTTCAAACTTCCGACATAAAATGTTGAAAGCCACGATAGAATGTTAAGATAAAGATAACAATGTTAAAACTGGGAGGGACTGTAGAATATAGTTTGTTAGAATTTAGAGATGGAAGGGATGTGAGAACAAAGAATGTTTTTGGTGTTCTGACTTCCAAGTAAAGCATTTGACTTGAAAATAACTGAACACAGTATTACAAACTTGTCATTTAAATCTGGCTTAGAATTGGAAGTATATATTTGACTTTGAGGGAATCTCTGCTGAATTTGTGACCTGAAGTCGCTGAACTTGCTGCTTTATGGAATAAATTCAGATGGGTTTGTGTTATTTTAACATTTGAATAAAGCACAAGTTGCAGGTGGAGAGAAGTTTTAAAAAGATTGTGTTTGATTGTCCCAGATGTTTTAAAAAGATTGTGTTTGATTGTCCCAGATCAAGATGTGAGGAATGTGGATAAAAGGAGTGCTTCCCTGATATTTGGGTGTCATGTGTGGTGGTGTCTTTGGGGATGACTTCTGAATTGTGAGCATGTTTGAAATCAATAAAATTTCCTGTGGCACAAAGAGAGGGAACCTGGGATCTAGTTAGGATAGGGAAGGGAGAAAGAGTCTTGTAGAACAAAGGCCATCTATTTAATTCATTGGACCTTTCCCACTGTAGTCTTTTTGATAATTTAGTTTAGCTATTAATCTGTGAATACTGTTAAGCTTGTCTGAAAAAGTTAAGACTGTGATTTGGGCTCTTCCCAACAAGTCCCGTGAACCATATATAAAGTAAAATATGCCCTCTATTGCTTTTATGTAGGATTTTACATCCACAAAGATGACAAATCTTAGAACAGACTGATTACTTTTGTCTACTTAAAAGCAATGTAGTTAAGGGCAGTCTAGGAATTGCCTTGGCTATCAATTATTCATTGGTACATTTTAAAGAACTTTAATGGTGATTTTAACTCACCCAAATTTCCTGTTCATCTTCCTTGATTTTGAGCCAGTTTGAAATGGCAGAGTTCTAGCTATCCTGTGGAAAACAGCATTACTTTGTATTTGGCATTTGGCTTATTTAGGGTTGCTGAATTCTTCTGTGTAAATGAAAGCTATCCCTGTGTTGCTGTAAACACATGGGAAATTGGGACACTAAGCCTAGCAAGTAGTTATAGAATTGAAATGGAATGATCATATTTGACTGGGAGGGTGAAATATCTGACAGTTGATTTTTTTGCACTATCTTTTGTTCTCTCTTTGTATTAAAGTTTGAATTGAAGCTCCCAAGAGAACCACGGTATGCTAATGAAAATGAGTGGCGGTCTACATAAACTTTTTTTAAAAATTTCTTTTGCTTCCTAGTTAACATCCTTCTCTAGACCAAATGAAGATCTAAAATCCTGGAATAAAGAATGGTTGCTCTGGAGGAAACCTTGCAAAGTACCTCTCCTTAAGTACTTAGTCAGAGGAACTGAATTCTTTTCACATTTTACCCTAGTAACTGATTTCCTTCATTATAATAAACAGGGCTCTGTCCTACAGTTTTTAAGCTTTAGGGGAATTTTGAGTTTGTGTAAAGTAAAACTATAGTAGATAAAATAAAAATGCTTAATACTGAGAAGTATGGAAACAATAAAACTCACAAATGGAATTTTAGAAATGTTTTCCTGAAGGAATTCCTAGGGATGCTGAATTTACAGTCTTCTAAATGGTTTTTCTGTTCTGTTCCCGTTAGTAACAGGACAGCCTGCCTTTGATGCAAGCAGTCCCAACCCTTCCAGGAATTCTTTGTGCTGAGTGGGCAAGATATTTTTCTATTGCTGTCTCGTAGGGTCTTTTACAATAAACACATTTGCTCAACTATAGTTATAACTGAGGAAGACTGTAGAAGGGCTTTCAGAAGGAAGAGGAATGATTTGGGGATGTCAAAGGGGTTTATTTTATTTGAGAAGAATAGGTAGCACAATTTCAAGTATGGACATACATACTACTTAACTAGAGTTAATTGGGTTTTCAAAAACAGATCACTGAGGGAAAAGACATTAGGGGACATTTATTTTTACAAGAACAATGTAATAAATGGAAAATAAGGTTTTTTTATAATGTATTAACTGCTAATATGTGTCCAGTTTATGTAGTTATAATGATTATATAGGATGACAGTGCAGTTTTAAGAGTCTTTTAAAATTAATTTAATTTAATTTTTAATTAAAATTAATTTTAATTTAATTTAATTTAATTTAAAAGAGTTTTAAAATTAATTTAAGCTTTAATAGCTTAAAACTGCATTTACACTTTTGGGACACTATGTACTTTGAACAGTAACTTGGACCAGATGATCTGAGATTCTTTCAACTTAAAATTTCTGTGATTCAGTTTAATACATTAAGCATCATATGCAGAGCACTGTGGTGGGGGTGCGGCTTGATAAAGTTTAGATAAGATATGGCTACTGTCTTCTTCGAGATTGCTTTTTTTTTTTTTTTTAGGGAGATAAATATTCACATATGTAATATCCGGCATCATAGTTAAGTTCTTTAGGAAAGGTGGAAAGATAAGTACTGTATAATTATGGACTTGTTACATAATGATGGGATCTGGAGAGACTTCAGGGAGAGAGGCCATTTGATTTAGGGTTGAAAGGATTATTAGAAATTCACTAGATGGAGAGGAGGAAGGTGGGGGAGAGTATTTCAGGCAAACTGGAGAACTGGAAGCAAAGGTCTTGAGGTGTGAGAATGGGGAGCTTGTTACGGAATTGAGAGTAGTCTTGTTTGCCTTGGATGTTGAATTAAGTGGAGGGAGAAAAAGGGAGAAAGGCCAGAGAGATAGGGAATGGCATCAGATTGTGGAAGCCCTTAAAGCAGTGGAATTAACATATCCAGGAAGTTCCTAGAGAGGAAGGTGGGAATCGGAATGAAGACATTTTAAAATTTAGAGAGTTTTGGAGGATTTGATCTATTTTGGCAAAAGATAGCTGGAAAAGGGATGCTCATAGTGAGGCTGAAGGTTTAAATGAAACTACCTATGCTCAGATTTGCATGTCAATGGATTCAACTGCTGTTTTGTCCTGCTTTAAGATACTAATCTTTTGTTATGACTATTAGGGAGAACTTGTAGGGAGAACTAGTTCAATTCCTATTCTACCACCTACCTATTCCCTGCCTTCTCAACACCAAAACTAGCCTGTAGAAAAACTTGTAGGAGGGAGAATTACCGTACACATATAATTTTACTTTCAGCAATGTAAGATTTTATTGAGAGAGGCAATTCATACCCAGACTTATTCAGATCCCTTGTTGAGTTCTTATTAATGCTTTCAAGCTCTCTTAAAATGCCAACACTTCTAGCTGTCCACTCTCCAGGTGTCCAGGACACCTTCCCTGATATCCCCCAACAACATTTCCTCTTTCTGATGCACTGCTGAAAGGCATCATGCTGTAGATTCTAAGAATATGAGTTCATATTCTAGCTCCAGAATTTACTAGCCATGTAACTTTGAGTTAGTCATCTAACCTTTCTGATTCTCAGTTTCTTCATCTGTAAAATGGGGGTGATAATGTGTGCCCAAACTATCTTACAAAAAGGTTGTGAAGAAATGTGATAGTTATTATGTGATCTGTGTATGTGTCTTAATCCCCAACCAGATTGAGCTCCATGATGGCAAGGGTCCTACATTAGCCAAAATTTTGCAACTCCAAGCTTTTAATATAGACACAGTAGGAACTTAGTATTTTTCTGAGTAACACCTTATATTTATGGTGTTACTTCAAAATCTTGGAATCCTTGCACTATCTGCCTTTCAGAGTCCTTGTGAGAAGTGCTTAAAGATTTGTATTATCTCCATTTTAGAGATGAAGCTAACTTTCCCATAGTCACACAGATAGGAAGTGTTGGAACTTGTATGAGTAAATGATTAATACTTTTACATAATTTAAAAATTGTGTTTATTGGTTTTTATGAGGGTTTGCTAACTTTTAAATATTTTTAATAGCTGGAAGACTAGCCCTCCTCTAGGGGAAGATTTTCTTAATTCCATGGTTAAGAAGCTAATCTAGATACTAGTGGTCTTATCGTCAGTTTCCTTTTCTTATATTTACTCCAGAATTGTACTGCTCCTTTTTCTCCATTGTAGCAGAGCTTAATGCCTTTCCTTTGTTAGCTATTTCCAGTGTATATAATTGGTATGAAAGCTAAGCTTTTGGTCAGTTACCTTTGAAGAGTAATATTTATATTGATTAAGATTCTTTTATTTTTTAAAGCCTGAGGCATTCAAATGTGTCTTCTATTATTGTGAACTTAGCTATATCCCTCTTTTGTGTGGGAACTGTGTCAAAGTTGGAGGGAAAAAAAATCAAAGAATTCCTTGACCAAGAACAGATAAACACTTTGGAGAATGAAGGTTGGGGGTTGGTTGAGGGTGGAGTAGGAAGGGAACAAAGGGGGAGCAATTGATCCCTTCGTTTCCAGGAAAGTTTGTAAGGCTTTTTCCCCCCAAAATTGTTTGTTTTTCATTTAGTTATTAGCAGCAACAGAAACTAAAATGATTGTAGATGGAATTGTAATTTGCATTATTAATTTTTTTAAACGTGTGTTAGCTTTAATATGATAATAACCCGCTGTTTGCTTCTGTTTTGAACTCTTGCCTATTTCCTTAGATTTTATTGCTGGCTTCATTTCTTTCCCCAGTAGTTGTCAGTGTACTGTGTTCCATTTTCTGAAAAGCTGCTGATGTTTACTGACTCTTATTCACATAGCTCTTAACTGGTTTCATGTTTAAAACAAGGTAGCCAATGGGAGTAATTGTAGCTTGTGTTGGGAGTTCATTTGCAAGCAACCAGGTTTGAATGGAAACTTTTCCTTCCTGACTTGTGTCTGTGAAGTTACAACAGATATTTTCTCTCCTTTCCCTCAACTTAAGAATTAAATATTGTAGGTTTCAATGCATTCCCTCAGTTAGAAATGGAGATTTAGGAACATGAGAGGATTACAAAAATTTGAATGGACTTTGAGTCAGACCTGATTTTGAGTCATAGGTTCTACTAGGTGTGGGACCCTGGGCAAGTCACTTTATGCTCTCTGAGCGTATTTATTCATCTGTGTAGTGGAGTTAATAATACTTGCAAGCAGTTAACTCAGAAAGGGTATTATGAGGAAAGTGCTTCGATAAATCTTAAAATTTACAGATCCGTGATTTGTTAATTTAGCTTTCTTGTACATGTCATAGCTATGTATAAGTCTATGTAAATCCCGAAGAGCATAGACTGGATCTTATCTGAACTTGCTATCTTGAACAGTGCTCAGCGCACCGTGAGTAGGTGCTTAGTATGTAGGTGCATGAATATAAAACAACTGCATTTGTCCAGTTCTTTTTGAGTGACTTCCCCCAGGGTAAGCATACTTCTTGATGGAAATTTCAAATACAGTCTCACTCCCCGCTTCCTGTGGATAAATTTGTACTTAATGCCTGGTATATTATAGTATACCTTACTGCCTCCCTCACTCCCCCCCACCTCACCTTCAGCACTAGAGAAAGTTGAAGGATTGGTAACGTGGAGAGAAGGATCTCTTAGACACTCACTCCCACTGTGTTTCATAAATTATGCTACAAAGAGAATTTTTTTGGCTACCCAAGATGGCTTTCAAAATTTCTTATGAGTCGTGAGCCTTATCGCAGCTTGTAACCTCTTTCCTGGGAGAAGAAAGAGTCTATCCTGTTGATACAATGATTATTTAAATCTGGCTTCCTTAGTGTAACCTGGTAATTCTAATTAACAGTGATTTACTTTGGGAGGGGATCAGGCTTCCCTGGGCTGCTGGCTGGTGGGTTAAATTGCTTCTCCACCCTCCCACCTCCAGCTGCCTTATATCTTTTGATCCCCAGGCTACAGTGATTGGCCTTTGAGCAGGTTAACTCCAAATTGTTTTGAAAATCCCCAACTTTGGAGGTACTCTGACATTTTTGGCATTTGAAGACTTAAGGAAAAAGTTGAATATTAACTTAATCCTAAATCATCCTCTGCTGGAGGGAAGCCCTCAGAATTTTAAACATATGGTGCAGACACTGTGTGGACAAACGTAGCTTCAGTCAAATATTAGCAAATTCAAGAATATTTCATAGGATCATCACATTTAGAACTAGAGGCCTTAGTGTCACCTAAGTGCTATTAAAAACACTTGGTTATTTACATTTTGTCAATGAAGTGGTTTCTGAAAAGAAATGCTTTGTTTTGTCAACCCATCCAGAGTGTTACCATGCTCTTCAAAACACTTGCTTTGTATGTGAGAAATGACCTCCCCTCTACCCCCAAATCTGCCTTTGCCAACAATATGAAAATTGGTTTCTCTTAACCATATGAGAGATAATATGAAGCAGTGGGAAAAGAAGTGAACCCAGTAGAATGAGTCCTTGAGAGCAGAGTCTCTTATGTTTCTAAATCCCCATATGGCACGTAGTGGGCACTTAATGTTTAATGAATGACAGATGATTTTTACGTAGGAGATTTGTGCAGTCAGTTTTACTTTGAGCAAGTTCTCTGTATTTAAGTTTCTTCATCTGTAAGGTAATAGAGAAGTATTGTTCTCATTTCACAGAAGCGCTTTGGAAATGTGAGTAGTTATTTTATTTACTAGCTGTGTAATTTTTCAGCAAGGGGCATCATTTGCCTGGATCTCAGTTTACTCCCTGTAAAATGAGGCATTCTGATTAAATGATCTCTAGTTCTAAAATTCTTCTAAGATCCCATTTTATAATCCTAGAATAAAATAATTAAAGATCAGTTTCTTATCTCTATATAGGAATGCCATGATTCAATTACTTTATAAAAGTGTCTTCAAATGGAGAAACCACTGGGTCTTAATCACATTTTCCTTCTAGTTAATTTATATGAGCAAAGCTATTCAAGTAGAAACCACAGATGGCAGTAGTATTACATTTTTCCACTTTTCTAAGCTGATATTTTATATATATTATATATATACATATACGCACACACGTACATAAATACACATACATACACGTGTGTTTGTATGTATATGCCTGTCACTTTTTCTGCATCAGTTTTGTTCCTCATATCGTCTCCATGTACCACCATGTCATCTGCTAGGTGTAGTGTTTCTGAAATCCAATACCAGGACAGCAAAGCTTTATATGTTCTTGGGAGAAATTAGGGAGTTTGATGGAAAGATCTCCTTAGTGGGTGGTTTTGGCTAAAATGGTGACTCTCATGATCATAGGGGATTTTGAGCATGAATTTATTAAAGTGCTGGAGATGATTTAATATTTTTTATGTGTATTTAGTATTCCCCTTAAAAGTTGCCTCAAATGGCCATATTTTCAGGTAGTTAATTATCTGTACTAGAAGCAGTTTAGACTTAGCTGTTTTATAGTGGGAAAAGAATTGGTTTTGAAGTTATGGGTTGGAATTCAACTTCTGCTTACTAGCTGTGTGACTTCTGAACAAGTCACTATCCTAACTGTCTGATCTGTAAAGTGGGCATAGTGATTGATACATGTACTATCCTACCTCTCAGGGTTGTTCTCTTTTATTCCTCTTCATACATGTAAAGGTCTCCATAATCTAGAGCACAATCTAAATAATATTAAAATTAATCATAGTACAGCAACTAAGGAATTTTCAGTTTCCAAGTGGAAAAATTAATTCTTTGGATAAAAAATGACCTCCTCTTCAGATCTCTTTGCCTTTTAGGCTTTTTCTTTATTCTGCAATTCACAGACTCATAGGGATGGAAGAAACTTGGGGCTGTCTAATCCAATTCCCTCATTTATACAAATAAGAAATTAAGGCTCAAAAAACTAAGTGGCTTACCCAGACCCACATAATGCAAGGAGTAATGAAATCATGAAACTTTAGTCTCAGTTCTGTCAGTAACTTACTGTGATTGAGGGTAGGTCACTTTCTTTCTAATTTCTCTTTTTCTTCACAATAAGGGCATGGAGGATTGTCTCTAAGGACCTTTTCCAAGCTGTACATTCTGCGTTTCTTTCAAAACTGAGATTCTGTGATTCTTATCAGTCAATCTATAGAATTGATTTAATATGTGTTCTAGTTTGAAAAGGAATGAAAAGGAGACAGAATTAAATTATTTTTTTAAATGACCACCAACCCTTTTCCTGTACTTCATAGTTGTGTTTTTTCTAGTTCTATAAAGAAACAGCTGGATAATACCAGTCCTCTTATCTGTTTTATTTATTTAGAACAGAATCAAAGGGGGGCATTCTTCATAATTATACCCTGCACCTTCCATGTTCTCAGGTATCTTTTGTTAGTTGATATTGGAAACCTCTTTCTTGACCCTTCATTATCTTAGTTGTGGCTCTATGAGTCTAATAGGAAATTACTCTTTCTCAATAGTAGACTCACAATTTGGATTGAGGATAAATAATAGTATGGTAAGAGTGAGTGTTGTGATACTCATAGTGCTTTTGTCACAGCAACTAAGAGTCACGTGACTCCTTGCAGATGAAATTGAGGCTGGTGGGTCACACGACATTTAACATATCAGACTAGGGATTCAAACTTCAGATTCTTTGTGGTATGTCCCAGCTACTTGTCCATACCATACAGTTAATGGCTAGACTTTTGATGTATAGATGTGGGATGGACGAATCTAGCGAATTTTCAGATCTGGTGGGGTATACACTGGCATTGTTTTAGAGTATTAGGTTTGAGGGATTATATAAAAATTTCAAGATATTTTATTTCTTCTGTGAGTTTTCTTTCCCTCAATCAAACCAGATATCAACTCTTTCCCATCTTAGTAGATAGTTTCATGAGTTGGAGGAGAAAAAATTATCTCCAGTAACTAACCTGGAAAATGAAAAATCTTTTCAGGAGGCTAGTCTGCAAATCAGAGAGACTCAGTTTGGATTCTGTTAATCAAAATCTTTCCAGTTTCATAGGACCAGCCAGGGCAGTGCCACTGGGCATTGTCTGAGAAGTAAGCGTCACGTTGAATTTTTTTTAGTTGTGATGTTTGGGGAATTCAAGTCATTTGAAATTTGGTTTCCTTTCCCAAGTGGTTTTCTCATGTCTTGATCCCTTTGAAACTTGGTTAACTTGAATGTATTTATCATGCAGTGTTTCTGTCTTACCCCTAACTAAGCTGTGACTCCTTGAGGACAGAAACCAAATCTCAGTTAAGCTTTGTATCGCTTCTAGCTCTGTCACAGTGCCATTACATAGTAGGAATTAATCAGTTTGTTGAATTTATATCTCCCTCAGCTAGCAATTTAAAAAAAAATACTATGAAGGCCAGAATAGAATCAGCATTTCAGTTTCAGCCCTGGGACGGAGACTGCCCCTGTCTCTGGTGTGAATGACATTTTAGTGTAAGTCAATTACTTTGTTGTTAAGGGGGTTAGGGCAGTTGCTAGGTAGAAGTCATTCTGTGGTAAGCCAGCAAACTGAAGAAATGTCACATAACAATGTGAATAACAATGAGTTACAGGATCAGAACTTCCACTGAAGCTTGGTGTGGGGATTAAAGGCCGGTAAAGTGTTGGAGGAGGGGGATGGTAGAAGAAGTCATTCCCATATCAACTGGCTGAAAAACATCTTCAAATAGTTTTGATTTTATATTGCTGCCATAGTTCAGTCATGGGAATAAATTGACCTTACCTTTCATAGAACTCATTCAACAAACATTTATTAAGCACCTGTGATGATGCCAGGAACTTTTGGGTGTTGGGCATACAAAGTCAAAAAATAAAGTAGTCCTTACCCTCAGTGAGCTTACGTTCAGTTGGAAACTTGTTCACAGAAAAACAAACATAAAAGGTAGACACAGTGATTGGAGGGGGAACATCAACAGGACTACAGCTTGGAGAATCTGGGTAGGTTTCTTATGGGATATGCCACTTAAATGAAGTTTTGAAGGAAGTTATGGATTGTGGGGGGGAGAGGATGTGCAAAAACACAGATGTAGAATCCATAAGATTTGATAAACTAATTGACTGAGGGATTTGAGGGAAGAGTTGGATGACTCTTAATGTTTCAAAACTGAATGGTTGGAAGGGTGGTGGGGACCAACTGAAACAGCGAAGTTAAAAAGAGGGGTTGGTTTTGGGGGGGACGGTGATAATTCTGTAAGATTTGTCGAGTTTGAGATACCTGTGGAAGAGATATCCCATCGGCAGTTGTTGGTTCGGTATCCCAGGCAAGAGAATTAGGTTTGGGCGTTGTCTGGGATCTTGGAATATAGACCAACCTTAGAGAAATAATCCAACTGCCTCATTTTACAGTTGGTAAAACTGAACCCCTAGAAGATAATTGAGTTGCTTAAGGTTATGGAGCTAGTTAACTGGAAAAGCTGGGATGATATCTTGGAAGTAGTCCATTTAGTTGTTGGACTGGACAACACTTAATTCAAAATTCTTTCTCAAGTGAAATCTGCTCCATTATAACTTTAAATCATCATTCCTGGTTCTCCCTGCTAATTCTGTGTAAAAACCCTCTAGATATTTGAGGATGGCTACCTGTATCCTTTGAAGTATTCTGCTCTGTAGGCCAAATATAAATGGTTCCTTTCATTGTTCCCTGAAGGTATTGCTCATAAGAGGAACTTTAACTCAAGGATACCAGGGTAGGAGTCAGAACAGTTGGATTCTGTGGAGCCCCTATTTTGCCATTTGACCCCAAATCTCTGCATCATGGTTAATAGCTGAATAAAATATAGGAAGGCTGTACTAGATAATTTTTGAGCACAGAAACTTGTGATTCTAATAAATAAATGATGCCTTTCCAGCAGAATGATAAACCAAATTTTAAGAAAACATTCTTTTAGATTTGTAAGATTGTTTTTCAGAACAGGAAATTTTGGATTGCCAAAAGGGGAAAAACCTAACTTAACTGGTAGGAGAGAAGTTCAAGTTGATAGACATTTATTAATGACTATGAAGAGCTCAGGGTTAGGGATATGCAAATCCTGCTTTTGGGGAGCTTGTAATTTTAAGAAGTAGAGGACACTGTACACCTATGATGATAGTACAGGAGGGAAGAGAGAGGCAGATACAGAAAAAGCTAACAAAGTGTAATGTAACTTAACCATCAAGAGATCACTTTCATCTGGAGGAGTGTCAAAGCCATCATTGAAGACCAAAGCTGAATCTTTGAGGAAGGGAAGAACTTCACTGGAGGAATAGCATGAGTGCGATAGAGCACTGGGCCTGGAGCCAGGAAAACCGAGTTCAAATCCAACCTCACTTACTATTTGTTACCCTGGGCAAGTCTTTAACCTCTTTGTCTCAGTTCACTGGAAAAGGAAATGGCAAACTCCTCCAGCATCTTTGTCAAGAAAACCCCAGGGACAGTGTGGTTCACAGGGTCAAGAAGAATTGGACATGACTGAACACAACAGCAAGCATGAGTAATGGCAGAGAGAGTAATTAAATTTGTTTCAAATGGAGAATAAATAAAGGGGAGTGGTATAAGAGAGCTGGACAGGTCAGTTGGTCCAGAACGTATTCTTTATTTGATGGTAATTCATTTTTATGGCACTTTTAAGTTTTGCAAAGCACTTTTTTCTCCAAAAACTCTTTGAGATAGGTAGTTGTAGTGGGAATTCTACTAGCAGCTGCTGTGGGGGCTGTAAGACCAATAACACCAGCACACAGGAGGGCTGCTAGCACAAAGTCTTGATTTGCTTTTCTAAAGGAAAGAGCTTCAGAAAGGTTAGTAATTTTACTTTAATTAAACAGTGAGAAAGATATATAAGTAGAGAGAAGTGAGTATCCAAGAAAGAATCCAAAAGACAGGACTCCAACTGTCTAAACAAGGTAAAGAGACATACCTCACCAGACCAGGGATCACCAACATCTGGAGCCCCAAAGTAAAATACCAACCGCCCACTATATATAGTTTTCAACTAAAAGGCTCAGATCTCAAAGGCATCAAACCTACTTGACTCAGCACAGCTGTGAATTAGCAAGGTTCAAAGAGAATTGATCCTTCAGCATGAACCTGGGAAACTAAACTCCAAGGAAAAAACAACAACAAAAAAAATGTGTTTAATAGGAATTTATGTGTAGAACCTATATAAAATTGTATGCCGCCTTGGGGAGGGAGGAGGGAAGGGAAAAAAAATCTAAGTTATATGGTAGCGATTGTAGGACACGGAAAATAAATAAAATTAATAAATAAAAAAACAACAAAAATCCTGCTTTGCTTATGTTTACAGTAGTATGAGTATTATCCTCACTTTATAGATAAGCAATGTGAGGAATAGAAAAATTAAACAATTTTTCCATGGTTGCATAGCTCATAAGGGCAGATCCAGGATGTGAGTCGATCTAGAGGTATGTGTTAGAAATAATACTTTATTGGGGAGTGTCGTGAAGGAGAAATGGTAGAAGAGAGAAGTTGGAGGAGGGCAATCCATTAAAAGACTAATAATAGTTCAGGAAGAGATGAAAAGACTTGAAGGAGATGGGTTACAGTGGGAGATGACAGGATGGAATAGGTAAGACAAAGTAGAAAAAATTGGGGTTGGCAGTCAATTCAGTGTGGAGAATGAGGGAAAAGGAAGAGTGAAAGGTAAGATTTCAGAAAGCTGGGTTTTCAGTTGCAAAGGAAGGTTCAGGGGAAGATGTGAAACTCAGATTGTGGCTAAAGAGAGGGTGCTTATGATATACATGTGCTCATAAAGCCTTATCTTTTGCTAGACCCTGATACTGGGTCTGGTAAATTTAAACCTCATGAAGTTTGTCCTTGGTAAATCGGGTGCATAAGAAGAGAGAAGACATTATAGTTAATAATAGTCTTTTGCTAGTATCTCTAAGGAGGCTGAGAAAGGTGCATGGGCCCAATTCACTTCCATCAAATGGCAGTGGTCTCATTGTTTGAGGAGATGGTGTATTCAAGCATATCATCACTGAAGCTAAACTTGGAAGAGATGTTAGAATTTATTTAATCCACTCCCCTCATTTTACTAAGAGGGGGCCCATAAGGTCTTGCCCAAAGTCATTGGTTATTATTTGATAGAGTAGAAACTTGAAACCCAGATCTATGATTCTAAATCCTGTGCTCTTTACCTGTGCCATAGTTGCCTCTTCTGTCAGTGATTAGGTCTTGAGGTGAGTGGGCCTGAATCTGAGCCCTGATCTTGTCATTCGTTTAATAATCTTGGACAAATCATTTTATCTCCTTGAACTTTATTCAGCTTCCTCATCTGTAAAATTGGGATAATAATCCTTGTCCTGCCAAAAAAATTGTAGATTTAGAGCTTGAAGGGGATCTCAAAGGCATGTAGTTCAACCCCCTCACTTTAGAGAGGGGACACACAGAAAACTTAAAGAGGTGAGACTTGAACCTAGGACCTCTGTGACTCCAGAGCCAGTGTTTTTTTATTAGATCATTCTACTTAGCTATCATATTAGATGGTTGTGAAGAAAATACTTTGTGAAACAAAGTGCTATAGCAGAGGCTACTAATACTACTTTTATTTTAATTTATTTCTTTTTTGAGACTTTCAGACCCTGTTGGCAAAGTAGTTTTGATTCAGAGTTCTTGGAACCTAACATTATTCCATCAGCATCTTGAACAGATTCTCTTTAGGTGACCCACACTAGAGAATTCCAGATTCAATTTAAAGAAAAAAAACCCTGACTAACAGAAGGGAGACCTTTTTAAATGTTGTAGGTCAATAAAAGGGAAGTGCAGCAGGAAGGCGGTAGGTGGTACAAGAGTGGGGGAGGGTGCAATACTTAAGGAGAGAGGTAAGATGTAAATATTTTGGGGGAGGGGAGACTTGGAGAAGAGTAAGAGCCATGGTTGAAATATTCATCAATCATTTTACTGGCACCAGGAAACCAATCAGCCTTTTAGAGAGTAGGACATAATCAGTCACATAATGGAGAATTTCAATTGCTCCCCACCCTCCAAACACACAAGAAAATTCCTTTTCATGCTGATGATCAAATCTGAGAGGTAGCTAGCTTGGTAGGAATTCAAAGCTGGCTAATTGCATGCAGCTCTGGAAGGTACCATAGAAAAGAAGATTAACTTAACTTTTGAGAAAGGTGGAATGTTTTCATTTGCAATCAGGAGATGCCATAAAACACAACAGCTTGAGCTTTATTGTAAACGTCTTCCCAGTAGTTTAAAAAAAAAAGTTATGGGGATGTCAGAGTATCGTATAATAGGAAATAAATAGTAGACCTCATGTGTTTTCAACATCGCCCTCCCCATTTTACAGATGAGAACACTTGAGGCCCAGAGCTGGGAAGTGACTTACCTAAGGTCACACAACAAGTTAGTGGCCAAGTCTTTTAGTTGCCAGTATGTTTTTATGCTATGTGGTGGCCTATTTCTTTTTCAGTTCTCTTGCTGGATCTGTGATGTGCCTTTTGTCTCTAGTTCCTCTTACTCCTTTAACCAGCCCTCCTACTCTTGTTGCATCCTTTTCCTTCCCGTTGGGATAGAACAGTTCATTTGGTTTTTTTCAAGGTGTCTTCCCATTTTGTCAAGCAACAAACATATATTAAATATCTATTTTGTGCCAGGAACTGTTAGGGGCGGGGGTACTAAGATCCCTGTTTTTAAGAGTGTTATATTAGGGGAAACAAGGAGAGACAACCTAGATACATATGAATATATATATATATATAAAATAAACGATGTGATTTTGGAGGGGATGCACTGCAGGGGTCCAGGAAGGTCTCATATTGGAAGTGGCATTTGAACTGAACTTTGTAGAAAACAAGGGATTCCAAGGAAGAGGAAAGGAAGGAAGGCATTCCAGCACAGAACCACAGATGGATTGCCTTGTACCTAGAATAAAGAGAGAGAGAGAGAGAGAGAGAGTCTGTGTGTGTGTGTGTAGTTAAGTGTCACGTGCATCCAGACTTGCTTTAATATCTCTGGTGAGGTCCCATCATTTCCAGTGGCAGCCTATTTTACTCTGGGGTAGCTTCTTGGCTATTTTTCAGTCATGGGTGGTGAAGATATTTAACAGGAGTGATCCCTCTTTTCCCCCAGAAATTTCAGAGCTTCCCTTCCTTCCTCCCTACCCCTCAACCTTAAATTATAAATATGGAACAAATTTTTACTTATTTGCTGATAATATGCAATGGTTTATTTAGAAAATCATAGGGAATTGACAAAGAAAACCCAACCCAGAGAACAAGAGTGTCAGCAGAATTTCAGGCTGCAATATAAACAGCCAAGAATCAACAGTATTCCTGGGTGATAACAACAGAGCCAGGAAGGCAATAACAGAAAGGGAAATGCCATCCAAAATAACTACAAAATGCATAAAACATTTGGGAATTAATCTAGCAAAGCATACTCAACCACTAGTTATGAAATGTTAAGTTTGTCTTTCTTTGTATCCCTAGCACAAGGTCTGACACACGATAAATATTTAGTAGATGATTGTTGATGACTGACTTCTTAAAGAAATAAAAAAATTTTAGAAAGTGAAAGGAATATTCAGTACCCATGGCTCGATGGTGTCAATATAAATCCAAATGACAGTTAAGTTAATTTACAGAGTAATATCCCAAACTACCAAAGGAATATTTTATAGAGCTAGACAAAATAATAACAAAATTCATTTGGAAGAACAAAAGATATAGGCTATGAAGGGAAATGATGGGGCTTCAAGAAAAGGCTTATAATTCAAATTGTACTATAAAGTTGGCAATTATCAAAACCCTTTAGTAGTGTTTGGTTTTTTTTTTTAAGGAGATCATTGGAACAGGCTGATAGACAAAGAAGAAGAATTTAATCTGATGTTCGATAAACTCTAAAACATTAATTACCTAGAAAAGAACTCCTTATTTGAGAAGAATGACTAAGGAAAAGTGGAAAGCACTAGTAGAAATTGGGTAGGCCTTGAGTACAAAAAAATGAAACAGTCATACTCAAAATTAAATTCAAATGAGGGAGACAGCAAGTACATATATAAACTCGTGACATAAGTATAAAGTTAATAAATACACATATGTACAAAGTAATTAACTAAAGGTAGTCTGAGAAAAGGGAGGACATTAGTGATCGGAGTGGGGATCAGGAAAGATTGAGACTTATCTTAAAGGGAAAGAAGAACTCTATGAGGTAGAAAAGTAAGAAAGGGAGATTCCAAGATTACCAGTGCAAAGCCAAGGAGATGTGAATGAAGGATAAAGAGAGACCAGTATGGCTGTATCACAGAGTGCGGGAGGGGAAATAATGTCCTATGTGCCTGGAAGGGTAGCTAGGACCAGGTTGTATATTACATGGTATCTTAAAGACAGAGAGACATCAATACCATCTAGGACATTCTATAATTCTGGTTGCAACAATTTTTTGAATTTTAAAGGATAAGTATAGCATTTCAGAAGAAGGAATGTGGGAGAATGAGATTTTAATAATAGGTAATACCATGAGTTTCCATTCAAAGAACATGTGGTAGAATAGTCTAGTTTGGCCAGAAGATAGAACATATGGAGGACAATAACATAGAATATTGCTTTAAAGGTAACTTGGGGACAACATTTAGCAAGTATGAGATGCCAAACAGAGATTTTGAACCATCCTCAGCAGGTTCCTAACCAAAAAAAGGTGAGGTGTTCTGCTTTCAATTTCATATTTTGTGCAACTTGTTACAGTAGAAAGAGAGGGAGGCAAAGAGACTTTCATTTGTAGCCTAATATTGTGACTCGTATCGTGTTCTACCCACCCACATGGAAAACATCTTCACACAAGTTGTTTCAAATTAACCACAGCCTCCATGTATAAAGCAGAATGCCAGATACAAACCAACAGAATAAATGCCTTGGTTAAGGTGGAGGTAGATATAAGTCTAGGCAGACTGTAACGGGAAGTGCAAAAATCCAAAGCTTGAGTAAATTCATCTATCTTCAGACACCTAATATTCTACAAGGATAAATGAATCAAAAACTGATCTAGAAGTGGGATTTTAAAAATTCTAATTCAGAATTCTGTTTGCAGAGCAATAAACAAGTCTCCTAACACCTAAAATATGCTATCCACCAGCCTAATTTCTCAGAACTAAGAACTATTCAACACAAGGAATATCCAACTTTAAAAGTAATTATATTTTAACACTTCATTTAAAATAGGGGCTCTTAACCTTGTTTATTTAATCAACCTCTTGAGCTGTCTAAAGCCTATGGACCCCTTCTCAGAATAATGTTTTTAAAAGGTATAAAATAAAACACACACATCAGATACAAAGGAAACTGCTGAAATATTATCAGAATATCTTAAAAATTCCTTCATAGATCCATGGAGCCCCTGATTTAGAACATGATTGTTTTAGTTTTGTTTTCTGAAACAGCATTTAGAAGGACAAAGATCTCGGGCAGTATTTCAAGAAATAATAAAAACTGCCCAGAACTAGTAGAACCAGAGGAAAGATAGAATCTTACTAGTCACCTCCTGAAAGGAACCCCAAAAGGAAAGTTATCATGAAAAGCTTAGCCAAAGTCGAGAGCTCCTACTACAAGAAACTATATGCTAAGATCATCTAGAAAGAAGCATTTCATGTACCAAGGAACCATAGTCAGGATCACATAAAGACCTGGCAGCTTTTACTATAAATGAGAGATCTCGGCATGCAGTAGTCCAAAAGTCAAATGATAAAAGCTTATAATAATTTGCCCTGCAAAGCTAAATACAATTCTACATGAGGGAAAAAAATGGATTTTTAGTGAATTAGAAGACTTTAAAGCATTTCTGATGATAACACTCTGTAGGAACTTTGAAACACAAATATAGGAGTGAAGAGAAATCTAAAAAATTTGAGTAACTAGTAAGAACTGCATGATACTGCAGTGCTAACATTCTGATGGGGAATAGAAATATATGTTCTTATAAAACCTTCGTATCTTCAAAAGATATTGAAGTTAAATAAGAAAAACACAAGACTTGGAGGTGGATTGGTTCTTAAGAAGGGAGAGTAAAGGGAATAGACAAGTCTAAAACAGAAGATGTGGATTGAAGTACATGAGAATAACATCTAAACATGGCCAACAGTGGGCATGGGCATGGGAGTGGGCATCAGATGGCTCTTGTTCTTATTGGAAATATGTAAAGAAGAATTGGACGGCAATATAAATAGTTTGGATTAGAAATGCATCAAACTCAACAGGGAAACAATTGATGATGGAAAAGGACTTAAAAGGGAGGATAATACCAGGGACAAAGAATTAGAATATGTAGGAGTGCCTATCCTCTGAAGAATGTCTGAACAAATGGTGGTTTATAAATGTCATATCATAAAAAAATTTGAAAAGAAAGAGATTATTCATCTTTCATAGCCCCAGATAGGGGATGAATCAGGATGCAAAAAAGGGATAGGGGAAATTACAAAAGATAAAATAGATAATTTTGATTACTTGAAATAGCTTTTGTACAAACAAAATTAATGCATCAAGAATAAGAAGGGAAGCTGTTGACTGGGAGAAAAAAATCTTTGTATGGAATATTTTTAAGGATTTGATAGCTAAATCATATAGACTGGAAATATTTAAGAACAAAGGCCATTTGTTACACAATACAGAATTTATCAAAAGATATAAACAAACAGCTCTTAAAAGAATTTCAAGCTATTAACCATATGAAAGAATGCTCCAAATCAGTAATAATAAGAGAAATACCAATCAAAATCCTGAAGCTTCACCTCCCATGGGTGAATTTGGAAATGATGTCAAAAGAAGGTAATAGTCAATGTTTGGACTGTGGAGAGACAGACACTAATGCATTGTTAGTGGAACTGTGAAATGGTACAACCATTCTGGTTAGCAATTTGAAATTATGCAAGTAGTGACTAAAATGTCTAAGTCCTTTGACGCAGATTACACTTTAAGGCATATATTCCAAGGAAGTTATGACAAAAATAAAGGCTCCATATACACCAAAATATTTAGAGCAGCACTTTTTGTGTGATAGCAGAGAACTAGAAACATAGTATAGTATTTTTAAACAAACTGCATTACATTCATATAATGGGATCCTATTAACTAAATTGTAAGAAATGTGTGTGATAAATAATACATGTAAAGATCTCTATGAACACATGCAGAGCCAAGAACAATATTCACAGTAACCATAGCAATGTAAATGGAGAGAAAACCAAGTACAAAACTGAGTGTTATGAAATTGTGAAGACTAATCTTTGTCCCAAAGAAGATAAATGAGAAGATGTTCTTCCCCCTTGACACAGGGGTCTGTAGGTGTGGAGCATTGCATACAACATCAATTTTTTTTCTATATTTGGTTTTATTAAAATTTTCTTTTTCTTTTCTCTTAAGACTTGTTTTGTTACTATAAGGGATGGTTCTCTGGAAAGGGATTCAGAGGGGGACCATAGGTAATATAAAAGCAAAGCATGTCTAAAGATCTATTTAAAAAATAATAATAAATATTTGTCTCCCAAGGGGTATATAACTCTTTTACCTTGGAAACTATGATTTTATCAGAGTTGAAAATTCTGTCCACCAAAGAGAGGACCTGTACTAGGGTGGTGGTGGTGTGAGTGGAGAGAAAGGGACACAGGAGAGATGTGCAGGTAAAATTGATAAGATTCAGCAACAGATTGAATACATGGGGTGAGTGAGAATGAGAAGTTAAGGATGGCACTGATCTTTTGAGTTTGGGTTACTGAGGGAATGGTTGTGCCCTTGACAGAAATTAGGAGTGTAGGAAGATTTTGTGGGAAAAGTGAAGTTCTGTTTTGGACATGGTGAGTTTGAGGTGGATGCTTGAAGTCCAAAAGGCAATTGGTGTTACAAGACGGGAACTCTGGAGATCACTCAGGCTAGATATGTAAGTGTGGGAATCATCTACGTAATAATTGAATCATGAAGAGGTGATGAGATGGAACATTTGAGATACTGTTGAGGGAAAAAGAAGGTCCAGGACAGAGCTTTGGAGGGAGGACACCTGTGCTGATGGGTATGACCCTGATAAAGAACCAGCAAAGGAGACTGAGAAAGTGCCATAGCATACATAGAACCTCAACAGTAGGAGCATCAAGAAGCCAGAGAGAATCTGAGAGACAAAGGTGATCAGCAGGCTCAGATCCTGATCAAGAAACGTTAGGATTGAGGAAAGGCCATAAGATTGGGTAAGAGGTCACTAGTAACTTTGGAAAGAGCTGAATCAGTAGGTGAGACTGGAGTCCAGAATTCAGAGTTAAAAAGTGAGTGAGAAGGGTGAGCAAATGGATGCCCCTAATGTAGACTGCTGTCTCAAGGTTAGCTGAGAAGGGGAGAACAAGAGGACCACTGATGTAGTCTTATGATTGAGTCCATGCTCTTCGTGCTCTTTGTTGTTTAAATCACATCTAGCTGTCTCTATTACAAGAAACCTTTGAGGGAAGGAAATCTAATGTTATCCCTAACCCACAGTTAAAGACATGGAAGTGATAAGTGAGTTGTCCAAAGTCACTTGGTTCATAAGTATTAGAACTAGAATGAGCACAAGTCTAATAATTTCTAATCCAGTATTCATATTTTGCGATGCTGCCTTTCAATTAGTTTTACTGTAGTTTTAAAATAGCCTCCATGATAATTTGATTTTAAACATAGAATGTTATATCTTGAAAGGACCTTAGAGAGCACCTACGTAGTCTAGTTGCTCTTAACCTAGAGGCTCTGAACTTGCTTTTAAAAAATATTTTGCTTACTATTTCAACAATTATGTTGAAACCAATTATGGTTTCCTTAAACATTTTCAGAAGAGGAGATTCGGACTGCTAAAGGGTTCTTTGACACAGAAACAGTTAACCTCCCACCTAAAACAATTTCCATTTTCATATGAATAAACTGAGAGGTAGGAAGTGAAATGACTTAGCCCTAGAGTTCCACAGCTGCAGAGTGGCCAAAACAGGAGTAGAATGTGAATTTTCTGGTTTTGTATCCACTTTTTACAATACCAGTCTGAGACGGGGAGGGCCACTGGTGGTAAAAGGAGTGGCAAATAGCACCTTTTCATTTATGTGTAACCCATGCTATATTCCACACAGATGTACTCAAGAGTTTGTTCTACACTACATGACCTCTCATGGTTATTTTAGATTCACTCTCATGAAGAATTTTCACTCAGGGCTTATTTCATAGTTCTGTAGTATCCCGGAGCAGGAGGTGGGAATCTTAAAAGATCATTTTAGAGTACAAATCTGAAAAATTTGAAACTATGAAAATAGATCGCAAACTCAGGGATTCTGGCTTTTGGGCAAATTTCAGTTTAAAACTGAGATCACTGAATTCCCTAATTTTACTAGTGACTTTTACACATTGATATTGATGGTGGTGAAAAGCTAAGGAGATTTTTGGTTATCTTTTCCTTCAGTTCTTTGTGTTCCCCTTGGATAGTTAGAGAACTTGCTGTTTGCCAATTTCTGGTTTTTATAATGTTCTTTAATAAGAATGTGAGAGAGCCAGCTGCTCTTCTCAAATACACTGAGCTCCAGAGCCCTTAAATCCCAGTTAGTAATTAAAAGCCTTAGAATGACCTTGAATCTAGCTGAATCACAAAAGCTGTCTTCAAGTAAATTTATCACATTTGTTCATTGTAAGAGGTTAGGTAGAATGGTACACTGTTTGCTAAAACATTAAGTGTTAGCCTTGAGTGAACACTGATGATCAGAAATCATTTGTAAGAGGTTCTATTAAAGTGTAAAAAAGACACCTACAATCTTATGCAAGCATAATTTATCTGTGTTTGGCATTTTAAACATATAAAAGGTTTAAAGTTGAATGGAATTAATTTTTTAAGGTGAGTCATTTTGACCATATTGGAATTTATTCTGAATGACATTTCTTTTTTTCTTTCTGCAGTTTAACATTTGACAGTTATTGATACTCAATAAGGAATCAAATACTTCATAATTAACTGATTTTAGGGTTTTTTTTTTAAGGTTACTCAACTGATACTTTACAGGTTCCATGACTAAAAACTACCAAGAGTCTGGATCTGTTTCCTTCTCAGTCATATTTCTAAAGTTCTTTTCAACTCAAAGATTCAGTGTTCTAAAGTACCTTACAGTTGTAGTATTCATAGTGCTCCTACTAGTTGTCATAATTGAAGATACTATATTTCATTAAGGTGTGCCCAGGGAATTTAAAAAAACAACTCTTCAGAGAAAATTGTTTTAATATTCAGTCATAACATTTTTATTTATCAAACCAAAGAAAAATCACTAGCTGAACTTAAAAGAATTAAATACAAACTTTAAAAATTGAGACAAAAAATGCCAATTTTGAGAGAGAGTCTTTAGGGAATGGCATGGCTTGGCACACCTTATACATGGTGATGTACATGGCTTTCCAGTCACGTAAACCCACTTTAGGCTTCAGTTTCCTCATTTGTAAAGTTAAAGGAGGTTGGACTAGATAGTGGTTTTAGAAGTCTCAGTCCGACATCCTATACTCCAACTCTGTCTAGTTGACAATGAAATTCGGGTGTTAACCAAATGAGGCTCCCTTTTCGTGCCAACCAACATTTTACCTATAGTAATAGCTTCTCATTAAATTTGAATGAGGTTATAGCTATTAGGTTGCCTTGTGTTTTTTTTTTTTTCCTGAAATGTATCCAGTCAGATTTCACCTGTGGAGAAGTTAACTCTCCAAGATCTTGTTTATTATTTCTTAAAACAGTATCACTGTGTTAACGCATACTATAGCATAACTTAGGATAAAAATTCCAAATCTCATCTTAAAATTTCTTTGAATTTCTATTTGAAACAAATAATCCTTACCATTTTTATAAGAAGGTATTGTAATGCAATGCAAAAAAAAAGCTCTTCATAAGCTATGTACTTTGCATCTCAGTCTGTTTTCTTCATCTGTAAAATGGGAATTATAATAACTGAAGAAAGCACTTTGTAAACCATAAAGTACAATATAAATGTAAGTTATTTTTACTGTCACAAAATGTAATCTGACAAGTTTCATATAGACAGAGCTTTGAAATACCAATTTTGATTCTTTTTTTAAAGGGAAGAATCTCTAAATGAACAAGTAATTCACAAGAACCTGTATTTAACAATCACTTATACTGTTTACTTTACTATTGACCTACAAGGGATTTATTACATTTATGACACTAGAGAATAGGTTATCTTGCATTCCAGAGTGCCAACCTGACTCTTATATCAACAATTTCAAGGTTTCCATTATCAATCAGATAGTAGTGGTTCAAGGTTTCTTTACACAATTGAGCGCATACTTCTGGTAACTAGAACTTTTGATAACTAGAATAATTCTAGTTTAGTAAAATAGAATCAGAAGGTTAACTCTGGAAAGGGACCTTGAAACTTAGAATTTTAGGGTTTGAAGGGATCTTAGAGACTATAGAATCCTAGAGACAATAAGTTACTTGCCTGAAGGCATAAAACTAGCTACTGGCAAACCTGGTGCTAGAACTTTTATCTCTGAACTCCCTTTTGAGTGCTCTTTCTTTTCTTAAATTCTTATAAAATGGTTACAACAACTTAACTTCTTATAAAATGGTTACAACAACTCTGCTATGGATAAGCTCTGTGATAGGGATTCCCTGCAGTTTAAAGGATATATAAATAGGATGAAGGGAGTTAAGAACCCCAGCTTCTGGGTTAAGAACTCACTCTTTGACAAAAATTGCTGGGAAAACTGGATAAGTGTGGTGGAAACTGGGCATAGACTAAAGCCTGAACCATACACAAGAATAAAGTCCACATGGATACATGATCTTGGTATCAAGATTGATACTATAAACAAATTAGGGGAGCAAGGAATAGTGTATTTGTCAGATTTATGGAGAATGGAGAAATTTATGACCAAACAAGAGATAGAAAACATTATGAAGTGCAAAATGGATAATTTTTGTTACATTAAATTGACAAGTTTTTGCACAAACAAATCCAATGCAACCAAGATTAGGAGGGAAGCAGAAAGCTGGGAAAGAATTTTTGCAACTAGTGTCTGTGATAAAGCCCTCATTTCTAAAATATGTAGAGAATTGAATCAAATGTACAAGACTACAAGTCACTCCTCAATTGATAAATGGTCAAAGGACATGAACAGAGAGTTTTCAGAAGAAGAAATTAAAGCTATCTATAATCACATGAAAAAATGCTCCAAATCACTGTTGATTAGAGAGATGCAAATCAAAACAGCTCTGAGGTACCACATCACAGATTGGCTAATATGACAAAACAGGAAGATGACAAATGTTGGAGAAGATATGGGAGAGTTGGACACTACTTCATTGTTGGTGGGGCTGTGAGCTGATCCAACCATTCTGGAGAGCCATTTGGAACTATGCCCAAAGGGCTACAAAAATGTGCATACCCTTTGACCCAGCAATAACACTTTTAGGATTACATCCCCAAGAGATCATAAAAATGGGAAAGAGTCCCACATGTTTAAAAATATTTATAACAGCACTCTTTGTGGTAGCCCAAAACTGGAAATCAAGGGGATGCACATCAACTGAGGAATGGCTGAACAAGCTGTGGTATATGAATGTAATGGAGTACTATTGTCCTATGACAAACAATGAACAGGAATATTCAGAGAAGCTTGGAAAGACTTGTATGAACTGAGTGAAAGGAACAAAACCAGGAGAACTTTGTACACAGAAACAACCACAGTGTGTGAGGAATTTTTCTGGAAGACTGTACTTCATTGAAATGCATGGACTTAAAAAATTTCCAATGAACTGTTGCGGCAAAACACCTTCCACATCCAGAGAAAGAACTATGGAATTGGATCGCAGATAGAACCAGACCATATTCTTTTGTATTATGTTTTGTTTATGGTTTCTCCCATTCGTTTTAATTCTTCCATGCAACATGTATTTAAATAGGAAAGTATGTGTAGAACCTATATAAGATTGTACGCGGAGTCGGGGGGGAGGGAAGGAAAGAAATCTAAGATATATGGAAGTGATTATAGAATACTGAAAACAAATAAAATAATTTAATTTAAAAAAGGGGAAGAAAAGAATGATGAAGTTGAAAACTGTTGCACTAGGAAGAGGGTAAGCTTATGTTTTGGACCTAGCTAGACCTTAGAAATATTGAACAACTTCATTTTCCTCATCTGTAAAGTCAGGTCAGATTAGATGACCTCCAAAGTCCTTTACAATGTAACATTCCATTTTCTATGGTATGCCATTCTAACTTCTATGGCCTTCCTTCTCTGAAATGTGGTCATTTTAGGTTTGCCTACATTGAGGAATGTGTTTTTTAACTTAGTACTTTAAAGATGGGGCTCTTTTCTTTTTGGTCTTACTTTTTTCTCTTAATGGCTTTTCCTTAAGGCATATTAAAATGCCAGAGGTTATAAATGTTACTGTAGTTTTGTTTTCTCCCACTTCTCTGCATAGCATCTTTAGAATAATTGTAACAGCCTTCTAAACACTTCCTTTAACTCTTGACTTGATAATGTTGTAAAAGAGTTAAGAAAAAAACACCACTGAGTCTTTAGGGCTAGCAGTTTCTGAAACAGATGCTATCTCAAGTGTAATAAAAATCAAGGAAGCAGCCTTTTTATTACCTTCTGCTCATCTTTTCCCAATTACATTTAGAATGAATTAACTGTTTACTGTGCTGCATTTGGTAATGAATGGGGATCAGGGTAATCTGGTAGAACTATATCAGATTATGGAACCTAATATATATTATGGTTTGCATTAGTAAAAATTCTTCCCCCTCTAATTTTAGATGGAAATTGACAACATGTTACCTTTTAATTGAAAATGATTTTAAATAGTAATCAGTTTTTGTTTTTTAAAAAAAGTAACAATGAAAAACATTTTCCATTACCATCTTTTTTAACTGTGCCTTACAGCAAAATTGCTTCTCTTAAATGTGGTTGAAATTATTCCATTGTTTTTATAGTTTTGCCCATTATCTGCCTTAAGTTAATCATTAAGCAAATGATATTCCGGTTTATTTTTTATTGTACTCCAGTTTGTTTTTTATTGGTTTTATTACAATCATGGTGGTTGTATTTTTTTCCCCCTAAACTTAAAAGTAGAAAGGTCTTTTATAGGTTGAACAGAGCAAATAGGAAGACAGCTTCTCAGATGAATTTTTGGATGGATCAAAGAAACACCTAGAACCAGGCCCTAATGAGGTCAAGTTGTGGATAGAAACATTAAATATGGGAGGTACCGCTATAGGATTTTTCATAATAAATCACATACCTTTAGCTATTTAGGATTTATAATGCGCATGAATCTTATGAAGTAGGTAGTACAGGTGTTACCCCTTATTTTATAGATAAGGAAATGGAGGTGCAGATAGTTTGAAGAGTCACTGAGCCAATGTCAGAACTTGAATTCTAACCCAAGTTTCTCTTGAAGCCAAGTTTAGGGTTCTTTCCTTTGTATACATAGGCCATAAAACATCAGAGCAAGATGAGACCTTAAAGATTGTCTGATCCAATGAGAAAATAGAGACTTAGAGAGGGGGTAAATGTCTTTTGCCCAAGATTAGACAATGTACTCTAGTATAATAACTAGGCCTTGAACCTCAAATCTACACCACCAATTCTCTCTGAATACCCATAGATCAGATGTGTAAGTTTTGCCTTTTTCCCTTGCAATTTTAAACAGGTTGCTGAATGTAAACCAACCTGATTAGGACAAATGGATATAACTAAAAGACTGAACACTTGGCTGTCTGCATTTTCTTGCATGTGGAAGCCACCTATATTTTTTATAGAATTAGAAAATGATGAATTAAAAATTCTTATTGAACACCACTGAGTCAGATGGTTTTCAGGTTGTGATTTATTTTTACTTTTAAATGTTCTTCCCATGGAAATAATTGCTATTTAGAAAGAAATTAAAGGAAATTCTGTCATTCAAATTCACAAATGTAATATCGGGACAGGCCTAAGTTGTTAGGACCACTGTAGTATTTTGTCATGCTTTTGGGTCTATAACCCATCTAAATAGGAAATTCAGTAGAATTTATAGCATAAATAGTACATAGAAGTGAACTGGGAGACAAGAAACCTAGATTTAAATCTTGGTCCACTACCTGTTTGACCTTGGGCCCTGACTTCCCTTATTTATAAAAAAGTAAGTGGTTATTCTAGGTGATTTCTGAAGTCCCTTCCATTTCTGCTGTGATCTACCTCTGGTACTTGGTATCTCTCTCTGTGACCTTTGCTGAGTCACTTCTCTTGGAGCCTGTTTCCTCATCTGTACCTGAAGAATCATTCTGCCTCATCCTTTGTCTTATTGGTAGGGGGTAGGTTATTTAAAAAACAAAAAACAAAAACACAGCATTTTATCAGGTTTTTTTGCTTAAAAACATCAGCGCCTTTCCAATTTCTATGAAATAACATTTCCAACTCTTCCTGGCATCCAAGGTTCTACATTCTACACAGCTTGGTACTCTAACTTTTCCATCTTACCCCCTTCTACTTATTCCCCATCTGTTTTGTGCTTCAACAAAAAAGGGTTATTACTTTGTGAACATTAGAAGATTCTTCCTCTGCCTCTGTGCCTTTACTAATATTGTTTCTATGCTTTAAATGTCCATTGTTCTTTCAAGTAGTCAGCTGGCATTTATTAAGTGCTTAATACAGATTCCTATCCATCTTTTAAAATCTTGAGTACTTTCCTCCAGAAAGCCTGCCTACATTTTTCATGCCTATTTTCATGCACAATAACCTGTCCCTCCCTCAGAGCTTACATTAGCACTTGGGACCCTTGTTTTTGTGTATTGTGGTTATCTGTGTATATTATATTCCCCTACTAGACTGGTATACTCTGTATACAAATTAGATTTTACATCTTCCCTAGCACCTAACGCTATGCACTGTATATATAGTAGGCACTTCATAAATGTTGAATTGAGTTGAATTCGTAATTCCACGTTGTGTTCTATGTTACATTCTTAATGATTTAATGTATGTTGAACTGAATATTCTGTGGCAAATTCAGAGTAAAGGAAGATGATAAGATTTCTTTCCTGCTCATTGCTTTGTAACCTAAAGCCTGAAGAAATAGTTAATAATTGTTAAATTCAACAATTTTAATTAAATTCCTTCTACATGGAAGAATCTGTGCTATTATTTCATAATCTGATAAACCTTCTTAAGGAGCATTTCAGGTCTAAACTTTCAGTTTTTCTCTGACTAAACAAGTCTATTTGATGATTTTTTTTTTAAAAGTTTCATTTCTGAATGAGTATCTTTTTTAAGATTCATTTGTAAAGCCTTTTATTAAGTACTCTCTGGGGTCTGTTACCCTAAATGAAATTGATAAAGCTTTGATAATCCTCAGTGGGTAAGAGACCATTTTTCTTTGAAAGGGAAATTTATTTACTGCTTGTTTGTTTTCATGAATGTGTATGTTGTTGGGGTTAAAATACCTCAGTATTACAAGGATATGTGTTTTTATTAGGACGGACATCCCTTCCAGAGATGCTGATTGGTCCCTGACATACATTCATCTCTTTATGTCGACCCTATGGTGATGAGCCTTTCAGGTTGATCCTTATTCAACAGATGCAGTCCATTGCCAGTCCTCTGTCGTTCAAAAATCATTTCATCTTGGTTGGACTGGTCAGGGCTTGTAGTCTGCAAGCGTAAACTTTTAAAAGCATCAGAGGGGCATAGTAATAGAATAAAAGTAGTTGATAATAAGATTTATAGCTGAAAGAGAACATAGTGATCCTCTCTTCTAACTCCTTCATTTTACAGATGAGAAAACTGAGGTCCAGAGAGGTTAAGTGATGTAGGCAAAGTCACAACTGCTAATAATCAGAACCAAGAACCTAATTGTAGGCCTTGAGATTCTAAGGTTGGTGTTCACTTCCATCAGACCACATTTCACATGCATTTGATCATTCAGTCTTCACAAAAGCCCTGCAAAAGGAGGTGTTATACACTTTGGACTCTGAAGACTGGAATTCTAGTGTGAGGTCTGCTACTTGCTATGTACATTTGTGACCTCAAATAAGTCCCTTAATTTCTCTGAGTCTTAGTATCATCATCTGCAGAATGAGTAAATTGGTGAGTTGGATTAGATGATCTCTGGGGGATTCCTTACGTTCCTTCCAGTTCTAAATCCTGTGATCCTTAATCTTTTTCTCCCCATTTTGCAGATGAGATTCAAAGAACAGCAAAGGGGTTTTCCTTCACCATCATATAGCTAGTAGAGACAGGTTTCATTCTATACTGTTATAGTTTGAAGAATCTTAGTAAATAGCAACTTGGGGGAAGTAATCAAAGACAGGCCAGTGTCTTTTAGAGTAATGATTGTCATTTACATAGTACTTTAAAGTCTGTACAAATCTTTTTACTAGAAAACATAACTGGAGTTTTGTCATAATGATAGAGGCAGATATTGAAAACAGTTTAAAAATAAGACCATTCTTACCTTCAACTGCATAAAAAATGACAACTTTGAAAACCTATAGGATCTGGAAAGAAAAGGTGCTCATCAGTTGAAAAATAACTAAAGAAATTGGAGTTTATGAATGTAAGGGAAAATTATAATGTGGCAAGAAGTGACAGATATGGTGGAGTCAGAAACCTAGTAGGATTTATGTGAACTGATGAATTTAGTTATGTGAACAGAACAATTTACTCTGTGACCACAATACACTAAAAGAAAACAGAACTATGGCCAGTTACGGTTTCAGAGGACAACTGACAAAGTATTGTTCCCAGAACCTCTTGGCCAGAAGGATGATGAACCAGAGGGTTCAGAATATGAGATCTTGTTAGATACAGCCCATGTATTGATTTATTTTGACCACTAGTACTTATTTGTTACAAAAAGGGTTTCTTCTCTTGGAGGAGTTGGTGAGTAGTGATTAATGTGCAGAAAGAAAGAAAAGAGTTTCATTAAGACATTAAATATGCAGAAGAAGCCAGTAAAATAAGAGAGGATGAAAACAAAGAGGAAAATTGTGTTACTACCAGGTTAAATTTAATACATAGCTAAAAAAAAAAACCAAACCATATCTAACAGAAAATTATTGTTTCCTATGCATTTCTCCTTTTTGTTGTTTTGTATTAGATAATTTCAGTTTACAGTAAAAAAAGGAAAATAAAAAACTATAAGCAGAAAGTGAAATTGAGACTTGACCTTTTACTTCCTCAGCATGTTACTTTACGTCATATGTTCTTTACCTTTTTCCATGTTATGGATCTCTTTGGAAGTTTGATGAAACAAACCTACGTCCCCCTCCCAGAATAATGTTTTTAAAGTAAATTTTACAGCAAACTACATAGGATTGTAAAGGAAGCTAATTATAGTAAAATAGTTATCAGAATATTGAAAAAAGAAATAGTTTATGGATCCCAGGTTAAGAGCCCTTTCTCTACTATTCATTTTTCTTATCTTTGTTGTTGTCCAATCATTAGTCATGTTTGACTCCTCATGACCCCATGGATCATATACAGTCAGACCCATCTGTCCTACACTATCCCTTAGAGTCTGTCCAAGTTCATATTTGATGTTTTCATGATACTATCCATCTATTTCATTCTTTGCTGTACACTTTCCCCCCTTCATTTATTTTTAGTTTTCACATTCACTTCCATAAGATTTTGAGTTCTAAATTTTGTCCACCTCCCCCCCCAGGATGGCATGCAATCTGATATATGCTCTGCATATACGTTCATCTTAAACGTTTTTACATTTTTCATGTTGTAAAGAAGAATTAGAATCAGTGGAAGAAACCGTGCGAGAGAAGAAACAACAACAAAAAGAGAGAGCAAATAGCATGCGTCCATCTGCATTTAGATTCCATAGTGACGTCTCTGGGCGTGGATGCCATTTTCCATCACAAGTCTTGGAATCGTCTTAGATCTTTGCACTGCTGAGAAGAGCAAAGTCTATCAAAGTTAGTCATTGTGTGACGTTGCTCTTACTTCATACAGTGTTCTCCTGGTTCTGCTTACTTCATTCCTGCTGTATCCTTTTCTTTTTGCCTTCAATTTTTCCAAACATTAGGGTCTTTTACGATGGGTCCCATCTTCCCATTATGCAACCAAAGTGTATAAGCTTCAGCATTTGACCTAGTGAAGCTCCTGAATTAATGTTTTAAAATAGTGATTGATCTCCTTACTGTCCAAGGGACTTTCAGAAGTCTTCTTCACCATGATTCTGCAGTGCTGAGCTTTCCTGATAGTCCAACTCTCATAGCCATACGTTGCTGCTGAAAAACCTAGTGCTTTGACTATATGGACCTTGTCAGCAAGGTGAGGTCTCTGCCTTTTTTAGTATGGTGTTCAGATTTGACATAGCTTTCCTTCCAAGGAGCAAGCGTCTTTTAATTTCATGGCTGCATTTGCCCTCTACACTGATCTTTGAGCCCAAGAATATACAATCTGATATTGCTTCCATTTCTTCTCCCTCTATTTTCCAGGAAGTGATGGGAGCAGTTGCCAAGATCTTAATTTTTTTAATGGTTAACTTTGTCAGCTTTTACACTCTCCTCTTTCACCCTCATCAAGAGGCTTTTTAATTCCTCTTCATTTTCTGCCATTAGAGTGGTATCACCTACACATCTGAGATTGTTGATATTTTCCCCCAGAAACCTGAATTCCAGCTTCTGATTCATCCAGCCTGGGTTTTCTCATGATGTACTTTGTATATAGGTTAAATAAATAATATGACAATACACAGCCTTGTTGTACTTATTCCTTTTCCAATCTTAAACCAGTCAGTTGTTCCATGTTTGGTTCTGTTGCTTCTTGGCCCACATACAAGTTCGTCAGGAGATAAGTGAGATGATCTGGTAGTCTCGTATCTTTGAAGACTTGCCACGTTTTGTGGTGATCCACGCAAACGTTTAAGGGTAGTCAGTGAAGCTGAAATAGATGTTGTTCTGGAACTCCTCTTGCTTTCTTCATAATTCAGGCAGTGTTCAATTGAATAAACGAGAAATGCTTATTATATGCAGAGAGCTATCTGTAGTTACATCAGACTTTATTTGCTCTCTAGGAAGCTACATTCCAGTGGAGGAGGAACACTAATATATACAGGCACACAACATTTTATTGTGCTTCAAAGATAGCGCATTTTGTTTTTCTTTACAAATTGAAGGTTTGTGGCAGCCTTACATCAAGCAAGTTTATGGTGCCATTTTCCCAGCAGCATGTGCTCATATCATGTCTCTGTCACATTTTGGTAATTCTTGCAATAGTTTAAACTTTTTCTTTATTATCTTTTAATGGTGATCTGTGGTCATTGATCTTTGATGGTACTGTTGTAATTGTTTTGGTGTCACCAAAGACATAACTGGGGCCCACGTATATTCTGACTGCTCTACCAAGCAGCCTTTCCCTGTCTCTTTCCTTCTTCTCAGGCCTCTTTACCCCCTGAGACACAACAACATTGAGGAATATTACATAAACTTAGTTGATAAAACAGGGGGTTTGAGAAGATTCAGTTTTGAAAGAAGTTCTGCTTCTAGTAAAATGCTATCAGACAGCATCACAGGCTACAGAAAAAGCTTTTGTAAAAGAGTCAATTGATGCTTTGGACTTCATCGTTATCTTATTTTAAAAACTGCTGCAGCCACCTCAGCCTTCAGCAACCACCACCGGAATCTAACAGTCAGCAGCCATCAATATTGAGGCAAGACTCTCCACCAGCAAAAAAGATTACAACTTAATTGAGCCATGTACATTGTTTTAGACATAATGCTGTTGCACACTTAACTTCTATATGCACTGGGAAAGCAAAAAACTTGTGTGGCTGACTTTATTGCCATATTTGATTTATTGTGGTGGTCTGGAACCAAACCTATAAGGTCTCCAAAGTATGCCTGTGTACTCAAGTAATTGATATCTGAGCTTGGGCAGTTTTCTTCCTCTTCCTGAGCCTTTGCTTCCTTATCTGTAAAATGCAGATTAGATGATCTCTAAATCACTGTATTCTAAGGGAAAGTGCGAATGCCGGTTTGGGAGATTTGGGAAGGAGAGATCACTTGAGCTGGGTCACAGTTAAGGGATGTCAAGAAAAGGAATACTTGGTGTTACAGATTTAAGACTGGAACAACCTCATCATTTTTACAGATGAGGAAAACAAAGACTCAGAGAAATTAAATGACTTTCCTAAGACCAAAGAGTGATCCTACCAAGGTGGGAGAGAGCAGGAACTGCTAGCAGTTTAGGCTGTCTTGAATAGTAGAATATGGACAGTGGAATATGTGCTGAGGACTAAAATAGAACAAGACTCTGGTGGGCCTTGAATACCAGCTTCTATTTAGATTTTATTCTGAAGACACTGAGGGGATGAGGTTGGTAGGTTTGTATTTAAAATAGAAATCTGAGAAGACTACTTGGTGAAAGCTGCTCTTTCTTGACTCCAGTTTTTCCACTCTCCAGTCCATCTTCATATGGCTGCTAAAAAACCCTTTGTATTGCTCAAGAATATGGGTGTCACTTGGTTTGCTTTCATTAAAAGAAAAAATGCCTCCCCTTTGCCCTTAGGATACTATCAGTGTTTCTCAGCCTGGTTTTTAAGTGCCTTTCAAAATCTTAATTCCAATCCCTTTACCAGTCTTATTTCACATACTCCTGTTTATGCACTATCCTTTCAGCCAAAGATTTATAGGTACCCTATATATGTTACATTCCAGTCAAACTGAACTACTTGATATTATCCAATCTGGTCCTTCTCTTTCCTGCTACTTATATTCATACAGGTCATCCCCCATTCCTAAACAACATTTTCTTATCATTTCTACTTGCCAAAAGTTTTTTTTTTGGTTCAAGGCAACAGCTTAGGGAGCCACCTTCCCTGGTCCCTTTGTTTCCCTCCTAGAAGAAGTGTTATTTCTGTCTCAAAGTTGTCCTATAACTTTTTGTATATCTGCCCTTTTCCTTTTTCGTATTCTATCTTGTCTTATGCATATTTGTGTCCTTGTAGTATTCACCTGTTAGTTAGATCCTTGAGGGCAAGAGCTGTCATCTTAGTATTACCAGCACCAAACCTTGGTAGACACTTTGATGTAGTTTTGTAAAATTGAATAAAACATCCCAACGGGCCTTTCACCACCCTTTGTCTAGCTGAGAAACTTGTGAATCTTTCTTGGCTTCATTGTCTTGTTTTCCTTGTTGGTCCCATTCAATTGTGGAGAACCATGCTCCAGATTAGGCCCTAGTTTGTAGTCAGGAGGGTTAAAGAGACCACAGTTTTGAGGAAAAAAATCTTTCTTATTCTGCCGTATACTTGGGAGAGAAAAATCATATCCTTAAGATTTATATCTAGAAGGGACTTTAGACATTTGGTTCATTCTTTCTTTCTCCCACTTTTTACAGATTATACAATTGAGACCCATAGAGATGAAGTGGTTTGTCTTGAGATCACACACAATAGAGCGTGGATTTGAACCCAGTTTCTTTGACTCCAAATCTAGTACTTGTTTTGTAATCATAGGCTGCTTCTGAGAAGATTCACAGTGAATGGTAGGGAAGAAAGGCAGTCTTAACATTTTTATCTTTAAAGTGATTAATTTAACCCCTTTCGTGTAATAAACCTGGAGGAAATTGCAGGGAGGAGGGGGAGATGCCCTAGACTGTACTGTAAGATGGCAAGAATGAGGCTTATCAAAGAGATGACTAACTGAACAATGGCCTTCCACCCAGGGAGCCCAAACCCTAAACTCTTGCTCAATATCCTTTTACATTCCATGATGAAAAGAAAGGAAAATAGAAGCTAACCTTCTACCCTCCACCCCTCCCCCCATGATTGGAAATGGTGTTTAGTAAGGGTCAGGAGGCCTTTTGCACTTACTCTGGGCTTGTAGAATATAAGATCTAGCCATCGTCTGGGGGTGTGGGGGGAGTCTTTATAATGCAGGGTCCTTTGTTGATGTCAGAGGACCAGAATTTGACCCTGATTCTGCCTTGTTTCCTAGCAGTCTCAGTTTCCTCCTGTAAAATGGAGATAGTTGTGCTGGGGTATAAACTGCTCTTGCCTTGGAGTTAGAAGACTTGCTTGGGTTGGATTCTAGGCTCCACACTGACAAGTTTAGTGGGGACCCTGGGCAAGTCATTCTACCTCCTTCTAACTCATTTTCCCCATCTGTAAAATAAGGATAATTCTTGAGCTACCCTGGGGATAGGATGAAATGAGATAATGCATATGAAAAGCCTTTGTAACTCTCAAAAGTGCTATCTGAGTGTGAGCTGCTATTATTACTTTAAAGGGAGAATTGTAATTTAAATTTGTTTGGGGGTAGGGTGGGCCTGGGAGAGTGTCTGTAGCTGTTAATAAACATGCCTGAGTCATTTACTACTCTGGTCCTGTCATCTGAAGCCTGAATGGTTGACCCAAGGTCAATTTTCACATGAATGGGGCTGCTTCATAGAGAAGGAAACATCTTAATGATTGCACTGAGTGATGGCTTAATAAGGCCCTTATGCCATATGTGTGCCTGGCTTAGAATAGTAATACCACAGTTTTTTCAAAAGTTATGCATTTGAATCAAGAAAATGCTTCCTAAAATAAAAATGATTTTGAAAATGATCAGGATGAACTAACAAAGAAGCAGTCCAAACAATTTGATTGGCCTAATGTTTTTGTAAAGATGATGCAAACTCATTTGTTAAAATGAGTACAAGTTAGACTAGATGACTTTCAAGGTCATCTAGTCTTAACATCTTAACTTCTAAGGTTAAGCTTTAACATTCTATATTCTAAGAGTCCTTCCAGCCCTGGCATTCTGTGTTTTGAGGTTCTCCTCCTAGATAGATCTAAGCTCTAGTGCTGGAATGGAGTTAGGGGACACCTGGATTCAGCCCCAGGCTTGCCGCATTCACAATCCCTGTGATCCTTTGGGTATAACGATATTGTATCGCCACCATTGCTGTGAGGATCCAATGAGATCATAGAGGTAAGTGCTTTGTAAATAACAATGTTACATATTTTAAAATTTAACATTATGTCAAGATTTCCTTTGCCATATTAGGAGGAAACTGCTAAGTAATTTTTATACATTGTAATGGCATTGTGGAAGCAGGTGTTATGCTTTAGCATTGATACTAATATTAATAATGAATCATCCAGTTTTTTGTTCTAAGGGCTGTTCCAGTTTTATAATTCTTAGCATGCTTTAGCCTCAGATAATGGGAAGGTCCTTGAAATAACTTGAACACCTCTTTTTGAAAGAGGAGTAAATTGCTTGCTTGGACTCACATAGTCGTCCTTCTACTACACTGTGGCCTCTTCCTTGCTCATTACTTTTATACTTTGACTATTTTGTAATCTGTCTTAATTGATTTCAGGGAAACTTCCTTTTTTAAAAATTTTGGCTATACTTTATCAGGCTAAGATTATAGAGTAGATTGTGAAGAAAAGTTAATGTGAAAGGCGCTTGTTTGTTTAGCATATAAAAGGAGAGCAACGATGTGAGAATGGTCTGGAAAAGTGGGTTGGAACTCGATTGCAGGCCTTGATCGCCAGATTCCAGAGCCTACACTCCATTCAGTAGACTTCTGAAGGCCATTCACTTGAAAGAGGGATTAGAATTGTTCTTCTTGGCCTCACAAAGCAGAATTAGGAGCAGGAGAGTAGGAAGGTAGAAAAGAGCCCCTGAGAGAGTTGTACCAAAGTGGAATGGGCTCTCTGAGGAGGAGTAGTGAGGGGGAGGTCATCTTCACGGAGGTCTTCAAGCTGGAGTAAAAGATTACTTGTCAGGGGTGTTAAAATGAAAATCCAGCTCTTGAGGGAGGTGTTAGATTAGATGCTGCCCTGGCAGCTGCTAAGGTTGTGTGCCACTGTGTTCTTGCTCCACTTGTCAGTTGCTAGTTTGTAACTGGGTTCTTGAGGACAGAACTGCGGTGGTTGTTTTTGTTTGTCTGCTTGTTTACTCCCAATTCAGTGCTATTAATTCACAAACCTTTTATGAAGACCTACTACATGTAAGACATTGTGCTGGATGCTCAGGATGTAGAGTCAAAAATGAAACAGCTTCTACCCTGTAAGAGTTTATATCCTATCACTCATAACTACCCCGAGTGCTTCTGGATGCATCCATGGATTTAGATGTTGGATGTAGTAAGCAAATAAAAATTTCATTGGGTACATTTTTGACTTAAAAAAAATCTTCTATTCTTGATATATTCTATAGTAGCAAGATTTAATACTGAGTCTTGTAGTGACCTTAGACAGTCTAGTCTGACCTCATTTTATAAAGGAGGAAACCGAGGCCCCAAGAGATTAAGTGGTTTGCCCAGGGCCATACAGCTAGTAAATAACTGGAGCAGGATTTTTGAATCTCAAGGTCCTCTAACTTTAAATCCAGTGTTCTTCCCCAATTTTCATGCTATCGTCAGATAAATCTTTTTTTTTTTAAATCTATCTTGGGATTATTTCATAGGCATGAGTTTAAGTAGGCTGGCTGCAGCATATTATTTATAGCGAGTTGTGGAGAAAAAATGGTGTAAATAATTTTATCTAAGACAATTTAGAGTTGGAAGGGAGCTTGGGGAGCATTCAGTGCAATCCTTTTCTTTTTCATGATAAGGAAAGTGAGGTCTAGGAAGTGACTTAACCAAGGTCAAACAGTGGCAGCAGAACTTGTTTGTGCTATCCGTCTCTAACTCCAGTGTTCTTTCCACTGTACAGAATTGCCTTTTGCCCTATAACCAGAGTGGCTATCCACAAAATACTAACATTTTAAAAGTATACAGCATATTAAGTATTTGCTTTGTGCCACACGCAGTGCTTAGGACATGGGAAACAAAGATGAAAAATTACACTATCTGGCCTTGCCCTTAAGGAGCTTACGTTGTACTAAAGGGATGTGACTTGTACCCCATAGATAAATATAAAGCAATTTTGTGATTAGTAGCAAAGGTAAATTTTTAGTTGTGGGAGATAAATGATTGAATAAATGAAAAAAAGTATTTAAATGATTACTCTGTGCTAAGCACTGGAGATATTAAACAGAAAAGCAAAAGACCCTGCTCTTAAGGAGCTCATGTTCTAATTAATGGGGGGAAACAACAAATATAGGAGCTTCCAGCTGCAAGTTAGAAAAGCCCCGGTGACTCTGAGATACATTAGCAAAAACAGATGGTCATGCATCATTAAACCACTTGTTGCTGTCAAAGACTTTGGTGTAAACAACTTTTCTTTTCCTAATCTTGAGTGTATGTGGGTGTGGATGAGACCAGGGATTCAGCCCTTTCAGAGACAATTACAGTTCTCAATTCCACAAGGGTTGTTTCCCTGGACAATGGTGGTGGTAGGCTGGTGAATCTGGAGGGCATGGCTATCGCTGAGGCTCTTGGGCTTAGCACGGAAGCTATATGTGGCAATTGGTCAGCTTGATAGTGGTAGTTGCAGTGGATCCTTTTTCCATAAAGTGTTGTTCCTCTTTTTGATGGCTTTGGGGGGAAGGTTGGAAGCTGTGGCAGTGTTTTTTGGGGGGTACACTATTCCTGGGATTTCTTGGCCTCAAGGTTCGGAACTATTCCTCCAGACCCTGCCCTCACCAGGAGAAATGGTGACAGTGCTTTGACTTACTTGCACATGGATCATGCAGTGCTTCACAAAACAGGTAGTATCTGAGCTAGATCTGGAAGGAAGGATTTCAGTAGACTAATGCTTTACCAATAAGCCTTTGTGAATAGAGAGAATGGGACAATCATTTAACCAGCAGGTTTTAAGTGCTTACCATATGCCAGGCACTGTGCTAAGCACTGATGATAGAAAGAAAAACAAACATAGTTCTTGCCTGCAAAGAGCTTCCATTTTAATGGGGGAGATGATGTATACCTTCAACATCCAGAGTGAATGATGCCTTAGAGAGGACTAGCAGATGGGAGACCAGGAAGGTCTCTGCAGAATTTGACTTTTGAGCTAATTAAGCTGAAGTAAGCCAGAGATTCTGGTAAGCAGAGTTGAGAAGGAACAGTGTGTAGAAAGGAATAATTTCTAAAAAGGCTGCAAAGGTGTGAAGGGGGGTTGTGAAGACTGTGTCAAATGGAGCTTGTATTTGATCCTAGACTTAATGGGGGCCATTGCAGTTTATCGAGTGGCTTGGTAAGGTCGTGGATATCAGGGTCAGACCTGTGCTTTCAGAGTATCTCTTTGGTAGCTGGGTGGTGGATGGATTGGGGAGAAATTGAAAGCAGGGGATCAGATAGGAAGATATTGCAGTAACTCAGGCAAGTGGTCAGTCAGTCAGCAAGCATTTATTAAGCGTATACTACCAGGTACTGTGCTAAGCCTTGAGAATACAAAAGAAAAGAAAAATATGATCCCTGTCCTCAAAGAGTTCGCATTCTAATGGAAAAGACATGAAAAAGAGAGGTAACTTGTGAATGGAGATTAGGAGGAATCTGGAGAGGAAAATTACAAGATTTGGTAACTGATTGCGGAAGCAATTTATTAGTCAGATTTGGCTAAAATGGAGAATGTGTGAGGAGAGGAGTAATGTTGGAAAGGTAGGTTGGAGCCAGATTATAGATAGCCTTAAGTGCCAGGTTGAGTTGATATTTTATCCTGGAGGTTATAGGGAGGCATTGTACTTGTTTGAGTAGGTGAGTGACTTAGAGTGACTCCAGCACTTTGGGTGAATTTATGGAGATTGGTTCTATGTCCTAGCCAAGAATTTTCATGAGATAAAAAAGCATAGAAGGATCACAGTCCCTACTGACTAAGGGGATTGCCACACTGATGAGATTATGGATCTCTTGAAATATTGAAATATGATTAATTTGCTTTGCTTCTGCTTTAATTCTCCTGGGGTAGAAAGTTATAGATGCAGTATTTCTTTGTTGCTCTACGATTGCTTTCTTAAGGTGGCCATAGGGAACTGGTTACACAAGGCTTTACTAATCGAAAGACTAGGATGTTGGAAAGGCTTGTGTCTAAAACTTTTTTTTTCTAATAAAGGGGTACTGATGATGTCTCTTTCATATATAGATTCTAAGGTTTGCAAAATATTTTGTCCATTACAGTCTTGTGAAGGAAAGAGGTAGTTGCCAGGATTGTTCTCTCCATTTTAGAAATGGACTAATACTCTCCATCAAGGCAAGTGATTTGTCCAAGATCACAGTGCAAGGAGGTGACAGAACTAGGTCTTCTGATTTTTCATGTCTTTTCACTATACCAAATAGGAAAACCATTTTGTGTAGGATATTTTTTGCCTTGAATAGAAAGGCATATCTGTTGGTCACTTGGGGCTTTTAAAATCGTTGTGTCAGCGCCTGGCTAATGGATTTCCAGTGTGTTGAATTCAGCTGTTTTGGCAAACCATCTGTTTAGGACGATAAGAAAAATCACTAATCCCCTAACAATTGGGGAAGTTTTCTTGACTGAGCACTTTTGGTCCATAACGGTTTTGTTGTCCTTTATAAGTTTCTTCATTGTTCTACTTGTTTTATTTGTTGTTGCTGATGCTAATTGCCATTATTGTAATACTTCAAGTTTTATAAAACACTTTCCTTAAGTTTGCCAAGTGAGGTAGGTATTGGAGGCCTAATTGTTCCCATTTCATTGATTAGGAAAGTGGCTCTGCAGTTAAATTCCTTGTCTTTGAGTTCCAGGGTTAGTGTTAGATCGAGGATTCCAATCCATGTCCTCTGCCTCTTAAGTCAATGATTCTCTACTACAGCAAATTACCTTTTCTTCTTACCTAGCTTTTCTTCACAAAACAATAGAAATACAGAACTGGAAGAGATCTCAGAAGGCTGCATAGTGTAGTGGAAATAACATTGGATTTAGAGTCAGAGGACCTTGTGGGAAGGAAGGGGGAAGATGATATCCTGACACACTTTTCCCGAAGTAGCCAATAACACTTGTCAAGATTTATATTTGAAATTTAAGTGGTGGAAATGTTTTTTTTTAAGACATTTCTAGGCACCCTTGATCCTTGTACCCATGATCATATACTATATAGCTTCTGAATAGATCATATTTTGACTTTGCTTTTTGTAGCTGGCTGTCTTGTGAATGTCAATTTAGCTGCTTAATAATTAATTTGGTGTAGTGGAAGAAACATTGAGTTAGGAATCTTCCATATTACTAGATATCTGGAAGTAGTAATCTGGAAGTTAACTAGAACATTACTTCTAGTCCTGGCTTTGCCACAAACCTGTTCTGGGTCTCAGTTTTCTTATTTGTAAGATGAGCAGGCATCGTAAGCAGAACAGGATGGTTACCGGTCCCCTTTGCTCTAAAAGTCTGTGCTCTGAATCCCTGTGTGGACTATATGACAATTGCATTTTGAAACTTTTGATTTTCTTATCGTATTTGAAATGTCTAAAACTTGTATTAAAAGCAATTTCCTCCTTCCAGGAGGAAGTGTCATAGGTTTAATTCCCTTACCTGGCTTTCTGAAAAGCACTTCTTTCCTGCTATGCAGAAAAAATATTAATGACCTCCATCTCCTCCACCTGAAGCCCTCCATCACAGTGCCTTCTGGTGTTGTTGCCCCAACCTTGTAGCTATGCACAGTTTTGCTCTGCATTCGTGTTCTTAATAAAAATTTGAAATGAGGTCCTTCATCTTAGATTGACTTTTCTGCCAGGAACCTGTTTTCAAGGTTGTGGCTACAAAATTGGTAGGCCATGCAGAGTGGCTGAAGGGGGATGTGGGTTGGTGATGTAACAGTGATTAATGTTTCTATAGAAATGAAGGCCCTTTTGAGAGAAAGGCCTCGAAAAGCTGAGCAAGTCGGTGGCACATAATAGCGAACAGAATGGAGAAGCCTCTTGCTTTAGCCCACAATCCTTCCAGTTGAGAAGACTGCATTAGGGAAAAAACCACATAAGTGTTCTCAACTAAAAGGACATCTTGTTTTTGTCAAGGCTTTCAAAACATGTGACCTTGACATTTGTAGGTGGTAGAAGTAAAACGTGGCTTGAAGCTCTGCCTGGCTGATCTTTGGGTCCCTGCATTTAAAAGCATTTTCTGATCTTTTTCAAGTGTTGTTTGTCAGATTGGCTAATGGAAAACAAAAGTTAATGGCATTGAGTTCACTCACTGAAGCAGCTTGTAGGAGGCAGATGGAATTTAATTCAGCAGAGATTGTACAAACATATCTAATATCCTACTGTGTGCTAGGAAGGCTTTGTGCTCAGGCTGGGGATGAGATGAAACCTGGCAGTCTGTACCCTCAGGGGACTTACTTTCTAGTAGAAGGGGTAAGATTAAATACACTGTTAACTGACATTAGGACAGAATCTAAAGATCTGAGTCTCAGACCTGCCTCTGATCATTCTTAGCTTATGTGATCATGTGACCTAGGTCACTTTAGGTGAACTCATAGGAGTTACTGCTGGGAGATTTTAAAAATCTTTTGTTTAACCCCCTCATTTTACAGATGAAGGAATGAAGGCTCAGAATGATTAAGTTACTTGCCCAAATCCAGTCACTGAATAAACTGAAGAGCCACAATGTATGCCTTAGTCTTTTGACAACAAATCTAGTGCTTTTCTCTACCCTAAGTTAGTCTTACCAACTCCCTTCCCTAAATGAATACATTAAACCAATTCTTCAGTATTTCATGTGAGTGTATGTGTCAGTATCTTGGTTTATAGTGAAGAACCTTGAAACCAAGTCACCAGGATCACTTGAAGGAATTGGGAGCTACTATTTAGGACTGGGACTGTCTTTGTAGAGGAGGCAGTAGATGCAGAGAGGAGAGAGATTTGTTCAGAGCAATGAAGGGAGTTTTCCATCAAATGAGAAAATGTTTGTAAAAAGCATGTAACACAGTGCTTGGTGTGTAGTAGGTGCTATATACTTACTCTCTCCCCTCACCTTCTAATCCTTGGATGTTAGGGATTTGGTATAGAGGGGATTCTTGTTTAGAACAGTTTGGAATATTGAGATAATGTGATACGGAAAAAACTCTGGATTTGACTTCATGACACTCAGATCTGAATCTTGACTGCACCTTACTGGCTGGGCAAAGTCACCTAACCTTTCAGGGCCTCAGTTTCCTCAGTTGTAAAGGTGTGACTAGATCCCGAAAACCCTGTCCAGTCTAAATGCCATGGTCCTAGATGACCTTTCAGCTTCCAAGTTATATTATTTTGAACTTCATTTCCAGGATGAGTTAATTCTGTAGCAGAGATGGCCTGATGAGTCTTGAAAGAGCAAACTAGCAAAGGGATTAATTTTGCTTTGGAAACTTCTTAATAACCCCTCTTGCAACCTACAGTTCCATTACAAGGTAGTGAAGTTCTTTACCTAAGCTGCTCTTGGGAACAAAGGATCTCTCTCTTAGGGTGGCAGATGACAGAGTTACTCCCATCATATCAGTTGGCCAGAGATGATTTTGCATGTGTATGTAAGTTGTCCCCAGGGAGTCCATTGCTAAATTCTTATTGTTCCTAGAGGAGTTCAGCTGTTGAAGTGAGTCTGGTGCCTTGCTTTTGTTATTCCACTTTTTCTGTTTTGAAGTTAAAATCTTTTCCAGCCAAAGATCCTGAACCCTGCAAGATTGGTCTTAGTGGAGAGCATCATCTAGTATAGTTTTTCTATGAATATTTGACCAGTTTAGTGACATCAGACAGTTCACTTCTCTGGACCTTACTTGTCTTCATCTGTAGTTGAGGGAATTAGATATTAAATGCGGAGGTTTAACTTCCAGTGCTTAGGTCTATATCATTCCTTTGCGTGACAATTTTAGTGGCTCCCTGTAGCACAAAAATATAAATCCTTTAGCCCAGCATTCAGACCTCCACAGTTTGGGTCTGATCTGCCTTTAAGCCATATTGGAGGCTGCTTTATGCATTCTCCATTCCAGCCAAACTGGACTGTTATTTCCTACCCATTTTATCATATCATCTTTTCCCTTTGTGAATATTCTCATACCATTCTTAGAGCTTGGAACATATCCCCTCCTCGATCAATTGGTCAAGTGCCTTTTATGCGCCAGGTATGGGCTAGGTGTTTCAGGTACAAAGGCAAGTGAAACATACTCTGCCCTTAAGATGTTTCCATTTTCTTGAGGAAGACAAATACATGTATAGATATATACAAAACAAAGATAAAGTAATATTTTAAGAAAAAATGACTGTTAAAAATCCCTTTTCATCATACAGTGTCCAGTGTAGTTTTCCTGGAGGCTCTAACTCCCTTCCCCAAAAGTAATGTCTTGTTGAACTTTGTCTCCTTGGATCCTGTCCCATCAACCTTTGAAACATAATTATTTTTGTATATGTCATGAACCCAAGCCTGCAGGTCTTCTTGATGCCTGTTTTATCCACTCTGCCATGTTCTCTTTATCCTATAACCTTTCAGTATTCTAGGATCCGTAGGTAGTTAGAGAGAAGTTGATGGAGAAGAGTCACAGTGCCTCCGCTTTTCGCCTTCGTATAATTTTGGAAGACTTGTACTCACGTTGCCTTACCAAGTTGAGGGAAGAGATCACATAGCCACTTTTTAGTTAGAATTTCAATTTGGGTGGAAATGTGATCCTTAGCCAACAAATTAATAAGCATTTATTAAAATCTTACTATGTTCCAGGGACTTTGCCAAGCACTGGGGTTACAAATAAAAGCAAAAAGAGAAAGTGTTTCCTCACAGTGATCTCACATTCTACCGGGGGAAGACAATACATAGACAGTGCTGAGGGGGAAAGGGGTTATTGTGGGAGGAGAAGAAAGTTACTTATGCAGGGGCTTCCTGGGGATCTGAGGACTTAGAGGAGAATTGAGCGTCAGGAACTGAGCCCAGAGAGGAATGAAAGTGAACATAACTGGCTTAGGTACTTCCTTAAAATGGAGGTTCCAGGAGGAACTGAACAATCAGAAGAAGGGGCTGCAGGGGATTTTCCTGGATGAGAAGGTTGCTGGACTTGATGGAGAAAGAAGTCTGGAGCATCTGGAGGTGGAATTCTTCCCTGAGAGAAATGAAGGGGAGTAACCTTTTAGAATTCCAATCTTGTTAGGGCTCATCTTAGGCAGACAGGAGAAGAGTAGTCAAGAGCAGGGTCCCATATGTATAAAATGTTATCTCTTGAAGGGACCTTAGAGTGTATAATTTGAAAAAGACAGAGATAGCTAAAAGGGACATTTAAAGATGGGGTTCAGTCACTTCAGATGAAACTTGAGGCTAGAGAAGGAAAGCAACTTGCTTTGGGACGTATAATGACAATGTATGAACTGGGCCCAGTATCTAGGTAGTTTGATTCAGTCATTGAAGTGTACCTCCCAAGAGAACCAATAAATAACATCCCCAATACAAAAGCAGAAATACAATATCAGTATGACTTTTTTGGAGTCCCCTGTGCATTCAGGCAGTGTCTGGAGTCAGAATTATCTGAGCAGCTGTACTCGTTAGCCTTAAGATGTTGATTTTAGAGGGACATAACACTCCGTGAAACCTGTTAGAGGAAAAAAAATATTGAATTTTATACAAGAATCACTACAGCCAGTCCTAGCAGCAGCACAGCCGACTGAGAAGTATGTAGCTGAAGTGGATTCTGCTTTTGACTTAAAAAAAAAGACTCCAGAAACCAGCGCATTGAAGTTTGAATTGCAGTTACAATAAATGAACCCCTCCCCAAGTCATCATCCGCGGGTGCTGTGTGTTCAAGAACTTGTGGATGCTGAGTTGTATTAGGCCCTATCTTGGAGTAGTGAAAATCACAGTTGAGTGAAGACATTTAATATGTCCTGATTTCCGTTCCCAGCTCCTCTGCTTAAGCTGTTTGGGCAAAGATTTTGGGGGCAAATCAGGTTTTTTTTTTCTGAACTTCATCTGGACTAGGGTCTCAGAGGGTAACTCTGAGGAGAGTGCTTTGAAAACCTGAAAGTATGGGAGAAGTTTACTGCTACTATTTGTATGAGCTTTATGGTGTAGAGCACTTCCCCCTCACTCCAGGGAAAAGGGAACTTTGCCAGCTGAGTTGGAGAAGGGGGAATCTTTTGCTGTGGTGAAGCAAGCCCCTTACTCTAACTGGTCCTCAGTTTCCTTATTTGTCAAATAAGGGAATTGGGCTAGGTTATCTCTAAGCTTTCTTATAGTTTCAGCATTTTGATCCTAGGGTCTTTTCCAGCTCTGACAGTTTTTTAAAAACTGTTTTAAAATCCCTTCCATTTTCGTGAATGGTTATTACATTTTAGAAGCTATAGATGTCTAGGACAGAAAATGTATCTAGTCTATATTCTTTTCTGACTTAATGATTAACCAGAAATCCTAAAGTAGCAACATTGTTTTTCAGATTATTCCATGTTTTGATTTGATGGCTTAGGATAATTTTCCGAGGCCCTTATGATGGTGTTCTGGGAAGTTCTTATAAAGTTTTGGCTTCTGCTTTGAATACATCAAATGTTGATTTTGGCATCTTATTGTTTTTTTTATATTGATTCTACCCTCCTAAAATCTCACCACCTGATAGGGCACAATGATTTCTTAACTTTTGGCTGTTAAAAGTCATATTGTGACTGAAGTTTTAAGTTCTGTCTGCTGTGGTTTTGTTTAAGGAGAAGAGCTAAATTGTGGTATATTGCATTTGACCTACTGTTATCCATATGTTAGCTTGTCAAACGTATTTACTTTCTGCCAGTTTCCTTTGGGCTTCCTGAGTTCTTGACGATAACCATGGAACTGAAAGGAAGATGCAGTCCAAAAAAAAGGGCCTAAAAAGTAGGAACTCAGCCTGGCTCCAGAAATCCCAGAATGCTCAGTGCTGAGGGGCACCCAACAAAACTGTAAGAAAATGGTTTGAGATCAAGTGAAAAGAAGTACTTATTTATATTATGGGCTTCTAACATATGAGACTCGTTACCTTCAAGAAATTTATAAGCTGAAAATGTAAAGCAGTTCAAGAAAGACTTAGGTAACTACGTAGAGCGATAGTGAAGTGAGCAATTTAATTCAGCAAACATTTATGAAGCACCTGTTAAGAACCAAAGCACTGTTCTAGGTGGTGGGAATAGAAAGGTTAACAAAAGTCCCTGCCTTCAAGGAGCTCCCATAGCTTGGCATATATCCCTGACTTATGGGGAAATCTGTCGAAGCCAGAGCGTTTTGGATCAGGACATGTCTGACCAACTTAATTGTAACAAATATTTATTAAGTGCCTACTACGAACAGGAAGTACTGCTTCTGGTGGGGTGATGGAAGGAGGAAGAGATGGAATAAAATGAAAAAAATGCTGTACTTGGGAAGCTTATCATCTGATGGTGGGAATCTACTATGCATAGAGGTGGATATAATGCAAAGTAGAATTTGATAGGGAAGGAAACAAATGTTTAAGTACCTACTACAATGCCATTACCTGTGCTTAGGTGCTTTACAGATACTGTTTCATTTGAGCTTCATAAAAGGCCTGGGTGGCAGGTGCTATTATTATCATCCCTGTTTTAGAGTTGCGGAAAGTGAGGCAGGTTAAGTGACTTGCTAAGTGTTACACAGTTAGTGTCTCAGTTTGGGTGTAGTGCCAGTGCTTTTAGGAGTGCTTCCTCCTGAGATTACTTTTTTAAAATTTCAAAACTTTTTTTTTCAATTAATAGGCATTTCTTTTCTCTGCATCTCACTTTCTCTTTTCCTGCTCCCCATAGAAAAAGCAGAACAAATAAAACCTTTGTAAGAAACACATGTAGTCAAGCAAAACAAATTCGCACATTGACCATGTTCAGAATTGTCTCATTCTGCACCTGCTTCTCGGGTCTGGCATCTCTCTGTCAGGAGAGGTGCCAGACATCATCAGGCCTCTGCAGTCACGTTTGGTTATTGCATTGATCAATGTTCTTAACCGAATTGTTGTTATTACGTAAATTGCTCTCATGGTTCTGTTCACTTCATGCTGCATTGCTTCATGCAAATCTTCCTGATTTTCTCTGTAAACCATCCCTTTTGCCATTTCTTACATTATAATATTCAATTACAATCATACACTTGGTTCTATTTTTCTTCAACTTATTGTGTGCTGCCTTAGTTTTCAGTTCTTTGCCACTGTAAAAGAGCTAGTATAAACACACTATGCCTGTTGGTCCTTCTCCTCTTAGAACCTCTTTAGTGTATAGGTTTGGGTAGTGGCATTGCTGAGTTAAAGGATATGCACAGATGGTACTTATTGAGGAGAATTCCAAATTGATTCTCAGAATGGTTGGACCAGCTTCACAGTTCAATTCAGTAAATATTTATTAGGTGTCCACTGTGTGCCAGACTCTGCGCCAAGCGCAGTGGATACAAAAAGAGGAAAAAGACAGTTCTTTTCCTCAAGGAGCTTAGATTCTAATGGGAGAGACAATATGCAAACACTGTATATACAAAGCAACTTACATGCAGGATAAATAGGAAATAATTAAAAGAGAGAAAAGCACTGGAATTAAGAGGAGTCAGGGAAGACTTCCTAGAGAAGGTAAGTTTTTCATAAGGAAGCCAGGGAAGTCAGTAGTCGGAGCAGACAGAAGAGGGAGAGCATTCCAGGCATGGGAACAGTCAGAGAAAATACCTGGAGTCAAGAAATTTGGAGTGCTTTGTTTATGGAACAACCAGGAGGCCAGTGTCACTGGATAGAATAATGCATATGGGGGAATAAAGGTGTAAGAACACTGGAAAGGTAGGATTGGGGGCTGCAATGTGAAGGACTTTGAATAACAAACAGCATTTTGCCTTTGCTCTTGGAGGAAGTAAGAGAACCACTGGAGTTTATTGAGCAGTATTCGAGGTAGCCTAATTCCCTTGATTCTGTCTCTGTTTTGATATGATATGAGATAATCTGCATCCTGAATCTGTTATACCAGACATGTTCTTCAACACTTCTTTTATCATTTTGAATATTACACTTGATGTAAGAAAAATTGTTTATAAAATAAAAATAGTCCACATTTGTCAAGTCATCAAGTTTTTATTAAGTGTCTGTTATGTGCCAGGCACAGTGCTAAGTGCTGGAGATGCCAAGGAAGGCAAAAGTAGGCTCTTCCTTCAAGGAACTCATACTAGTTGGGGACACAAAATGTAAACTATTGTGTATATCCAAGATATATGTAGGATAAACTGGTGGTAGTTTCAGGGTAAAGCCCTTTGCAGAGAAGGTAGAATTTCAGCTGAGGCTTGAAAAGCCAGGGCAGCTTGGAGGCAGAGATGAGGAGGGACAGAATTCCAGGTCTAGGGGATGCTGGTAAAGTTATAAACCATGTTTTCCTCAAAGTCCTGTGAGGTAAATAGTGTAAGTATGATTGCCCACATTTTACAGATCAGAGGTACTGAGTTTCAGCAAGGTGATTTAACTCATCCCAGGTCATATAACTAATAGAATTTGGAAACCAGGATTTCAGATATCATCTCCTTACTCCAAACCCAGTGTCCTTTCTATTCTATCATGATGTTTTTTGGGATAGCTTGACTTTGGTAACACATGAGCAGCCCTGAATGGACTGCTGACATTTACTAGATTTGCGGGTGTCTATTTTCTGTTTGAAGTCAGGTTAGAAGTAACTCACAAATTATAAATGCTGTTTTTCTTTTTCCCTAGGGTTCTGTCAGGATGACTCAGTTGAACATGACCCGACCAATAGTAAGTCTGCTCATCAATGTTCCCTGTAGTTGTATAGGAACCTGAAAGTTCATTTTTATATATATTTTGCATCTGTGTGCCAGGCTTCTCTCCCTCTCCCTCCCAGCCCCACAAGATGGTTTAGCAAACCATTCACGTGTTTTGACAAACTTGTTAAAAGACTTATGTTTTTAATCAGAAGCTAAACTGAGTTGTGAAAGGAGGAAGAACACATGCCTCAGCAACATTTGAGACATAGTATTTTATAATCTTAGGGTCAGAATAGCCTCATGGAGACCATGATAATATAACCTGTACATGAGGCAATAAATCCCTTTAGAACATTCCCATACAATGGTCAGGGTTAAAAATGAATTTTTCTTGACCTTGCTACAAAATGTTTATCTTATACCTCCTTTCCTCAACTTTCTACCCCCTGCCTCTTGCATTTCTTTTAGTAATACATAGGTACAAACCAATAGTTTGAATTTGGTGGTATGATGAAGCACTATGTGTGTTATCTTATGAAGTTCAGTTGGTTTTGTTTGATTCATTATTAAATAGTTAATATCACGAGTCATGAAACATGACTGTTTTTCTCCCTTGTCTCCCTTGGCTCCTTAAGGTCACTTAAAATAAATTGTTTCAAAATTTTCAAGAGTTGTCTGCCATTTTTGTTCATAAGAGTTTCAGCAAGTATATCTTTGGAGAGAATAGATCTTTGTGTGTGTGTGCATGTGAGTGTGTTTGTAAAACTAGAAATGTCATAGGGGAATCATAAAGAGTCTCAGAGTTGGAAGCCACATCAGAAGTCAACTAGTTTAACCCACCTTTAACACCAACTTGTAATTGAAGGTCTCCAGGATTGGAAGTTATTACCTTCTGAGATAGGTTGGAAATTGTAATTTTTAAGGAAGTTTTTGCTCATCTCAAGCCAAAGTCTGTATCTTGGCTCTAATGCCCCTTTTAGGACTGTTGTTGAAGTGAAATAGCTAATTGACTATTAGCGTTGCAAATCCAAATTAATATTTTTTTCCTAAGCATATTGCATATTTATGTTATTCTAAAGTAATGTTATGCTGTCCCAAGGAGCATAACTAGCAGTAATACATAAAAATGAAAGGAAGTAGACTTCACTTTAGTAAAAGGAAAGACTTTGTACAATGCAACATCTGCCTCAGTAAGTAGTGATTCCCATATCACTACTGGCCTGTAAAAGAGGTGGAGTGACTCAGAAGCAGAATCATCTGGAAGGAAACCCTCGGGTCCGCCTAACCTGCCCGTAACCAACCTGGACCTAAAAAATCCTTTCTACACCATACCTGAAAATAAAGATCCAGCTTAAAAAAAAAGACCTAAAGATCCAGCTTAAAAAAAAAGGCCTCCCTTGAAGAGTAATCTAATACCTCAAGAGACATTCCACTCCATTTTTTAATAGTTCTAGTGATCTTATGTTAAATCCAAATCCTGTCTCTTTCTTCCTTCCCATTGTTCATAACTCAGCCTTCTAGGCCAAGAGGAACAAGTCGCAAGTCTGATCCTCTTTTCTCATGGTAATTCTTCAGATGTTGAAGATAGGTATAATCTAGACAGCCACTCCCCTTTATAGATAATTCTCAGTTAATTCACTCTGTATATTGCACAATCTCATAGCCACCTGCCATCCTGGTCACGCACCAGCTTACTGATGCCTTTCCTGAGATGTGTCCAGCACAGAATAGAATATTCTGGATGTGCTTTGATAAGTTTGGAATTAACCCTGCCCTCCCTAGTCTTGACTATAATACCTTTCTTAATGCAATGTGAGACTTAGCTTTTTGGGGTGCCATGTGTGTTACACAGACTCACACTGAGTTTACAGCACTCTGAAACCCTTAAGATATTTTCAGATTAACTACTCTCCAGCCATGCTTCCTCTGCCTTGCACAGTGGATAATTTTTAAACCAAGTGTAATACTTTCTATTTATTCCTGTTATGTTTCATCCTATTATAATTGACCCGAAGTTCTAACCTTTCAATATATTTTTGATTTTTGACTATCAGCCATGGAGTTTGCTGACATGATAGTTTTATATCACTGGCAAATATGATAAATATATATTCCTTTGTCAGAGTTACTGATAAAAGTGTTAAAACAAGAACAGCTGTCCTCACAGGGCCAAGTATCGTTCCTTGGGCATTTTACCAGAGACCTTTTCTCAAGGTGACATCAAACCAGTGATGACCCCTTTTTAGGTCTAGTTACAGAGTTAGTTCTGAATCCACCTAACTTTTCTACCATAAGACTCACATCTCTCTTTGTCAAATCCTTTGAATCTAGGTAAACTATAGCATTCACTTCCTCTGCCAGTCCAATAATCTGGTCAAAAAGGGATGACGTGTTCTTGAGGTCATATTGACAAGATCAACTACTGCTGTTTTTTAAGATGTTAGCCATCCCTTTAGTAGTAAAGAATGTTCATTTGGAGATTTTGCCAAGAATTAGATTCAGTGATGTCACCAAACACTTCATGAGCATTTACTGTTACTGTGCAAGGTAGGCATGGAAATTGAAGTAAAACTCACTGCCTTAGAGTTTTGCAGACTTTATTCTCATCTCATTTCCTCCCTAGCAGCCAGCTCCTTTGTTGGTGAAAATTAGGTCCAGAAAAGAATTTTCTCTCATTTGTGATTATCTTTTGAAAGATGGAATTATCATTAAAATGAGCCAGGAAATTATTAGCTGAGAAGGAAGCTCCAGCAGATGTCCAGATAATTGAAGTCCTCCATTACTACTGTCTCATGCTTGTGTGCCTGGCCTGTGATCTGTTTCCTGAATCCTTGTCTGTTTCCTTGTTCTATCTAGGTAGTCTGTAGTGTCTTCTGATAACAGTGTTAACTTCTGTTTCTGCCTCAGATCTTCATTCAAATGCTCTGCACCATGTAACCCATCTTGGGCTCCTGGATTTCTTTGGTATATCTTTTTAAATAGAAGCTGTCTCTTTCTTTTCCCTCTTTCCTCATCTTACATGTCCTAGTACCTTCCAAAGTATTTTGTATTCCGTGTCCTGTATTACATATCCTCTCTCATTAAATCTCAGTATTGTTTGTGGGATCGTATTTGATTTCTTGCCTTAGGATCTCTAGTTTACCTTGCTTTTGTATGGATTTGACGCTGTATTTCACCACTGATTCCCTTGGATTTTGTCACTTTTGAGTTTCTAAGGACTTTTGTTGCTGCCTCTTGCCCTGCTTTGCAGCTACTCTTTACTTTTCTAGATTGGACTAGATATTCATGGACATTTTTCTCAAACCCTCTTGCTTTTAAACTGAAAAATCATCATGATTAGAAATTGCTAGGCATCTATTTATCTCTTTATGCTGTCTCTGCCTTCTTTATTTTTAGAATTTGTCTTAACAGATAAAATAAACTTCCTTTAGAGGGAAGTGAAGTAGTAATAATATTGGGTTTGTTTCTGGCACTTTTAAAGTTTGCAACGGATCCTCCCAACATCCCTTTGAAGTAGGTACTAGATGATGTAGGTAGTATACGTGTGTGTGTATGTATGTATGTATGTATGTGTGTGTATATGTATGTGTGTGTATATATGTATGCATGTATCCTAGAACTAAAAAGCTTAGAGCTGCCACAGAGTAGTTACCAGAACATTTAATAGGTACCCAGTAAATATCCTCGATCGAGATGTAAAATGTAAGTACCTGCAGGACTTATTGGATAGCGTGCAAATTAATTTTAAAAGTTGAAAATCAAGTTTTAATAAACAGAGGGTGGAAAATACCATACTATAGTCAGGAGTGGCACTTGCTATTTTTTCTGTTCTTTCTTCTCTCATAAACAGCCTTGACTTAGGAGGATAAAAAGCTAGAATAAAATCTGTGCTTGAGTGACTGTCATGATTTCAGAGGAATTTTTGAATAATAGAAGAAACCTTGACAGGTCATATATTCTTACTGGTAGTACCACACATCCGTTCCAAATAGATAAAAATTTATCTTAAAAAAAAAAACCAGACTTCCAGAAGGAGATGACATTGTGGCCTCCCACAGTACCTGATCTGAATTGAGCATGCTACACAGCTTGTCTCTTTTCTGTTATTCAGTCTTCCATGGGGATAAAAAATGCAATATTACCATATTCTCTGAAGGAGCTATTAATATGCTTAAAATAGTTTTTGTCATTCTGCTTTTAATTCATTTAACCTTTGATAGAATCATTGGATTTAGAGCTGGAAGGGACCCTAGCATTCTTATAGTTTAACGCTCTTCTTTTACCAAGGAAGAAAATGAGGCCTGAAGAAGACTTGCCTATGGTCATAGAGGAAAGAAACAGCAGGGCTGGGATTCTCCTGACTTCAAATCCAGGGATCTTTTTAGTATGTCATTGTGTCTTGGCATCATAATCCCAGGGGAAGCTGTATTAACTTTGGAACTTAGGGAGATCTTTCCATTTTTTTTTACATTGGCAAGACATCACACTGTACCTGGAATTCACCTTTCGTTATGCTTCTCGATATTGTTGCTAACAAAATATCCCTCTGAGTAGTCATCCATCAACCCTTCCTTGAATCCAAGGTAGTCAGAGATTTTTAGCAAGAATTTGATAATAGTTACTTTCGTCAGAGTCCTTCTTTAAGGCTTCTTCATACGAGGGAGGGATGTTGGGTCTCAAAGGATTCCAAGTAACTCCAGAACATCAACTCTGGCATGTCCTACCAAGTTGGGGAGGCACAGTCCTGGTGACAGGACCATCTTCTGAGTCTGAAATTAAGTTGTGGGAGACTCAGCACTGAAAGGCTGGATGTCAGGTTTGGGTTACTAATTAGCTCTGGTAACTAATTGGAGCTAAAGCAGAGAATGGTTTTTATCTTTATCTGTTGGAGAATACTCTTACCAGTGAAATCATAGATCCTAAAAGAAATGCAGTGTTGTTATGATAGAGGGACTAGAAAAATCTGTGAAATAAACTCAGGAAATAATAATACCAATAATAACTAATATTTATATAGCACTTACTATGTGCTGGGCACTATGCTAAGCACTTTACAGTTATTATCTTATTTTATCCTCACAAGAGCCCTGCGGGGTAGGTGCTGTTACTATCACCATTTTATAGTTGATGCAGCTGGGCAAGCAGGTTAAGTGACTTGTACAGAATCTCATAGCTTCTAAGTGTTGGAGGTAGGATTTAAATTCAGGATCTTTTGACTAAAGGCTAAATAATTATCAGAAACAGGAGATCCTAAAGCCTAGGCAGGATCCTGCTCCTTAACTGACTGCAGAAACTCACAGGTCTTAAACTTCTTGTCTAGCTAGCTCTTTTCTTAATGATGTCCTAATAATGAAATATTTTCAAGACTGAGAGAGTTACAAATGGTCTGCCAGAGAGTAGAGGATTATTTGTTGAGGATAGCGTTTCCTACTCAGGTATCAGTTGGACTAGATGTGCCCTCTGTGGTACCTTCCAGCCTTGTGATATTATGATTTTAACATACCAGGACCTGATCTACACATGGTGTCTGTGATATATTGCCCCTGGGAGTCAAGTCATGCTCTCCTTTTCTGCTTGGGTCCTGACTTTAACTGTATGTTTTCTATTCTATCACCTTTTAATATATCACGGATTCCCCCACCCCCATCATGTGATGATGGGTCAACAAATAGTCATCTATAAGAGATGAGTAAATTTTTGTGGATTTATAGACTTCTCTGTGTTCAGTAATTATTATATGTTGAAATAATGTTTATATCTTTTTAAACCACTAAATCACACTTATTAATAACTGTACCTTCATTTTTCAAGTTCTTATACTCAGATGATTGGGTTCCCCTCCTGAATCCTTCTCACAATATTTCTTTTGTAAATGAGTCAGATATAAAAGAAGTGGATAAGAAATACAGAGAAAAAAGGGCCAATGAATGACAACCCAAGTCCTATCAAATTATCCTCTTAAATAAAAATGTCTATTTTAAATGTATTGGGTGGATCCTTTTTGAAGAAGAAAGGCATGAAAGAAAATTATAGGAGATGAGAAAGATGGAATTCTTGAAGGCCAGACCAAATGTAGCACAACCTCTTTGAGGTCCTTCAGACTCCAGCTGTGTGACTCTGGACAAATCATTTTGCCTCCGCCTCAGTTTTCTCATCTGTAAAATGGGGATAATAATAGCACCTCCTTCACAGTTGTATGAATCAAAAGAGATAACCTGTGTGAAACACTTTGCAAGCCTTAAAGTGCTATATATAAATATTAGCTCTCATTGGAGGCTTAACTAGAGAAGCTGGCTGTCAGGTAATGAAGATTGCCTACTAAAGTGTGGAGAGGATTGTGATATCAGGAGGGAAAGCACTTCCACTGGGATTGAAACTCTTTGAAGTGAGGGTATTTATATTATGGTGCCCATACTGATAACAATGGTGAATCTTGGAAACATGGGAGAAGGATGGGCATGGTACCCATTGCTGTTAACTCTCTGTTGTTTAAACCAGTTGGTGGAAAACTGGTGAATGGTGGGCAATGGGAAGTGAGATGTGATTTGCTGAAATTCAGTTAGTGTCATGACCCTTCTTATGCCTGAGCACATGGTGATGCCTAGGAGATGGGGTAATACTATAAACTCCCTGCAAAGAGAGAGGCTGCCACTTTTCCCATGCTGGGGACTCCTGTAATAACTTGCCTAACTCTGGTATTCAAAGTCCAATGCTATGTCACAGGTTCAGGCTAAGTTCATTTCTACAAGGAGCTTTCCTATTTGCCCTTCCAATTAGCATAAGCTGGGGACAAGGGCAGTCAAAGGTCAAGGGAAGTTCAAAACAGCATAACCTCTGTGTGCTCCTTTTACCAAACAACCTCGAATCCCACAGTGCTTTCTTCAAGCATTTCTGAACTACCATGTTTACTATACAGTTGTAAAACTCGGGAAGAACAAGGATGGGCTTGATCCAAGGGAAGTCGGAAATATAACCATTAAGAATAGAACGCATTGTTGCTTAAAACAGGAGAAATAATTGATTTATGTTATGGTGCCCAATTAGGCTGTAAACTGGGGGGCACTAAAAGCAACCCTGGGGCTTCAGGACAGCTTCTTGCTTGGGCTTCTGTTCAGCCAACGGGAAGCTCCCCAATAAAGGTCATCAGCTCTGGAAGCTAAATTATTAATTCCTTTCATGCCACACAGGGATTGTAAACAGCACATAATACAAGACAACAATTGATACTCCTCACGTCCAGGCCAGGAGAAAGGTCAAAGGCTACATAGTTGGACTAGCAACAGCTGTTCGCAGAGTCAGTCCAACTTTTGTCCTTTTCATCTTTTGGAGGGAAGTAGTTTCTACAATTTTTGGCTATAGGTTTATTCTCAAGGAATCTTAGGAATTACCAGATAAGTAAGGCCATTTGGGGGGAGTTTTGGTAGGGTATGCTGTAGATGAAATCCATACTGGGGTAGAGGTTAGCCTCGGTCTGTCCTTTGGGATCCCTTTCAAATCTGCTTCTTCCTGCAGCATTGCCCCTCCTCCCCCCAAAGCCAAAACTCCAGTTTTGGGAGTTCTGCTGCATTTTTTGTTGCATTGTTTATTGCCTCTTATCTCACCAGGTGCTTGAGTTGGAAATGTGTTGTAATTAAGTGGTGAGCAAAGACCCAGGACACCTGGGCTCAGATCCAGCTCCCGGAACCTACTAGTTGTCTGATCATGGGAAAGCCAAGTCATCTCCTTGAGTATTACTTTTCTTCATTGTGAAATGGGGGAAAATAATGCTTATGTTACCTTTACAGATTTGATGGAAGGAAAGTGCTTTGTAAACATTCAAGTACTACATAAGTATTATTTAATAACTTCTCTTTCCATTCATTGAAAAAGGGTCAAAAAGGTGATGCTCTGGGAGGCATCTATTGAGAATCAGTTGAAAGAACTGGAGATAGTTAGTCTAAAGAAGAAACAACTCTGATTCAGGGAAAGGATATGATTGTTGTCTTCAAGTGTTTGGAAGGCAATTAGAAAAGGATTAGAATTTTGTTCTGCTTGGCTCCAGAGAGGCAGTCAGTTAATAAACACTTATTAAGCACCTACTGTGTGCCGGATACTGTGCTAAGCACTAGAGATACAAAGAAAGGTAAAAGATGGTCCCTGCCCTTGAGGAGTGTCAGTGTAACAGAGGAAGGCAACACACATAAAAAGAATCTAAAAGGGAGAGTGGAGTGAGGAAGAGGGGGGAGGACAGAGTATACTTGGTTTTGGGGGTGGGTGGGAAATGATGATAGTCTGCTGACATTCTATGGCCGGACAGGGAATGAGATGGCTGCCTGAGCCTCTTCCTTAAATGAGGGATCTAGGAGAGGCCTACCGAGGGCCACTTTCTACCCTCCCCAATTAGAGGGAAGCAGGGGACCCAAGGGCAGGTGGCACTGAGTTTCAGAGTTGATATGATCTTGCAGGAAGATGAGATGGCCAACCATCAAGTTATTGTAATAGTAGAGGTGTAAGGGGATGAGGGCCTGTACCCAGTGGTGGCAGTTTTAGATGAAGAAGGGGGTACATATGAGAGGTGTTGGGAAGGTAGAATCAACATGACTAAGAAATGGACTGGATCTGAGAGGCAAGTTAATGAGGAGTGAAGGACCGATGACACCTAGATGTGAGCCAGGGTGATTGGCATGATGTTGGCATCTTCAAAGCTAATAGGGAAATTAAGAAGATGAGAAGGTAGGTTTGGGGGAAAGATAATAAGTTCAGTTTTGGGCATGTTTAGTTTGAGATCCTATGGGGAGCATCCAGAAGGATGTTGGAGATGAAAATACGAAAGTCAGGAAAGAGAGTAGGGCTGGATAAGTAGAGCTGATAATTATCTTCATGGAGATGATAATTGGTACAGAACGATCCAATTTTTGGAATGATCCAACTTCTGACAAGAAGATCTGTTATCTTTTCTATGTGCATTTAATGTTGAGCTGAATCTAATGCTGAGCTTACTTTATTGCTCTTTATCACTGCCTCAGGCCTTTCTTGCCTCTCTATAAGAGTAGCAGTCCTAGAGCCTTTCTCAGATGCCTCATTGCGGTGTGGGGCTGCCAAAGGCTTTTCTAGTGATGTGCAAGATGAGACAGGCACTCCTAACTAGAAAAGCTTTGAATATGGGCCCAGCAATGGACTGTGCAGCTATCTAAGGATCAGCCCTGCTAAAGAGGCTGGTCACTAGAGGGTTAGCCACAAAGAATTAATTATATTTTGGGCCTTAGCAACTCGCAAAGATGCTCTTCTAAGGTAGAGAAGGGATTGTATACAAGGACAGGCTCACAAGCTCGAGCTAATTAAGGAGTAGTAACAATAATTATACCCACAAATGTTTTGAAGTTTTGACAAGAAATGGCAAGTATTATCTTGAATTAAGATATATTTTCAACGTTGAATCCATGGAGGGGAATTTGGAAATTTTGGTCACTAGGTTAGTGATAAATCTTTTGTCCACTGATAAATCTCTTGATATTTCTTTTATCAGTCTCCAGAATTTATTTCAGGTGAGTACTTTGGTGAATGGTTGGTGGGGTAGAAAAACACTAGAATTAATTAGACAATTTGGTTAGGGTTCCAGGTCTGTTACTATCTGTTTTACCTTGTGCAGATTGAGGTTTAGTTGTTTTTAATAATAACAATGATCAACATTTATATCATGCTTATTATGTGCCAGGGATTGTGTGAAGCACTTTACAATGATTATTTCATTTGAACTTCACAAGGGAGGTTAGTGGCTATTATTATCTCCATTTTACACATGGAGAAACTGAGGCAAACTGAGGTTAAGTGACAGGGTCACACAGCTACCAAGGCAGTGTCTGAGGTTGGGTTTTGAACTCAGGGCTTCCTGACTCCAGGCACAGCATTCTATCGGCTGCATCTATAGCTGCTCACCTGTAAAGTAGTTCTACTATTTAAAGTGCTAGTAGCATGCTTACATAATCTAGCACCACTTCTTGGCCCAGATATCAAGTCTGAACTTTTAGTCTTTCTTTCCTGTGAATATGATGTTTTATTTTCATTGTACTTGGGTTAAGCTGGCCCGAATTTCTGAATGACAAGAAAAATCATTCCATTCCAAATGTTAGTAGGTGTAAATTACCACTAGAAATGAATTGACCCGATGGTCAGGACTCAATGCTTTTGACCACTTTTGCTAACCATCTGGTTGACTTGGAGGGTGGATGTCCCCTTCCCCCACAGAACAGCAGGTAAACTACAATGACCATCTGCTGACCTCTGTCTTTAACCTCAGAGAAGGTCAAGGAAGCTAATCTTATTCAACATAAATATTCAGATTCAAATTATGTACTTCCTTACTGGGGTGCATGTAGTTTTACAAAGTAATTTTGAGAAGAACAATTTATACCATTTTCAAAGCTGATTATAGAACATTATTTTGAAAAGTTATTGCATCTTTGTAGGTTAAGATGTACCTAACTGAAAAGTTTAAGAATGAAAATTTTTAAAAAGACCCTGGAACTGGAAAGATATAAATGTCTCAAAAAAATTTAAAAATATTATAAAGAAAAGTAAATGAATAGGTACTCCCATGGTGGGACACCTTATTCATTTTGAAAATCTGATAGCCTACTAATTAGGTAACAGGGTGACAGAGGATATTAAAACTAGCTACAAAATGAAGATATGGCTTAGGTTATCTACAGCCATAAAATCCCAGGACACAAACTGGAAAGGGACCTTAGAACATAGATTGGGCTGGAAGAAGCCTTTTGAATATAGAACGTTAACAATGAAAAGGACTTCAGTGTCCTTTTCAACGCTTGTCTGAGATTTCCTTATTTATAAAGAAGACTGATTCATCCAAGGTCACACAGTGGCAGAATGGTGACTTGAAACCCAGTCCTCTTAAATTCAAAGTACTTGGCAGAGTACCTGGCATATAACAAGTACTATAAATGCTCATTCTCTTCCCCTTTCCCCTCAGTTTAGTCCAAAAGCGTTAGTGAGTTTCTTATGGTTCTTTGGAATAGATCCGACATGAACTGTGATTCCAGGGAAACTTTTCTAGTCTCCTTAAATTGTGTGAGGCCTGGTTCCCTAGTGAGGAACATCAGAGCCCAATTATTGGATCTACAAAGAAAGGTTCTGCTTCAGACTGATGTGGTGGTTGTGATCATCTGCGTTTGGTTTGTAATTCCTATCCTGCCATGCATTAGCTATTCAAGCTTGGTCAAATCACTTCCTATCTCTGAGGGAATTGGAGTCGATGGCCCCTAAAGTTTCTCCTAGCTCTTACTATTTGTATGACTTTGGCTAACCTGCTCTGCGTCTTTGTTTCCTCCTCATGAGGAAATTGGCTATTGGGATAAGGGCTCACTATTGGGCAAAAAACTAGGAAACAGTATAGAAGAAATTGGGTATTGATCAATAACTCATACCATATTAACAAGATAAGTTCCAAATGCATATGAGTTAGATATAAAAGATGGCATCATAAACACATTAGAGGATCAAGGAAGAAAATACCAGCTGGATCTATGGAGAAGGGAAGAAGTCAGGACCAAACAAGGGATCATAGAAGAAAAAATGGCAATTTTGGTTACATAAAACTTAAAAAAGATTTTACACCAAGAAAACCGGTGAAGCCAGAATTAGAAGAGAAACAATTAACTGGAAGAAAAATCTTTGGAGCAGTTTTCTCTGATAAAGTCTCATTTCAATATATAAAGAATTGATTTTTTAAATAATAGTTTCCCCAATTACATGTTAAAACAATTTTTTTTAACGTTTGTGGTTTTTTAAAAAAGTTTTGAGTTCCAAATTCTATTCCTCACTGTCTTCCCCTCTCTCTGAGACAGTAAGCAGTCCAGTACAGGTTATACATATACAGTCACCTAAAACATTTCCATATTAGTCATTTTTTACAAGGAGACTCGAATAAGAAAGAGAAATAGCATGCTTCAGTTTATATTCAAACAGCATCAGATTATAGAACTGATTTTTAAGAGCAAGAGCCATTGCTTACCATGTAAAATGGTCAAAGATAGGAACAGGCAATTTTTTCAAAGGAAAAAAATTTCATACTGCCAGTAATTGTATTCAAAAATGTACCAAATCACTAGCAATTAGAGAAATACAAATTAAATCAATCTTGAACTTACGTTTCACATTCAGCAGATTAGCAAAGATGACACAAAAGAAAAGTGACATATTGGAGGGGCTAGAGGAAAACAGGCACACCAGTACACTTGGTTGGTAGAACTATCCATTCTGAGAATCATTTTGGAACTTGTACTGCAGTCACTAGAAATATCACTACCAGGCCAGTGCCTGAAAGAGACTAAAGAAAGAGGAGAAGGTCAGATAGGGAGAACATGTTTATAGCGTATCTTTTATAATTGCAAAGAACCTAAAACCATAAAGGTGCCCGTTAGTCAACTAGCATTTATTAAGCATTTTACATGTGCTAGGCTCTGTGGTAAACACTGAGGATACATAGAGAGACCAAAAACAGTCGTGCAGACAACTTGATACCAATAAGTTTTGTACGGGATAAATTGGGGTAGCCTCAGAGGGAAGGCTGGGAATAGCTTCTTGCAGGAGATGAGAGACTTAGCTAAGACTTGCTAGAAGCCAGAGAGACTGGGAGACAGAGGTGAGGATGGAGAACAGCCATTGAAAACTCTTGGAGTCAAGAGCTGGAGTGTCAGATTGGAGTAACTGAAAAGAGGCTCCTGTCTCTGGATCACAGGTTCAGTGGTAAATGAATATAATGGAATGCTAACTAGCTGTGTGACTCTGGATGAGTCATTCGACCTCTGCCTCAGTTTCTTCGTCTGTAAGATGGGGATAGTAAGAGCACCTACCTCTCAGTGATTGTGAGGATCCATGAGATCGTTGGAGAGTGCTTACTTAGCTCAGAGCCTGGCAATATAGTAAGTGCTCCATGAACGTCAGCTGTTAGTATTTATTAGTTTATTATATGCCACATTACAATATATTGTTATTTATTTATAACGTACATTATATATACTTATAAATTGTGAAAGAGACAGTTTTGGGGAAACCTGGAAAGACATATAAAGTGAGAAGAACTAGGAGAATGATTTACACAGTGACAACATTATAAAGAAAAAGCAGCAGGGCTTAAGAAACTTAATTCAATGATTAGCCACAATTGTAGAGAACTGATAATGCATGGAACCCCCGACCGAGGTGATAGACTCAAGATCCAAAATGAGACATGCATTTTTAGACAAATCTATTTTGGAAATGTGTTTTGGTTGCATATTTGTTACATTCCCTTCCCACCTCCACCCATCCCCAGAGGTTCAGATAGGGATAAAACAGTGAAAAAAGAAAAAAATCATTGAGGCATCTCTTTAAGAAAAATACAGTTCACAGAAAAGAAGGGAGGCTTGAAAGAATTTTGGGTGATCAGGGCAGCTTTGAAATTAGTAACGAATTTATTAGATATTTTAAAAGAATTTAGATATTTAAAATTCAATATTTAACTATTTATTAGATATTTCAATTATTATTAGGTGTTTTTAAAAATTAAATATTTAAAAAGCTAACACTGCATAAGATAGTCACAGCTTCCTGTCCATGCCAAAAAATAGAAAAAAAGGTTAAAAGCCTCTGCCCTTGAGGGTGAGACAGTCCAGTGCCAAACCTGTCGTCAAAACCTTTCCAGCTCAGTAGGAACAGCTGTTGATATAGCCTTCGAGAACCCAAGTCTTACCACTTCTCTGTTATGTGGAAGAATTAGAAGAAATCTTTTCTAAGAGCAAGGAAAAAGGTAGAGAGAAGTTCTCCTTAAACAAAGGAAGTAATTCTGCCTTCCCTTGCCTTCTGACCCTCCTATCACCCTGCTGCCCTGATTCCAGAGCATTTGTGTTAGAGGCCCCAGGTAGTCCTATGCTAAGGAGAAGGATCTGCTTCCTAAGCTAGGAATCCATACTCTAGGCCTTAGTGAGTCTGACTTTTTGAAGGAAGTTTTCTTCTCGTAAATATTTTTGTGCTGGGATTTCCTATGTTGGATTTCCTCCCCTTGTTGACAGCACTGACCTATTTCAGGGTGTTGATAGTGAAACTGCTCTTTCTTACCAACCAAAGTTTAGGACTGTTGATAATCTATCAAAAATATATATTACAAAGGCAGGCAGCCACAATCTTTCCATTAATTTAAAGATCCTTGGTATCTTATGGGCAGCGACCATTTCTGCTTTGAAATTCTTCTGTTTATTATAGGATCTGTGTGTAGTAGATGCTTGATAAACATTTGTTGGACTGGTGGGGGAGGGGAGAGGCAAGGCAATGAGGATTAGACTTGGGAGTCAGAATTTGTGTTCAAATCATCTGTAAAATCGAGGGTGTAGTTTTGACTAGGTCAAGGGATCTTAACCTTTTTCGTATCATGGATACCCTTTGGCGTCTTGTAGAACCTGTCGGTTTTGTCAGAATAATGTTGCTTTTAAAAAAACATAAAGGAAATACTAAATTTCAACTAGAGGATAATGAAAATAAAGATAGAGCTTTTTTTCCAATTCAGATTCATGAGCTCTTTAAAGCCTATCCACAAATCTTCTGAGTATCTGTAGACTCTTGGTGGACTAGATCTGAGGTGTCAATCACCCTTGCTATACAACACTTGGACTGAAGTCTGAACCGGATTAAAATGTTACGGGGAAATAGTTAACAAAATAAGTTAAACTATAGTACAACAGATAATGTTAATATGTAGATTTCTGAGTCAACGGAGAGCCTGCAAGGATCCTTTGCAGATTAGAGGCCCCCATTTCTATTTGTGTTTGACACTACTAGACTGCATCATTTATAAGGTCTTTTCCACTATACCAAGTTATCTGGTGTTTTAATATTGATATTACCAACCTCATAGGCTTTCTGTGAAGAAAATGCTTTGTTTTAAAAGTCGTATAAAATTTGAGCTGCTATTGTTACCCTTTCAAATTCCATTTTTAATTGGTTGTATAGATTGTATTAGTTTAATTTAGTATCTTCTGAACATATACTGCAGACATTTTTTCCTTCTGCCTACCCTGTGGTCTCACAAAAAGACAAAAAATGGTAGGTAAGTTGGTTAATGTTTTGAAGCCAGCTCCTTCAGATAAATGCCCGGTGGTATTAGTCTCTTGAATTTGAAAGCTATGCCCAACTGGACTGTAGCAGAGAGAGAACACTACCCTAGCAGTAGTCTCATTGCATGTTTATATGGTATTGTGAAAGAGCTCTCAGTCCTGCTGCTTAGTAGCTGCGGGGGTTTTGTTTCCTTATCTGTAAGACTAAGGTCTTTGTAGTTCCCAGTGCTCTGTGACCACCTGGCCTTTACATGCAGTCAGCCTTGTTTTCCACTTTATATTTTAAGTCTCCATCTTGTGGATTTGACTGAGCAATACAGCCTTGCATCTGGTGGATTCTTCAGTGTTAGATCCTCCTCAATCCACTAGGTGGCAACAAGTCCTAACAGGAGAGTGAAAGGCTGCTGAACTCAAGGTAATTAAAGTACAGTACATTTGCAATGATGGTGGAGTTAAAGCAGGAAGGAGCCTTGGAAGTCCTCTGATTCAGCTCCCCTTTTTGTTGAACCCAATTCACGTGACTTGTTAAAGATCACATGGGTGGAAAAAATAATAGAAATTGATGCAATTACAATATTTTTTGTCTTTGTATCCCCAAGCACTTACCCAGTCTTTAATGTTATTGTTTAATAATTAAACAATCACAAAGTCCACTGACCCACAATGAGATGTAGTGCAGATTTGCCAGTGCAAGTAATTCATCCTACAGTAATCTCAGCTGTAGTATTTACTCTATGGATGACCCTTCAGCAAGTCACTTTTCTTTGTTTGAGCAGTTTTGCTATAACTGGGTATTTGTACTATAAAAAAAAAAGCCCACAAAGTCAGTGGTGGAAATAGGATTAGGAATACAATCTCAAAAACTTCCTCAGTGACACATTTAAAAAAAGACAGGAATTTAAGAAAGGTAGTCTGGTTTTTTACATGGTAAATGGTTTAAAAATATATTAATGTTACAATGTTAATATTACAGTAAATAATCAGTGTCCCAGCAACTTGGGACTGCTCCTTGGGCAGCTTGCTGCTCAACCTGGAGTTTGTGGCTACAACTCCTCCTGCTAGAGAATGGGGTAGTTTGGACCAGCCCTTATAGTACAACTCTTACTGCACCAGAAAATATGCAATAAATTTGGCACTTTACCTTGACAAAGACCTGGTTTGTTGTAGAAATGGGCATTGAAAGGATTATGTGAGTTGGGGGGAAGCAGTGCAGTTTTCTGTGTTTTTACTGTTTTTTGTGGAAGAAAGATAGAAAAGCAAACTTGATTCACCTTACCCTCTCAGTGTTCCCTCATGTATCAGTTGCTTTGGAACAGTCATGTTTTCTAACTTCAGGTTATAGCAGAACTGATTGTACTTCAGTTGTCTCATCTGTAAAAAGACTGGGTCTCTTTCAACCCTGATGCTCTGTGTATTACTATGCCATATTCAAAGATCCCTTCCATTCCAACCATTCTACGGAATTCGACATAACTCACCAAATTTTTATTCAGCAACTATTCTGCACAAGACTTTGTGTTCAGTGCTGAGTGTAGATTAAAAAAGATAAACACCTTACTGTCAGAGAAATACAAATAACTGCCTCTGTTGCTACAAGTAATATTAACAAAGGAGGTGTACAGGCAAAGTTTTGTGACAGATTTAAGAAGGGAGACATTGCTTTCAGCTTAGGGTAGGCATGTTTAAGGGTTTGGAGAAAGCTGCATGGAAGAGGAAGCCCCTGATCTAGACCTTGAAGGAAAGAAAGGAGAACAAGGTATTGGGGAGGGAATCTGAAACCCTCCCCCCACCTCTCCCCCCCCCCCCACAGAGAATAGAGTGAGCAAAAGTAGGGAAAGGGAAGGGAAAAGTTGACACATGCTAGAATGAATGAGTGAGCCAAGTGATGAGATCAGGGTGGAGAAATGTAGAGTAGAGCTGCTTTTATGGAGGGCATAGAATTTTGTGCTTGATTGTATACTTCATAAACAATGGGGAGCCTGCCATGTAAAAATAAAAATCAGCACATTTCTACATCAATTTACATAACACTTTCTTGTCAACAGTGCTTTTAGTGTAGTATAAATATTACCCCCATTTTCAAGATGAAACTGAGGTAATCTTCAGAGAGGTGAGGTATATTGCCTAGGATTATGCAGACATCACAGAGAAGAGCGGAGGCCTGAAACGCAGCTCTTCCTGTCAATCCAATGCTCTTCCAGCTATTGTACCTCTTGTGTTAGAGACTGAAGTATTTGGCAGCAGTAGCTTGGTAGCTAAGTTACGGTCCTTGCCCTCCTTGAGCTTCAGATCTAGCAGATGGGAGAAGCAGCATATAATGACTTCATTGCTGTGGATACTCCATCTAGTAACCCAGTTTGCAGCTCCTCTGTGCCATGGAAAATAGTTTTCGTCAATTTTGGGGGCAGTCACTTTTCTGATAATGAGTTTCTTGCCTGATCTGGGGTGGTCCTCAGATAATAGACATGGCCTGTCAAAAAGCTTGTCCTCAAAGCCTTTGGGTATGTTTAGGCCTACCAGAGGTGAGTCTCTCTTGTGTGGGAAAAATAGTAACACCTCACATTTCTGTTTTGACGTGTGGTTTATAGAAGAATTTCCTTACAACAGCTCTATGAGATAGTTGAGTCTAAGGAATAGTTTCCTTTTACAGAAAAGAGTAGTAGTAGTACGTTTGCTTCTCTAATTTAAGATTGAGAAAATAGGAAAAGTTCTCTAAGGAACTAAAAACAAAATCAAGAACTAACTACGTTTTTCCTTTCCTAATCTGCTCTAACTGATTTCTTGGCTTGCTCTGTGAAAAGCCTGATGCTGTCATAAAGGGACACAGACTAACAAAGAAGTGTCTAACCCAGAAGGTAAAGGAGTTAGTCTAAGATCCTCACTAAGGATGAGAGGGAGAGAAGCATGGCAGGAAGGGGAAGGAAGACCAGAGGATCAAGGGGAGAAAATACTCCCTGGGTAGCTTAAAGCTCTAGCTGTGGAGTCCAGGCTCTCTGGAAATTCTCAAAAGAAAATAGAACATTGACTTTTCTGAATGGTTGTATACATTCAGTAGCTTGAAGGCAGGTTAGATTTGATCTTCTTGAGAAATCTCTTCTGGCCTGTTGGATTCTCTTTTCTAGTCTGTGGTATACAAATGTCTTACTATACAGGTGACTGTGTTCAGAGGAATCAAAGAAACTCTCCCTCCTCTCTTTCTTGGGTTGTCCTTGCTATGTTATTAGTCATAGAACCCTAGGATCTTTGTGTGGAGGGCCTTAGAACATAGCATGTTGGATGAGAAGGAAGCTTCAGAGATCTACTGTTTTGTAGATCAGAAAACTGATGTTTTTGTTCATAGACCCACAGATGGCAAAGTGATCAAGCCAAGAGGGCTGCTGCTGCTGCCGCCGCCGCTGCTGTGACTAGCTGTTGCTTACGTTTTGTTGTTGTTCGATCATGTCCAACCTTTCATGACCCTATTTGGGGTTTCTCAGCAAAGATACTGGAGTGATTTGCCATTTCCTTCTCTAGTTCATTTTACGGACAAGGGACTGAGGCAGACAGGGTTAAGTGACTTAAGTGCCCAGGGTCACACAGCTAGTAAGTGTCTGAGGCCAGATTTGAGCTCAGCAAGATGAGTCCTGATTGCAAGCTGCCCCAAAGCTTATGTAGTAGTTTCAGAGTTAAAGCTAGGTGGCTGTGTGGATAGAATGCTGGGCCTGGAATCATGTGACCAGAGTGCTGGCCAGCAGTCATGTGATCCTGGACATATCCATTAACCTCAGCTGCCTTAATCCACTGAAGAAGAAAAAACTACTCTCTAGCATCTTTGCCATGAAAACTCTATGGACAGTATTGCCTACAGCCCATGGGGTCACAAAGTCTCACACAGCTGAACAACAGTTTCAGAACACGTTAAGTCTTGTCTCATTTGATCTCCATAACATCCCTGTGATGTCGGTGCTGTAGGTGATATCCCTTCCCATCTTATAGATGGAGAAACCTCAGAGAGGTTGTGTTTTGCTAATGATTGCAGAACTCGTAGGTAACAGATACGGGATTTGAATCCAGGTCTCTCTTGGTTCCAAGTTTCTTTCCTCCTCTCTCCAATTTTACTGAGATTTGCCTATGGTGGGGGAGCTGCCACTGGGAAGGGTGCAGCTGTGGATTTTTTTGATGTGAATTACTGACCAGAAGGGTATTCTAATACTATAAAGTCATATTCTTTCCCTCCCTACCTCCCTAATCCTAGATTACTAATACTTTTTGTACATATCAACTTAGATGTCCCATTGGCATCTTGTAATCACTATGTCCAAAACAGAACTCCAATTTGTACTCATCTTTCCCCACAAACTTTCCCCCCTTCTAACCTTCTCTGTTATTAATAAGGGTACTACCATCCTCTCAGGCCTGTAAAGGCTCTGTGTCATCCTTTACTCCTAATACTTACTTCACATATCCAATCCACTACGAAATCTTGATGTTTCTACCTACAAAACATCCTTCATCTATGTTTTCTTTGCTCTCTACACAACTGCCACTCTTGTTCTATGCCTCATCCCCTTCCAACTAGTTTCCCTGCCTCAACTCTCTCTCTACAACCTCACTTCCACTCAGCCACTAAGGGGATTTTTTCAAGCGTAGATCTGACCATGTTATCCTCTTATTCAGTAAACTCTAGGGCAGGCCGGTTGACTGACTGACTTAGAAGTCACTTAGTTCAACCTTCTCATTTCATAGAAGAGGAAGCTGGGACCAGAAAGTGAAAAGACTTGTCCAGTGTCATTCAGGTCACAAATGGTAAAGCTAGGATTTGAACTCAGCCTTTCTGATTTCAGATGTAGTGTTCTGTCCATTGTCCTAGATTGCCTTCACTAGATGATATCTAAGCTATCTAATTCTATCTAGATAGCTTGTTATAAATCCTATTCTCTCAGTTCTTAGTGGTCACTTGACATCCTCTTTGACTTTTATTTCAGCTCTAGACTGTTACTGGTCTTGTCCTCATGCTTGTCCCCTCCTTTCCTCCCTTCCAAACTTCCAAAGTAAGTGCCAACAGATGCTGGCAGAATTAGTGAGAGTTACTAGCCTACTGCATATGCTCCAGAGCTTAAGTATATAATAAATTATTCATGACCAGAGCCCTTGTTTTTCCATTACTATGAAAGATTTAGTGGACTCATAGCAGTCTTGTATAGTTCTAAAAGCCATTATGACATTTTAATTTTGGCCAAGAAAAACGTTGTCTTGCATATTTTCTTGGCCTTCGTACCTCCTCTGTCCCTACAAACTTCTTATTTAGGGAATCAAACCACAAAAGCCATAATGAATATGCCTTCTTAGATTTGGATGGAAATATAGGCTAACCATGTAGAGGAACTTTAATTGTTTGCTCCAGAACATTAGGTAAAACAATATTTCAGAGGTCAGTTAGTTCCAGAAGGAGCGATATCTGTGTAGGCTCAGTACATAGCAACCTTGAAGCGTAGGAGAGTTAATGTTACTGAGGCTCAGGCACTGGGTTAGATTTTTACTCACCATCCATTGAATTTTTTGGACCATTGGCTTTAATTAAGGATTTAAAATAGTATGTTGCGTTTATGTTTTTGTTTAGGGTTTTTTTTTTTGTCATTAATGTGTTTTATTTAAGTACTTCAGAAGATCCATGTGAAAATTCCCTCTACATAGATCACAGCCCCTCCTAGAAGAGAGTCTTGAGTTTCTTTGGCCATAGATATTGATCACCTGGAGTCAGTCTTCCTGATGAGCCTCTCTGCACTTAGGCTAGTCCTTATGGAGTAGACACCAGTCCGTCATCCCTGGTTCCTTCATGGAAGCCTTTCATGTCTGGTGTTGGCCTTGCCAGAGCATGTTCTTTGCTGCAGAGCCTTCAAGAACCTCTTCTGTTTTCTCACTGTAGCTTTCAAGAGACAGGTTTTCCTCTGTGCTAGGGCAAGAAAACACAAGACTTCACTGTGTGGGATGGGGGAAAGTGGAAGTGGGTGAGAAGGGCAACAGTGCTGAGGACCTTTGGTTAGAATGTGACAGTGATTTTATTATGAAATTACATTGTTCAGGGTAGTGTCCCATTGACCATAGCTATATTTGGGAAAGTTTAAGAGATTTGAGAAAGGATTACTTAGAATTTAGTAAACTCTTCCAAAGATAAATAAAACTGACACAAAATCCTACTTCTTAAGATGTGGGACAAGTATCCCCTCCAGAAAGTTTTCCCTATATTGATTGATCCTTATTCCATATGATTATAGAACTTCAACCATGTAACTTAGTTTTCACCTCTCTTGTGTAGTTATACTTTGTATAATTGATATAAATTATACAGATTTATGTTACATAATCTCAACTCACTGCTCACTGTAACAAGACAATATTTTCCCACCTCTCTGATTAATTTATCATCCCTCCCACTCACTACAGCAGCTTTTCCAAAGCTTTTCAACCCTCCTCCAACTTCCCCATGCTTCCCTTTTTTCCACCCTCTCAGCTGAGAGCTGTACCTTATAGCTCTATGAAATGAGACAATTTAATTAGAACTCCCTCTTCTACAGTCATCTCACATCATCACTTAGATGCCTTTCCCCATGATTTTCTTTTATTTCTGCCTCATGTGAAGAAGTGGCCCTTCCCCTTGTCAAGGGAAGCCCCTCTATATGCACTAACAATTCAGTTCTACCCATGTTGTCTAGCTCATTGCTCCCACTCTCACTAATCTTTAGTCTCTCTCGGTATCTACTTGCTGCTTCCTATTGCCTACAAATATGCGCATATCAACCCTATCCTTTAAAACCCCTCACTTGAACTTTCCATCCTACATCCTGTCATCCTTTACATCCCTGCTTTCTTTTGTGCCTAAGCTTCTTGATAAGACCTTTTTTGAGAGTCACCTCTATCTTCTATCCTCTCATTCGCTTAACTCTGCATTCTGACTCCAACTTTATCATTCAACTGCAACTGCTCTCTCTAAAGTTATCAGTGATCTCGTAATTGTCAAATCTAATGGTCTCTTTTCAGTTCCCATCCTTCTTGACTCTGCAGCTTTTGGCACTATTAGTCGCACTCTTTATACTCTTTTCTCTATTTTCTAGGTTTGACACTACTTTATCCTGGTTGTCCTGTCTGACCATTCCTCATAATTTTTTGCTGGATCTTCATCCAGATCACATCCATTAACTGTGAATGTCCCCCTCAAGACTTTGTCCAGCTAGGACCCTTTTCGCTTTTCACTCTGTGTTGTATCACTTAATAACCTCATCAACTCCCATGGATTCAGTTATCTCCATCTAGATGATTTCAGATCTGTTTATCCAACTTTTAACTTCACATGATCTTTAGTCTGACATTTCCGTATGTCTTTTGGCCATATAACTGGATGTCCTATAGATATCTTTAACCCAGCATGCTCAAAACTGAGCTCACTTTTTCTTTAAATTCTCTCTTCTTCCTAACTTCTCTATTATTGTAGAGGATACCCACTATCCCCCTAGTCGCTCAGGCTCACAACTTAGACGTCATTGACACTTTCTCTCTAAGACCTCATGTCCAGACTTTTGCCAAGTCTTATTATTGATTCTGCCTTTGTAACGACCCTCGTATGTTCTACTTTTCTGAAACTGCCACTACCCTAGTACAGGCCCTTATCACCTCACACTTGGACTGTTGGCAGTACTCTGCTGGTTAGTCTCTGAGCTCCAAGCTTCTTTCTAGATGGACTCCAATCTATCCTTCACTCAGCTTTCAAAATAACTTTCCTAAAGAACACTTCTGATCAAGTCACTCCTTTAATCCTCTAAAAAACTACAGGAGTTCCAAATTAAAAACCTTGTGTTTGACTTTCTCATGTATTCTCTTCCTCTCCAAGTATTGTCCAATCTAGTAACATCAACTTCCCTGCTAGTCTTTGCAAAAGACATACCATCTTATGACTTCATGCATTTTCACTTGCTGTTCTTTATGTCTTGGAATGGTCTTTCTCTTCTCTGTTTCCTAGATTCCTTCAAGTCTCAGCTAAAACCCACCTTTTCCAGGCCTCCTTAGTGTTATGTGTATATATGTGTGTGTCTGTGTGTGTGTAGTTTGTAAAGAGTTGCTTGTATGTTGCTTCCCCATTAGAATATTCAAAGACTGTTTTTGCCTTTCTTGGTATCCCAAGTACTTAGCACCAATACCTGGTACATAGCAGGTCTTTAATAAATGTTTGTTGACTCTATCAATTTGGTATTGTAATCAATGTGTCGATCAGCATATATAGTAGTGAAAAAGACAATAAGGAAGGGCTTCCTGTAAGATGTCATCTGAGCCTACGAACCAAATATGCCAAGAAGTCTAAGAGGTGGAGATGAAGTAAGAAATTACTCCAGATGTGAGAAAAAACTGTGTGAAGACGTGGAGGTGGGAGATGGAATACTAGGTTTGGGGAACAACACATAGTCCATTTTGGTGACAATTTAGATGAAGGGAAGTAGTGTTAAATAAGTCTAGAATGAGTAGGCTAAATGTAGGCTGCACAGGATTTTAAAAATTCCAGTATGAAGAATTTGTATTTTATTTTGGAGATAGACAGGGGTCACCGAAACTGATGGAGTAGGTTAGTGTCCAGGTCAGACTTGTATTTTTTAGGAACATTATTTTAGTAGCTCTGTGTTGTGGGTCAGGAGAGTAATTTGGAGAGAGATTCTGGGAATACGTGCCCCTGCAAGATTGAAGGCAAGTATGATAGCATTTTCATCTTTATATCTTCCTCAATACCAAGCACAGAGCCCTGCACAGAATAAGTGCTTAATTCACTGTGGAGTTTTAAACTAAAATTGAAGACATTAGCAAACAGCAATCAACTTGAGACAGCTTCAAACTATAAGGTAGATACCCAATGCTTCCTTCTTTAGTTATCTGATCCGCAGTTTGCATTCATTGATCAGTGAGTTGATTGAGATAAAAACCCACCGACAGCAATGAATGTTTATTGCAGACATTATATTCTCCAGAGTTAGGACTTGAGGGGCATCTCCTCCTGAGTGTTCTTGTCTTTTTTTCCCAACAGAAAGACTGTCCGAGAGTTGATTCTGATCACTGGTAGTCTTCTTCTTTCTTTAGCATCTGTGTGGTGGTTAATTTACTTAATGGGATAGGGATATATTAAGGGTAGGATTCAGTGCCATCATTTTTTAGATGATGAAACTTGAAGCCCAGAGAAGGGAAGGGAATCGCCTGAAGTTTGAAATAGATAAGGCAGTTGGTTGATGGATATCTTTGGACTAAATCTTACAGGCTTACAGTGTTAGTGCTGAAAGGAGAACTTCAGCTTATAGAACGTTGGAGCTTTGAGGACCTTAGTGATATTCTACTTATAATGGAAGGAACTGCAGTTCAGCCAGGAGAATAACTTGGGAAAATCACTTTCATTTTGCTATTTTTGCTGTAGTGACCTTTTCCCCATTCTATTTCTGTCCTTTTGACAATGATTAAGTGACTTTTCTAGGTCACTGGACTTGTAAGGAGTAATATATAGATTAAAATAAGCTGCTACTTAGAGTGTTTAAATGACCTAAGTTTACACAGCTAGTAAATAGAAAGGATGGATTTCAAATTCAGTTGCTTTGTCTCTTTCTGGTGCTTTCTTCATATATAGCATTTAATGTTTGCAGTGTACTTTACCAATATTATCTTATTTTGTACTCATAACAACCATGGGAGGTATATTATCTCCATTTTACTGATGAGGAAACTGGGGCAGACAGAGGTAAAAGTGATTTGCCCAGGAAAATTTTTGAGGACATATTTGAACTTGGGTCTTGCTGACTCTGGGTTCAAATTTCCATCCACTGTACCACTCAACTGCCCCTATAAAGTTATTTGAAACAAATGCATCCTTCTGTTCCTATTACCGAGTCTGCCTCTTGTGCTGAAACACTGGTTTGTAATATATAGAAATGAGTCAAGAACAGTTTTTATATTTTAAACTGAAGAAAAGTCTTTGAAAACCTTCTAGTGATGTCTTTGCAGGAACAGCTATGTAACCATTAACTTTTTACAGTAACAGTTTTTACTATTGCTTATAAATCATACCCTTTTAGCTTTATTGAGCAATGTGTCTATGATAAACCTCAAGGTACAGTCAACGGTCGATGGTTTCTTTTAAATCTCAAAACTCACCGACAGCGTTGAATGTTCACTGAAGTTATCTGCAGGTTGCTCTCCATATACCTTTTGTGTGCACGTGTGCATATGTGTTTGTGTGTGTGTTTATATAAATATATACATATATTTTTTCTTGCATCTCTTTTCCACTTGAAAACTGCTGATGGCTGCATATTCCTTTCAGGAGCTTATAAGTACTTTAATTTGGAAATGGAACTGTGTATTAGAAAAGAGCTAATAAATTGCAGGACTGTGAGGCTAGAGTTAGTTAAACAGTCACACTTGAAGAAGAGAAGACTGAGAAAGCTGCTTTGCATGGTGCTTACTGGTAACTATGAAAATGTCATTTTCCTTTTTATATCTGCTGTTTTAAAACCTGTCTTCACTTCAGTAATCCTTTGGTATCCCATTTCAAATATGATTGCAACTCTGGCTTTCTGTAGATTTATGCCAGAATATTGTAAGTTCTGGTTAGTTCTACCAAACCGGAAGACTTTGAGGATGGTCTTGGAAATGAACTGGATGTGTCCAAGAAACATCCTATCAGAAGTTCATCACTAGAGGATTGATCTCGAAAGAATTAATTTTTCTTTGGATTGTGGCAACTCGTGAAGACTGTCTGTTGAGGTGTAATTATGTTATAATGTTAGTTGATAGGAGTAACCATATTCATAAGATGTATAACTAGAAGGAATGATAGAGATCAACTTCTCATTTTACAGATGAAGAAACTGAGGCAGGGGGAAATGACTTATCTACTTTATATTCATATACATATATGTATATGCAACATATGGTTTCAAAGTTAGAGCTCTTTCCTGTTGCTCTCTCCTATCTGATGTGTTCATCTGTCCATATCAGTGAAATCATAGATCTTTTTAAGTATTGAAATAATATTTTTGACCTAAACTATTTGCTTAAAATGTACTGTTGTATATATATTGCCAGAGCTCCTACCACACAAGTCACAATTTATTTTGTTTCTTTATTCTTAACAAGGGGGTTAAGAGGTTCTTATAACCCACTTAAGATTTTTCTTTTGAAGCTCTTTTATATCTCTGTCACTTCTCCATCTCTTCTCCTCCCTCCAACAGAACACTCATAATAAGTTAGTACAGTTAAGCAAAATAAATCAGCACTTGGCCATGACTGAAACATATCACCCATTCTTCACCTATTGTTTACCCTCCCTGCTGAGAGGCGCCTTAAATCACTTACAAAAAATCCCACCCTGAGAGATATGGTGACTCATAGCAGTATGGACCTTTTAAAATGTATAATACTATTTTGACAATAAACCTTGGAGATTTGTAATGCAAGAAGTACTGTATTATCTTTCCCATTTTAGAAATGCAGAATCCTGTAGTTGAAAGGACACTAGATTTCGATTCAGGAGGGACATGAGTTTGAATGTGTGCTCTTAAACTAGCTGGGCAAATCATGGAACCTCATGAGCTTTTGTGTTTTTTTTTCCTTCTCATATATACAATGGGATTATCTGTGTCTATGGGTTGTTGTAAAGAAAGCAATTGTATGCCTTTACTTGCAGTGCTCCTCTGGATGGTGAATACTAATTTCTGAGAAGGAAAGTGAAGGATCTACAGTTGTTTGTTAGTAAGTGCTATTGCTGGGGTTCAGACTTACGTTGGCTGACTCTCAAATTTGATATTTCTGTTACATCGACCTGCCTCCCATTGGGCTAAATAGAGTACTTACTTCTTTAGCAGAAGCCTCCTCTACTTCAGTTATGGGAGTGGTAGCCAGCCAGCAGATGACCTCCAGAGACAAGAGGTAAAAGGTATTCAGTAATTTGTCTTAGAGTATCTTCAGGGATTACTTAAATTTGATAGTTAATTAACACACTGAATAAGATAATCACTATCCAAAAAGGTCATCAGGTTAAAAATGTATTTTTTAATTTACTAATTTAATGTGATGTTGAATTTTTTTTTTAATTGTAAAGTTTTCCATTTAGGTTTTTAAAAAAATCAGCTATATCAGGACAAGGTGGAAGGGAGGTGCAAGTGGCAGCAGCTGGATAGTTCTACTGACCTGAAAGTTCAGTATGGGTCAAGAGTGTGACATGACATTCAGAAAAATGGAACTCAGTCTTAGAGTTAAGAGTAAGAGTGTCTCTGCCCTGGTCAGACCTCTTCTGGAATATTGTGTTCAGCTCTAGGTACTTGGTTTTAAGGAGGGTCATATACTAGCTGAAGTACTTTGAAGGGCTTTGAGGTTACTCATCCTTGTCATATGAGGAAGGTTTGAGGAAATGAGGTGTTTAGCCGAGAAGAGAGGAAATTTAGGAGCTATCTTCCAATATTTGAAAGATTTGCATGGAGGAAGGATTAGTTTTGTTCTACTTGGCCTTGGAGGATAGAATGAGGAGATTACAGTGAAGCAGTTTCTCAGACTCAGGCTCAAAAAAGAAGCAAATTCTCAACCTTCATAGCTATCCAAAAGTAGATTAGGCTGCCCTGAGAACTTAAGTTGACCATCAGTGTCAGTCTTCAAGTAGGGCTAAATAGCTACACTTCCAAGATGTTGTAGAGAGGATTCCTTGCTGGTATGAGTTTTATTGGGTAAATCTTTTGAAGTTCTTTCCTTCCTTTGAGATTTTGTGATTCATTTTTAATTGGTGATATTTTTTAGCCTCTCCTTCAAGTTAGAAATTAAATGTTGTGGAAACCAGTCAGGTGGTACACATTTTAAACACAACCAAAAAATTAGATAAAGGAAAAACTCACCAAGTATTTGGTTTGAACATAAATTGTTTGTGTTACATCATCGGCTCAATTATTTTTTCATCTGTCAAAACAGTGAAGGCAGCTCTGGTTTTGCCCCGACCCTCAGTGTTGTAACTGTGAATTGCATATAGGAAAAAAAATCAAATTATTATTACTCCAAAGTTGAAAAACTTGTTAAATGAGAAAGGTGATAGAATTGTTACTTCAACTAACATCACTGATTGGTCTCATAAAATTGGTTATTACATGAAAAAACATTATTGGTATTCAGCTTCATGGGTACAGTATTACAAATGGAACATCAGAGAGGACTGACTGAGAGTTAAAACCATTGGAGTTTCAGCTTTAGCTTGGATTATTTATTTTGTATCTCAGGCAGTTGGCCAGAAGATAGAAGCAGAATTTCAGGATGTTATGATAGGACTTGCTTTAAATTTTAATAGCTAAATCTTTTGGAATATTCTGTATTAGTGGGTAGAATGGCAGAATGACGTTGGTCAGGGAAATGTTATATAGGTATGCCTGTGGTTTTTTCTTTTTCCCCATGTAATGATTAGAAAGACCTAGATTTCAAGTGAAAGGACCTGGGATTTGGATTTCAGTATCAGCCATTTAATTGCTATATCATCCTAGGTAAATCACCTCACTTTTTTGAGTCTCAATTCCGGCTTCATTTTGTTTCTAGCCTTTCACTTTCAAACTCATTTTTATTACTCAAGCAGGGCTGATTATAATCAGGCAGAGAAATCGTAATTGTATTTATAACCTGTGTAAGTCACAAAAAATAGTTTGTTAAATATTTCATCTCAAGCAAAGATGCTGTACATTGAAAGTATATTATGTGTGTGAGGAAGTGAGTTAATGCCTCTGAAGACGTCCTTCAGAGCTCCAAGGAAGTAAAAGACCATCATAATATGGCCTTTGAATTTACTCTCCACAGTGTCATACTTAATGTGGGTTTTAAGAAATATGTGATATCATAGAGATGGAGTGTACTATCACTTTTTAAATGATTCTTAGGAGTCACAGGATCATTGGACCTAGAACTGGAAGGAACTTACAACCCAAACCTTAGAGATAAATTAGTTCACTCTGTTGTTTTAAGTAATGATTCAACTGAGGCTCAGAGGTATAAAAGTGGCTTGCTCAAAGTCGCATAACTAGTAAGAAAACTAGAATTTGAGCCCAGGTCCTTTAACTCCAGATCTAGTATCTCTTTCCCCTACACCATGTTGCCTTTTCTAGATCTTGATTAAGGACAAAGTCACTCTTAGATAAGGTCAAATAATGCAAAACTCAGCAAAATTAGTCTTGATTGGAAGCCTAGATTTATTTATTTTTATCTAGTTATGCCCTTATTCAAATATAACAAGCAGTGATACTCCTCAGTGTCCAAAATTTGGACTTTAAAGACTTAAACTGGTCTCTAGGCAAATTTGGACCTACTGCAGGGAATCTGAATTGAGTTTTATAGAGGTGATGGAATGTATGGTTTACTTTTGGATAATTGGTTGGATGAGGTTATGCTAGAATTCCGTGACATTACAACAGGATTTGATTGCTCGTGGAGAGGCTGTGTAGTACACAGAAAAAGAAATTGTGCTTCTGCAAGTCATTTATCCTCTCTGGGCTTCAGTTGTTCAATGGCAATAATAATACTTCCGCACCAACATTTAATAATCTGTAAAATGCTATATACATGTAAACGATCACAATTAACATGTTAATGGCATTATTGGAAAATAGATCATATCATTGACACATTTTACAAGAAAAGGAGGTGGGTCAGTCAAATATTGAGTGAGGCATGATAGATGGCCAGGAGCAATTGTGAATCAGTACCCATGAAATATTTTCTTTTAAAAACCAAGCCAAAAAACTGTCAATCAGGTCTCCAGTGTACATATATTAGGAAGATCTTCAGTTGAAGACTGATGTTTGAAAAGCTTAATAAGGATGGCATAGGATGAGAAGGTATGAGAGGGTTGTGAACTTTATAGGTAGAAGCAGTAACCACGTCAGTAACATCACAGATACAGTAATGTACTGTGGAGTTTTTTATATGTTTCATCTCATTCATATGGTTCCAGAACTCTTTGGTACCTAGAGGAAACAAAGCAAAAATACAATAAAATAATCTATTAACACTAATGGAATATGATGAAAAAGAGTTTATAACATTAAGTTGGTCTCTCCACACACACACACGCACACACACACACACACTCACACACACTCTCTCTCTCTTATGACATGGTTTAAGGTTTGCAAAGCTATTTCTTCACAACACCACTGTGTGGTTAAATGGGATGAAAGTATTATCATCCCTATTATACTGGATAAGGAAACTGAGACTGAGAAGGGTGATTTAAGTCCAGAACTTTCCTATTGTATTGCATCATGTTGTGTTTCAGTGTTTTGAAGGTACTCTATAAACCAGAGTCATCCTGTATGTCTTAGAAGTCACACACCATGAAGACAAGCTCTAATTCCTACAAGTCAATAAGGTGGCTCAGTCTTAATCAGTGTTTCTCATAGAGCATTAGACAATTGTCCCATTAATTTTGATGCATGTTTTTCTCCTGTATGAAGATCCTATTTCTTAAAATCAAACTCATTAATTTCCTTTTGATTTTCCTGGGAAAACTTTTTTTTAGATGTTATTGACTAAGTGGTTATGTAGATATATGTCTGCTTTTCCCTCTAGGTTGTTATAGATTTATTTCAGAGTACCAGGAATGATAACTTGTTCTATGTATCTAGTTTACATGTACCTTCTTAGTTATAAAATCATAGAGACAGAGTGGTATGGTTGAAAAAAAGCAATGGACATGGTATTTAGGAGGTCTGAGTTTGAGCCCCAGCTCTGCCATCAATTTGCTTTGTAGTCTTAGGCAAATCACTTCACTCTGGATCTTAGTTTTCCTCTGTAAAAGTGGGAATTGGAGTGAATCTGGGGTGCCTTCCAGCTTTAAAATTCAGTATTTTCCAGTGGCTTCCAGCTCTGAAATGGTATACCACTGCTTTTTTTTTTCTACACCACTTCATCTGATCTTAGGAATCTAGAAAAGTACAGAGTAGCATCCTACTCTGTATAAGTAGGATATATAAGGAAACAATTTCAGGGACTGACTGACAACATTAGGGACTGAACTCAAATTTCATGACTTAGTACTTTTTATTATAGCCCATTGCATCTCCAGTTATGCCACAGACCTCAGATTTTATAGAATGAAGACATTTAGCAAACAGTCCTGATTTTTGTTGTCTTCTTGCAGTCACTAATGAAGAAAAGATGGATTCAAATCTAAAATTCTTTGTTACATATTATAGGTACAATGTGATTTGGCTTATAAGCATGTATTAAATGCTTATTCTGTGCCAATCTCAGTACTGGTTTAGCTCAATAATTTCACTTGACCCTCTTCCAAAAACAAAATGGTACCTCTAAAACCCCACCAGCACCCCCGAAATAAATCCCAAACCACTGTCTAGATCATTAACAAGTTGGGAGTGACTCAAGGAAACCATCATCACATATAATCAGAATATTTACAGCAACACTTTTTGTAATAGTTAAGAATAGGAAACAAATAAGACACCCATCAGTTGAGTCATGGCTAAACAAATTATGGCACATGAATGTAATGGAGTATTGTTGTGGTATAAGAAATGATATATATGTGATGAATACAGGCAAGCATGGAAAACTCCATAGGAGTGAAGTAAGCAGAACCAAAAGAACAATATTCACAGTAACTCCAGCAATGTAAATGGAAAGAACAAAATAACACACGAAAAAATCAAAATTAAATGTAACAAGATTATAAAGATTAAGTCAGACTTGAATGAAGAAATACCACAAAATATCTCCAACCTCCGGAGGTCCACAAGAGTTACACATTGCACATGTATTCAAACTTTTCAATATGTTCATCAGCTATGCTAATCTTTTTTCTCTCTCTCTCAAAATACTGTGTCTCATGGAATGACTCCCAGAAGAAAGGGTCACTTGTGATATCTTTAGTAATGTAAGAAACAGAAAATAACAATAAAGTCTTATTTTTGTAAAAAGAATTTGGGGGGTGGTGATGAAAGCAATCCAGCATCTACTATAGGAAGGTCTAATTTGCACAACTTGGTTTGATTGTCTGTTTAGGTAGTTTTCTAGTTAATGTGAAAAAGAACTAATGGTTTTAGTTGAATGAGTCATCAGCCAAAAAAAAAGTTCCTACTAACTTAGGTTACATGAGAAAAGTGTTCTTAGGGATCTTTAGATCCACTTCCCACAGGAAGTGAGCAAAGAGTCCTGAACTCTGCTGTTATTAGACCACCTGTAGAATATAGTGTTCATTTTTGAGCATCCTGTGTAGGGAGAACATGAACAAGCTGCAGAAAATCACAGAGGGTTACCTTCAGGCCTTGCCACATGTGAATCCATTTGAAGAAACTAGGGATAGTTTAGCATGGAGAGAAGAAGATTGGAGGAGATATTAGCTGTCTTTAAGTGTATGGTGGGTTATCTTGTGAAGGAGATGAGACTTGTTCTACTTGATTCCATAGAACAGAACTAGGAACTGTGTGTATGTGTTAGGCGGAGTGTCAGGCAAGTCTGCACAACCTGCAGCCCATGAAAAAGGCGGAGGAAAACATCCTCTACCTTTTTCATGGACTGCCTGAAATTCTTTGGCAGGCGACAAGTTGTGCAGGCCTGATAGAAGGGGAAATGGCCTAACAATTAGAACTATTCAAGAGTAGATTGACTTGTTTTGGGAGGTTGTGGGTTTCTTCTCACTTGAGGCTTTTAAGTGGAAGCTTTGGTCACTTGTTGGAGATTAGAGGGGACTTCTACAGTGATGGGTTTGACACCATGCCTGCTCTACGTCTTTCTGACTCTGAGATTCTGTGATTTTTGTGAACCAAAGCACCCAATGAGATCACTTGGCCATCTTGCAACTTGCATAAGTCTATTGCTCTTCCATTTCATCATCTGTACTCACATATTGTATAATGCTTGTTGTGTTCTTGGGCACTCACATGATGAATGCCTTTTTTTCTTCCAGTTAATCCCTTTTTGAAATTAGTTATCCCTCAGCTAATATGATTGCCATTTATAGCAGTTATTTGATTGACTAGCACATTAGTGAGATTTGTAGTCAAACTGTATGTCTAAGTCATTTTGAAAACAAATGTTTCCAAATTGTTTGGGTGTATATGCCAGACAGTAGGAGACGTTTGTCAAGTGATCTAGAATGTAAGGATTAGAAGGACCATTATAACAGATGTTAATACAGACTCTTGAGTTGGAAGATAACTTTGAAAAGCATTTAGTCAAATTCCCTCATTTCAGAGATGAGTAGTCACTCCCAGGTTGCTAAACTCAAGTCACAAAGCAAGTTAGTGAACAACCCAACTCTAATACCCACATTTTTCGACTGCCAAGTCAGTGTTCTAAATAGTTCAGGATGCTGTTCATAGTATTTGGTTGGGCTAGTGATTTAGATTTTGTAATTATGCACTGACAAAAGACACCATCAATCAGTAACCCTAAGCTTATACAGCTGTAGTTTCTAAAAGGGGTTGCCAGATTAGAAGTCACGTAGTGATACCTGAATGAATTTACCATATTATTAGCTGTGAGATTTCTTGCTCATTTGATAGGAGAGCAGGCTCTTGACTAATGTTGGCTTGCCACTAAACCTGCCTCTTTGACTCTTAAATCTGGCTTTAATTTGACCTAGAAAAACAAGTTTTCATGGAAATATTTAAAATAAGGTGAAATTAACCAAAATGTTTGCTTTCACAGTATCAATAGGGGAAATAAGAGCACCCTATAAAGAACCCTAAGGTTGATATTCTTACATAAAATCAGTTGGTCATCTGTTTAATTGTCTGCATGATTGTACCGAGGACTTAAGAGATATGTGAACTCACTAGTTAAGCATTTTTGGTTTTATTTAATGAATACTTTTGCATAAGGTCACATCACATAACTTGGATCCTTTCCTCCTCCCTCTCTGAGATGGTAAGTAATCAGGTATATGTGGTACATGTGCAATAATGTAGACCATTTCCGTATTAGTCGTTTTGTACAAGAAGATTCAAATAAAAGAAAGTGAAAAGTAGCATGTTTCAATCAGTATTCAAGAAATGTCAGGTTTTTTTCTGGGGAGGCAGAGAGCGTACTTCGTTAGTCCTTTGGGATTGTCTTGGGTAGCTATTGCTGAGAATAGGTAAGTCATTCACAGTTCTTCATGGAACAGTATTGTTACTATGTATAACATTCTCTTGGATCTGTCCACTTCATTATACATCAGTTCATGTAAAGTCTTTCCAGGTTTTTCTGAGATTATCCTGCTTGTCATTTCTTACAGCACAATAATATTCCATTATAATCATGTACCACAGCTTGTTTGTCCATTCCCCAGTTGATAGGTATCCCTTCAATTTCTAATTCTTAACCACCACAAAAAGCTGCTATAAATGTTTTTGTACAAATAGGACCTTTTCTCCTTATTTCGATATCTTTGGGATACACACCTAGCAGTGGTATGGGTGGATCAAAGAGTATGTACAGTTTTATAACTCTTTGGGTATGGTTTTAAATTGCTCTCCAGAATGGCTGGATCAGTTCACAACTCCACCAACAGTGCTTTAGTGTCCCAGTTTTCCCACATCCCTTACAACATCCAGTATTTTCCTTTTATGTCATATTAGCCAATTTGAAAGGTATAAGATGGTATCTCAGAGTTGTTTTACTTTTCATTTCTGTAATCAATAGAGATTTAGAACATTTTCCCATGTGACTATAGAGAGTTTTGATTTCTTTGTCTGAAAACTGCCTATTCATACCCTCTGATCATTTATGGGGAATGATTTGTGTTTTTTATAAATTTGACTCAGTTTTCTTTATATTTGAAAAATAAGCCTTTTATCAGAGATACTTGTTACAAAAATTTTCCCCCAGTTTTCCACTTTTTTTTTATAATTTTTGTTGCATTGGTTTTGTTTGTGTAAAACCGTTTAAATTTCATATAATCAAAATGATCTATTTTACATTTGGTAATGCTTTCTATATCTTCTTTGGTCCTAAATTCTTCCCTTATCCTCAAATCTGCAGATAAACTATTCCATGCTCTCGTAATGTGTAAATCATGTACCCATTTTGACCTTATCTTGGTATATGTTGTGTGATATTGATCTCTACCTAGAACCTTCAAAATCTTTAAAAAAGAAGACAAAAAAAACTACAAGAAGAACTCAATATGGTACATTTTCTGTTATTTTTTTTTTAAGTCAGGGATGGCAGGAATGCTGATTTTATTGCAGGATGTGAAACGAGCACTGGTCATTTACTTCTGAAAGTCTTAAACAGCTTAAGTATGTCTAACAGCCAATTGATTAAATATACAATAACGGGGATCAAGGTATATTTAATCTTTCATTTTGAAATGTAACAAAAGAGACATATTTCTTGTCTTTAACCTATTATAAGATTAAAACTTAATTACTGAGTACTTTATTCTTACTAAACTTGGTCTTTGCTCTTTGAGGTTCTATCTTGCCTATGTAAATTGTAGACTTATGTTTAAAACACTGTCATGGCTAAGTGGAAATGTCGATTTCCAAGTATTTTTAGTTATTTATAATATGTTTTTTTTTAAAAAAATCTTTATGAAAATAGCTTTTCTTAGTACCTAAGACTGTTTTTGCAGGAGAGTTCCCCCCTCCAAGAAAAACACAAATTTGGCATGATCTAGAAAGTTTTACCGTAGTTTTTGTGGAAAGATAACTGGACTTGGAGCCATGAGGTTTTGTCACTGACCAGCTGGATGATTTTGAACAAGTCACTTCTCCCTGGCTTAGTTTCCTCATTTGTTAAATGTCTCTAGCAAGGCGATACTTGCACTGTGTATCAAGGGGTGGTTTTTGTGAGAAGGGTGTAGGTGATCTATGTTTGGATCCACGTGGAAGAGCTTACTGATGAGCAGCTTGTCAGCCACTTTTATTCTTTTAAATTTAGACTTAGTTGACTAGGGCACTGAGGGATTAAATGACTTGCTCACAGTCACATAGTATGTTTCAAATGAGATAATGTATGGATATATACATAACGTGCTTTGCAATTGAAATATTATATGATTAACTAAACTATCTCAATTCATGAAGTGATAACATTCTATGTTCTGAGGTTGCTTCCACCTCTAATAGTCTAGATTTTAATATTCTACATTTTAAATGCTTAGCTGTAATAGTCTTTGTTCTGAAGATACTTTACAGCACTAACATTCCTTATTCTAAAGTATTTGGCAGTGTCTCCTTTTCCTCCCTTCTTCTCCTATCCTCTACTGTGATTGCAAACTTTTAGTAACATCAACATGATCTTCAAATATTTGATGAATATTATTGCCTTAAAAATGCCTTTAATGTGAAATACAGAGAACTGTGAGATGTCCAACATCATAGAGTGATAGCCTCAAGGCTGTGACTTTTATTAGGTGAAGTCACATTTGAAATGCTTTCTAATCATGGGTGAATACCAGGGGATAGAAGAGATTTGAGAAACACTGGACTGTCTTCTGGGAGGGATTTATTTTAATTGCTAGTGAGACTGGGGAAATAATTATAATGCCTATTAGAAGCATCCAAATACCACTTCATCTTGGGCTTCCTGCCAGATGTCTCTAGCCAGGAATTGATGTCAATAGCTGTGTGCCTTTTAGGTGTTTTTGACAAAGCCGAAGGAATTGAGAAAGGCCTTCAAGTGTTGACGTTCAGGAAGGGCACAAGGGATCAACAACTGACACATGTTTTAAACCTTGAAAGAATGGAATTTGGACACTAATGGTTACCATTGTCAGAAATGATAATGGCAGAGACATAGAAGGACAGTCAGCTGGTGGGTTAGTTTGCATAGGACAAAAAGTACTAAACCTAGAAGATGTCACCAACCTTTCACAGCTGAATTTGGCTGTCAGTGATTAAGCCAATTTCCTGAACTTTTTTTCCACCCAGCAACACAGAATCAATATGAATTTTAGACCCAGAAGGAGTCTTATAGGTCATTTAATTCAGCCTCCTAATTTTTCAGAGGTCCAGAGAAGGGAAGTTACTTGTTTATGGTCAGTAAGTGGTCTCTGATTCCAAGTTAAGCGCTGTAGACTATGGTACTTCTCCTGTATTAACTGTAGTCACATGGCTAGTTTACTATTTGGATTGAATTACTATTTTATGTAAGGACCACATATTATTAAATGTCAATAACTTTGTTATAATTTTTTTTTTAAATCTAATACTATATTCTGTTTATCTTCATAGTTAGATCACATAGGATGATTTTGAAACTAAAACTTGAAAAATTCAAAAATTGTGTGGTTTCTGCTTGTTAGCAGAAAGCTAAGTTTTAACTCATTTTATTTTAAATTTTAATTAATTTATTTCTTTACACATAACTTGAAAGTGGTGTTATAGTTATTTACAACTGTGCAGTAATGTGTTGCAAAATAAATTATCTAGAAGGCAACAAAAGTACATTGTTAATGTATATAAACAGCATTTATCGGATACGTTTTTATATGAGTATTGGCTCTGTAGTGTTTTCAAGTTATGTTCTCAGACAGAGAAACAAAATGCCCAAGATTAAAGGAAAAAATATATAAGCCATTAAAAACACAATTGGCAGAATCCTAACTCTGGGTCACCACTTGCCTCCCAGTGCCAGTGCCACTTGGGCCCTCGCTCCACCCAAGCGTTCACAGCCCTGCTGTCTGAAAAATGGGGACTAGTGGCTGCCCTGTGATTTTAGCTGGAAAGCATCCTTAGACTTGGAAGTCTGTTGGATCCACCCCATTTTACTTTTGTCCATGAAAAGTGGATTGGGTGCTTAACTGATATATTTTAACAACTCATATTTCTAAAGCACTTTAAGGTTTATAAGTACTTAAGTCGGTGAGGTAGGCCTTCTAAGATCCCGTTCTACTTTTATATTGTACTTGCTAACACATTGTGTTCCAGCTCTTGAATTATATAAAACAGTGTGGTAGAGGTCTTGTATTATCATCAGATGTACACATGCAAGATGGAGATTTTTTTATCCTCATTTTGCAAAAGATTCTAAGGCCAACAGGAAAGTAACTTGCCCACTGCCCTCGGATGATAGTACAGCACTGCTGTTGGAATCTAGATCTCCTGAAGATAGGCCAATGCTTTTCTCACTATACTAAAGTATAGCTCTTTTGGCTAAGAATGTTATATGATGCCATCTGGATTTGGAACTTGGACTTGAACGCAATCTCCGGATTTCAACATTTATCAGCTTGTATCTCCTAGGAGTTTAGTTTCCCCCGCTTTGTGAAAAGAAAACAATAAAACAACCAGGTGGATGTGAGACAAGCGTCTTGTAAAGTGTAAGGGCATCTTAGCAATGTGACCCTGGGCACATCATTTCTCCTCCCTCAGTTTCGGTGTCTTCAGCTGTAAAATGAGGGTAATAGTATCTGCGTAATGGGGTTGTTGTGACAGTCAGAGAATAACCTTACGTAAAATACTTTGTGAACCTTAAAGCCCTTATAAGTCCTGGCTATTATTAAAACTCACTGCCTTTGGTGTGACCTTGAGCAAATGATTTATCCTCTCTCATCGTACTTCCTCATCTATAAAGCAGGGAAAATATTTGAACTATCCATTTCAAAATGGTCATGAGAAAAGTTCCTTGTAAACTTGGAGGGCATTAATGAAATATACATTTTTATCTCTGGCGTGTTAGACACTGGAGTAGGTCTTATAGATGAGGGAAAATATTTGAACTATCCATTTCAAAATGGTCATGAGAAAAGTTCCTTGTAAACTTGGAGGTCATTAATGAAATATACATTTTTATCTCTGGCGTGTTAGACACTGGAGTAAGTCTTTTGTGTTTAGGTCCCATCCTAAAATGATATAGCTGGATTGGAATTGAATTATATACAAGTACGGTGGCCTGTATGTTGACAAGCAGCCAAAGTCAGCATAGTAGCAAGGTCTTAAATTATCAGTAGCATTTTCTTCCCAAAGAATGGTTTTGATATGTGCTTATTGACAAGCTTTGTTAGTTACATAGATTTGTACATCCTCTGCTAGGCTTAATTTAGGCTTAATTTTTGGCTTTCCATTTTTTTTGTTTTTGTTTTTGTCAGCAACTTTCCTTTGAGATTACCTAAACTAAGGGATACATGTAAATTAAACGTTCTATATGGTCTAGTGACTCTGTGGTGGCTAAGCTCTTTGTCAAGCTTTGTATGTTGGTTCATCTACATCACTAACGAGCTTATAGGATCATAGGATTTTAAGGATGATCTAATTTCCACATTTTACAGATGGAGAAACTGAGGCCCACTGTCTTACTCAAGTTTTCATAGCTAATATGTAGCAGAGATGAAATTTGAACTTGGGTCTTTTGACTCCAAATCTACTGTTCTTGCCTCTATCCTCTATGCCTTGTAAATAGCCTGAATTCAAAATTCTAATAGTAAGTGGGGAACAAGAGGAGAAAAAATTTTCTCCTTTTTTGGATGACAAAATGTCTTTAGGAATATTCAGCAAAAAAAAGTCAAATCTTTTTCTTTTTTGCCTCCTTTCATCTTCCTTTTCTTGTCCTCCTCCCATGTCCTTGTATCTTTCTCCCAGGCTTCTAAGAACAAGTATTCTTAGTGCTGTATTGAGAATTTTGCTTCTGAGTAAAATTTGAGTAAACTTAGACATAAAAATACTAAAAATATCTGAAAGAAGGTTGAACTATGATCATGCTTTCTTGTAAGAGGTCTTATCTACTAAGGTCTATTGTCTAATTTATGTTTTAAGCTTCCATCCTGCCAGTGAACACAGATTTGGTCTTTGATGCCAGAGGTTTCTCATAGGACAAAAATCCTCTTAATGGGGGTCACATAGAAAGAACACTGAACCGGTAATCATAGCATCTGACTTCTTATCTTATCTCTTATCTCTGCTATTTATTCTTTTTGTGACCCTGAGCAAGGTAATTTCTCTGGGCCTGCATTTCCTGAAATATAAAAATGAGAAGGGTGGACAATGGAGTTAATGTTTCCAAAACAGATATTGTTGAAATCTTTATAAAGTCAGAATGGGAAAGTACCTTTCAGAGCATCAAACCTTGTCCTCCTTCTCCTTTAAAAAAAACCTGAGGAAACTGAGACCTAGAAAAGTTGTATATTCTGAGATACATACATATTAATTAAGATGCAAGGCTAAGATTTGAGCTCAGATTCTGGGACTCCAAATCCAGAGCTTTCTCCATTACACCATGAATTGAAACCCCCCTCCCCCACTGGCAAATAAGCTTTTAAATCTCTTCACATCCAGAACTGTAAATGGTAGTGCACAGCAATCAGTCCTTTTCTTTCTTAAAAACAAAAACTGGGCTGGGACCTGAAGATGTTAACTAGTGGTATGAAGGAGGACAGTTGTTTGTAGGTCACCTTCTAAACGCGAGAAAATCCCTCAGCAAAGCACCCTGAGGACACATGCCAACTCTGAACAGGGTTCTCACCAGAGAGTAATGATGTGAGAATTTGTCAGAGTGCAGCTGCCAAGGCTCAGTGTTTAATTTCAACACCATCTGTCTGGCAGAGTCTGCAGTTCAGTGGGTTTTTTCTTCTTTAAGTAACAAAGTACAAGCACATATTCTTGTTGTACAGGGTTGGGGGGAGGAAAAGGAGAAGAATGGGAAGTATCATCCAAGGAACTTAATGCCTCTTTAAAAGTGAATACATAGCAACTGCTGTGCCTGCCAGCCTTTGTCATAATTAGTAATAGGCACTCACAGCTGGAAAGGGACCTCTGGGGTACCTGTAGCTGAGCAGGAACCTTCCTACAACATCCCTGACTAGTGGCCAACTAAGCTTCTCCTTGAAGACCTCCAGTGATTTGGAAGCTCACTACTTAAAGCACCCTATTCCACTGTTAGACTGCTCTAAAGTTGGCAAGTTTTTCTCAGCCACTCTGTTATTCTGTCCTCCATCTCTGCCACTCTCCTTTTTAAACTCTTCATTCTGTTGTCTGGGTCCAAGTACACCTGCCTTAGCTTGTCATTGTCCCTCCAAAAATGTGGTTCCTAAAACTGAGTGCAGTATTCCAGACATGGTCCTGCAGCCTTAAGTTATGAACTCTCTTCTACTTCTCACTGAACCAATAATATATTTTAAAGGAAATCTCAGTATTTTCCAAGTTTGTATCCTTACATTCATCTCCCTAATATAAGGAACAGCCAGTTTCCTTGCTTTATGTCTCAGCTAGTTTATTTTCCACATGAATTCAATTTTTACTTTTTCTTTGGTTTTCTATTTACAATTTTGCTGTTATTTTTACACTGCTCTTGGTCTAAGGTCTATATGCCACTGTGGATACACTTCCATTCCCTGAGACTCGAGGAACCAAGACCCTGAAGACTGACCCCTCTCAAACAAGCCAGTGGGCTCAACAAGATTTGGTATTCTCTCTGATTTCTAGATAAGGACTCTCATTTCTATGACACTTTATGTTTATAAGTGCTTTTCTCACAAAAACTTGACTAAGTAAAGTAGATTGTACACTTTTTTCTACCCCTACTTTGCAATTGAATGAACTGAAACTGAGTTAAGTAATGTGGCTCACGATCCTATAGCTAGTTAGGGTCTCCTTCCTGTAAATCTAGTATTCTTTCCATATGACTATGCTGCATCCCAGAACCATCTCAGAGAAAAGTGTATTCTTGGCTACTCTTCTCCATCAGATTCAAGATCCACGAACATAAAATTTTCTTACTTTCACTTCATAGAGCACGTTGTTTGATATCTCTTTAATGTAGAGAGATACACATATATAAATAATCATGATAGAATGAGATATTGTTTAAGAAACTTGGATAGTTAATTAGGGGATATTTCAGTACTTTGTTACTTAGCAGAAACCCTCATTACCATTTGCTTAGACTATTATAATAGACTTCTAACTGGTTTTCCATCTTCTGCTCTTGTCCCCTTTCAACTCACCCTTCCAGATGTATCTCCCTTAAACCTAGATTTAGTGATGTCATTCTCCACTGCTCAAAACTCTTCAATGGCTCCCTATTTCCTCCTAAGTAAAGTAAGTATTTCTTTCACACTCAATACCCTTCATGGTATTGTATCCCTTGCCTTTCTAGCTTTATTCCATATATTCTATCCTCAAGCCAAACTGAGCTAGGAATATAGAGTTAGAGCTGGAGGTGACCTGAGAGCTCATCTTCTCCAGTCTTCCTGTTTTACAGATGAAGAAACTGAGGCCCCTAATATGACATGACTTGCTTGAGGGTTCATAGGTAGCAGTAAGACTGAGATTCAAGCCCAGGTACTGTTACTCTTGAGTTCAGTGCTTCTCCGTTGTACCACACTGCCTCCCAATTGTCTGCACCTTGGAAATGCCCTGTACTCTTCTACCATGGTACTTTTGTTCATGTTATTCCCTGTGCCTAGAATATCTTCCTCCTCTTTGCCCACCCTTTAAAGCTCAAGAGAGATGTTTACCTTCAAGAAGCTACTCTGCCTTGCCTTCAGTAAAGACATGCTTTCTACCTTGATACTGTGTTTACTAGGTAATATTGTCTATTAATTATAATTTTGTATATATGTGTTATCCACCCATACTAGACTTTTAAAGCTAATGAGCAGGAGTTTAATATTAACCTTTGTATGTCTTCCAGTATGAACTTCAGGGCATGTAGCTAATAAGGATTTGTTGAATGAAATTGATTTGTCCTGTGGAGTTCTCACCCCCCCCCACCCCCCCCCCCCACCCCCCCGCCCATCCTCCCCATAACTATTGCTGAGAGCTAGACCTATGTTTCCCCTCCTAACTCCTATGGAATTTGAGAATGTTGTTGGCCTTCTTCCCCTATGCTGCTGGGTTGCTGAGCAGTGGCTAATGACGCAGCTGCACCTCTGCTTCCTAACTTCGATTTTAGGGTCACTTTGCCACAAAGGAGGAAATTTTTTCCTTGAGTGGGCTTAACTTGGGAGAGTTCTGAGGGGCAACCTCATTGCAGGTCATGTGAAACTATGCCTCTCTCATCACTACTCTACAAATGGTAGAATTACGTTAATTGACAGTTTTCAGTAGTACTAGCCAAAGGGTTTTCTAGACAACTAGGGAAAAACCAGTCATTATACTTTTTAACTAGATGTCCTCTGGAGCTACCTGAAGAGGATCAAATCAGGCATATGGCCAGATTAGGTATCCTGGGTTTCATTTTGGAAGTGAATGAAACATTAAATGCCTGTTTTTTCCTACATCCTACTTTCCTGTCCAAATACAGTTCAAGATCAACCGAAGTCATGCTCAGCTGCCTAAAAATGATGTATAAGTGACCCTAGATTTATGGGATCTTAGAATTTAGAGTTGAAGGGCACTTTAGAGAGCGCTATCCTAATCTAGTTCTTTTTAGGTCTACATAGTGACTTTTTCAAGGTCATAAAATAGTAAGTAGTAGAGCCAAAGTTTGAACCTAGGTATTCTCTAAATTCCTTGTTCTTTTCATTGCACCAGTCAACCTTAGAGATTATGCCAATAGAGGCCACAGCTACTTTGTTATAAAGTTGGAATAGGTTTCAGGGATAAAGACTGTAAAATACTTTGTCCAAGGAACCAGCCCAGCTAAGTGCAGAGACTCATCATCAAAGGACTGGCCTCCAGGCTATGAATTTTTTTTGACCAAAATAACTCATGAAATAGTTTGAGTTTGAAGTGTGGAAGGGTTGAGAGCTGCATTGTGGGAGAAAGTTAACACTGAAATAATTAGTTTTGAAGGAGATAAGCAGGGTGGGGGGGATGATGGAAGGGAGGGCAATGGGAGGAGGGAGCAACTTGAAGTCAGCACTCTTGGGGAGGGACAGGATCAAAAGACAGAATAGAAACAATGGGGGGCAGGATAGGATGGAGGGAAATATAGTTAGTCTTACGCAACACAACTATTATGGAAGTCATTTGCAAAACTACACAGATATGGCCTATATTGAATTGCCTGCCTTCCCAAAGAGAATGGGTGGGGAGGCAGGGATGGGGAGAATTTGGAACTCAAAGTTTGAGGAACAACTGTCGAGTATTGTTGTTGCTACTAGGAAATAAGAAATACAGTTAATGGGGAATAGAAAGTCATCTGGCCCTACAGGACAAAAGAGAAGATGGGGACAAGAGAAGGGAGGGATGATAGAAGAGAGGGGATATTGGTGATAGGGAAAATTAGATTGCTCGGTGTATTGGGGTGGGGGGAGGGGATAAATGGGGAGAAAATTTGGAACCCAAAATTTTGTGAAAATGAATGTAAAAAGTTAAATAAATTTATATTAAAAAAATAAAACGAGAAAAAAAGAAATAATTAGTCTTGGGAAGTGTTGAAATATGGTATAAAATATAGATATTTATTATTACTTTTAGTGGCTGCAACACATGTAAGGCTGGTCAAAGGGAAAGAATGAAAAAAATGGCTCCCAGAGATGTTTTTGTCTTTCTGGTGCTTTAAGATATACATTTGGTATATTAGAGCAGATGTACCTTTTCTAGAATTTAAATAGGACCTCTGGAGTAGATACCACATGATCGGAACTAGATTTTGCTTATGCATTGTTCGGTTCAACACACCTTTGTGGAATGCTTACCTGCTGTGGTTTGTGTTGTAAGAGAGACAAAGCTATTGAAGATAGAGTAGTACCTAGTACCTACCTGTCCTTAAGGAAGCTAGTAAAGGAGAATAGAAACTATGATGGATAGATAGATAGATAGATAGATAGATAGATAGATAGATAGATAGAATGGTGTTACATAAAGGCACTAAATTTTGAATGAGAAATAAAGGCTGCATTATATAATGGAAAGAGGACAAGACTTGAAGTCAGGAAGACCTTAAGATGCTTCACTGGCTGTGTCTATTGGCAAGTCACCTAACTTTTCAGGGCCTCAGTTTCCTCATCTGTAAAACAAAAAGGGATTGGACTAGAGAACTTCTGAGGATCCTTACAGGTCTAACTCTGTGATCTTATAGCTAAAGTTCAGAGCCATATTCTGAGGCTTGCTAATAACTGCATGTGACCTTTTGTCAAATGTCTTACCCTTTCTTAAGCCTCAGGTTTTTTTGTTTCTTTAAATTGAAGGGGTTTCACTAAGGGTCTTTTCAACTCTAATATCCTATGATCCTGATTGAAACAAAGTTTTGAGCTATAACTACATTTAAATACTACAATTATACAAAATACATGATTATTCAAAAAGATCTGGTCCCATAATCTCTATTTTTTTGCATCATCCTCATATTATATTGGAGCTGAGGTGATACATGAATGTTTGTCTCATGGTCCAGAGATCTCTCAACAAAGATCATCTCTTACTACTGCAAAGGAAATGACTTGCCACAATTTTTTCTGACAGTTGTCATTCATATACACACACACAGACACATAGACACATACACAAATAGTAATGCTGTATTGGGAAATAACATAGCAAAATAGTGCATCTTAGAGCCCAGAAGGATCTTAGAGATCATATAGTGTATCCCTTTCATTTTGCCAAAAATATAAGCCCAGATTTGGCAAATGACTTGCCCAGAGTCACACAGGTTGGTGATAGAATTGGAACTAACTTGTCTATTTGTATCCTTACCATCCTAATTTTACTACATTATGGTACATGTGTAGAATAAATGTGGCATGTTAATGTTAAATATTGCTATATTCTGTATGCATCTAACAGTTGTCAAGAACAGTGTCATATATAAATAGCAGGTATAAAATGGAAATCCAACATTGCAGGGTGAGAAAAATGCTTTGATAATGCTGCTATAGACTTCATTTTCATTCCTAATCTCTGAGATTATAATATATTAAGAAAGGGAGAAAAGGAATTTGTTATTGGGCAAACATAATTTCTGATAGTCCCTTTTGGTTGAAAGATATTCAAGGGAAGTGTTTATTTAATATACCGTTCATATACTTAAGTATTTTAAAAGATGAGTGATTTTATTGAGGTGACCAATTCTTCCAGAGACACAACACTCCTGCAACGTCTTTAGTATATGATGCTTATGAGTTGATGTGGCAAAACAAAGAGAAAACTATGCTACCAGATAGCAATTCCTGTGGTAATATACTTCTTTGCATGTAGCTGGAATTTGGGGGACAGACAACATTATTATGGATCCCATTTTTAACACCTAAAAGGCTTTACATCTACTTCTATGTCAGTGACATATTCCAGGAATACAAGGGTACAGAGTCAAGGAGGGGAGTATCTTAATATATGCAAGAAACTGTTGATGGAAATACTTAGTAATTTAATGTGAGAATTGCTCTTTCATCAAGTGGGTGTGATATTTTGATAGCTTGGGTATCTTTTTTTATTTCTGCAGGTTATCATGTAAAAAGACTTCTACCCTTTTCAGTTTTATCCACTATTCATGTAAAAATGTAAATATTTCCCATAGAATACTTCAGACAAGGCTTCCTCAAAAAAGATTTATACTCAGTCAGAAATGGTTCCCTTTTTTATGTGAATTGCTAAATAAAAATGGAAAAAAAAACAAATAGCAAGATTATGATACATAGCTGATAGACCCATTCAGTAAGTTTTTCTCTCAGTACATATATCTGGGACAGATACTGCAGAGGGATAATGACCTTATGCCAGAATTGGATAGCTGGATAACATTTGGGAAATTGCATGGCACTTACGTGATCTCCCTGCTTATCCCCAAAGGGCATCTCTTTTTTAATACTAATATTGTGGAAAGATGTATGGTGGATGTTATTGCAGTATATTACCAATGATTTGTGTATGAGAAATACTACAGAAGACATTTTTGAGGATGTAAATAACTCAAAAAAGAGATGGCTCTTTCTTGTATCCAAAAAAAGTCTCTCTGAACCAGAGGAATATCTCTAGGATATTGGGTATTGCCTCTCTGGAGGGTATTTGGAAGGAAGGATATGAACAGTAGTTGCACAGGATGAGAAAGTGTGGTCACTCACAGTTTGTAATTGTGGAAAGGATACTCAAATGTTTAAAATTACAGATCCAGGTAACTATCTAAGTTTTTACTCTCATCTCATATCCCCTCTTAAAAGAGATGATCTTGGGATGGACAGATTCTGCTTGTCTCATAGACTAACAGATAAAGACTAGAAAAGGAGGGTTAAGTTCGGAAATGTTTCTCACAGAATCACAGCTTCATAAGACTGAAAAGTTGAGAAGAAGCCTGAAGACCATCTCCTTCACTACCCTTAGCAGCACACAAATCTTCTTGACAACATCTTTAGAAATTTTCTTTAGCTGCAGTGGTTACTTCGTTGTCCTGTGCCCCATTGCTTAATTTGGGGATAAATCAAAAAAGACCACATTCCTAAAGAAGCAACCTAGAGATTCTGCTACTAGTAGTTTTGTGGCCTGGAACAAATCACTTCCTTTGTTTTGGTCCCAGATTACCCCTATGCAATGTGAGGATTGGACTAGATGCTAATGACAGTCCCTTTTAATTCTAATATACACTGCCTGAGAGGCAACTAGGTACCACAGTGAATAAACCATTGGTCCTGGAGTCAAGGAATCCAGAGTTCCAAGTCTAGTCTCAGACCCTTATAGCTGTGTGATCCTAGACAAGTCACTTAACCTGTTTGCCTCAGTTTTCTCAGTTGTGAAATAGAGATGATAACAGTACCTTTTCTTCTTTTTCCTTTCCTGCTCTTCCCTACTCTGTTTTATTGTCTTAAGAATTCTTCTAGCTTTGTTTGATATTCTGTGTTCTTTACATTATGTAAAATCTCAGATTTTTAAGGTACTCTCTAGTACTAACATTCTATATTTTAAGGTCTCTTCCAGCCTTAAGATTTTGTTACTCATGTTTTACTCTTTCCTACTATAATTCATTGAGTTGTTGAATGCTTAATATTTCTTAATCACTGTAACTCAACAAAGTGTGAAAGCTTATTCGTCACAAGGCTTCAGATTTTAAAGTAACAGTTTTGGTTGATAGCCATCCTTTTTTCTTTTCCAAGCAGCAACTTCTCTGAATGTTTAATTGAATAGTGTATCTCTTTTCTGGAGTGTGTACATCTATTATAAAAACAAGTTCTGACTTTCTGGCACAGAAAAGTTAAATAATTTGCTATGGGTCACATGTCTAGTTGATGTAGAGTGGGGATTTGATCACAGGACTACTAGCTCATAGTTAAGTATGCTTTCCACTATAATATATTGTTCTCTTTTTGATTACTGTGTAGTAAGAAACCTTGGCATTCGCTTTTTCATCTGTGTTAAAGAGTATATTCATTGGAAGAAACATCGGGCCTAATAAATAAATTATTGGTAGCCATTTTCAGAAGATTCTTCAGTAATTTATGCCAGCCATATTTGGTGACGTCCAGAAATCCATTTCTGTTGTGTGTAAAAGGGTGTATTTCAATTGAGAATCCCTAGTTATTGGGTCTGGGAGAGAGCTCTGACCCACTGCAGACAGTTACTAGCTGTGTTACTCCGGGCAAGTCACCTAACCCTATTTGCCTCCTCTGTAAAGTGAGCTAGAGAAGGAAATATCAAAACACTCCAGAATCTTTGTCAAGAAAACCCCAAATGGGGTTATGAAGATTCAGACGCAACTGAAACAACTGAACGTATGAATAAATACGCTTAATTGAGGAAACTGAGTGCCATAAGCTTCTAACAGAAAAAAGTGAGAAGACAGGAGAAAAAAAAAGTCAGTTATGTAAGTGTAATCTTTGGTAACCCAGAGAATTATCATAGTTTTTGTTTTTCTAGCCCCCTAAGGGTTATTGGTCCGTTAATCAACAAGCACTTACGATGTGTCAGGCGCTGTCCTCAAAGATCTCATTGTAGACGGAGGGAGATAATATGTGAATACGATCTATAAGGGTATTTGGGACACTAGTACTGAAGGGAATTGGGAAAGACTTCTTGTAGAAGAGGAGATTTTAATAAGAACTGTGCTTTTAGGAAGATCATTTTAACAACTGAGTGAAGGATAGACTGGAGTGGGGTGAGACTTGAGGCAGGGAGACCAACCAGAAGGCTACAGTAGTAGTTCAGGAGGAGAGCCTGCACCAAAGTCATGGAGATGTCAAAGCACAGAATGGGGGGGGGAGGGGCGCGGGACGCATATGAGAACTGTGGCATAGAATTGACAGGACTTGGCAATGAATTGGACATGAAGGGACAAGAGACATTGAGGAATTGAGTGACACCTAAGTTGTGAACCTGAATGATTGAGAAGATGTTGGTGCCCTGAAAAGTAATAGAGAAATTAGGACAGAGGAGCCCTTGAGAAAAGTTAGTGATTTCAGTTTTGGACATGTTGAGTTTATTGAGTCTTGTGGATCTCCAGTTCAAAATGTCCAGGAGATGGTTGTGAATGTGAGTATAGAGGTCAGGAGAGAGGTGAGGGCTGAATAAGTAGATCTGAGAATTACCAGTATAAAAGCAGTAATTGAATTCATGAGATTAAAGATCATCAGAAATAAGAAAGAGGGAGAAGAAGAGACAGTGTAAGATTGAAACTTGGAAGTTTACAAAGCAATTTCCTCATAATTCTTTGTAGTATGTAGTTATTACTCCCCTTTCACATGTGAAGGAACTAAAAACTCCAAGAAAGGGAAGTGAATTGTTCAAAATCACACCACTGGTTAAGTCACAGAAGTGGGATCTTTGAACTTTCAAGTCCACTGCTCTTTCTATTACTATCAGGCTGTCTTCATGACAGATTTCCAGTCCAGTATGGTAGATGATGTAGAAATTTAAGAGAGCTGAAGAGACGTAGAATATAGAACACAGGCTGTTAAAATGAAAAGGGCCTTACAACAGAGACTAAGCCTTGAAGACATGACACGCTATGGTGGTCTGATGAGTTATTCTGTGGAAAATAAAAGATTCTTTCCTAGTCAGTAACACTTGTAAGTGAATGCTCCTTTAAATATTGCAGCATGCTGGGATGAATCCACTGCAGTACTGGGTATTTGCTCTTTTGATTTGAGTCCAAGGAGGCAGCTAGATGAAAAGAGCATTAGACTTTAAGTCAGAGAATCTAGATTCAAATTCTGGCTCTCTCACATTATCTGCAGGACCTTGGGCAAGTCACCTCTCTGAGCCTTAGTATCTTTACCTGTAAAACAAAGGGGTTGGAGTAAATTGCCTCTTAATTTCTTTTCCATTTCTAACTCTCAGTCCAAGATCCTCTTAAGAAGCCCTGGCTTTGGAATCAGAGGACATTTGGGATAAGAAATCTTGCCTTTGATGCTTCCTACCTGTAGACTATGGGCAAGTCACATAATATCTTTGTGTCACAGTTTCCTTACTTCGTTCGCTGTACAGTGTTTACATACACATTGTTTTCTGGCCCTGCCTGAAACTAGTCATCATCTCCTTTAGTTTTCTCTTTCTCCAGATTAAACCTCCTCAGGTCCTTTAACCAATTTTCATATACAGTCCATTGTCCAGCTCCTTCACTATCTTGGTTACGATCCTTTGGATGTGTTCCAGCTTGTTAATGTCCCTTTTTAAATGTGCCTATTTCAGAATTGGGTTGGACTTTATTTTCCTCTTCTGTTAAATTAGAGGATTAGAGTAAAGGATTTTTAAGGCCCCTCCCAACTCTAACAGACTTTTATTCTGTAGGCATTCTACATAGCAACTGACATATAGTTTATTTTTAAATTTAATTTATTTCAATTTCAGATTTCTTTCCTTTCCCCTCAGCAAGAGAAAGCAAGAAAAACCAAAATATGTTACAAACATATATGGTCAAGCAAAACATTCCCACATTAGCCATGTCCCCACTCCCTCCCCACCCCAAAAAAGAAAAGCCTCAGTCTTCATTCTGAATCCATCACCCCTGGAAGTGAGTAGGATGCTTCATCATGAGTCCTCTGGAATTGTGATTGATCGTTGTAGATATTATTTAGATAACATTTGAACTTTTGACTCTGATAAATACTTTGATGGATAACAGGAAGTTATTAACCCCCCAAAAATGCTTTTCCCCCACTTTTGTCATAGTAATGAAGGACTATGTAGGGAAGCTAAGCTGATAAAATTAAGCAAATTCTAGGTCACAAATTTAGGTCACAGTAAATCAAATGACCTAAGCAGAGTTCTAATTTTTGATATGACTTCTAATCTGCTCTGTGTATCCTAGCTAGACATCATTCCTGATTGACCTTGATATTCAGTGAACAAAGAAAGCAAATCCCACATCACCACTGAGCTTTTGCCCCAAAATAAAATTGAAATTTAAAACTCAGTAATATAATTTGCATTACAGTTATTTTTGATTATGTATCCTTTCTCCTAATAGACTATAAGATCCTTGAGGGCAGGGTCCAAGCTTTATTTATCTGGGCATCTAGTATTAAAGTGCAGACCCTTGGACATTATAGTAGACATATAAACATTTGTCTTCGAAGGGCAGCTAGGAGGTGCAGTGATTAGAGCACCAGGCCTAGTGTCAGTGTGTCAGTGAGCACCTCTGGCATACACAAGAGGGCCTCCTTCACAGGTTCTTAGATATGCTTTTCTGAAAGGAAAGCAACTTCCAAGGGATCAACAATCTACTTTAATTACACTTACCAACAGAGAAAATAGAAGCAGAGAAGGAAAGACCAACAGACAGGGCTTCTGACTATCTGACTATGAGCAGTACGTCAGAGATCAACAGACAGATCCAGCTGTCTGACCATTACATACATACATGGTTATCAGAGAGAGAAGCACCAACATCTGGGTTTTCAAAGCCAGGGGGCTTCTTAATGGCTACCTCCCAACTCTTCTTCCAAAGAGTAAGCCCCAAAGGAAAACCTCACCTTAGAGTATATATACACTTTTCAGAGACAGAGGACATAGTGCTGGTGACCCAGTGCCTCATTAGAAACAAAAGTGTGGGTCTTCCTACAAAACAAGTTTCCCCTAATCAAGCTTCCCTTATGGGCTTCACCTGAGGCCAATTAATGGGTGGGGAAGATCTTTAACTCTTCCCTCTATCCACCATTAACCTTACACTAACATTATAGCCAGAAAGACCTGAATTCAAATGTAGACTCAGACACTTGCAAGCTGTGTGACCCTAGACAAGTCACTTAACCCTGTTTGCCTCAGTTTCCTCATGTGTCAAATGAACTGGATAAGGAAATGGCAATCCACTTTATTATCTTTGCCAAGAAAACCCCTAATAAGTTATGAAGAGTTGGACCCTACTGAAATGATTGAATAACAAAAATAAACATTTGTTGGGAAACACTGGTATATGATAGAACACTAGATATAGGAGAAAATCTGGATTTTGTATACTGACTTTGCTTCTTAGTAGTAGTATGATCTCTCTGGACCTGAATTTCCATATATGTAAAATAAAAGAAGCTGGTGTCAGAGATACTGATTCTGTATGAATTTGAACTCTGGTACAAGCTGCTTTTATAGGCTATTAAATGATAATATTGGCTAGGGGAAAAGTCTTCTCCTACAAACAACATGAACTTTTAATGAGATAGCATTTTATTGTTGGAAAGAACACTTAATTCTGCTAATCACTACTTATTGGACCTTAGGAAAATAACTCCCTTATCTCTGAGCCTCAGTTTCCTCTATTGTTAAGTGAGTGGCATTAGATGACAATTTAAAAGATCTTTTTTCCAACTCTAAATCTGTTTTCTTTGAACCTGGAAGCTATACTTTGTGTTTCTGGTACACTTGCCATCCTTTCCCATTTGCAAGGTAAATTACTATAGAACTCAAAGTTGAATTGCTTTTTCTTTCTTTTGAACCTTATCAATCTCTCATTCTTGTGTAAAGAACATAGGATTTGGAGTCTAGGGATCTATTTTAAAGCCAACTTTACCAGTTACTGGCTGTCCACGGACAAGTCCTTTAACCTGCCTAGGCTGTTTAATCATCTATAAAATGAGGAGTCTGGATCCCTTTCCCAGTCTAAAATAAAATGACAGATAAGTGACTTGCCCAGGGTTACAGAGCTAGGCAGTGTCAGGCCATATTTCAACTCAGGAAGATGAGTCTTGTTGACTTCAGGCCTGATACCTTTATCCACTTTGCCACCTTACTTAATAACTGCCCATACTTAATAACTAGTCATTTACTTATGGTGATGGGATGGAAGGATTACTCTCCTTCACAATTAATATGTTGAAGCAACAAATAAAGAGGCATGCCATAACTTTAATTACATGCCTATCCATGCCTATTCTCTTTGAACCACACCTCTACTGAACATTCTATTATTCTTAATCACTTCTTGGCATCTACAACTAAATAGAGCTTGGAGTTTCTATATGAAATGTTAGTTAACCTTAGATCTGAATAATAGGTCATTGTGAAACCAGCCCATATGTACAATTTAAGGGCATCTTATTTCGTTAATGACCAGATAGTTCCACAGTAAATCTATTAAGATTCCATAGTTAAGTACATTTCTCTGCTCAAATTGATTTGAGCTGAAAATGGTCATAATACCTTTGATTCCTGTTCCCTTTATTAACTTGGTTTGTTTAGCTATAGTAGTTTGTCAAAGCTGCCATTTTACGTGACAGATACTGATTTTGCATAAACTCTTGCAATAAGGATTGAATTGATCGCGCTTTGTCAACACAGTAATTCATAACTTTGTTTACATATTAATGGCATATAACCATGCTTTTGTCCCATTAATTACCTAAAAATTGGAGGATGGTCTCCAGAAGGTTCTATTATTTATGTTAGAGACTGGGACAATAAATTTGACTTAAGATTAGAGCAACTATGCTGTAGTACAGTAGTGGGGAACCTGCAGCCTCGAGGCCACATGTGGCCCTCCAGGCCCTCAAATGTGGCCCCTTGATTGAATCCAAACTTCACAGAACAAATCCCCATAATAAAAGGAGATCTTTCCAGGACATCAGGCTCCCAACCTAGGAGTCATCCTGGATTTCTCTCTATCTCTCACCCCTCATATTCAGTCATTTGCCGGTACCTGTCTCTTTCACCTTTGTTATATCTGTTATATCTTTCATATACATCCTCTTCTTTCCTCTGCTACTACTTCTGATGAATGCTTTTATGACCAAACTCCTGCACTGTTGTAATAATGTGCTGAGGGGTCTGCCTGCCTCACTTCAATCCATCCTGTATTCAGCCACTAAAAGTTCCAAAAACACTAGTCTGATGACCATGTTGCCCATGGCCTCCAGAATGAAATATAAAATCCTCTGTCATTCAAAGACCTTGCCCCCTCCTTTTCCAGTCTTCTTATACTTTACTCCTTGTCATGTACTCTTCCATTCAGTGACACTGGCTTCTGGCTGTTCCATGAAGAAAAAGAAGATATTACATATTTCCAGCCTGGACATTTTCTCTGCCTAGAATATCCTCCTCATCTCTGCCTACTTGGTTCTATGGCTTCCTTGAAGTCCCAACTAAAATACTATCTTCTACAGGAAGCTTTTCCCAGTCCCTCTTCTGGTACATCATTTCTCTTATTTATTTCCTGTTTATTCTGTATGCACATACTTCTGTGTGTACATATGTACACATTCTGTTTGTACATATTTGTCTACTTGTCTTTCCCATTAGATTGAGAGATCTTTGAGGGTAAAGACTATCTTCTGCTTGTTTTTGCACCCCCAGGGACTACCAAACAGTGCTAAGTAAGTACCTTAGGAGGTACTTAATAGACGTTTATTACCTGTTTTCTAACATTCTACTTTCTAAGGGACATTCTAGTTCTACCATTTTGTCTTTTAGTTTTCTATAATAAAGCCTATGTAGTATGTCTACCAGCCGAAAGTGGTATTAAACTGGCTTGAGCTCTCCTGTACATATCAGTAAGATTTTTGTCCCATTCAGGATTTGAGAATGGGGACTTAGACTGGTATCAGAGATAGAACCTTTATCTTCAGAATACTTTAAGCAACATGATAACTGCTGTTAAAATGTGCTAAATTCTGTAACTCCAGATTAATTTTCTTTGTTTGTGCTATCACTTAACATTTCAAATGTTAACTGTTTGATTAATTGGGCATAAAAATGGCAAACATTGAGTTTTTTTTTTTTTTTTTTAAAGCAGCCCTATCAAGGGAGGGTGAGAATGATCTACCATGGGGCATGGTGAAGAGACGGGAAAAGGATATGTGATTCATCAGGAACCCCCCACATAGATTAAAAGAGATCCTTGAAATATCAAAGAGTTAATTGGGCAAAACATATGTTTTAGTGGGAAAAAGCATTGGAGTTAGAGGCAGGATTTCATTTTGGACTCCAAACCACTTCTCTGCCTGAGTCTTTGTTTTCTTATGTATACAACTGCAAAGTTGGATTAGACCCTCTTAAATTCCATTCCAGTTCCAGCCTTCTGGAACTTCTATATTCTTGTTCTATTCCTATTCATTCTGTATTTTGAAGCTTCTTCTAGTTTTGACATTATATATTCTGAAACCTCTTCGTCTTAGGATCCACAGATTTGTAACTGAAAAGAACCCTAGAGATGTGATTCCCAGTAGTAGGGAAGTCCTCATTTTACAAATATGATAACTGAACTGGAGCCCAGAGAGGCATTATACCTTACTAAAGGTCATAGAACTAAGTGGTGCAGAGCAGATTTAAAACCTCTGTGTCATCCTCAATTCCTCAGTTTTATCCTTTCTACCGGCACCATCTCTGACCACCTACCACCTCCCACCCACCCCTAATGAGCTCTAATCTCCAGGATCAAATGTAAGGTTGCTTGTTTGGCATTTAAAGTTCTTTGTAACCTGCCCCTTCCTACCTTTCCAGTCTTCTTACATCTTATTCCCTGCTCTTTGTGTTCTGCAGTCTAGGTACAGTGATTTGTAACTTTCAGCTCCTGTGATCCTGTGAGCTCAAGCCATCCCTTTTGTACCACTAAATGAACTTAAACAATAAGATTTTGAAGAGAAACCTACAAAGTTAGTTTTATGTTGCTTTGCACATGGCATGGGAATAAATCCCAGTAGTATTTAAAGACTACTTAGCTAATTTTGTTTTCTACTTCTTCCATCAAAGTCCACATCCATAATTGCTCTCTCCTCTCAAATATTTCTGACCTCTTTTTGAACCTGTTTTATGCTTTTTTCGTAGTCTAATGTGTATTGTAGACAAAGCAAACCCTATATAACATTGGTTATAATAATGTTTTATGTCACTAAAAATAAACTTTCTCTTAGTGGTTTTGGCCTATTTTTTTCAAGCTTGTTGCAATCTGAGAAGCTTTTCCCACCTCTTGACCTACCTCTGTCCATATCCCAAAAATCACAGGGCAACTCTAAATGTCAGTAGCCCCACTCTGATGGTTGAAATACACTCTTACTCCGCTTGCCTTGTTGGAAGCAATAAGTCTGTGAGCCTCAGAAACTTGATTTTGCCCACTATCCCAGGATCATAAAATTTAGATTTTGAATGGGCTTTAAAGATCATTTTGTCAAATTTGTATATTTTAAAACATTTTAATTAAATCCTAGAGACTGAAGTGACCAGCTGAAGACCACAGAGGGAGTAAGCAATAGAACTGGCCTCTCTCGAATGCTCTTTCTAGTCTGCTATACTATACCACTTGCTTCTCCTGCAAACATACAAAATGCTTTTCTCACAACGATGTTGGTAAGGAAAGTAGTACAAGTAGAATTTTCAGTTTTACCAATGGAGAAACTACTGAAAGTTAAAGAAGTTGTGATTTATTCATGGCTATATAGCTAGGAAGTGCTAGACCTGGGATCTGAAGGCAGGTCTCTTCTTTCCATGTTCAGCCTCCTTCCCAGTGGACTATATAGTGCTTTACAAAACTGACAATATTAATTTAGAAGTATTGCCCGTCTTTGTGCAACATTGGATGGTGGATTCTTTAAGAGGCTATTATTTCATTTTTGTATTTCAGTCTGAATACACAATTCCACAAATAAGAAGAGCTGGTTTTTGTGTGGTTATTTATGCATCTCATCTAACCATTGTCCCTCTTAGGCTTTTAATGAGTAAAGATCTTATTACCCCTCACTTTACAGAGGAGGAAATAAAAAATTCACAGGTGTGAAGTGACTAAGATCATTAGCTATTTAAGAACCAAAGTCAAGATTTGATTCCAGATCTTCTGATTACAAATTCAGTGCTTTCTTCTGTTCTGTTCTATTTCAGGTACTTTAAAAAATTGATTATCTATTTCTACCTGATACTCTGGGTAATTACAAGTTGAACATCAAAACTGGGAAAAATATTCTAGTTATGTGTATTAATGTAGAACAGAAATCAAGCTGAAAAAGGAAACTCCTGCCTTATAAAATAAGAGCCCTAAGAGAAATGCTCTGAAAAGTTTTCCCTTACTTGTGTTCTTCCTGAACTTTAAAATAATCTAGAGGATTGCATAGGGATTGATCTTAAAGACAGAATATTTTGAATATGTAAATTCTTATAGGTCATTGCAAGGCATCAGGCTGAGCAAAGCTTCTAAAGTGTGGGATGATGAGGTATGAATCCCCTTTTCCCCGATAAATCCAGGGTCTGTCCTTTGTTCTACGCTAGTATACGTAAAATTAGGATCATATTTCCAAATTTTGATATTCAAGTAACTCAGTTAGCTAGAGTGTCCAGAAGAAATTGTCTATGCCAAAATGGAGTCTACAGTGAATACTCTTCTCAGTTTAAATAGCTAGTTAGCTTATTTTAATACCTACTGAAATTAAAATAAGATTGACTCATGAAACCTAAAGAGATCTTGGGACATAGTATTAGAAGAGAGCATTGGAGTTGAAATGGACCTTACTGATTATGTAGTGTAACTTCTCACATATAGGTATGAAAATGGTGGAGCTGGGATTCCACCCTAATTCTGTATGACTTCAAATGGGGCAGCTAGATGGTGCAGTGGATAGAGCACCAGGGCAGGAGTCAGGAGAACCTGAGTTCAAATCCCCCCTCAGACACTTGACACTCACTAGCTGTGTGACCTTGAGCAAGTCACTTAACCTCAATTGCTTCATCCTGAGTCATCTCCAGTCATGCTGATGAATATCTGGTCACTGGATTCAGATGGCTCTGGAGGAGAAGTTACAGCCCTCCCTCACTCAAAAACCAAGTCAAATGCAAGTCATGTCATCATTTCTCTGAGGGCATGTTCTTCTTCAGCAACAAAGGACGAATATACATACATACATATGACTTCAAATCCACTGCTCCACTGTACCTTGCTGCTTTTACTTATTTGTGTACAAGATGGCGTTGTACTCTTTGGATAAAATGAAGGTCACTGGAGGGTTTTTGTTCATTGGTTTTTTGTTTTTTGTTTTTTTTTTGGAGACTAGCACATTTTATAGAGACAATGGATTACAGTATTTCCCATAAATTATGCATCAAGTGGAGCTATATTTCACAACTAATTTTGGCATTATAGATGATTAATTCAAGGGATCTTTCAGGTTATTATCCAGTGTTTGCATAGTATCTTTCTTTATGGAATTCACATTGTCAAGATTCACATTGTCAAGATTAAAAACAAATCTATAATAATAGGTCTCACTTCACTTTACAGTCTAAAGAGTACTTTCCTCACAATAATCTTCTTAGGTAGGTAATTTAAGTAGCACTTTGGAGAACTTTGGAATCAATTCTGAGACCTGGGAGATACTGGCACAGGACCACCCACCATGGCATGCCCTCATCAAAGAAGGCTCTGTGTTCTGTGTGTAAAGCAGAATTGCGGTAGTTCAAAAGAAATGTAAGATGTGCAAATTAAGAGACATCTCCACTCCAAATGTTCCTCTGGACTATTTGTGCCTGACCTGTGGTAGAGTCTTCCAGGCTCATGTTGTTCTGATCAGTCAGACACACTGTATCTTGACCCAACCTAATAATGTCATTTTGGTCTTCTAGCATGAAGGACAACAGCCAAGTAGCATAAACCCATTTTACAGAGAAGGAAATTGAGCCTTAGAATAACAAATATTTATTGTGCTTAGTATAATTTGTTTGATTTGCCCAAGATTACATAACTAATAATCTGAACTATGGATGTTGGTACATAGCAACAATAAAACTTTTCTTATCTGTAGACCCCTATTCTACCAGGGTATCTGTGTTCATGTTCAAAGTATCCTATTGGTCTTCGTGTTCTCTAAGATTGGACTTCCCCTATTATGTACTTGTCTCTGAAGATGATAGTTTTTATTATTTAATATTTGGTAAATGTCTCAATAGTGAAGTCTCCAAACCAGTAAGCCTGACATTAATTTCTGGCAAAATTCTATAGTGCATTATTTAAAGAAGTGGTTTATGAACATTTAGAAAGGGATGTGGTACTCTCCAAGAACCAGCATGAGTTCATCAAGAACAGGTCATGATCAACTAACATCATTTGCTTTTTTTGACAGTGTTATTTTGCTGATAGAAGGGTAAAATATAATTGGCCCAAGATACCTGAATTTTAGCAAGACATTTGACAACACATCTTACCCAGGACAGTGCTTGGCCATAGTAGAAAATAAATGATTGTTTCTTCTTTCCTCCCTTTCTCATTTCCTTCTTTCCCCCCTACTTCCTTCCTCCCTTCCCCCTTTCTCCCTTCTTTTCCTCCCTCCTTTCCATCCTTCTTTTTTTCTTAGGTCCTTGAAGCCTTTAGGGGATGATATGAGAAATGTGGTTAGTCAGATTTGGAACTAGTTGAATGATCAGACCCATAATGATTACTTCTAAATGAATCTGTGTCACTATGGAGGAAGAGGCTCTAGTGGGTTGGTCCAGGGCTCTTTCCTAGGCCCTGTTCTGCTCATTATTTTAAAAATCAATAACCTAGATGAAGGCATCCTTCTCAGATTTATGGAAAACATCTTGGAGGAATAGGTAATATACTGAATGATATAGTTGATGAATGGATGAAAAAGATTTCAGAAATATTTGAACAGTTTAAAACAGTAGACTGAACATAATAAAGTGGAATTTAATCAGAATTAGAATGAGGGAGGTATGTGACTAAATAACACTTGTCATAAGAGTTGGTGATGGGGAAGAGCCTGGGCGTTTAGTGATCTGCCTGCTCCATGAGAGGCAGTGGTGTGATACAGCAGCTAGAAAAGCTTGGGTTTCATTTAAAGAACCAGGGCTCCCAGGATGAAGGTGGTGGATTGGCCTACATCTCTGGTTTAGCTTGACCCATCTGGAATATTGTATCCAGATATTCTGGGGGCCTGCACTTTAGGAATCACATTTGGGGGTGGGGCAGTATGACTTTAAACTGTACACACTGGGGGCTTTTAGCATGGAGAAGAAAAAATTGGAACGGTCATTGTCTTCAAATATTTGAAGAGCTTGCTTCTAGAAGTGAGAGTCAGTGTTTGCTGGACCTCAAAGTACAGGCCTAGGAGCAATTTGTGGAAGTTACAGAAAGCCAAATTTCATTTCAACTTAAGGAAGAACTTCCTGACAGAACTGCCTTGCCCTGAGGGAATTCCCATTTCAAATATGGATTGGCCTCTATCACTTCCCAAGTTCCCTTCTTCCTCCAGGAATGTATAATTCTGTGTTGGTATTCTCAATGATTGTATGTTTCTGTTGAATTCTCATTTACAAAGGTATGTAACATGGGTACAGTGGTTAGAACAGTGGACTTGAAGACAGATCTGTTTGACAGTCAGCTTTGATTCTTAACTAGCTGTGTGTTGCTAGAAAAATCATTTCATTTATGATGAATTGAGAGCTGGAAGACATCATCTAGTTCAGAGTAGTCCCGGGGGGGGGGGGGGGGGGGGGAACCTGCAGCCTCAAGACCACATGTGGCCTTCTAAGTCCTCGGGTGTGGCCCTTTGACTGAATCCAAATTTTACAGAACAAATGCTTTTATTAGGGCGATTTGTTCTGTGAAGTTTGGATTCAGTCAAAGGACCGCACTTGAGGACCTAGAGGGCTTCATGTGGCCTTGAGGCCGCAAGTTCCCTACCGCTGATTTACTCCAACTTTCTTCTTTTACAGATGTGAAACTGAGGCCTAGAGAGGTGACTTGGTCAAGGTCATGAATCTTTGATTTCCCATTTGGCATTCACAGGATTAAAGATCCAAGAGCTGAAAAGGACTTCCAAGGTCATCTTGTCTAACCATCTCATTTTACAGATAAACTGAGGCATAGTGAGGTTACTTTGAGGTTTACAAAACATTTGTATAATTATGACTCCTGTTAGGTAGTAGATGGTATAAGTAATTGTTCTCTCTGTTTTTCCAGATGAAACTGAGAATGAGGGGATTATATGTTTTGCTTACTTATCTAGACAGTATCAGAACAGGAATTCATTCTGTATACTACAGCACAGAATTTTTCTGAGCTTTAGTTTCCTTCTTTCTGAAATGGGGATAATTATATTTGACTTACCTGCTTCATAGAGGTCACGAGACCATAGATTTTTAGAGTTCTAAAGGTCCTTATAAATGCTGTAGAATGGGTGTTATTGACTTCTTTGAGCCCCAGTTTCCTTATTCGTAAAAATGGACCAATAAAATACATTGGGATGTTAAGACTGCATAAGATAATGGACATAAAGTGCTAACATACAAAGTAACCATATAGTGCTAACAAAAATACAAGCTGCCACTGTGGCAGTGATGGTGACATTTATATTCCTGACATTATGTGGCAACTTACTTTTGATCTAGAAATTATTTACCCTTTTTGTCTATATAAGCAGGGCACCTACATGGCAAGGAAACCATTCTAGATGATAGTTGCACCCTCATCACTAAAGCTCTTGTTTAATTATACGTTATCAGCCTTTGAGGAAACCAAGTAATAGGCACTATGGAAACCATCACTTTTAAAGATGATTCACTTTAATCCTCTGATCTCTCATTGTAAAATGATTGTGACTGAGTTCTGCAAGCCACCACCAGTGGAACCCAATTTCCAGCAGGTCCTTACAAGCCGGAAAGCCCCAAGGATGGGTCTTACAATGGACAGGGTTTTAATCATCTTAGGACCAATCTAGCTGTATACAGAGATGCATATCACTAGAAGCCTGGTCTCTCAGTTATAGATGGTTATGACTGCATATAGCAATTTGTGGAGACCCTCTTAGTTCTCTACCATGTTGAATGGGTCACTTGATTTCTTTAGACTTTAGTTTCCTTAACCATAAAAGGGATGAGTTGAACTCAATATCCAGGGCCCCTCTTGGCCCATTCTATGATCCTATGTTTTTTAAAGGATTAGTATTGTTTGTATCTCTGTGTATCTAGAGAGGTAAAATCCATACCAATAAAATAATGAGTTCTTGAATTATTGAAATTTCCTGAATCTGCTGTGGTTCTTGACATTTGCCTTTTCTATTGGATCCCTGACTAAAGGTTGAAAAAAACCAGAAACCATTTCCTTTATTAAGATCCTGACTCTCCCTTCCAAACTTAAAGGGCCTAGGACTAAGATGAGATGGGCTTCTGGAGCCCAGATTGAGCAGAGTGAATTATCAGTGCTGGCTGACTATCTCTTAAACTTTTTTTTACTGCTTATTGGGCCCCTGGTGCTTTTCACTTTGCCCAGTGGTAAAGGTTAGATAATTTGTTTCCCAAGCCCCTTTAACTACATCCATACTTGAGAAGATTTGTGATTTCGTCAGTGTGGGCACTCCCTCCGCTTACACAAATTGCACCCTCTCCACACCCTTAATCTTCAAATTTTGCTATGGTCAAAAAAATTAATCCCTTGGTCTCTGGTAATGAGCTTCCCAGAGCTGTTTTTCAGATGACTCTATGTATGTGCATGTGTTTGTCTGTTGTTTTGTCTTTGTCTTTGTGTCTGTGGTTTTGGACCCATTCTTGAAGCCCTTTGGAGTTTCTGGCTGACACTCTACCAGAGCCTACGATCTCCTCCATACCAAGAAAAGACATCAGTGGAAGAAGCTCACAAAGTAGTTTAATCTTTTAGTATTTGAGGGGTAAGGAAGAAGTTCTCAGCCAGAGAAGGCCAATTTGTCTCATGAGGGGACTAAGACATATCTTACCATCAAGAAAATAAAAGTTATTCTCACCAATATGTCAAATGAGGACTCGTGGGCCTTAATGTTAGCTCTGTTTATGAAAAACCTAATTAAAAAATTCAGAAATTTCCTCTTTCTGAAGATGGCATTTAAGGAAACATAACTTAGCATTAGTTGTTTGAAATTCTTGGATTCACATGTCTTAGAAGCATGTTTTCTCAAAGCCTTACCATAATAAAATTTAGTGTCTTTCTAAGTAATGGTTTTTGCCTCAATATTTTATGTATATTCATGTTTACATATACACCATGCTCATAAGAGGCAGCATCATAGTGAAAAGAGTCCTGTCCCTGGAATTCAGAGTAGGATTTGAATGTCAGATTTGCCACTTTCTACTTATGTTATTTTGGGGAAGTCACTTTCTCTTCTTGACCCCTAGTTTCCTCATCCATAAAAGGAGAGAGGGAATTAAATGAGATGATCCCTTGTCCCCTTCTAGCTTTTACATTCTGTATGTTCCAAGATTTCTTTCAGCTGTAACTTATACTAGTAGCCTTAGAGGGTTATGACAAAAGTACTTAATGTTTATAAATGTTTTGTAAACCTTATAATGGTTTGGGAATGGAAGTTATCAGTATTAATACTATTTTATAGAAGGCATTCTCTATGCTTATTTGCGATGGTTCTAAAGGTTTTTAAGATCCCTTTCATCTCTAAAATTCTATGACCTTATTATGGCCCTGGCTGTGCCAGTGTTCTGGGAAATTCCTTGCAATGAAATGGGAGCATGCAGATTTGCTAACTTTATATATATATATATATTCACAAAAGGGCGTTCATGACATTTAAGGTAGCTTTTTTTGTTAATGGTGGAAGTTACTCTTAGATATGCTGTAGTGGCATTGCTGCTTCTTCTTCTTTTTCTTTTTTTTTTTTTGGTATCCCTGGTCCTACAAGGGGGAGTACCTCCAACCCTGTAATTTCCTGTTCACTGAAGCTCTCTATCTCTCTGGTTCTAAGCTTTGTAGCTCAGAGGCTGTGACTGTGTGCTAACAAATCTCCATTGTCCTGTGGGTGGAATAGTGGCTGGGGCTGAAGAATTGGTGTCTGGTTTCTATTCAAATCCAGGTAGTGAGATATATGAATGGACTTTTTCGAATAGCCATGTGAATAACGTCTGCTCGGCATGAAGACCGAAGACCAGACCGTGCTAGGACAGATTAAGCTCCCCAGTGGCCCTCTGTTAGAGAGCCTTTGCCAGCAGTGAGTCAGTGAAGATATTAGTAAGTATGATTTGATTGAGGGTTTAATTTTTCCATTTTGCTTCCAGAATATAAGGTTGCATATTAAACATACATCTCTCTTAAGTTTCTCAGCATTTAATGGTTTCTGTTGTAAACTGTGAAGTTGGAGAAAGTGGAACCTTTCTGTGACTCTAAGCCGGATATGATGTTTCTCAGAAGTTTTCTAAATCTTGTAGGCTAACAACATAAAGCAGGCACGTCCTAGAGAGAGAGGCTATCTTTCCTCTTTAATCAGTGCCCTGACTGGGGAGCTGGGAGGGGAGGGACCCTTTCCGAATTCTAGTGCCCAGTGACTTATATGGGCCTACTCGATCCGGCTCTCATTTATGAAGGCAATTCAGACAACTTCAAGGGCACTTCACAGCTCAGCAAAACAAGTCCCAACCAAAGAATCGGCTTTAACCTGTGAACCTGGCAAAGCTTGGGCTTTGCAAGCTGGACTTTTGGTTGGTGGTCTTAACTTGCCTTGAACCAAGATAGATTATATAATTAACAATTATCACCATGGGATAACTAATGTATCTTTCTCTCATGCACAAAAACCCCAAACACTTCCCACCCTGCAGTCACTGCTTCATTTGCCCTTTGTATCTCCACAGGCTAGAACTGTTTACATTCCTGCCATATCACAGGTACTACTAGAAAAGAGAGGGGTGTGTGGTGCCTTTTATGTTACTTTTGTCTTAAACTCAGACAGCTTTGTACGCAGGAGTGTGTGGATTACCAGAGTTAGACAAAAGCAGTCTCGCCTGGATAGGGTGGAGTGGAGGCTCAGGGCACTTCCTGTCACTCAGTACATTCCAGTTCACTAAAAATTTCCACACCCTTTCCCCCCACCCCTTACAACATTCCCCTCAACACCCTTTGAAAATTGTTTGGAATTGCAAGGAATATTTGGTTCCCCCTCCTTGCCCATTTTCCCACTGGACACAGCAGAAACTGCCCTGAACACATACATTCCATCAGATTGCACAAAGCCTGGCTTGGGAAAATGGCTGGCAGTTTTTAGAATCTAGTCACGAACACACATGAGCACCTCACACGTCCTTTCCCCACCCCCCCACTCCCCCTTTGCACAGCAGCTGGCTGACCTGTCTCACCCACTATTGGCCTGTGGAACGACCTGGACTGTCTGGTTTTGGCTCATGCCTTTGTCCATGTCTGGCTCAGTTCCTCCCTGTCTATATTTGCCTCCCTGAGCCCTCCAGGCAATGAGAGTGTTTGGTTACATAGAACTCCGGCATTTTCAAAGGAGTTCCAAACTTTCAACTTTATGGAGAATCCTTTCCATACTTTAGTCTTTTATGATTTTTTACTCATTTTCCAACATTTTCCGTTTTCAAAAAGAAAGAAATCATTATCAAAAGGCCAAGAGGCGCTTGAGACAACCTTTGTGTCCCTCTCGCAATAACTGATTCATAACTCTCTCCAGCTGCCTTATTAGATGAGTCTAAAAAGCTTCTGTTCCAAGAACAAAGGAGCACGTGCAGAAATGAGATTCTAAAAATCCACTGACATTTTCACTGCCCAAGCAACTCACAAGATCTTAGTAAAGCCTCATGCCCCCAGATTCTATTTTTAAAATCTTTTCTGTTTCCCTCCCCAACAATTAAAAAAAATAAAAGTGCTTACCTAGGCAAAGAATCGAAGTAGTCCCGAACTGTTACGTAAGACTTTTTTTTTTTTTTTTAAGAACAGTTGGATCTCTGTCAAAATGGGAAGGAAAAAAAACAGCCACATACAAAACACAAAAAAAGGCAAACAAACTTCAAGCTGGCATAGAATGAGAACAACTTCTCTGAATCTTGTTAGTTACTGGGAACTCCTGACCAGTCTGGGATTCAGTGTAGAGAAAGATGGAGCTGTGAGTTTGTCCAGAAAGAAGGGAAAGGGGGGACAAAACAGGTAGTCAGACGTAGGCTAGACAAGGGTATTGAACTGCCCCAGAGAGCTTTGCAGCCCTGTCTGTCTGCTCCACTTGAATTGAACTACATATGACCTAGATGATGGACAGAAGCAAATTGAGTCATGTGCATGGCTGGGACACAGCCTATTTGCTGATCCCTGGCAGTACATGGGGTTTGTTTGCTGATTGGACCATACCCCTGATCATTGAAATATGAAGCCCTTACCATTCAGAGGCAGTAATTCAGGGCTGCCTCTTTGGGTGTCTGCTTGTTTCTCTTTCTAGGGAGAGACTTTCTAGGGTATTAGTTTGATTTGATGGGACATCAGCCACCAGTTCTGTGAGCTAGAACTCTTCTGCACAGGATTTACATGAAATGGATCCTAGAAAGCAGATCTGCAACATAATAATACACAATAATACACCTAGAATTAGTAAAAGTTTACAGAGTGCTCCCCTCACAACAAGCCAGTGAGGTGTAAAAGATAACATTCCCACTTCATACATGAGCAGATAGATTCTGTAAGGGTTGGTTGGTTGTTGTCCTTCTTCAAAGAGGACCAAAATAACATCACCATTGTAAAGTGAAATTTCAATGTGTCCAGCTGGGGCTGATCAGACCAATATGAGCTTGGAGTGCTGTACCACAGGTTGGGCACAGATAGTCCATGTGAATATTTGGGGTGGATATCCCAAATTTGCGCGTTCCGCTTTTACTTTGTGCCGTCTCAATTCTACTTTGATCAGAGAGCACACCTTTTCTTATGTGGGCATGCCATGCTTAGCCGTCCTGTGCCAGTGTCCCCCATGTTGCACAATCAAATCCGGAGTTCTTGAGAGAGACCTTGAGGCTGTCGTTGTACCGTTTTTTTTCTGGCCACCATGTGATCTTTTGCCCCATGCAAGCTCTCCATAAAATGGTCTTTTTGGCAAGCGTACATTTGGTGTTCAAACAACCGTGGCCAGCCCATTGGAGTTGCACTCTCTGAAGCATAGTTTGAATGCTTGGCAGTTCAGCTTTAGCAAGGACTTCAGTGTCTGGTACCTTATCCTTCCAGATGATCCCCAGAATCTTCCTAAGTTCAAATGGAAGTGATTCACTTTCCTGGCATAGCGCTGGTAGACTGTCCATGTTTTGCAGGTATACAGTAATGAGGTCAGCACAACGGCTCTGTAGACCTTCAATTTGGCGGTCAGTCTAATACCTCTTCTCTCCCAAACTTTTCTTTGGAGCCTCCCAAACACTGAGCTAGCTCTGGCAATGTATGCATCAATCTCATTGTCAATGTGTACATCCCTGGAAAGTACACTACCAAGATGAGTGAACTTCTCCACAGCATTCAAAATGTCTCCATTTGTTGTAATCAATGGTTCCACGTATGGATGTGGTGGCCCCTGATGAAGCACCTGTGTTTTTTTGGAGTTAATTATTAGGCCAAATTAGCACAGGCAGCAGAGAATTGATGCATACTGTGTTGCATCTCAGCTTCAGAGGCTGCATTGAGTGCACAATCATCTGCAAATAGAAAACCATGCACCAACACTCCCTCCACTTTGGTCTTGGCTTGTAGCCTTTTCATATTGAAGAACTTACCATCAGTACGGTAGTTGACCTTGATGCCGTGTTCATCTTCATTGAAAGTATTTGCCAACATGGGTGAAAACATCATGCCAAAAAAGCATGGGAGCAAGCACACAGCCTTGTACACATAGCCCAAGCACACAGGGCTGTGAGGGGTAAGTGACTTGTCTAACATCCAACATCTAGGAAATGTAGGAGCCACGACTTGGACCCAGATTACTTAGCTGTGGTCTAGTACTTTTTCAGCTACTGCTAGGCCTTGGGAATCCAAGGACAAAACTTTAAAAACAGGTCTTGCTCTCAAGGTTTCTGCACTTTAATGACAGAAGGGATGTAATATGTAAATGGCTAAGTTTGTACATATTTTTAAGAAACAAAAAATTTGTTGTCTTCTGTTTTTTTACTGTAGTCATCTCCTCTTAATCCTCTTTCACAGCCCCTCCCAGCTGAACTCTTCTTTGTAACAAAAACATTTAAGCAAAATAAATGACATAGCAGCCTGACTATATATACCGTATTACACATTATAGTTTTTCCATCTCTCTACAAAGATGTAATTTCATCATCAGTTTGACAGGATAGAGATTTATTGTCAAAATTAATAAGTGTTGTTTTCCTTTACATTGTTGTAGTTGAATGTTTTCTTTTGGTTTTACTTATTTCATTCTCCATTGAAGCGAGTTGATAAAGGGCTAAGCCTGGAAGTTAATAGTTCTAGTCAGGCAGCTGAGTTCCAATCAGGCCTCAGTCATTTATTAGCTCTAAGACCTGGGCAAGTCCCTTAATCGTGGCTTGCCTCAGTTTCCTCAACTGCAAAATAATGATAGTACCCATCTCTCAAGGTTGTTGTGAGGATCAGATGAGATAATATTTTTGTGAGAAGTGCATAGCACGTTGCCTGGCACATAGTGGGTGCTGTATCAGAGCTTATTCTCTCTCCCTCTAGGAATAAGAGTGGGATCAGGAATTCCATCGCCTTTGCTTATGTCATAGGCCTCTTGGCAGTCTGGGGAAGCCTCAGGACCCCTTTACAAAGTGTTTTTAAAGGCATGAAATAATATGCCCAGGATTACAAAGGAAACCAATTATTGAAACAGTTATCAAAAAGTTGGGGTTTTTTTCTTAATTCATGGATTCAAGGTTAAGAACTTCTTCGGTAGCATGTGGCACGGAAACTGAACCTTGAAAGACTCTGAGGATTTTATGATATGGAAGTGAGGAGGGGAAAGAAATTATTTTGGGGATAGGGACTGGGAACAGGTATACCAAGTGCCCAGAAGTAGGAGATGGAATGCCACATTTAGAAGGGACTTTGAAATGCCATGCTGAGTCACCTTTGGGTGTATTTAGCTTGAGTCAAGGCATAATGTCCAAAACAACATGACTCTCTTTGTTAGACCTTAGATGACAACAGCAATAACAAACCTTATTTCCATAGGGCCTACCTCACAGCACTGTAGATACTAGAGCATTTTTAACGCTTTTTATAGATGAGAAAACCAAGGCTCAGAGAGGTAGAGTGGATTTTTAATTTTCACAACTAGCAAATAGCAGGAAAAACATCTTGAAGTCTCTACCATTCTATAACTCCTATTTCTATAGCATTTTGGTATTTTACATTCGTGGAATCCTAAACCATCATAACTGGAAGAGATTTGAGACCATTTCCTAGCTCATACTGGAACAAGAATCCTGACTGTTGGTTCTGACAAGAAGGGGTCATCTAACTTCTGCTTGGCCTCCAAGGCAAAAAATTCTCCTTCTAGGCAACTTAGTTATTTACATTGTTAAAGCACTTCAAGGTTTATCAAATAATTTCCCTACAGCAACACCCAGCTGAGGTCGATTGGGAGAATATTGTTCATTGCTCCACCTGCCACACGAAGCTCCCTGTGGCCAAGCAAAACTAGGGTCATCTATTTTACAACATGATTGTCCTCTGAAAATTTCAGTACTGTGATTTTATTTCTTCAGTCTTCTAGATTAAGCATCCCTCATTCTTGCAGTTTCAAGAACTTAATAACAGCAAAAATAATAATAGCTAACATGTGTCTAGCACTTTAGGGATTGTCAAGTGTTTTATGAGTATTATCTCATTTAATCCTCACAAGAAGGAAGGTATTGTTATTATTAATTATCCTTATTTTATTGAGGAACATACAAGGTTGTGACTTGCCCAGGGCAATTACAGTTAGTAAATGAGAAGCAAAATTTGAACTCAAGACTTGAGGACTTCAGATCCAAGAATTTCCTTTATATTTGTATTCCCAGAGTTATTTGGCACATAGTAAGCTCTTAATAATTACTTATGCATTCATGTAGCTGATAGTCTTTGAGCACTATGTAGAGTTTTCTCACTAATGAAAGACTTATCGCCTTCAAGGTCTGTCTTCAGGATAGAGTCTGGTTCATCAGTATATTTTTCTTTTTGAATGAGTGAGAAAACATTTTCTTAAGCATTTGCTGTGTACCTGGGTACTTTGATATCCAGGGGTAAGGATAGAAATTTAAAAAACAAACATTCCTTCAAGAAGTTTAGATTCTAATATAGGAATGGTACACAAGAAGGAGGGATGTTTCAGTCTGGAAAGTCACTAGGAAGGTGAATGTTGTCTTAGAGCAATTGATTGATGATCGTTCCTTTTCAGGAATGATATTATTGAGTTGGTTACTGTTTCTAGAACAAGATGTAGAAAGTAATGGGGGAGAGGAGTGTGGATGCTCTGATAACATGGCAGGAAGATGGGTAGACTGCAGCAAGATATGTCAGGGTCCAGCTAGATATGGTGGATTTACACAGGTCTGTAGCACAGGGGCCCAGGACTTGAATCTGAAGCACCAAGGTCAGAATCAAAGGGTGGGGCAAGACCACATGGTGAGAAGAGGGTTGGAGTCTCAGTGAATTTTTATCACTGTCGCATTTTAAATGAAGTAACTTTGCTGTGGCCAAAAACATCACCTAAAAGTTTATCTTTTAATAATGAACACCTCAGCACTTAATATAGCTAGTGCTGGAATGATTGCCTCTAGTATTGACTTTAAAACTTTTTGTAACAGGAGGACCTGTGAGAAAGCTTTGAGAACTGAAGGTTGTACATCATAAATAAGAGGAGCAGGGGAGGGAGATACCCTTCACAAAGTAGAGGAACTCTTGGCAAAAAAAAAAAGAGTAGAGAGGATCACAGACTTACAAAATGGTTAAAGCTAATACACAAACAAAATCACTGTGAATAAACTTAGAAAGGAAATAGTTATGGGGGGAGGAGGGGGAAAGTTTTTGCAGTAAGTTTGTCAGATAAAGCCCTGATGTCCAAAAGATAAGGAATTAATTCAAATATGTAAAAACAAACAATTTTTCCCCAGTTGATAAATGATCAAACTATGAACCTGTGTATTTCCTACACCATCAACAACCATATGAAAAACATCCATATCAAAAATAATAAGAGAAATGCAAATTAATACATCTTCACATTCATCTGATTAGCAGGAAGGGAAAATAGCAAATATTGGAGAGGATATGGGAGGACATCCATATTAATGCCCTGTTAGTGAAAGATGGGAAATCATCCAGTCATTCTAGAAAGCAATTTAGAATTATCCTTCCCAGAGCCACTTAAACTGTGCATACTTTTGGACTCATGCAGACTACAATCAGACTCATACAACAAAAATACAAAGACAAAAGGAAAATAGTTATATGTCTAAAACTATTTTTAATAGCACCTTTGTAGTAGCAAAGAACTGGAAAATAATGTATTTACCATTATTTGGGGAGTGGCTGAACAAGTAGTGTTATGTAAATGTAATGGAGTATTATTATGCCATATGAAATGACAAAAGGCACAAATTGAGAGAAATATGTAAAGACTTGTATGAAGTGTGAAGCAAATTGAAATGAAAGGAACCAGGAGAAGAATATACAGTGACGTCATCAGAAGAAAACTCTTTGTAAACTTAAGAACTTTGAAAAACATGGTGAACAAGCACACTTTCAAAAGATCAGTGATAGAAGTGATAACCCTTCTTCTGACAAGTGTTAGATATGAGATTCAAGATATGATATACATACATTTTTGGACATGGACAGTATATGGATTTGTTGTGTTTGACTATAATTATTTATCACAAGGGAGGATTCTTCTCCCTTAATTTTAGGGGTGAGCTTAGAGGGGGGTAATAAAGGTACCCAAAAAGGGTAAGAAAGTCAATGAAAAAATTTTTTTTAAAAACAGAATAGAGGAGGTTCAGAGGAGAATAATCAGCTTTAAAAGAAATACAATGAATAACATCAAGCTGTTTGTAATGGAGATTTGCAGTATGATACACAATCCTTTTTTTTTAATGTTCTTTGCATATGGAAGTGTTAATATGCATTCATGTTTGTCAAGTATAAAATAACAAAAATAAAAATTATTTAAAATTAAAAAAAAAACCAAACACCTCAGGATCACTTCTAAATCACAATGAGGTATTGCAGGAGGACCTTGGTGGGAGTGAGGCAGGTACAACATGTACCATTATCCCTATTTTACAGATAAGGAATCTAAACTCTGGGAAGCTGACATGATTTTCCCAAGCTCACATAGCTAATAAATGCAGTGCCCAGACTGGAGTCCAGGTTCCTATTCCATTCTTTCTCTCTTCCCCTCTCTGGATGGAGCCCTGGGCCTGGAGTCAGGAAGACCTGGGTTCCAGTCCAGCCTGAGACATGTACTAGCTGTGTCACTCTGGACGAGTCACTTAGCCTCTGTTTCCTTAACTGTAAAAGGAAGCTGAATAACAGCACCTTTGTCACAAGGTTGTTGTGAGGATCAAATAAGGCAATGTTTGTGAAGAACTTAGCACAATGGCACATGGTAGACACTTAATGAGGGCTCATTCCATTCCCCTTTCCTTCCACTTCTTTCATGGCCAAAGGTTCTGTCGTATTTATTGCCTCTACATTTCTACCTCAATGTTCACTTTTCTACCCCCTTGTAATCTGGTCTCAGATCTCAGGGGCAACTAAGTGGCTCAGTAGATAGAGTGCCAGGCCTGGAGTCAAATCCAGTATTGGACACTTACTAGCTGTGTAACACCCTGTGCAAGGCACCCTCTGTTTGCCTCAGTTTCTTCAACTATAAAATGGGAATGATAATAGTTATCTACCTCCCAAAGTTTTCTCAAATGAGATAATATTTGTAAAAAGCCTTAGCAGCATTGCCTGTCATATAGCAGAATCAATAATATAGTCAATAAACATTTATTAAGTTCCTATTATATGTCAGGCATTGGGTTTAGCACTAGAAATGCAAAGAAACGAACAAGAAAGTCCTTACCTTCAGAACTCACAATCTAATCTTAACCATACAAAAAATGGGTTGAAAAGGGTGGGGAGGGAGGGGGAGGTTGCAGTGGGAAGTGATCTGAAGTAGTGTTTTTCCCATTTGAATTCATCTTGCTGAACAATGAGTTTCTGGAGATGATGAAGTTCAGGCAAGTAGCTCGGTAGGAAACAATGAGGTCAATTTCTTGGGTGTCATCCTTAAATGGTAAAAGGCCAGAGAGGAGCTCCCAGATGTCCACCTCCCACCCTTTCCCACCAGGGGATAGAAGGGCCCCAGGGACACAGAAGGTTGAGGAATGAAGTCTAAGTTTCTGAGTGGCTTTCATTTTGTAGAATGATGAATGTCCGGAAATGATGAAGGTCCGGGAAAGTAATTAGGAGGGAAAATAGTAGGAGCTCTGTAAATTCTTAGTTCCCTTCCCTTCATCACTCAACTTCAACTGCTTTCTCCAAGGTTACCAGTGATGTATTAATTGCCAAATCTGTAGCCTTTTCTCAGTCCTTGCTCTTTTTGACTTTCATGCAGCTTTTGATCATCCTTCTCCTTCCTGAATTTTCATGACCCTGCTGTCTTCTGGTTCTCATACCCGTCTGGCTTGTTTCCTTTGCTGGGTGATTATCCACGTCCTACCTTCTCTGCAGGGTTATATCTCTATACTCCTTTCTCAGTATATTTTTGGTGACTATATCAGCTCCCCTAGATTCAGCTATCACCTCTGTGCAGACAACTACTGGATCTCTGTATACTGTCCTGTATCACCAGTTACTTATTGGAAATTCCTAACTGGATGTCCCATAGGCATCTCAACTCAGTAAGTCCAAAACCAGAATTGATTTTCTTTTCCCCAAACCCTTTCCTCTTCCTGATTTTCTGATTCTTTCTGAGGGACCACTACCCTTCTAGGCACTCACATTCAAAACCTTAGTCATCCTTCACTCTTCTTCTCTCTCACTTCTAGCTTTCAGTCAACTGCCAGGTCTTGTGAATTCTCTCTCCATGGGAGAATCCTAACATCAGTCATTCTCTTCCCTTTCATATGACTGCCACTCTAGTTCAGGCCCTCCTCATCTCTCCCCTGAACCATTGTAATAACCTCCTAATTAGTCTTCTAGTCTCCTGCCTCTTCCTTCGCAATCCACTGCCTGTACAGCTGCCAAACTGATATATGATCATATAACTCTCCTCCTTGGGAAGCTCCAGTAGTTCCCTTTTGACTCAAGAATAAAAACATGAACTTCTTTATTTGACTTTAAAAGCCCTTCACAGTCTGGCTTCAGCCTGTCTCCCTAGGCTTCCTGAATGTTACTCTCCTTTACATAGTTTAACTTCCTAGTGAAACTGGCTCATGCATCTCTTTCCTGTATAGAACATTCTACCTTTTGTCCTACTGCTTTTGCACAAGATGCTCTCTTGCCTCTACTACACCCTCCCTGTCCCCTAGCATAGCTGCTCTCCTTGCTACTGCATCATAGACCATTTAACTTCCTTCAAATTCAGCTAAGGTTCTATCTCATTCAGAAAGTCTCTTTTGATATTTTATCCAGTTGTTAAGTGCCCTGCCCCAGAAATTACTTTGTACTTGATTTTATGTGAACATTCTTGGTAGAGTGGAAAGAAGACTGACTTTGGAGTCAGTAGATTTTGCACTCAAATCCTTCCACTGTCACTCATTACCTGTGACCTTAAATAAGTCACTTAATTTGCATTTGTCTTCAAATAATTGGCTTTAAAATATCCTTCCAGCTCTCTGTGTATCATCTTATGATGTTTCTTCCTATTAGAATATAGGCTTTTTGAGGTGGGCAACTGTTTTGGTTTGTTTTTTTAATCTAGCACCTTAGCACATAGAAGATGCTTAATAAATGTCTGTTAAATTGAATCCAATCCTAGTGTAATATTCTTTTTACTCTACCACGTTGCCTGTTAAGAACAGAAATTTATTCTCATTGCAAGTTCAGTCAGTACATCAGCAAATCAATTTCAAATTCAGCGTTGTAGAGGACTCTGCAATCTTTGAATGCGAAGAAATTTATCCCTAACATTTCCTCTTTGGTTGGATTTTTACCCTTATCTGATCTCTAGTCACGTAGAGAACTGCCATGAAGTTGGTTGGAGAAGCCTGGTCCCCAATGAACTGTGACATAGCCTTTAATTATGCACAACAGTCAGGGTCTGTCTTATCAACCTGTCTGAGCATGTGGATCCTGGGATTTATTTCAGCCTTCTTGGGCCACTGGGAAACTAGGTCATTACCCAGCACTGTCACTTGTGACATTTTTGTTTAATGTTTGAAAGCTGTTTTCATTTCTTTAATGCAAGTTGACTTCATATTTTGAGTTTAAAACATCCATGTGTAAAAGGTTCCAGCCCTGATATGTTACAGTCCATACCCTGCTGTTGGGTTTTTTCCTTTTCTTAACAACTGCCTCTCTTAGTCCCAGACTAGAGGCAGTGTGGTATAGTGAAAAGACCATTGCATGGGAATCAGGAGACTTGGATCTGAATCTTGCCTCTGCTCTGCCCGTCTCTTAACTGTGTGATCTTTCCTAAGACTTTGAATCTCTGTTTTCTCATTTGTAAAATGAGGGGGTTGGACTAGATGATACTAATCGTTGTAACTCCAGAATTTATTTATTTTTTTAAAATTTATTTATTTAACTTTTTACATTCATTTTCACAAAATTTTGGGTTCCAAATTTTCTCTTCATTTATCCCCTTCCCCCCACCCGAATACACCAAGCAATCTAATTTTCCCTATCACCAATCTGCCCTCTCTTCTATCCTCCCTCCCTTCTATTGTCCCCATCTTCTCTTTTGTCCTGTAGGGCCAGATGACTTTCTATTCCCCATTAACTGTATTTCTTATTTCCTAGTAGCAACAATACTAACCAGTTCTTCCTCAAACTTTGAGTTCCAAATTCTCCCCATCCCTCCCTCCCCACCCATTCCCTTTGGGAAGGCAGGCAATTCAATATAGGCCATATCTGTGTAGTTTTGCAAATGACCTCCCTGATAGTCGTGTTGTGTAAGACTTTAACTGGATTACCATCCCTCCTACTCTGCCCCTCATTGTTTCTCTTCTGTCTTTTGATCCTGTCCTTCCCCGAGTGTTGACTTCAAGTTGCTCCCTCCCTCCCATTGCCCTCCCTTCCATCATCCCCCCCCCCCCCTTGCTTATCTCCTTCTCCCCCACTTTCCTGTATTGTAAAGATAGGTTTTCATACCAAAATGAGTGTGCATTTTATTCCTTCCTTTAGTCAAGTGTGATGAGGGTAAACTTCTTGTTTTTTTGTCAGCTCTCTCCTCTTTTTCCCTCCATTAAAAAGTCTCCTGCTTGCCTCTTGCATGAGATATTATTTACCCCATTCCATTTCACCCTCTTTCCTCCCACTACATTTCTCTCTCACCATTTACCTTAATTTCTTTTAAGATATGGTCCCATCCTATTCAATTCACTCTGTGCTCTCTGTCTCTGTGTGTGCGTACATGTGTGTATGTGTGTGTGCGTGCACGTGTGTGTGTGTGTGTGTGGTCCCACCAACTACCCAGATACTGAAAAATTTTAAGAGTTACAAATATTGTCTTTCCATGTAGGAATGTAAACAGTTCACTTTTGGTAAGGTCCCTTATGACTTCTCTTTGCTGTTTACTTTTTCATGCTTCTTCTCATTCTTGTGTTTGAAAGTCAAATTTTCTTTTCAGCTCTGGTCTTTTCATCAAGAATGCTTGAAAGTCCTCTGTTTCATTGAAAGACCATATTTTCCCCTGAAGTATTATACTCAGTTTTGCTGGGTAGGTGATTCTTGGTTTGAATCCTAATTCCTTTGACTTCTGGAATATCCTATTCCATGCCCTTCGATCCCTTAATGTAGAAGCTGCTAGCTCTTGAGTTATCCTGATTTGTATTTCCACAATACTGGAATTGTTTCTTTCTAGCTGCTTGCAATATTTTATCCTTGACCTGGGAATTCTGGAATTTGGCCACAATGTTCCTAGGAGTTTCTCTTTTTGGATCTCTTTCAGGCAGTGATCGATGGATTCTTTCAATACTTATTTTGCCCTCTGATTGTAGAATATCAGGGCAGTTTACCTCAATAATTTCATGAAAGATGATGTCTAGGCTTTTTTTTTTGATCATGACTTTCAGGTAGTTCCATAATTTTTAAATTGTCTCTCCTGGATCTATTTTCCAGGTCAGTTGTTTTTTCCATGAGATATTTCACATTCTCTTCCATTTTTTCATTCTTTTGGTTTTGGTTTGTGATTTCTTGGTTTCTCAGAAAGTCATTAGATTCCATCTGTTCCATTCTAATTTTGAGAGAACTATTCTCTTCAGTGAGCTTTTGAACCTCTTTTTTTCATTTGACTAATTCTGCTTTTGAAAGCATTCTTCTCCTCATTGGCTTTTTGAACCTCTTTTGCCAGTTGAGTGAGCCTATTTTTCAAGGTGTTATTTTCTTCAGCATTTTTTTGGGTCTCCTTTAGCAAGGTATTGACCCATTTTTCATGCTTTTCTTGCATCTTTCTCATTTCTCTTCCCAGTTTTTCCTCCACCTGTCTAACTTGATTTTCAAAATCCTTTTTTGAGCTCTTCCATGGCCTGAGCCCACCGGACATCCCCCTGGGATGTCTGGGATACAGAGGCCCTGACCTCCACATCTTTCCCTGATGGTAAGAATTGTTCCTCGTCATCAGAATGGAAAGGCTGGAACATCTGAACCCCATCAAAGTAGCTTTCTATAGTCTTATTTTTCTTCCCTTTTCTGGGCATTTTCCCAGCCAGTTACTTGACTTCTGAGATTCCTCTGCAGCCCTGCCTAGATCTGCCCAGCTAGTGCTTGGGGTCTGAGATTCAAATGGGCTTTCGGGGGGGGGGGGGACGGGGACAGCTGCTATTGCATGTGAGCCTAAGTTCTGGTGCTCAGGTGGGGGCAGGGCCGCCTCCCACGTGCAGTTCCCTCAGGGGCTTTATGCAGAGACCTTCAGTAATGGAGCGGGTGGGGGCAGGGCTGCCTCCCAGGCTCAGTTCCCTCAGGTGCTTTATGCAGAGACCTTCAGTAATGGGTGGGTGGGGGCAGGGCCTCTCCCAGGCTCAGTTCCCTCAGGGGGTTTATGCAGAGACCTGAACTTCTGCCTGCTGCCCCGGGCCGCCTCTGCCGCTGCCTCCCACGGGGGCCCGAGTCACAGAGACACCCCACTCCCCTCTCAGCCAGCCCAGACATCTCTCTCACTGACCTGTAGCGTCTGTGGGCGAAGGGAACTTCCCGGCCGCCGGAGATTCCGTCCCTGAAGCCTACTCAGATCTGCTCCTCTCAGCCGCACAGCCAGGGCAGCTCAGGTGTGGACTCCGCTTTCCGGGGTGCGACGGACCCCTGGGGACGGCTCTCCAGGGCTCTCTGGAACAGAAATCTTTTCCACTGTGTTTCTGTGCGCCTTGCAGTGATCCAGAATTTGTGGGGAGTTCTTTTTGCAGGAAATATATGGGCTGTGAGTTTGGAGCTAGCATGCGTGAGTCTTTCTACTCCGCCATTTTGGCTCCACCAGAATTTAAATAGTTCTTTAAGGTCTGCAAAGTATTGTTTATAGATGATCTTATTTGATCCTGCTAAGACCCCTTCTAGTTCTAGCATTCTGTCTTTCCACAACTGCCTTGCTTGCTGCCTAATTTCACTGCATACCTTTTCGTCTTTCACAATTCCTTCCCTGCAGCACCATCCCCTCCCTACCCTTTCAGATCTGGAATCATAAGCTATGATCAGATTAACTCTGCCATTGTTTCTGCATTGTGGTTCATTCTTTTTTCTTGTCCAACTCTTTGTCACCCACATTTGGAGTTTGTTTGTTTTTGGCAAAGATGCTGGAGTGGTTTGCCATTTTCTTCTCTAGCAAACAGGGTTAAATTAAATGACTTGCCTACGGTCAAACAGCTAAGTGTTTGAGGCCAGATTTGAACTCAAAAAGAGACTTCCTGACTTCAGACTTGGCATTCTATTCCCTGTACCACCTAGCCACCCTTATTCCTGCATGAGATGTATTAGTTACTTGCCTAGCACCCTGTTTACCTCCCAGTAGCATTCTGAATCACAGTGCCCCTCCCTAGCTACCACTCCCTGTGTTTGTTGTTTCCCCTACCTTTCAATGGGCAAGAACTATCTCTTCTTTTACATTAGTGTCCACTGCAGTTAGCCCTGGGCTTGGCACTTAGATAGCACTTAATAAATACTTTTTCAGTCATTCTTTCATTCATTTATCTCTGAGAGTCTTTCCAGTTTTTAGAGAATCACAAAATTTTGAGTGACAGGGAACTTAAAATATTTTCTAATCCAACAGCTCGTTTTCCAGATGAGGAAAGTCAGGCCCACGCCAGAGGAGTCACTTTTCCAAAGTCACACAGCTAATGAGTAGCCAAGCCAGGATTCAAACATGGTCCTTTATGTATAAATCTTCAGTTCTTTCCCTTATAATATGCTGCCACTTCAATATGTATCTTCTAAAATCTCTTCCAAATGTGACATTTTGTTTCCAGATTAATATTTTGATGCAGACTATTATGGTATATTATTGTAGTTTTTAATAGAATTACTGATGGTCAGTAAAAGGAAAAATCTGTTTTGCTGCAATATAGATGGAGGTAATTAGCTTCTGGTGATGGAGAAAATATAAAGACAAGTATTACATGGTTTCTGGCTCCATCAAATTTACAATCTAATAGAGGGTATATATGACATAATTATTTATTTTTCAGTAATTGAGGGATCTGTAATTTCATTTGTAGCTAAGTATCATAGTATATAGAGCTCTGAGCCTAAAATCAGGAAGACCTGAGTTCAATTCTAGTTCCAGGTGTAATCCTGGGTAAGTCACAATCTCTATTTGCCTCAATTTCCTCAACTATAAAACAGGGATAATATAAATACCTATTTCCCAGGGTGTTTTGAGGTTCAAGTGAGATAAGAGTTGTAAAATGCATAACATGGTACCTGGTATATCCTTTCTCCATTCCTTCCTTCTTCTTTCCCCACTTTCTCTCCCCCTACTTTCCATCTTCCATTCTGTCCTCTTTCCTTCCTTTCTTATGAATTGTTGTTGACAAAGTGACCTGGTGACCCGCCTTTTCATGATGACCCCCTCTTCACTTAAATAGGCCAGTCTTTGCTCAGTAGACAGTGTTTGGGTGAGCAGCCTGTCCCTGAAGCCTTTCAAGCTTCAGTGGAATGGACAGAATTCGTCTGTCAGTCTTTGAGTCCTCTACCTGATTTAGTCAGTAAAGGGGCATTTTAGAAAAGGACACAAACCAACATAATATAAATTAGAATATACGTAGTCTATAAGAGGAGTGGAAAGAGTGTATTCATCAAGGTCTTGCTAATTCTCGTAGTCTACGTTCTGAGCTGCTTTTCAGTCCTGACATTTATTCAGCACCTACTATATGTAATAAGACTGATGACGCAAAGACAAAAATGACACTAACGTAATTGTTATTTCAGTCGTGTCCGATTCTTTGGGACCTCATACGAGGTTTTCTTGGCAGAGTTACTGGAGCGGTTTGCCATTTCCTTCTCCAACTCATTTTTACAGATGAGGGAATGGAGGAAAACAGAGTTAAGTGATTTGCCCAGGATCACATGGCTAGGAAATATTTGAGGCCGGATTTGGACTCTGGAAGATGAGTCTTCTTGACTCTTGGCCCAGCATACTGTCCGCTGTGCTACCTAGCCTCCCCTCACTAATGTGATAGCCAGCATTTATATATTGCTTTAAAGTTATCAGAGTACTTTATCCTTACAACAACCTTATGAGAAGGTGAAATTATTATCATTCTTATTTTACAGATGAGGAACCTAAAATTGAGTGACTTTGCCTAGGGACACATGACTAATATCAGTTCCTGAGACAAGAGCCACCTATGTGCACAAATTTATATTAGGCAAGATTGAATATATTAGGGGGCAAAGGAGAAATCATTTTAATCATGGAAGATCAGAAAAGGCTTCATAGAATTGCTAGTACTTGAAGGAAGGAAAGGATTTCAACAGAGAGAAATGAGTAGGACATTAATGGATATGTGGAAGGAGAGGGCAGGAAGAGATCAGATGAGGGAGACCTCTTCTAGCTGGAGAGATGGCTTTTTGGATATTAAAAGAACAAAACAGACTACATTATTATCATTACATACATGAGACTATTTAAATGAAGGCTACTTTGGAGATAAGCAGAGACACAGCATGGACTAGAAGTCCTTCTGGCTCTCTACTCCTATAATTCTCTCATTTCCATATAGCTCCTTTGCACCTTTGGCATCAATTGAATATTTCTTGGTTTATTTCTCATTTTGTATGAACAGGATTAATATTTAACACAGGATCTTTGTGGCCATGAGCTGGATTATGGGATAGAACCATTTCCTTTGCCAGGTGACTGAACAGAGAATATGTTTTATTTTATTCATATGTTTTAGAGTTAGAAGGAATGTGAGTGTATAGAATGTTAGAAGTGTAGGCATCTGTGTTCCACATGAACTCACAATCAACCCCATGAAACCGCCTGCTTGGGAATTACTCTAATTGTTAGGAAATTTATTTTCCTGCTGAACAAATATTCTCCTTCCATATAATTGGTAGCTGTTGGTTTTATGTATGCCTTTTCAGGATAAGGAAAAGTCTAGCTCATCTTCCACATTTTTAAATACTCGGAATCATGTCATTCTTAATTCTTCTTTAGACTACACATTCTTCCTTCTCTCAGCTGTTATGAGACCTTTGTCTCATTCCTCTCCTACTTGCATTTCTCAGTATTTTCCAATTCATATTTTTCCAAGATGTGGCACCTAGAACTGTACAAAATATACCCAGTTTTTACTATGGTCATGCTTGGATAAAAAGGTCAGATTGGGTTTTTGGTTTTTTTTTGTATTGGATATTTCATAGATAATAGAATATTATAGCGTGGATTCCTTGGGTTAATTTCTTTTTAATCCTTTAGTAAGAGATGTGTTGAGAGGCAGAAAACAGTGATAGGATATGAGAAATGTGCATTTCTTTCACCAGGCAGATCCCAGGGTATTCTCAGTGACCCTTAATGCTATCCAGAATGCCATGTCTTCCTTGCTATAGTTGCCATTAGGGGCTTTAAAGATTTAACCAACTAAAGAGGCAGTTAGAATTTTTTAGGTTGTTTTTTGTTTTTGGTTTGTTTTTTTTTTCTGGAATGACCAGATCCCTGTCAGGAAACCTTTTTGTGGTTTGTATCTAAGAAACTCTTTGACCTTGGGCTAGTGACTTAAACTCTCTGGGCCTCATTTTCTTACTTTCCAAAATTCAGAGGTTACACTAGGCAGTGTGAAGGATCTTGTTTAGCTCTAGCAGTTTATGCTTTAAGGTTCCTTAGGTAATAAATTTTATTCTATTCAGAAACATCAATGACATTCTAGTAACAAGACCAACCAGTGTTTGAATAGTGATTGCAACTGACTCACTGTAGACATATAGATTCACTACAGGGAAAATCACTTCACATTTCTGGCCCTTAATTTCTTCATCTATAAAGTGAGGTAGTTGGACAACACGACCTCTAAAGCCCTTTACAATTTCACATTTTGTGTTCTGCTGTCCCTTAAGTGAATTGCTGCATTCCAATATTCAAGCTCGGTCATTCTATAATTATGATTTGAGACCACTCAGTTAAAGTCAGGCTTGCTTTAAAAGGGGGCAAAAGTATGCTTCAATCTACATTTAGACCCCATCAGTTCTTTTTCCAGAGGTTGATAATCATACTAACCCCAATTTCAAGAAGAGTTAGTTCATTTAGCAAAGATTTCTCCTGCGTTTCATGTACTGATGAACACGCAGTCCAGGAATCACTGCAGTTGTGATCCACAACCCTTTAACCCTCTTCCAGTCTGTAGAGCCCAGCTGTGGAGGCCCCAGGTCCGATACACTTGTCTTTATCCACAGCCTGTGAATCCCATTTCTCATGCTGTTTGTTCCAAGGCAAATGTTTAGTTACTTGGAGAATCGTAAACATGAATCCAAACCAACAACTATTTCAGACAGCTGCCTCAAATAGGGATATATAGGCTTGGTGTGGTAAAAGAGTACTGAGTGAGAGAGACCTGAATTCCCATTCTTATTTTGCAGCTTTCTTAATGCCTAATGAGACAAATCGCTCAACCTGGAAAAAGTTTCCTGCCCTGTAAAATGAGAGGAAATAAATGATCTCAAAAATCTCTTGAGCTTTGATATTTTATATTCTAATGTTCGTTTTAATTTACTCTGCCTCTAACTCAACAGACCTTGGGCAAACACTTTCCCATCTTTGGATCTATTGAGTCGAGTCAGATTAGTTGATATTTGAGGCATCTTCCAGCTCTAATTTCCTGTGTTTTTTAAGGCCTTTTCCCTCTGCATGTTCTATGAAATTTATTTCACTGTTTAGATGAGTCATTATAAAGCATTGATATGAAAACACAATTAAGCTTATCTTTTCAAAACTCAGACCTATTTAGGACTGTTATATCTTGATTAAATAATTCTGTTAAACATTTATTTAGCAAAATGTATGTGCAGGACTGTTGTAAGGGTAAAAACATAATCTACTTGGTTCCTCATTGAGTTCAGAGCTTGACTCTTAAGGGGTTTCAGTCTACATGTTGATATTCTTACAAATACCTGAATCTCCCAATTCAGCATCTTACTTATGTCTAGTACCTACTCCTCCAAACACTTCAGCTACACACAGAGATGATCATATCCTTGATCTTGCCATTATTTCCTATGGTATGATCATCACCTGTTAGTACTATTTCAAAGTCATGATCGTGAACTCTGAATTTCCTTTATTGGATCATAATCTGTTGCCATTCTACCTCTCCCTCTGCCTTGAAACTCCAAAACCTATTCATCCTCGCTGTGATTTCCCATGCCATCATCCTTATGCTGGCTATGCTTTTCCTGGCTTCTTCTCTGTCCCATTTTGACCATCTGGAGAGCCATTTTGACTTTACAGTGTTGTCTTCTCTCTTGATTTGATGGCTCCTTATGCTATGGATGATCTTGCCCTTCCATACCTTAGTCTTGGATTATTCTCACTGTTCACTATCTTCAGTCATACTTATATGTTGTAAAGCTAGGAGAAATCATGAAACTATGCTGATTGAGTCCACTGCAAGTTTTATGTTATATAACCTCAACTGTGTCCACACTGCAGCAAAATAGTCCTTTTCTATTTCTCTAATCTATTCGCTGGCCCACTCACCATAGCAACTGCAGCCTTTGATACTGTTATTCTTTCTTTGATACTTTTCTCTGGGTTTCCATGACACTGATCTCTTGGTTCTCCTACCTGTTTGCACATTCCTCATTTTCCTTTGCTAGGTCTTTATGTTGTTCCTTGAATATTCACAGGGCTCTGTCTCAGCCCCTCTTCTCATCTCTCTGTATACTCAAGAGCTCCTATAGATTCAATTTTCATTTCTATTCAGATGACTCTCAGATCTGTTTGTCTGGCACTAACCTATTTCATCCTGTAATCCGAGGGTTGGGAACCTGTGGCCTGGAGGCCACATGTGACCATCTAGGTCCTCAAGTGCAGCCCTTCGACTGAATCCAAACTCACAGAACAAATTCCTTTAATAAAAGGATTTGCTTTATTAAACTTGGAGTGGGTCAGAAGACCACACCTAAGGACCTGGAAGGCCACATGTAGCCTTGAGGTCACAGGTTCCCCGCTCCTGCTCTAGTCTTTCATCTCCAACTGACTGTTAGGCATCTAGAATCAAATGACCTGTAGACATCCTACAGTTAGCAAATCCAAAGCTAGACTCATTCATCTACCCTTCCCCATTCTTAACTTCCCTGATTATTATTGAAAAATACCAGAATCTTCTCAGTTACACAGCTTACGATGTATATGCCATCCTCACCTTCTTTACTCATCTCCTCCCATATCCAATCTGTTGCCAAGGCCTTTCAGTTCTAGCTTCATAATATTTCTCATATATTCCCCTTCTTTTCTCTGACTCTGCTACAAATTTGGTACAAGCCCTTATCTCACTCCTACAATATTGCCATTGGTCCCACTCCAATCCATCCTCAACTCACCTGTCAAGCTAATCTTCCTAAAAAGCAAATCTGATGATATCATTCCCCTACTCAGTAAACTTCAGTGGCTCCCTGTCACCTCCAAGATCAAATATAAAGTCCTCTGGTGTTCAAAGCCCTTTATAACTGGGCCCTTTCTTGCTTTTCCATGTACACAGTGATCCTGTGACACTGGCCTTCTTGCTGTACCACAAACACAACACTCCTCTCAACTCTGGGTCTTTTCCCATTTCCTCTGTGCTTGTATTTCTCTCTTCTCATCTCTGCCTCCTAACTACCTTGGCTTCCTTCAAGTCTCAGGTGAAGTCCCACCTTCTGCACCAAGAAGCCTTTCCTACCTCTCCTTAATCTTAGTGTCTTCCCTCTGAGACTAGCTCCAGTTTATCTTGTATGTGTCTTGTTTGTATAGTTGCTTATTTGTTGTTTCTTAGGTGAGACTGAAGGTCCTTGAGATGAAGAATATGTTGGGTGTTTTTTTCCTCTCTTTGTAGCCCCATCGCTTAGTACATTGCCTAGCACATAGTAGGATTTAAATAAATGCTGGTTAACTAATTAGAGAAGATTTAATACAAGCATTTTCTTTGTTTTTTGAAATGATTTTTTCTTTCATTCTAATATCTCTTCTATTTCCTAATATAGTCCTCTCAATCCTCCTACCAAAGACCATCTCTTACAGAAGAATTAAAAATAAAATGGAGAGGGATCAGTTAAGCAAATTAATATATCAACTGAGTTCAATAGTAGAAACACATATCCACATCCATAGTTGTCCAGCTCTGCAAAGAGACAAGGGGGATGTATTCTCCTATCTTTTCTTCTGGCCCGTGAATTCGTTCCATTTCAATTTTTATTATTGTTTTTCTGGTTCAGCTTCACTTTGTATTCATTCATATAAGTGTTCTGATGTTTCTGAATTTTTCATTTTCTTAATTTCTTATTTCCATTTTTTGTACTCTGTCAGTTTTTAGTTCCCCAGTTCATGGGCCACTATTCTCCTCTAATACATGTACTTTGTGTATATGAATCCTTTATTTCTGTCTTTTACCTTCATACCCTTTCAGCCAGAGATTTCACTTCTAGGCATATCCCTTCATTTTAAAAAGAGTTATTGAGGAAGAAAGTTGTATAAAGAATAGAGAAAGGGAATGGAAAAGAACATAGGATGTAGAGTAGGAAGGGAATTTCTTTAGATATTTTATAGTCATAAAGCGAGGCAGATTGCCCAGATATCTTAAGACTTAAAATGTTACGCAGATTCTTACAACTAGTAAGTATTTGAGGTAGTACTCAAAATTATGATTTCTGATTTCAAGTTCAACCACAGTATATTATGTACCCATCTAAATGAAAATACCATAAAATCTAAGAACTGCATAGGGACACTTGTAAACCAGAATGATGAATAGCCTGGATGCTATGCCTTTCAAGAATTACTTGAAAGGAAAGGAACTTGACAAGGAACCGCATATTCCTATATACCTTGCATTTAAAAAAAAAACAAAACAAAAAACTTGGAGAAGCCTGATTGCTGTTATGTAATATTTAAAGATTATCTTGTGGAAAAAGAATTAGATGTATTTTGCTTGGCTCCATAAAGTAGAACTGGAAGCAGTGGAGGGAGTTGCAAAGTGGCAAATTTAGGTTTAACATATGGAAAAACTAACAAACAGCTGTTGCTATCTCAAAGAACAGATGCCTTGGGGGAAATATTGAGGTTTCCCTTCTCTAAAAGTCCTCAAATGGAGATTGGATGATCATTAATAGGAGTGTTATAAAAGAAATTCCTGTATAGTACCAGTTAGATTAGAAGGCCATTGTATTGTCTTCCATTTCAGAGGGTACCCTCAGTTCTGTCATTTGTGGTGGTTGAAATAAAACTTTTTTGGAGATTTCCTAAAAATGTATCTCCTGTTACTGATTGAACTTGGCATAACAGAAACATAACTGATCAAAGTCAGAAGGGACTTGGGTTTAAATCCAGAATCCAATACTTACTAGCTGTGTATCTGGATAAATCACTTAGACAATGAGATTAATGACACTTCTTTAAAAAACATTTTATTTATATCTGTTTGACTTTTTGTCATCAAAATTCCCCATATAGCCCTTTTCCTCCCCCCTCCAAGAAATCCATCCCTTATAACAAAGAACTTAAAACCAATCAGTACAAAGAAAAACTGACATGTAGTGTTCCACACCTGTGGGCAGCCTACCCTCTCACTTGTGCAAAGGACTGAGGAGAGGGTATCTTCTCATATCTCTCCTTTGGAATCAAGTTTGTTCTTTATAATTTGGGGAGTAATAAATTTAGACTAAATAACTCACATTTTTGTTAATGAGAAAAGCACTTTGTAATGCCCTTGCCATTGTAGTCTACTTACTATTGCCCAGGAATTTTGTATATCTATATTATATGAATACCCAGTCAAAGGGGATGTTTTCTACCATGGTATGGTTACCTCAAATATAGCAACAGTTGAACATGGTATCGTGCTGAGATCCCAGAATAGCAATGCCTTAAAAGGCAATAATGTAGAGATCACAAGGGTAAGGGGGAAAAGAATTAGGACACAGCTGTGGAGTTCTGTAGGCTAAAACATAGACTCAATATGTCATAGAAAATTAAATCTCTTTCATGATTCCAGTGCACACAAGGCTGGCTCCATACCTAGGCTGGGCCATTTGGTTCCTTTTCAGGAGCCCACACACCTCCCTATGAGTTTAGAAGAATAAGAAATTCTGTGATGAGTTCATTTTATGGAATTTATCATCCCCTTCCTGCATGGAATTCACTGAAACTTAAACCATCCCTAAGCAAAAAGGGATACCAGCTGCTAAACCTGCTTTGGAAACAAATGAGAGGATTAGATGAAGCAAATAGCTGATTTTCCTGGTCAGTAAAAATTAATCTTCTCATGTATAGGCTTTAATATTCTGTTTTCTAATACTCCCTATTCCCTTCATCTCCAAATTCTTTGTTCTGAGGTCCCTTCCAACTGTGTTGTTCTGATTTTCATAGTGCTAAAGACATAAAGAGAATGGAAAGCTTTCAGCACCTTAGCTGTAGTGTCCTCTGTTAATATCAATAGATCTTAATTGAATTTCATGGAGAAATTAAAACATAAATCTACCTTTATATTTCTCACATATAGAATTCAAATTAGAAAGGAAACATGATCAAAGGTTCTGATCCTCATAATTTCCTTGAACACATGCAGAAGAATTTAGAAATGCAGATTTCAGGTTAGCAGCTCAGTGAGCACAGGAAAAGGAAGATAATTTTCTGTTCTGTTCAGAGTGTTCCTAGCCTACATTATTAGATCAACGCAGTGGTCTGGTAGGACATAAATGCTTTCTGGGAATCTCCAATTGAATATCTTTTCTACTAGCTATTGCCCAGTTGTGCTAGTGAATTCTTTGCCAATTATTTAGTAGGAGGTCCCAGTCACATTTTCCCACAAAGGCCAATCAGTATTCTTTGCCCATCCCTAAAAACTCTCTTTACTAACCTTTGATATTTATAGTGATGACTCCAGAGGGGATCGTACACTTAAATGGAGTGTGTGCACATATATACGTTATTTACACACATAAACAAATATAGACATAAATACACATATATGTGTATATAGTTGTTTGCATCTTGTCTCCTGCATTAGAATATGATCCCTTTAAGGACAGGGACCATATTTTTTGCCTGTCTTCCTATTCTCAGCAGTTGGCACAGCCCTTGGGTACGTAGTAGGTGCTTGGGGAATGCTTGCTGACTGACTGTTGTTGTGCATACACCTTTTTTAATGAAAGATAGATCATCCCTAAGCATAGTAGGGAAGATAGGAAAGAAATGGATGACTGAACCATGAAGATATGTTGACGCACAGAAATTTCAAGCTCAGTGAAACTTTAAAGCACCTAATGTTAGAAAATAGAATGTTACAGTTCAAAAGGATCTCTGTGGTACTTGATTAATGTTGAACTGAATGTTAGAAGAGAGAACAGAAATGAGCCCTAGCACATGATGTTAAAACTAGGAAGGATCTCATGCACCATCTTAACCAAAACATTTCACAATTGGGTAAACTGAGATTCAAAGATTCTAACATGCTTAAACACAGGTAATCAATGGTAGAACTCAGGGCTCCTAGGTTTCTTTCCACTGTGATCAATGTCTAGCTGTCTTTATATAGCAATTTTCCTTTGACTTCAATTGTCCAAAGATGTTTTTTTTCCTATTATGTTTTTAAGAACCATCACTAGGAATTCTTATGGCTGGGGAAAAATTAGTTGAGTTTTTTGGGAGAGGAGGGGGAACAAAGAATATAGTTTCATGGGATAAGGTTAGGAGAGGTGAGCAGTTCCTGAGATGTGTATCCCAGTGACTGCACCCTGTGGGTGGCAGTCCAGAGGTGGCTTCAGGTGGTATCAAGGTGCTCTTGAATGAACAAAAAAAAGGCAGGGCAAAAAGCAGTTATTGTAGTGACAGCCAGCCTGGACCAAAGACTCAGTCATCACAGGCTTGTTGAAACTCTGACACTTTTGACTGTCTTGGTTGCTCAGGATATAGTATTGAATTCAATGACCTACTTTTCTGTTGGATTTCTCTATAGTGACAGAGACCCAGCAGTATAACTCTTATGTTTGCACAAAACATGGTTTTCCTTTTCCCACTTCACTCACTTTGCATATACTTGATCAAGTGAGTGAGGAAAAGTAGAGGTACACAGATGGACACATGGTGTAGATATACTGCAGTGGAGACTGAGCTGTGTTTCAAGAGTAGTAGTTCCCATAATGCTTTCCTCTCATCAGCACAATGTTTTAGGTCGTGCTGGTGTTGACTTCAGTTTATGAATGAAGAGATGGATCCCCAGAGAGAGGAAGTGACTTTCTGAAGGTCACACAACTGGTTAGAGGTCTAAGATTCTTTTCACTGTACAGTTTTTAGCTTCTGCTGGAGCTTTCAGGAAACCTCGAGATGATTTAATAATAAATAATAACTTATATTTACATAGTACTTGAAAGTTGGAAAGGCTTTTACATTCTCATTTCATATCTCCCACAATTCTAAGGAATTGTGATGATGAGTATCATTCCCATTTCATAGATGAGGAGACACTGAGGCACAGAAATGGGGTGCTGCCTCCAGGCCACATATTGCCTTCTAGGTCTTTGGGTGTGGCCTTTTGACTGAGTCCAAGTTTTAAAGAACAGATTTGTTCTGTGAAGTCTAGATTCTGTCAAAGGGCCACCCTTGAAGACCTAGACGATTGCATGTGGCCGTGAGGTCCCAGGTTCCCTGTTCCTGATCCTGGCACACTGAGCCAGTACTCCTGAGCTCAAAGTCCACTAGCCCTTCTGGCCTCTCTTCTCCAGCAATAGAAACCCAGTTGTATATTTTGTCCTTCTAGTGACTAAGAATGAGACCAGTTACTTGACTATGGATTTTTTTTCTTACCTTAGATCAGGCCTGCTTTAGATCCACTTCATCCCTCTTCCCCACATCCCCTATATATCCCAAGTTATTTCTCAAGCAAGCCTATCTTTGTATGAGTTACATGTTCCCATTGTAAATATTGGTTTCTTTTTAGCATTATTGTCCTGTTTACCTCTTCTGAACCAAAGCAACTGCAATTAGTGGGAACTGTCATATATATCAGGAGTTTGTCTTATTCTGGTCTGTATTGAATGGGAAGCCGCTGAAGATTTTTAGTAGGAGGTGATGGCTTTAGACGTATACTTTTTAGAAAAATATTTGGGCTACAATTAAAATGTGGATTGGGAAGAAAATAGAGGTAGGGAGAAAGAGTAGGCAATTATAGTAGTCTAGGTACTCCGCAATGAAAGCTGATCACAGTAGAAATGGAGAGGAGGGAACCAGATGTTATATACTTGGAAATGGAATTAACAGTATTGGTTAACTGGTTGGATTTGAAGAGTCAGGGAAAGGAAAAAGTCCTCTCTGACCCTGTTTGAAGAAGAGGGGTTATATTGTTAGGTCTTGGCATTTGATTAAGAGAAGGGGAAGTCCAACACCACAGATATGATTTGAACTTAGGCACTCTGACTCCTGAGTTCAGACCTACTGCTCATTCCACTGTACCATGATTCTATGTAGATGATGAGGTCTTCCAGATATTCCTACTACCTTTGGTGATTGGGCAAAGTGCTTCAAGATTGCAGTCTTAGTCTGCCAAGGCTGAACAGCTTTCAATTTCTTATCTTACACCCAAAACCAAAGTATATACAGTGCTTTGGGGAGATGAATTCTGGGATCATTTCTCTCATTTGATGTCTGTATCTAATATTGTTGCTATTTTTAAACAGAATGTACAGGATTCCACAGTAGTCTGAAATGAAGGTTTTGGGGTGTTACAGGACTGAAAACTAGAAATTACCTTTCCTTCTAAAAATATTTAGAGATAATATGTGATTTTAAAAAGTAATGTAGATCTCTTCAGTAGAGTGCCAGTGGAGGGGATAGTGTGAAAACTATGATGTGAAAAATTGCTTTAATTAAAGAAACCACAGGCTATAGACTACTAAAAAACCAGCATGTATATGTTTATGTATATGTAAACATATGTATACATATACATGTGTACATGCACACATATACTTCAAGGAAACTTAGAAGGTACTAGACTTGAACATCTAACAATATTTTATATATATCTTGACCAGAAATAACTAGTCATTTTTAATTAATGAAGGCCATAAGATTAATTTATCAGAACAGAAGTCAAAATGAACTCTCAACTAATAGGAAAAAATGAAGATATGACATCCAGTTAGAACAGATCCAGCCTAATCCAGATATAAAAATACTTTAATAGAAGCTTAATTTATATAAAACCATAAACTAAAACAAGGAGGCCAAAAGAGTCCAGAAACCACCATAACCAGGAAATAATTGTTCTCCTTGCCAAGCAGAGAAGCATGGTAGTGAAGGGCAACATTTCTTTAGATTATAAGCTATTTTCAAAATCTTCTGCAGGTGATTGGTTGAAGATTATAAGCAGTGTTGCCTCATAAAACATCAAAAAGTAATCAAAGTGTGCAGAAAACTTAATATAAGACCTGTATAAGCCAGATCATCTTAAGACCACTTAAAAATAAAACTGGAAGGACAACAGACAAAAATGGAACAAATCTCTCAGTATTTTCCTGACAGGATTCTTTCATTACACTGTCAGTGAAGTCACGACATTTGAACTCTTGATAGCACATGCAGACCCTGATGTGCTTTATGAGGAAGTAAAAATGGAACCAGATCAGATAAAGACAGGAAGAACAGTGAGACCAAAAAAAAGGGGGCATGGAAGTTTATTCCAAGGATGACACAATATTTGAAAGCACCAACAATATCATTTAACTGGATGTTTTTTTGTTACTTCAGGTCTACCTCAAGATATCTGAAAGTATTCCATCAAAGGTTCTACTGGTAGTGAGCACCATAGATATGATTTGAACTTAGGCACTCTGACTCCTGAGTTCATACCTACTGCTCATTCCACTGTACCATGATTCTGTGTAGATGATGAGGTCTTCCAGATATTCCTACTACATTTAGTGATTGTGTCAAGCTTCAGAATACTACAAAGCTTCCTTAATGGGATCCATTACCATTCAAGAGGCTGGTTGTTAAGAATCCAAACTAGGAAAACCGAGTGAATAAAGAATTTCTACTGTCTAGATAATGAAGTGTTGTTAGTTGAATAGCCTGTTAAATAGACTATATATATATATATATATATATATTTTTTTTTTTACTTAAACACTGACATGTAGTACAGGTTCAAACTATTATAACTGCCGTAATTTCTTATCTTCATCCTTCTAGTTGAATGCTGACTTTGGTCCTAATAAATCTGTCATCTGACTGTAAGATCTCACCTGGTCTTTCAAAAGGCTGGTCCTTCAAAATCAGTAATTTCCAAAGCAAATAGAAGGATGAAAACCACATGGATTTAATTTTGGAGTTTGTACATTCAGTGATTCCAAATGATACACAATTTATAGGTTCCCAAAGTGGACGATAACACCCCGGGGAGTGCTGGAATGATCCAGGGCTGTAGTAGTAACTTCTGGTGCAATTGAGGAACATTGAATAAAAATCACGGGGTGGTGGAAATATAAGGAAAGAAGAGAAGACAATTTTGAAAAACAAAATTTTGAAAAACATTTTGAAAATGTTTCTTCGGTTGTGTAACAGTTAAAGTCATAGTGATTTCCAAATAAACACACAAAACACAGGTTATAACTAATGAGTGGTCAAGTCGGCCAGCAGATCTTAACAAGCCAGTGTTGGCCAGTGAATGTGACACATTGTTGGGAAGTCCAGCATGCACCAGCAGGAATATGTGCATATCAAGACTTATTTATAATATGATACTATATGCTTACATGATGCAATATTGTGTCATCAAAATTTAAATGTAGGGAAAACCCCACAAATTTACAATAAATTATTAAATTTGAGATGGATCATTTGAAGAATATTTTATATTTTTTTTGGAAATGATGCAAATTTTCAAAAAAAAAAAAACAACTGTTAAAGAAAGTAGATTTCCAGGGGGGCTCTGAGTAATTTTTTAAAGGGGGTGGTAGACCAAGTAAGTTTGGGAACCTTTGCTCTGTAGAATTACAGGTACTAAGAATATCACTGAATAAGAATGAAAGCTGAAAGGACCAGAACACCAATGGATAGCCATGTATAAATACACTGTATGTTTTCCATCACTAACAATGACATGTGCAAAAAGTCAAGTAAAAGAGTGTTCAGAAAATAAAAGGATAACAATCCTGGTGCTTCATTGACATCCAAATGATGTTTAAAGGTATGGAGAAAAGTCTACAATATGTTGGTTGAATCGTTTGTGGAAGTTCTGTAGAAAGATAGGGATGAGATAGAATAGAGAGGTTATGATCTACATCATAGGAAGAAGAGTATTCTTATCATGGAGCTTTTGAAGTACTGTTAGCTATTGTTTCATTACTAATTGTTCTACACTGTATTTTTATTTGACAAGTACTGGAGTATGTTATTTGAAAAAGACCTGAGTTCCAAGTTTTTTGTCATTCAGTGGAAGATCTTGGGTGAATTTTAGGTAATATTTCTTACTGCTTTAAAAAAAAAAATCAGCCCTGTTCCTTAGCCAAAGTGAAACTATCATCATATTCGAAATTTGGTTATTGGAACTTGCCATTTTTTAGATGCTATGGGACTACTAAGTGACTGTTCTTCTGAGTCTAACTCCAGGTATGGGAAGCAAGAAAGGCAATCTGACTCTCCAATACATGATGCCAGTAAGCTGATGAGATAATGGCATGAACTGCATAGGTTATCTCAAGGGAAGGGTGGGAGAGCAGCTGTTCAGCATGGGCTGAGGTGGGATTCTCCTGACTCAATTTCCCCACTGACACCTGGCAGACTTTAAGCCTGACTGAATGCAAGTGGATAATCTAATCCTGCCTGGAATTGACATGAAGTTGGGGAGATACTGTATCCCTGCAGTGCCCTTACTATTGGTGGCAATTTCCTATAGTCAAAAGATTTGTAAGCTTAATACCAGATCTATTCAATTATAGATTATGGGTAGGGGAACATCCGAGGTTGTCTAAAATTAAGCTATCAGGCATGGGACTTTAGACCAACAACATTAAGTTAGGGTCCTTTAATTCTTAGTAATACTGTGGAGACAACTAGGTCAAGAGCTTGTGAAGTTAGCAACATAAATATTATTTGTGTCTCAGTTGGTTAATGTTTAAAAAAAAATTCTTTTGTGGTCTGTACTGTAAATGCTTTAAAAAGAAGTACCCTGAAAAAAAAATCAGCCTGTTAATTTCTCAGTGTAGAATGATCATTCTACCTGCACAGATTCCAAGTCCTATACTCCTTTAGATAAAGTTCTTCATCAGTTACTTTGACCAAAAAATTTCTTAAAGCCAATCTTTGAGGATTGAACTTTTTCTTTGTTTAATCAAAAGCTTTCTAGTTCGGTGAAACTTAGTTTGTGTTCCTCTGGCATACCCATTGAGAACCCAGGGAAACCTGGAGGAAAAAGTTCAGTGAATCTGTAAACTGTATAATTATACTGTAACTATTTATAAACCCAGAGTTTAATCTGTGTGGGTTCTCTTTCCACCAATACAGATCCCAGTACCTCCATAACTTAGTCTTCATGAATTTCACTTAGTGGCCAACCATGTGCTATAATAAAATCAATTCAGATTTTTGTATCACTTTAAATTTTGCATAGTGCCTTCCTCCCAACAACCCTGTGAGGTAGATATTGTAATCTCCATTTTATCTATGAGGAAACTGAAGTTATGAGAAGTTAAGGGATTGTCCATGATATAACAGAATTTGAATCCAGATCTCCTGATTCCAGAGTTCTGTACTCTTTGAACACATTGTGTGGAGTCTCTACACTTAGGCTGTAATCCAAATGATAGATATAGAATCCATTGCCAAACTCATCTTCAAAGCTGTTCTTGCACGGGTTGCCAGGGCCTCTGCCTTTACACCATGAGATAGAGGAAGAATTTGGTGGAGAAATTAAATATATCTCAGAATGTAGAGATTTAATTCTAACAGCATGTGGAAGTTATAAAATGACCAGACTTTTGCCAAAGAGAACACATCAGAGAATAACTGGAGCAAGACAAATGAATGATATAGGCCCATTGAAGACTGTTCTTTCCATTGGCAGCAGTGAAAAGGAGATGTGCTAATGTAATGTGACAGATCTGGAGCAACTCATGGGGACTGACCAATGATGAGACTCAAACTAGGAGCTCCGATGTAACATCCTCTAATTACTTGTGAAGGAAACATTTTATGTGTTTTTGAAAAGCAAATTGTCTTAAGGATAGTGCCCATCAGGTTTGTAATTTCAGGATGGTAAATCCTATAGATTTGGAGGGCAACCTGGATTTGCCAATGTGCTGGCCTTTTATTTCCACATATAAAGTGGAGGAGTTGAATTAGCAACACTTTATAGTGGAAAGAGTCCCAGATTAGAATCAGATCTGGCCTCACCACTTATTAGCTGTGTAACCCTTGGACAAGTGAGTTCCTTTCTTTGGGCCTCAGTTTCCTAAATTTGTCTAACCCTTCTCATTTTATCCAGGCAGGAAGGTTGCAGGCACAATGGATAGAGCAGGGAGTCTAGAGTTAGGAAGATCTGAGTTCAAATCCAGTTTCAGATACTTAATAGTTGTGTGACCCTGGGCAAGTCATTTTACCCAATTTGCCCCACTTTCCTCATCTATAAAATGAGCTGGAGAAGGAAATGGCAAACCACTCACTCCAGTATCTTTGCTAAGAAAACCACAAATTAGGTCATGAAGAGCCAGACATTACTGAAATGCATGACAAACAATAATAAATCTCATTTTAGAGGTGATTTGTCATATCTTTCAGCTCTAAACCCTAATAATATGGAAGTGAATCTGGATTCTTGAAAACTATGGCAGTATAGTCCAAGCTCTTTCTTAGGTCTTACCCAAGCTGTAAAGCTTTAAGGACTTGGTGAAGGAAAGAAATCTTGTCTTCCAAAGCACCCTATATAAGTACAGTGAGGCTCATCACCAAAAGGTTGGCTTTGGGTGATCAGTTTTTCTTGTTAAAGTAACTTATGAAGAATTGTCTACCGAGGTGTGGAGAATTTAAGATCTTTGTCTATGGAAGGACCTGGAGCACTCCCACTACTGAAGTCATGAGTCTTTTGAGGTGTTAGAACTATTGTGCTGTAATAAATGAGTGCTGGATCTAGAGATGAGAGATAGGTGAAATTTAATAATGTGTGACCACAGGCATGTCACTTTTTTAAAAAATTAATTTTTATTGATTTTTTTAAAAAAATATAACCTAAATTTCTCCAGTATATTCTTTCTTCCTCTTTTTTCCTCCTCCAAAAGAACCAACTCTTATATCAAAGAACAAAAAGGAAAAAAACTGGCAAAACTAATTACATCAGAATTACATCAAAAAGTCTGACAGTATTTACAGTGTAATACTTCTGAAATGCAGGGAGAGAATTATATTCTTAGATCTCTTCTTCGGGACCAAGTTTATTCACTATAATTTTACAGCATTTAATTTCCATTGTTTTGTTCCCTCTGTTCTCATTTACATTCCATTTTTGTTTTACTGCTTCTAGTTACTTTGCATAATTTCATGTAAATCTTGCAGTCCTTCTCTGTATTCATCAAACTCTTCATTTCTTACATTGAAGTAACATTACATTGCATTCCTTACCACGACTTATTTAAGCCATTCTCCAATAATTACCTATTTTTTTCCCTGTTCTTTCCTAATAGAAAATTTGTTGCTTTAAACTTTTGACTGTATGTGAGATCTTTATTTTTAATCATTGACCTGCTCTAGGTAGATAATGTAGTAAGATAAGCTAGCCTGGTAGTTCAGATTAGAACCAAATAACATACTTATGAAACACTTAGCCGTAGCATGGAATAGTGGATACTCATCTAGAATACATTACCCAGGTGTATATGGGTAGATGGAGATGGAGGGAGTATTAGAGTGTTGTCATGTGTCTGGTCAGCAGGGCAAGACTGTGGTAGCTCACACAGTTTGGCCATCATCCCCCAGGTTTGAAAGGTGCTGATTTCATGCTGCAGACTCTGTGCTATTAGGAGAACAGTCTGATGATGGTTACTTGAGCCTCAAGCCCTGAGGCAGTCAAGGCTGAGGAACCACTTTCTTGCCTTTTAGAAAAAAGAGAAATTTAGCATGCTTGATAATACATATGTAAAAGACTTTGTAAATCTTAATGTCAATATATACATATATACATGTACATATAATGTCAATTAGTATTACTATTGCTAAATATCATATATATTGGTTATATGGAACTTTTTGTGTATATATGCTTTAGGGTTTGCAAAATAATTTCTCTCCAGTAGCCCTATGAAGTAGAGTTGGGATAATGAAAATCTACCTAAACTCATAATGATTGACAAACTCCCCCCTTACGCCCACTCCACCCCAGTGATTCTGAACCTCCAATGATCCTTATTCAAATCCCCCATTGCCCAGTCCCTTATTCCCATTCCCCTCAACCCCCTCCTTCCCCCTTGTCCCATTCTAAAGCTACCAACCATTTGTATTGTGCTTTATGGCATACCTTCTTCATAGGCAACAAACTTGCTTTCATCTTAAATCTTTACCTTTCCTACTCCTTCTGTATTCTGACTCTTACTGAGACCTGGCTCCCTCCTGATGGCACAAGCTCCCTGGCCTCCCTTTCCAGTACTGGCTGCACTTTTATTCATTTTCTGTGACTCATATAAAATTCTGATAGCTTTTGTTCACTGTCCTCCAGGATACTACCCTTTCTCCAGGGAATTCATTGTCTGGTTCATAGTCTCTTCTCCTCAGTTCCTACTCTTAAGCTATTGAGACTCTTTCAAATGCCCTAACTTCACAGTTTCTCATCTTATGCGTTTCATGTGACCTACTCCTCCACCACACTTCAGCTACACAGAGATCATTGTACCCTTGATTTTACCATCACCCACAAATGCACTGCTTCCATGTTCATGAGCTCAAAAATTTTCTAATCTGATCATAGTATATTTGTCATTCCACCTGTCCCTCTGCCTTACAATCCCAGAACCCCTCAGTTCTTTTCTAGGCTTTCAGCCCTGTACTAGTTACACAGTCCTCCCTTCTCCATCTTGATCCCTTGGTGAACCAATTCAGCTCCATACTGTCCTTATCTTGTGAGTCTGTGGTCTTCTTATACTATTGTTCGTCCTGATGTGTCAGTCTTGGATTGTTCCTACTATCTGCTGCCTTAGCTCATGCACACATGCTGCTAAACAAAGCTAGAGAAAACCATGAAACCATGCTTATTGGGTCTACTACAGGCTTGTATTATGTGACTTCAACTGGGCCCTCACTGCAGCAAGGCAATCCTTTTTTACCTCTCTGATTGATTCACTATCCCACTTAACACAATAGCTCTTCTAAACCTCTTCTTCTCTTCTTAAACCTCCCACAGTATCCCTTTCCCTGACTCTCTCAGGTGAGAATCTTGCTTCATATTTCATTGAAAAGAAATTGAGGTGATTTAACTTGCATTTCCTTTTCTGCCCATCTCACCTCACAGTACCCAGATGCCTTTTTTTTCCTCACTCTTGTTTCACATAAGGAGGTATCCCTTCATTGTGCACAAGTGATCCCATTTCAGCCTGTTTTCTCCAGATTTTTTCTTCTGTCTTCTCCATTCTCTCACTAGTCTCTAATGTCTCCCATTGTACTAGTTGCTTTCCTTCTGTCTAAAAAACATTCCCCAATTCCCTCTTATTATCAGCAAGTCCTCACTTATTTCAACATCACCTCTATCTATCATCCCATATGCCTCTTCCCTTTTGTGGCTAAACTTCTTGAGAAGACATCTAAAATTAGTGCCTTTACTTCCTTTCCTCTCATTATCTTCTTAACTCTTTTCAGTCTGCTTTCCAGACCACTCAACTGAAATTGCTCCCTCCAAAATGACTAATTATTTAACTTTCAAATCTAATGGCCTTTTCTCAGTCTTCATCCTTCTTGACTTCTCTGCAGCCTTTTGACACCATTGAGCATTCTCTCTTTTTTGATACTATCATCTCTCTAGATTTTCATAACACTGCTTCTCTCCTGTTTGTTCTCCTAATTATCTGAATACTTTTCAGTCTCCTTTGCTGTATCTTCATGTAGGTCATACCCTCTAACTGTGGGTGTCTCTCAAGTCTCAGTCCTGTGTCTTTTTCTCTCCCTAGTATTTTGTTTGGTGATCTCATCAGTTTCCATAGATTTAATTATTATCTCTGTGGTGATAATGTTCATATCTTCTTATCCAATTCTAACCTCTTTGCTGACCTCCAGGATCACATCTCCAGCTGTCTTGTAGACATTTTGAATTGGATGACCTGTAGACATCTTAAACTTAACATGTCAAAAACTGACCTCATTATCTTTCCCATCAAACCCTCCCTTCTTTCTGTGTCCATTGCTATTGAAGTACCACCATTCTCCCAGTTCCCTAGGCTCCAAACTTGGGTGTTATCCCAGCTCCTCATTCTCTCTCATCCTGCTTCATAAACTGTGTTACAATGGTCTCTTGATTTTACCTTTATAACAATTCTAACATGCCCTTTTCTCTCCTCTGATTCTGTCTACCACAAATCCCTCTCGATTCCAGTCAATCTTCTACTTAGTGGTTAAAGTGATCTTCCCAAAGTGCAGGTCATATCACCCCTCTACTCAGTAAACTCTAGTGTCACCCCCAAAATAAAAAATGTAATATTCTGGTGTTCAGAGCCTTTCGTAACCTGCCCCACTCTCATCTTTCCAGTCTTCTTATACTTTAGCACTACCTCCTCTCCCCCTTCCCCCACCCCACCAATCCCCAGCCAAAAAAAGTACTTTGCCATCAAGTGGCACTATCTTCTTTGCTATTCCATCTTCCAATTCCATGAATATTTTTCTTGAATATCCTTCATGAAATTATCTTCTTTATCATCTCCATATCCTGGTTTTCCCGGCTACTTTCAAGTCCCAATTAAAATCCCTCCTTTTACAGGAAACCCTCTTTGACGCTCCCCACCCCCTTTAATTCTAGTGTTTTTCTCTGCTGATTATCTCCAGTTTATCCTGCATAGAGCTTGTTTTTACATAGTTGTTTACATGTTGTTTCCTTCATTAGACTGTGAGTACTTGAGGGCAGTTATTGTCCTTTTGTTTTTGTCCATTCATGTCAGTCATGTCTGACTCTTCATGACCCATTTGGAGTTTTCTTGGCAAAGATACTGGAGTGGTTTGAAATTTTCTTCTCGAGCTCATTTTACAGATGACAGAAGTAGGATTAAGTGACTCGCTCAGGATCACACAGCTATTAAGTGATTGAGTCCAGATTTGAACTTGGAAAGATGAGTCTTTCTAACTCCAGGGCTGGCTTTCTGTCCACTGTACCACCTTATTGCCCTGGGATTGTCTTTTACTATCTTTTTTTTTCTTTATCCCCACTTTTAGCATAGGTCTTGGAACATAGAAGGTGCTTGATAAATATTTTCTGACTGAAAAGATTATTATTCCTCGTTTACATTTAAAGAACTGAGTCTTAGAGTAACACAGCTAATGTATGTAATGACAGTTACTGGCATATAGTACTTTAAGATTTACAAAACACTTTATTTACATTCTCTCTTGATCCCCTCAGCAAATATGCTAGTGTACATACATATGTACATATATGTGACTGCTACTCAGAATGATTGAACAATCACAGAAGAGTAGAAAGCCATATCAAATCTTTGTAACTTGCTATGTCATCTTTGTCCATTCACCAGATCTGTTTTCCAGTAGGAGCCAGATAGCAATAAAAGTTAGCTCAGAGTTTCAAATTCAGACCAAAAGCACTTTGATCAAAGTTTTGATCGAATTAGAGGTAAAAAAACCTGAAATGACAAATCTCTTTATCCATGGAACATGGAGAAGACAAGGAAATGGTTTAAAATACCGTTACTACATTTGTTCCCCATAACATACTGAGTAAGTGGTATTGTGGAATGGTAGGAAAAATGCTTGATTAGGAGTCATAACTAACCTAGGTAAAGTCTTTGCAACACTTCAAGGCCACTGTGGAGTTATTAATTGACCAAATTTCAATTTTGTTGTGACCCAGAGAATGGGGGGCCAGAGGAGAGGGGGGGGAACTGCCAGTTGGCAGAACAATCAGAACACACACATTTATTAAGTTCCTCATCTTATATGGGCTCTGTTCATGCAGGTAACTAGGTGTTGCAGTGGATAGAGCACCAGTGCAGGAGTCAGGAGGACCTGAGTTCAAATATTACCTCAGACACTTGACACTCACTAGCTGTGTGACCTTGGGCAAGTCAATTAACCTCAATTACCTCATCCTGGGTCATATCCAGTCATCCTGATGATCATTATTTCTTTGGTGGCATGGTCTTCTTCAGCAATGAAGGACGAACACACACATACTCAAAACATTTACAATCATAACATCAAAGGTCATAGATTACCATCACAGATAAGATAATAATGAAGAAATTTGAAATTTTTAAGTGGTGGTATTTGTCTTTCAAAGTTATTTGACTTTACCATATTGTTATTGTATAAATTGTTTTCCTGGTTCTGCTTATTTTACTTTGTATCAGTTTATATAAGTCTTTCAATATTTCTCTGAAAGCATACCTTTTATCATTTCTTACAGAACAATAGTATTGCATCACATTAATGTACAATAATTGTCTAGCCATTCTCCGATTAATGAACGTTGACTCAATTTTCAATTCCTTGCCACTGCAAAAAAAGAACTTCTGTGAATATTTTTGTATATTCTTATGGTCTGTTTCGCTTAGGACTAATCCCTCCTTTATTCTGTCTTTTTGCTTACTCTCCCCTCTCTTTTCCCTGTTTCCTTACTGAATAAAACATGTTTCTGTACCCAACTGTGTATATTCTTCTCTATTTTCATCAGTTCACATAAGAGTAATGTTAAAATGTCACCTACTTTCCATATTCCTTCCTCTTTACATAAAATTCTACTTGTGCACACTGATAATGTGAGATAAAATTTATCCATTCTCCCCTCTCTCTTTCGCCTGTCCAGTGTCTTTCTTTACATCCTCCTCCCTTTCCATTTTTCTTTTAAAGTTATAAAAACATCATAAAACCATTCCCAGGCTTTCTCTCTAATTAGATTCACTTTCTATACCCTCATGATGATAGTGTTCTGAGGGATACAACTATTATCTCACCATGTTAGGATGGGGACTCTGTTATGATCATGTTTACCTTTTTATGTTTCTTATGACTCCTATGTTTTATACTTCAGAGTTTCTGGTCTTTTCATCAGGAAGCATAGAAGTTCTCTATTTCACTAAAACATCCATTTTCCACTTTTTCTCTCCTTTACACTCTGTTTTACTGAGCAAGTCATTCTTGGTTCCAGGCTTTTATTTTTTGCCTTTCAAAGTATTTTATTCCAAGATCTTCTTTTGTTTATCACAGAAGCTGCCAGATCTTGTGTGATTATGACTCTAGTTCCTTTGTTATCCTTGTTATCTTTTCTAGATGTTTGTGTAATTTTTTTTCTTTTATATGGAAAGATTTTGGCTATAATTCTGATTTTGGCTATGATGTTCCTAGGAGGGCAGCTAGTTGTTGCAGCGGATAGAGCACCAGTGCAGGAGTCAGAAGGACCCGAGTTCAAATTTCACCTCAGATATTTGGTACTCACTATGTGACCTTGAGCAAGTCACTTAACCCCAGTTGCTTCATCCTGGGTCATCTCCAGTCATCCTGATGAATATCTGGTCACTGGATTCAGATGGCTGTGGAGAAGTGAGGCTGGTGACCTGCACAGACCTCCCTCACTCAAAACAAAGTCAAGTGCAAGTCATGTCATCATTTCTCTGATGGCATGGTCTTCTTCGGCAATGATGGACGAACACACATGATGTTCCTAGGAGTTTGCATTTGAGGATTTCTTTAGGTTCTTTCTATATGAACTTTGCCCTTTGATTCTGTGAGATATGGGTAGTTTTCTTTTATGGTTTCTTGAAATAAAATGTCTAGGGTTTGGGTTTTTTTATTTTTGGTCATAGCATCTTACAGTCTGATAATTTTTAATTTCTTTTCTTTGTTTGCTATGTCAGTTGTTTTTGCTGTGAGGTGCCTTACATTTTTACTCTTGACTTTTAAAAAAATATTTCTTGTCTCATGGAGTGATTGACTTCAATGTGGTACATTCTCATTTTCAGGGAATTTTTTGCTTAGGCAAGGTTTTGTGCCTCTTTTGCCAAGATGTTAATTTTCTTTCTAATTCTATCCTCCCTCTTCATTTCTTTGAGCTTTTGCTTGCAGATATTTTGGAGCTGGATGGAGGAGGGATAATAATCAAACTTTTCCTAGGATATGGCCACTTTGAGAATAATTGAAAGCTTGCTGACCCCTAGCCTGAACTTGGAAAACAAGATACTCAGTACCCCAAGAAAACAGATAGAATCAACAGAGTAATTTCCCCTATAAGTATCCAGAGTCTGGTCCTAACATAAAGTCCAAAGTAAAAAATGAGGTTGGAATGAGCAAACAAACAAAATACCTACCCTTAAAAGCTATCATAGTGATAGGGATGCTTAAGACATAAAATCAGAAATAGATACTAACTCCTGTTTAGGCATGTCTTATCTCCCTACAACTACAGCTCCTTATGGACTAGAGTAATTTCACTTTTGTCTTTGTTTCCCTAGCACTTAATCACAGTGCTAGGCACACAGGAGGTAAAATGCCTACTGATCGATAATTAACCAATCCACAACTCCACCAATAGGATATTGGTGTGACTGCCTTATAAATTTTACCTTAGTGGAAAAGAAATGAATCAATTTATTTGTTCTGTACTCTCCCTTATAAATCTTGTTGATCTGTCCATAATTTTCCTGTCACTTTCGCTCTTAATCTTAACATAGGTTGTTAACATATAAATTGCTATATATATCTCAGCTAGTCTTGCACTGCCACAGTTTGCTGTATGACCTTGAACAAGTCACTTCTTCTACTCTTAGTTTTTTTCGTCTGAAAAATAAAGGGCTTGTGGTAGATGATCTTTTGGTTTACTAGCTTCTAGCTCTTATCATTTTATGATTTAGCCTCTCAGACCATTTTATAGATTCATGTATACTTCTAGGTTTCTGGTTTTCTACTTACTAACAGAACCACAGTAAGGGTCCCTGAATCTCTAAAGTAGATGAATTTGTATTCCTTCTGCAGCCAAGGATTCTTTGGCAGCAAAGATCCTATGATTTCTGTTTTATGTTTTGCACGTTACCTCACTTTTCTTTTTAGCCTTCCCTGTCCATCCCTTTTCTTGTCAGTTTGTAGGAGGCTGCCCTCTACTGTTAAGTAAGGATCCCAATTAACAGATGTTCCCCTGGAGTTTGTGGAATGACCTCTACCATGAGCTACAGCAGACTTGTCCTGGCCCCGCAGTACTAAGCCACTTGGGGTTCTTGAGCAAATCACTTCCCCCCTCTTTGGTCTTCAGTGTCTTCCCATCTAAACTGGGAGGGCAGGGTGATTTCTAGTGCTTCATCCAGCTCTAACATTCCATGTTATAAAGGCCTGTTTCCCTTTTGATATTGCATGCATACGACAGGGCAAGGAGCAGGGGGTTATTATTTTTTGGCTGAATTGTAAAAATCTTTTGGGATCTGATTCTACTAGCCAGCATATTGGCTGTTTATTTGGGCTTTGTATCATCTACACATTTGATAGCCATGTCATTGATAGGTTAAATAGAAGACTGTCCCCCATCCTTTTATAATCCAAAGATGTTTGGAGAAGGATGGTGAGAAGGAAGGATGGAGAAGGAAGGTGTCTTGAAACAGTACAGTCTGTCTTTTCCCACATTCCAGACATCTTAGAGGCCATGTGGCATAGTAGGAAGAGCATTGGATTTTGGAGCCAGAATAACTAACTGGGTTCAGCTTTCAGCTTTTTTACTTATTACCTGTATTTGATACCGGGGTCAGTTCCCAACTTTCTGAACCTGAATTTTTTCATCTATAAAATTAATTTTACACATTAGTTTCCCACCTCCATAATTTCCTGGTGGCAGATTCTCTGATGATGAACCATTCATCATTTTTTTTACATTTTTTCTCCAATTACATTTAAATTTTTAAAAGGTTTTTTTTTTAAATTTTGAGTTCCAAATTCTCTTCTCCATCCATTGAGAGGTCAATAAATGGCATCAATAATACATATGAGGTCATGTAAAACATATCCATATTAGCCATGTTGCCTCAAAAAAAGGCAAGAAAAAACAAAGTGAAAAAAGTACTCTTCAGTCTGCATTCAGAGTTCATCAGTTCTGTCTGGAGGTGCATAGTATTTTTCATTATGTGAGCCACTCATTGGTCCTTAAATGAAAAACATGATTTGTAACCAGGCCTATCTTTAAACCTTTTCCATCGTGATGTATAACCTTCCAGAGGCTAGACACTTAAACCTTTTTAGTGGAAGAGGGAAAATATGCACAAGAATGTAAAATTATATAGTGGCCATCTTTAGGAAAGATATTAGACTTGAAGCTTGTCTGGCGAGGACATGAAGTCATGCCAAAGATTGACTGATGAGAATAGGGATGTTTAGCTTAGAGAAGAAAAGACTGGGATAGTTTCATGATAGCTGTCTTCACTTATCTGAAATGTTGTGATATAGAAGAGGAAGAAGTAGACCCCTTGACCCAGAGGGGAAGGTGTGAAACAATGGGATGAAAACAGATTTTTGCCTGACAGGAATAAGATTCTCAACAGTTTGGTCCCCAGGTGAAATGGGCTGTTTCATGGAGTAGGAATTACCCTTTATTAGGATGCTAGTGACTACTTAAGGTTTTTGAGGGCATTCATAGTTTTTGACTACATAAAATAAACATGGTGGACTCACTCATTGTTCAGGAATTACTTGTACAACATCTTTTTTAAAAAAAGGAGATGCCATAAATTAACAGCGATCAACAAAACAGGCCCATAGACTCACAGAGTAGAATATTAGATTTCAAAATATTTTTTACTCGTTTTAAATTTAAAAATCGATTTTCTTTCCTTTCCCTCCCCTCCCCACAATGAGTTAAAAAAAAAACAAAAACCCTTATAATAAAAAATAGTTGTCAAGAAAAGCAAATTCCCCCTTTGGCTACATCCAAAAAATACATGGCTTATTCTGCACCTTGAATTTATCACCTCTCTGTCAGGAGGTAGGTGGGGGTTAGGAGGGTAGTGTGGCTGGTCATTGTATTGACCAAAATTCTTGAGTATTTCAAAGTCACTTGTCCTTATAATGTTGTTATTATATACATTATTTTTCTGATTCTGCTTACTTTTCAGTCTGCATCACTTCCGATAGTTCTTCCCAGTTTTTTAAAAACTATTCCTTTCATCATTTCTTATAGCACAATAGTATTTTATCACATTCATAAACCATAATTTGTAATTTTTTTAGTCATTCCCCAATTGATGGATACCCCCTTAGTTTCTAGTTCTTTACCACTAAAAAGAAACTGCTATAAATATTTTTGCACATCTACGTTCTTTTCCTCTTCCTTGGATCTTTCTGGGTACCGCTGGAAAAGGGAGTGGACATTTTAGTAAGTTTGAGAGCATAATTTCAGATTGCTTTCCAGAATAGCTGTGCCATTTCACAGTTCCACTGGCAGTGAATTAATAATGTGCCTATTTTCTAGTGGCCCCTCCAATATTCATCATTTTCCTTTTTTTTTCTTTTTACAACTTTGCCAATTTTATGGCTCTCAGGTGGGACTTAAGAGTTCCTTTAATTTACATTTCTCTAATTATTATTGATTTGGAGCTTTTTAAAAAATGTAATTGTTCATAGCTTGGATTTCTTCTTTGAAAACTGCCTCTTACTATCCTTTGATCATTTGTCTATTGGGGAATGGCTCTTACTCTTATAAATTCGAATAATTTTCTTATGTATCTTGGAAGTGAAACTTATAAGAGAAACTTAGAATATGTTTCTGTGGTTACTTGTTTTCCTTCTAATTTTAGATGCATTAGTTTTGTTTGGGCAAAATCTTTTTAATTTCATCTAATCAGAATTGTCCATTTTATCTTTCAGTGCATATAATATTAAAATACATACTATTAGGACTCTAAGAGCTCTCAGTGCATAAGAAGTTTAAACACAAAGCATAGAATAGTAGTTCTACACAAGAAAACAGTCCAGTAACTAACTCCTCATTTTAATATAGTGAAGTTTCCCTGTGACTATGATGACTGTGATCTCAGTTAAAGGCCTGTAATTAACCTGTAATGCCTAAACTTGAAAACCAGGTTGAATTGTTTGTATCTGTAAGAAGAATAGCAAGCAGCCACAAATTTGTTCAGGTATCAGCTGAAACGACAAACAAAACAGGTTTGGATTGTTTCTGGAGATTTCCAAATGCATAGGACAATTACTAGAATCCAAAGATTGAGACTTCCCAAAGTTAAGTTTTAATGATCAGTGGACCCTGTTCAGAAGACCTATGTTCAAATCCTGGTTCTGCCACTTTCTAGTTATTTGATTATAAGAAATCAGTTCTTGCCTCTGCGCAGTTTTGACATCTCTGGGTATTTTTATATTTATAGTATCTTTTTCACAAGATTTTGAAGAAATTGTTTTGTAGATCAAAAAGCACTGTAGAAATGAGAGTTTTCAACATTTGAAACCAAGTGGGCATATTGCTTAATATTTTCAGTTCAACAAGAATTTTTTATACTCATACTGTGTACAGTGTGGCTGACACCATTCCTGCTTTTCGATACAACATGTATACCAGAAGGATTGTGATAAAGGTAAAAGAGCAGTACATAATAAAGTGCTATAGGAAAGACGAAGGAGAGTTCACATCTAACTTGGGTTAGGGGAGGAGAAAAGAAGGGTGGAGGTCAGGGCAAGGCTTCATGGAAAAAGCACCTGAGCTGAATTTTCAGAGTAAAAAAGAATTTTTAGTAGAAATGATGAAGAGGGAATGTAAGGTTACAGGGTGACCTGAGCCAAGTCATAAAGAAAGGAGAAAGATAAAATTATGAATCTAAAATGTATACTTCCATGAAGGGGCCAGATTGTAGGCCTTCAATTGGCAGGTCAGGAGTTTAGAAAAGGGATTTGACTTTTCTTTTAAGAACAGGCTTATGTCCTCTTCTCTTAACATCATCCCTCTTTTCACTCCCAAATGACATTTTAGGATCATAGAATTTAGGATGGGAAGAGATTTTATAGGTCGCCAGAGGAGCCTTGTAGAACTAATAGATAGCTCTTGCTTTACATTAAAGTTCCATTGCACAAATTCAACATTAGGTAAAGAATTCTGAAAGAAATCTGCATTCCCTGAAAAAACAAGTTAACTTTACTGTATATAGTACTGTGCACTCTCTCCCTGCTCTTCAGCTCAGTGATCCGTAGCCCCCCTACCTCACCTTCCACAAAGGAACCAAAAAAACCTGTAAAAAAGCCCCTCCAAGTGGAGTGCCACCCCTAGGAAGGGGTGGGGGTTACTTGGCTTGAGGCCTCCAGCGGGAGAAGATCTTTGCCCCATTTTTCTGCCGTGAGACACACACACACACACACACACACACACGCACACACACACACCTCTCCCTCTCCCACATCTCTCATGTCCTTGAACCATGTGCCAGCCTTCTTTCTCCAATGTAAAAATCACTTTATGTATAGATCTGCAGTTCATCAAGGAGGACTGTCTGTACTTTGCACACGATGGTCTACGTTATAAACTGGACTCTGAAGGATATAAAGTGGCAGGACCAGGAAGCCATTTCAACTCTCACATTTTATAGATGAGGAAACTGAAGCACAGAAAGGTGAAGTGACCTGCTCAAGTGACACAGATGTCAATTAGCAGAGAAGAGATTGGAAACAAAATCTTGACTCCAAATCTAGTGCATCTATTTATTCTCTTTATCCTGAGCACAGAATTTCTGAGTTCTTCACCTATCTAAATTTTGGACTGCTTTTGGGGATACAGTGGCTGTTTCTTGTCTTGTAATTTGTACATCAGTTAAGCCAGATAGACTCTGATTTATAGTCTTGTTGGTATGTGTGATGCAACTACAAAGCCATGTCAGCTTTATTCTAAACATTGTATGCTGAATTTATTTATCAGTTGGTGATTAGATGAGTGTTATCTGGTCGAGTTTCAAGAGGAGCTTAGGACAAGTTTTGGTTTCTCAGCATACTTTTCTAAGCTGACCATTATTCTCCTTTCCATACTCTTCAACTCAGCCAGTCTACCCTCCTTGCTGCATATGAGATGTTCTGTTTTGGCCCATCTCATACCTCTACAATACTCTCCCTTCTTACCCCCACCTCATAGATCTCCTTGGTTCCCCTTCAAGGCCCAGCCCAAATTCCATCTCCCTCTAAAGACCTTTCCTGATTCCTCTAGTCCAGAGTTTCTTAACTTTTTTGTTTCATGGACCCCTTTGACAGTCTGGGGAAGTATAAAGAGCCCTTCTCGAGCAATTTTTTTAAATGCATGAAATAAAATATATAGTATTAATAAAGGAAAAGAAGTATTAAAATATAGTAATCAAAATACTAAAAAAAAAAAAATTCAAGGATCCCAAGAATACTACATTCCCATCATTATTTATTGTGTATGTTCTTCTCTGTGGGCATGATGACTAGGAAACTCACGTTTGTATTTGTATCCCTAGTATTTAACTTAGCTTCTGTAATATAGTGGGTGCTTAATAAATGCTTGATAATTATCATGTGAATGAATAACCCATAGATCTTTAAACTAGTAGGACCAGAGTTACTAGAAACAGCCCAGGGCATAGTAGAAAGAACTGAAGCCAAGAAGTCAGGAACTCTGGCATCTAGTTCTGTCTCAGCCTCTGATTTGCCGTGTAATGTTGTTCAAGCCACTTCCTTCCCTTGCCTTTGTTTCTCTTTCTAGCTCTAAAACCTTGACTTCCATTTGTACACCCAGTTCTCTGCACCATGCCTAGCATGAAACAGAGGTCTAACAGGCTCGACTGAAATCCTGTGATGCTGTGACCCTGGGTTTGTTTCCTAATGTGATACTTTCAGCTGTATGACCTTGGGCATTTCATTTACCTTTTAGGAATCGCTGTCTAATTTTCTGCAGAAAAGAAGTGATAGTATTTTTTATTACCTTATCTATAGGGACATAGAGTAAAGTATTTGAGTATCCTGAGTACAGGGCAACAAAGGCTTACCAGACATATACATATTAGAAGACTATACCAGGAACAGCCTCTGCTTTGAAAAAGTTTACATTGAACTGTTGTGAGAAAAACATTTTTATAGGAATAGCAGTTTGACAGGAAATAGATCATATGGAGAGTCATTATTTGATATTATTTAATGTTATATGTAATACTAATATAATGATATATATACTATTTAATAATAAGATCGATTATTAGATTAAGCCATATGCCACAATAAATTTAAACTGTTTATGTGACCTGAATACAAATATTCACACTATAAAACAGAAAAGAAAAACATGCTTTTTATAACCCTCACTAGGGGCGTGGACCCTTAAGTAATAGAGGAACTCATAAAAGAGAAAATAGAAAAATTTTACTTTAGTCATCATACATTTTTAAGCTTTTACAATATGTATTGTGCTAAGCACTAGGGATACAAATGATAATTTCTTCCCTTTTTAAAATTAAAAGCTTTTGCACAAATAAAATTAATGAAGATGAAATTAGAAGAAAAATGGGGAAAATATATAAAATTAAATAGAAATAGAAATCTGATACCCAAAATATATAGGAAATTGAGAAAGTAATATACCAAGAGACATTTCCCAGTAAATAAGTGTTCAAAAGGATGTGAACATAATTCATAAAAAGGGAGGAAAGGAAAGGGAATACGCATTTGCATCAGACCTCCTATGTGCCAGGCATGTGCTAAGTTCTTTTGTAAACATTACAATCAATTTAAGCCTCACAGCATCCATGTGGGATAGGTACTATTTTTATCCCCATTGTAAAGTTGAGGAAACTGAGGCAAACAAAGTTTAAATGACTTTTCCAGGGTCACATTACAAGTATCTCAAGCTAGATTTGAATTCCTATCTTCCTGAACTCAGGCTCAGCATTCTATCTATTGTACCATATAGCTGCCCAAGAAAATTTGCAAGGTAGAAGTGTCCACATGCTCAAAATACCAAAAGTAAAAGAAATGCCCATTAAAATGACTCTGAAACTTCACCTCTCTCAGCATACTAATTGGCAAAATGACAAAAAAAGGAATAGTTGATGTTCAGTGGTACTATAGGAAGGCAAGTACATTGATAGCACCATTGGTAGAACTGTGAATTGGTTCTAGCATTTTGGTTTTCAACTTGAAATTATACAGGTTCAGATTATATTAGATAAAGCATTAAGCACTTAATGTGTGCCAGGCATTGTGCCAAGTGTTGGAAATACAGATATGAGTAAAATGAAAGACAGTCCCCACCTTCAAGGAGCTTACATTCTGTAGGGGGAAGACAACACATGAAAGGGAACTGAAAAGGAAGAGAGGAGAGGTCAAAATCTGTGGAAGGGCCCCCAGGGGTGGGGTTATCTCCACTGTCAGGAGTCAGCTGGAATCTGTAGAAATCAGGATGTGAGCCGGGATGGAATTGAGTATGAATGGCTTGGGCACTTCTTCAAATGCCTCATGAGGCAGGAACTCATCAGTCAGGGAAGTGAGGCATAAAGATGGAGATGTTTCCTGAACTCATTCTCTCGCACCACACATAGCCAGTCAGTTTTCACATCTTGTTATTTCTATAGCCATGAAGCTCTCACATCAGGGCCCTTTCTCTTTACTCACAATTACCACCTCTCAGCCAGATTATTGCAACTGCCTCCTAATTGGCCTCCCTACCTTAAATTGCTCCCCACTCTAGTCCATCTGACACACTGTGCTGCCAAAGTGATTTTCCTTAAATGCAGATCTTACTATATCACTCCCCTATTCTAGCAGCTCCAGTGGCTCCCTGTTACTTCTAGGATCAGATATAAACTCCTCTACTTATCTTTTAAAGCTCTTTACTACCTGGCCCCAACCTATATTTCCAGCCTTGTTGTATGTGGTCTCTCCCTTACATTCTGAGATCTGGCCCAACTAGCCTTTTTTCTGTTATCCTCACACAACATTGTATGTCCTGTCTCCATCCTTTTGTACTGGCCATCCCCTATCCCTGGAATTTGATTCCTCTTAATCTCTCCCTCACAGAATCCTTCACTTCCTTCAAAATGCAATTTAAGTACCACCTTCTCCATGAACTCTTTTTTTGATACTACTCAGTTGCTGGTGCCTTCCCTCTCAGGGGATACCATACATCAAGTCTTCCTACTACCGAGAAGATTTGTGTGTGCTGCTTTTTAAATCAGTCGTAGAATCTGTTTCTCCCTTTAAAACTGAGCTCAAGCATCAGCTCGTACAGGAAGCCTTTCCTGATTCCATGCCACCCTTCTCACCCCTACCAGCCTGTACTTCCTCTTCCAAAATAATTAACCTTGAATTTACCTTGTATTTATTTCATATGTAGTTTATGTGAAATATAAATCTACTTATCGGAGTGCTTGTTTCTCCCACAGAATGTAAACTCCTTGAGGTTAGAAATTGGTGGTAGTTTTTGTCTTTGTATCCCCAGTGTTTGCATAAAATAAGTACTCATTAAATGTTTATTTCGTAGTTGATCGTATGGCTAACATATTTGCCTGTGGTGTTATGGTCATTCTGCTAAACTAATATATTGCTATGGAGAAAGAAATGTAGTAGAGTTCAAAGGAATCTTACACTGGAGAACTCCAGAGAATAGAACATAGGATGTTGGAACTGGAACAGATCTTAGAGATCATCTGATCCTACCTCCTCATTATAAAGATGAAAAACCTGAGGCTCAGTAAAAGGAAATGTCCGAATGAGGACTTGAACTCCAGGTTTAGGTCCGTTCTGTAGACTGAATAAGCTTGACCTGACTGGCACTGGTACCTCCTACTACCTCTGATGGAAATGCACTTGAGTTTCCTAGGAGCTGAAAGTGTCTTCATAGCTGACATGATAATTTAATCAGTGTGGATAATACTAATGAATATACTAAGACTAGAGGCACAGCTAGCTAGTGGTATTACTAGGACCTTTGGGAGATAATTCCTAACTCTACAAGAAGGGATTATAGATCAATGATGAGAAGAGGGAGTCTTTAAAGAACCTTTGTTTGTCATACCTTTAAAAAATTTTTAAAGATAGAATGTTTCATGAATATGCATATCATTCTTGCAAAAGGGCCAAGCTGATCTTCTCTGTTATTCCAATTTTAGTGTATGTGCTACTGAAACATATATCATAGATGACTTAAGAAATTGTTATTGCTGTGTTATTTTCATATCACCTTTATTTCCAAGATACCCCTCCTCTATCCAGTAAGCCATGGTAATAAAAAATTAAAAGGAAAGGGGTGAGGATGAGGGAGCAGTTCAGCATAACTAGCCAACATATCAACCACTTTTAATAGTATGCAGTGTTCTCTACATCAGTAGTTCCATATTTCCACGAAGAATGGAAGGAAGTGCATTTTCTCATCTTTTACTGAGGCCAGGATTGGTCATTATAATTAGAAAGTATTTTTTTCTTTTAATTCAATTTGATGTTATTGTATATGTTGGGGTTTTGATTTTTATATTGTGTCTATTCGTGTGTGTGTGTGCATGTGCATGCACGCGCGTGTGTTCATCCTTTGTTGCCGAAGAAGACCATGCCATCAAAGAAGTGATGCCATGACTTGCACTTGACTTTGTTTTGAGTGAGGGAGGACTGTGCAGGTCACCAGTCTCACTTCTCCTCCAGAGCCATCTGGATCCAGTGACCAGATATTCATCAGGATGACTGGAGATGGCCCAGGATGAGGCATTTGGGGTTTCTGGAATGGATGACTTCTGAGCAATCTCCTGTCTCTCATGCAGTCCCTACTGTATTCTCACTACCACTCTCACATCTAGATAATAGTCACTGTATTAAAGAAATGTCAAGGGCAGGCAGCTGGGTGACACAGTGGATTAGAGTGCCAGGCCTGGCGTCAGGAAGACTCATCTTTCTGAATTCAGATCTGGCCTCAGACCTGTACTAGCTGTGTGACTCTGGGGAAGTCAAGTAAATGAGAAGGAAATTGCAAACCCCTCTAGTATCTTTGACAAGAAAACCCCAAATGGGGTCAGGAAGAGTCAGATATGACTGAACAACAGCAAAATAAAACAGTATTAGAACTAGAAGGGATTTTGGAGGTTAGGAAGTCCAAAGCCTCCCCTTTTAGAGATGAAATTGAGGACACCCTAGAGGTAAAGTAACCCATTTAAGATTACACTGATAGCCACTGTAGCCCAGGTTTTCCAGACTTCTAATCTAGGACTTTTTTTACTGCATCAGACTTGTTCTTCCATGTGTTTTTCTTTTAATAGTTATCTTTTGAGGAAGAGAAGGAAATCTTACGAGTATCAGTTGTCATTTTAAGTAAGTTTCTATAATTCCTAAGATGGTATGACTTGGTGCTGACTCATTGACGTTGTTAAATAGTTTTATATAACTGTCCAAAGGACTGAGGAGAGCTGTATGTAAGGTTAGAGAAAGCATCCACTTACAAGTCATTTCAGTAGCAAATACTGCTACCATTCTCCTAATCAGTTATTACTTGATTAAAAGACAGTTGGAGTTACTCATGTTCATCTAGCTATACATACTCTCTAAAATCCTTTTCAACTTCTACAGTCTATATTTTATGCCCTAATAGCCATTTCAGGTCCCTTCTGGTTCGGACTTTCTGCATTCTCTCTTTAGCATTTATATTTCAGAGGAGAAAGAAAGTAACAAGAACTTCCCCACCCCAAACCATTTTAACTCACTCCTTCCCACAGCTGGCTAGCTTGGCTGTGTTCTTTGTTTGCTTCTCATTATGGCTTCTCCTCTGGAGTAGACTCCAGGGTAGGATGCATTGAATCTGACTGGCTCTCTTCATCTTCTACAGTTTTTGGCTTGGAATGCCAATTTTTACCTGGAAATTTTGTATTAGTTAAGCGTCTGGGGAGGTGGGAATCATCCTTAAACCAAAACAAATTCTCCTTGCATATCTACCCCCTAATCCAAATAATAATTATTTTTAATATACAGCAATTATGTGGGATTTTCACATTCATCTCATTTGGTTATCATAGCAGTCCTGGGAGGTAGGTGTTGGACATATTATTATATTCATTTTACTGGTAAAGAAACTGAGGGCTATTGGTGTTGTCTTTGCTCACGACTCAGCCCAGGCCTTCTAATTCTCTATCCTGTGCTGTTTCTATCCTACCACCTGTCTGCAAATTCCAGTTCCATAGAATTTTAGAGCAGGAAGGGACCTGCCCCTCCTTTTATCTCTTTTTCTCCTCAACCTTATCTAGAATTGAAAAACAAAATAAAGCTTTTCACTGGGATATGCCTCTCCTCACATCCTAGTTCTCCCACTAGGCCTGACTGTCACCTTGGGCTATTCTCAGAATTGCTGAGAACAGTAGTTGCCTGCCCCTGGCAGGAAGACCAAGCTAACTGGACCTTACTGGAAGTGTTGTTGTGATGTCTGGTCACTTACTGACATGGGTCAGGTCAGTAGCATTGCCCCAAAGTGGCAGCTGTGATTGATGAAGCAGAAGCACCTGCTGAGATGGGGCCAGGGCTTCTTATCTAGGAAATAGATTCCTCTTTTTAGCAGACAAGTTTTAAGGGGAGTGGTTTGACCACTTTGGTCGGTGGTAGAAGGCACGACATATGCATGAGCAATGGTAGCTAGACTAGTGACAGGGCAAAGAGTGTAAGCACTCATCCTTAGGCTCATGGAGCATTCGAAGAGACCTTACATTACAATGTTAGACCAGAAAAGGGCCTGAGATATGTTTTCTCGCAGGTAAGGAAACAGGTTCAGAAATAGGGAGTGACTTGCCTGGTGCCACAGCTAGGACTAGAACTTAGTCTGTTGTTATTTTACTATATTATTCTGCCTTTCTCTGCTTACTTCCCAAGTCATCAAGTATACATCCCAGTCTGGGGGGAAAAAAAGTTAGGAAAGACTGCTTTATGATGTTCTGTACTTGGCAGAATGACGTCGTTGTGTAATAAAAAGTACCCTGATCTTGGAGTCAAATAATCTGGATTTGACTCCCACAAAGCTCCCACACTTCATTAGCCATGTGACTTTGATAAGGTCATTTCCTGTCTCTGGGCTCCTTTATAAAAATGATAGTTACACTTGCACTGCCTGTCTTTTATATATAGGGCAGTTGGGGCGATTCAGAAGTCAAAGCACCAATATAGAAATGTAAGTGGTGGTTATAATTATTAGTATCTGAACATCAATAATCCTAAACTCTTCCTATCTCACCCAGAGGAACATGACTCCCAGGATTTAAATCAGCTAAAGCTGATTAGACTGCCTTTTCTGGCCTCGTTATTTCTCTGTGACCCTGTCATTCATTTAGGTCTTCCATGTTCTCAGGGTCCTCCCTCCTTCACTTACTTGGTTTTTATTAAAGGTTTTATTGCTGCCTTTTGCTATTACACCACCAATATTTCTGGGGAGAGTTCTCTACCTACCTACCCCTCCATCAACACCCTTCTTATAGCAAAGAAAAAGAGTTGAACAAAACCAACCAGCACAGTGGCTTTGTGTAACAGTGTACTCTACCAAGAGGAGGAAATCTTTCATTTTCAACAGTTAATAAATTAGCAGGTCCTCTTAATTTCTCTTTTCCCATATCCCTGACTCCTGATCTTTTCTCTTTACTCTGTCATTTCCACACTACCTTCATGCAGCTTGGAATTCAAGGTGATCTATGGACTGATGCCATCTTAACTTTGGGGTGCTTTCACTCTCATTTCTTCCATGTACTGTTTCCTAGCTAATCTTTACCCAGTTACCTCCCTGCAATTCCCTGTCTGTATGCCTGTGCTAGCATGTTTCCCACCCCCTTGAAAAGGCCTTGTTCACTTCCCCTCTTCACTTACTGATTTGTCGGCCCTCCTATAAAACTCAAGTCAAATGCCACCTCCTTCATGAAGCCTTCCCTGAACTACTAGATCAGTTTAACAACCTTCACCCTAAGGTCTTACAACACTGCACTTTTTTGATCCCCTTCTGTATTGCTGGTTTTTGAAATTATTTATGTGTATCCAATCTTTAGACTAGACTGGAAGTTTACCTACGTAGGTAGGTAAGTAGGAACTATCTCATCTAAACTTTTTGTATTTTCCTCAACGCTAAGCTCAGGTCTCTGCATGAAGTAGGTGCTTTAAAATGGGCTTTAATGACTCAGTGGGAGTATTTGAGATCTCAGGACCTTCACTAGGATCATAGACTCTCAGAACTCATAGAAACCTCAAGGGTAATCTAGTCCAGCCCATATCATCTCTTCAGCATCCCTTCTAAAGGGCTCACCTACTTGATGCTTGTTGAATACGTCTAAGAATCAACATTCTTACGAAAGCTTTAATTGGACCAAACCAAAATCTCTCTCCCACCCCCCCCCCCCCCCAGGGCAGAGGATAGTGTCTTCTAGATTCTGTGTTTCTATTAATGAAGCATAAAATCATATCAGAATTTAACTTTTGGGGACTGCTGTTTCACAGTGTTATTAATGTTGCAGTCTGCTAGGGTTCCTAGCCCTCTTTTTATAGGAATTGCTTTCTAGTACCATCTTGCTCATTTTTGCCACCTTTAACTAATTTATCCAGCTTGGTTATCCTTTGTCTTTTTGTCCTTTCCGCATAGTGTTCTACCTGGTTTGAACTTTAAACTCAGATTTAAACTAAACTTAGATTGCTTAGTAGCAATGGCTTTTGTCATATTCAAGGTCTATATTTATTTTTAGTTATGTCCTGATGTTACAGAACTAATCTATAGAGAGGGATTAGGAAGCCCTGATGTGATCAGGCTAGGCAGCTAGGAGAAAACAGATAGACAAGTCTGTTGATTCACACTTGGGCATGAAATGAATAGCGTTGCCCCTCGGACCTATGAAACAGTGGTATATTGGAGGTTTGGGTAGGAGGAAGAATAGTTCATAATAGAATAATAATTCATGTAAAGCCCTACAGAAATGTAAGTTACAATCATCTGATCTTACAGCCATACCGTCAGGGTAGCAAGGACATAGGTATTTTTGTCAGTTTGACCATTGAAGCTACTAAGGCCCATAGAAGTGTGAAGTTACTTGTCCAAGTTCATGCAGATCATAAATGGCCCAGCCAGGAATCAAGTCCTCTGAAAGCTAAATTCACTCTTCTTTGCAATATGCTATATATACACCTTGGAAGAAATGGCCTGCTATTTTACACTATTAAAACTACCAATGCTTCTATTGAACTTGCAAGTTTATAAATCTCTCTTCCTCAAAACAACACTTTGAGAAAGTAGTGCAAGTATGATTTTTTTTCTTTTACTACACCTGAGAAAACTGAAGCCCAGAGAGGGATAACCTTGCCCACATGGATGAAAATGGGAATTCAACTCAGGTCTTCTGACTCTAAATTTTGTACTGTTTTCACTATACCATTCTGCCTCACATTCCTGGTGAGAGACTTCTGTTCTGTAGCTGATATTTGGAGGGCTAAACTTGAATGAGATGGGCCTCTGCGTGGGGGGGAGGGGGCAAGTAGGCACCGATATAAAGGCTATTCATGTGACTTTAGTCTTTCCTTGACTTCCCTTGAGGGATTTTGAGTAGTATCTTCGTTTAAAAAAATAAAGTAACTTCTTTGCAGTCACAGCCAAGGTATGCCAGATAGGGGGAAATTGTAAACTCATTATTTTTTTCTTGTCTCTGTGTAGATAAACAGGTTAAGCCTCTAGCTCCTCAGCATGGAGGGAGGGTCTACTGCTATCAGGATTGCCACTGGGCTGGTTTTGAACCAGCCCAGCCGGTTTACAGACTTTTTAAAGTCCAAGCCATCAATTAAAAATGAGATCTTTGTTCTTGGGTGGGATTTGTTGAATTTGGAATTGGGGCTGGGCCAACCAGTGGAGGCACCCAAGGAATGACCTCAAGTCAAACCTTTCCCCTCTTTAAGATATACTTTAGCTAAAGGATTTTCTTTTCCTCTGTAAACCTAATTCTTCCCCCTCTGCCCACCTCCCAAAGAAACCCTTTCCAATCTTTCAATGTTATCTCCTCACAGTTCTCTTTTGCCATCTCAACTCTAAGGTCTGCTTTAAATACTACTTAGATCCTATAATGTAAGAGCTAGAAGGGACTTTATTTAGAACATAGAATGTTGGGATATAGAATATTAAGACTGGCTGATATCTCAGCATGTACAATATTGAATGTTGGAGTTGAGAGGGATCTTAGAACACAGGATGTTAGAACTGAAAGGAACTGTAAAACCAATTTTTAGAAATGGGTGGGACCCAGGTGGGACCCACCCAATGATATAGAATATTAGTGTAGGAAGGTTACCCCTAAGACATAGAATTTCAAAATTCTAAAAAGGAGACCTCAGCTTAATAATACTGAGAAATTTTATTCCCAGATCCTCCACCAAAATGTTTTAGTTACTGTCAGAGGAAAATTGTAAAACCTCTCTTCTTGGAAGTAAGGAAACAGAGTCAGAGAATATGAAAATAAAGTAGAAAATGACTTCATCAACCAGTCACTTTTCTCAGCTGTTGTGTTGGCTACTTTCCAGTTCTTCACCCACACTCCATCCTCTGAAGAAACATAAGTAATCTGTTGTGAAAACTGGAATCTGTGGAGCCTTTAAAGCTTCTTCCCCCACAATAGGTGGTTTGATGGTGTCACCTATAAAAGGATTCATTTCTAGAAATACTTACCCTGAAGCAGAAGACGATAGATTGGCTGACATCTCAACCTGATTAATCTGAGAATTAGAAGAAAATCTTAAAATTAAAAGAGAAGTCTTACGATTTTGAGTTGGAAAGAGACCCGAGATATCTAGTCCAAGACATTCATATTTTTAAAATATTTTTTGTTGATGTCTTTTGTTTTTTGCGTCATTATTTCCCCTAGTATTTCTCCTTTTACCCTTCTGTGGAACACCCCATTATGACAAATAGTATTTTTTTAAAGACAAACAAAAGAGGAGAAGGCAATAATCAGCACAACTGACAGATACATTGAACAAGTCTGAAAACATGTATAACACCTGCAGACCTTCCCTCCTCCACAGAATAGTTTGCGGGTATCATCTGTTTCTTCTTTTAAGTCATGCTTGATCTTTAAAATCTGGCAACGTTCTTTATTTTGTGTGTGGAACTTCTTTCCTTTTACATTGTTGTGGTCGTTGTATATATTTTTCTTCATGGTTCTGTTTACCTCACTCTACATCATTTCATGTGTCTCTCTCCATAATTCTTTATTCATTATACTCATTCTTTATAGCACCAGTACATTCATTTTCCACATACAAAAAAGTGAGGGCCTGAGAGGTTAAATGACTTTCTCCAGTGACATACAGGTTTGGTAAAACCCCCTGCCTGATGTGAAAATCCTTTTTTGCAGTTTGTCCAACAAACATCCAACTTATACTTGAGAATCCCTCCAGTCTATTTTTTGGAAAACTTATGAGAAAGTGAGAACAAACCTATTTAGTCAGCCACCTGATTTATCATCCTACCAGAGTGTAAGCTCCTTAAAGGCAGAGAATGGAGTCTAAGAAAATACCATGCATGGGGCCTTGCTACATGATAGATGTTCAATTAATATCAATTGATATTTGCTAAATTTGACAAATTAAATCCTTATTTAAGTTATCTGAGCACAGAAGTGTTTTTGTAAAATGCTCATCTGTTTACATATTTCTTTTTTTCTTTAAGGGAGAGATTAATTTACATCATAATATGATAGTTTTAACTAAAAAAAAGATTTCAGATGGGTAATTTGAAATTTCAAATTTCCTTTCTGCAGTTATACTTCATTTGCAAGAATCGTGTTCATATCCAAGACTGTTAGTATGGACTTTGGGACTGTAGCTCATTTATCCATCTACTTTGTTAAATTAAGCTCCTCTCCTTATTATGGAGAATGTTCCCTGTCAAGGGCCTGAAAGACAAGCAGAGAGCTTGTTTTTTTCTGGATTAGAAAGGAATTCAAAATATTTTCTGTATTTTATGTTGCTTTTCTGAAAATTAATAATGATTCTATGAGCTTAGAGATCTCATCATCTCTAACCTATGTTCCAAAGTTCATGGGATCTAGAGCTGAAGTAGACATCAGAGTTCATCTAGTCCAATCCCTTCATTTTATGGATGAGGAAATTGAGGCCCAGGGGGATTAAGTGACTTGCCCAGAGTCACACAGGTCATATCAGAGGCAAGGTTATTCATGTAACTTCAGAAACACAAATGTGGGCTTCTTCAAGAGGTCTGATTGGAGATGTTGAAGAAGAGGTTATATAATCATGTCAGGAATGTTGTAGAAGGGATTCTGCTGCAGGTGTTATTTGGACAAGGTGACCTATGAGGTTCTATGAGTTTGAAAACTCACGTAGCCATGAAGATAGATCAAACTGAACTTGGATTGCACCTTTATTCTCAGTAATATTAGCAAAATGTATGTATCATAGAATCCTGGGTTGAAAGGGTATTAAGATGTCATGTAGTTAAATCTCTATATGAAACAAGAATCTGGACTACAAAATCTCAGCAAATACTCGTCCAGTCTCTAGGATTTCCAATGGTGGGGAGAACACAAAACCTCCTGAGGCAACCCAGTCCACCTTTGGACAATTAGGAAGTTTTCCATCATATTGAGTTGAAATCTGACTTTCGGCAACTTGAATCCACTGGTCTTTATTCTGCCTTCTGGGGCCTAGCAAAACAAATCTAATCATCTTTCCTCATCAGATCTGATCAAATACTTGAAAACTGTGATTATATCTATCCCTCAACCTCAAAATCTTCTCTCCCCAGGCACGTGCCATGTGGTGCATTCCAAGCCCCTCCCCGTCCTGGTTGGTCTCCTTGGGATGTGCTCTAGCTTTTCAGTGTCCCACCTAATCTATGGCATCCAGAACTGAATGTCATATTCTAAATATGGTCTGAACGGAGCGGAGGACAACTAGATTGTCCTTTTCCCTTTTTGTGGATATGACTTCTAGAGCAGGCCAAAATATCACCAGCCTTTTTGAAAGCCTCCTTGATTGTGTTTGTTGAAGAAGACAAATCAGTGTTTTGAGCCTCTCCCTTCAATCATTAATATCTCTCTGGGCTGAGGTGCCCTGATTTGTAAAACGATCTTTAGTCCTCCTTGATCCTTAGATCCTTTGTCCTCCTTGCTAGAGAAGACCTCTAGTACTGACCATAGCAATTGTTTGCCATTTAATCTCACCAGAAAAAGGTGATGAATTACCCTTAAAAAGAAATGCTTTCTCAAGGGAATGCTACAGGAGGTGTCTTGTGTTGAGTTTGTCCTTAAGGGGCAGACAAAGGACCAGAAGAAAAAATTTCAGAAAGCAAAAGTGTTTTTGAAAATTTGGAAGCATTTTGTGGGTGTGTGTGTGTCTCTGTGTGTGTGTGTCTGTCTGTCACTTTCTTGGGCCATGATAGCTTTGTAAATTAAAAAAAAAAGTCAATGTTAGAGTAATGAAAAAACATACGGTATTAGAACTTGAATTAAGAAAAGAATGCCTAGATTTTAGACTTGAGAAACTGTCTCATCCACTGCCCTCATTGTATAGGTAAGGAAACTAAGGCAGGGTTCAAAAATTATTTACTCCAGGGCTTGTTTGTAAATGGTTGAACTTGGATTAAAAATCTAATTTCCTTACTCTTTCTTTATGTCTTCATCATATTTCTTTTGTTTTTAATGTCTCCTCAGCAATCCTTTTTCTCTTTGAAGTGTTCAGATTTGCCTGGTTTTTAGCTAATATCAAAGACATTGTGTGTGCCCACGTAACTCCCAGAACATGAAACTTTTCTCTGTGGTGCTTACATGTTTACTAATTAGGAAGGCAGTGGCATGATGGGGATTTCAAAAAATCTTCTGGGTTCAGGGGATTGAAACCAGAATCATCAGTTATGGAAGTTAAGATAGAAACCCTTTGTTCTTTTTATGATATTAAGTTTCTAGCTTTGGTTTTGACTTGCCATATCCTGAATCATTGGTATCTTATATATACTTCGTGCCATTTGTTGGTCAGAATAAGAAATTGTAAACCAGAGTTAAAGTTACTTACAAGAACATTAGGCAGTGTGGCTGGCATAGTGGAATGAAGAAGCCTGTCCTTGGAGCCTTGAGAGCCTGGGGTTTAAATTCCTCCTGCGGCACTTGCTAGTTGCTCTGCCTCCTTTCATTTCTGTGAGCCCCTTCCTTACCTGTATATTGGCCGTAGTAATACTTGCTTGTTTTTCAAAGGACTTTCTAGAAATGTGAATTTTTATTACTAGCTGTTTGACCTTGAGCAAACCTCCTCCCCCCCCTTAGCCTCAGTTTCCTCAATGGGGGGAGGGTGGAGAGTGTGGGACTTGAAAAACTCCTCCCAGTTTCTAGCATTGCCTGCTCTCTGGTCCCTGTCACCTCTAACGTTTTTACTTTGCATATTTTAACATTCCATCTTCCCAGTGGCTTGTCACCTCCACCAGTATGATTCTAGGATCCGATGCGTCTGCTTTTATTGCAACAGCCCTCACCAAAACAAGCAACAGAAACCCTCCTCATTTTCTCCTGATGCAGGTCCTGAGACTGCAGCCCAGGCCCTTGCTGAAAAATCTTAAAAGATTTTTTTAAAGTTGTAAACTAACAGATGGGGGTAGGGAGGAGAGGAATTCCCCAAACACCGCCTTTGGCATACAGCGTAATCCTGCATTTATATTCACCCTCTCTGCCATGCCCATCCAGTGGAGGGGGGATTACTGTAAGAGTATGCTGAGGTAAGTGCCAGGCGTCATTTGTTAGCCAAGGAAAATAAAGTCTATCAGTTCCACTTAGATAACCTTTGGTAGTCCGCAGCCTCTTTACACGTTGTGACCTCAGGGCTTGAACTTTGTAATCACATGACCAGCTTGTAAACTGACCTGTGGGGATGACTGTTGTAAGCCCAAGCTGGGAGAGAGGAATTGGCACTAAGTATGGTGAGGTCTCTCTTCAGGCTGGGGCTTGTTCTGTGATCGCTCATCCTTCATGGCTGCTCCAGAACTTCTCAGCAAACTCGGAGAAGCATGAAATGGATACATGGGAAGGTAAAGGGGAAAGGCTGATTAATAATGCAGTGCTGGCAGCGAGAGCTTGAGAGGATTTCTTGGAGGGTTTGTAGCAAACAGTAGCCCTTGTAAGGGGAGGGGGGGACGGAGAGTCCACGGGCAACTGCTTTCTATGTATGAGCAAGAATTCAGCCCTGAATTTGGGGTTTAAATGTCTTCGAGCTGAAAGACAGGAGGAGACGGGAAAAGTCTCTTGATTTCCCTCTAAGAAAAAATGTTAATATAACTTGTACGTTTGAGTAAAGTCAGCCGATATTTGCCTTTAGCTTCTAAATACCTTTTGTTGCCTTTTTTTTTAAACTTTGTTTATCCCAGTGCTTAATGTGTTTAGATTTTAAATTCCTTAATCCAAGCCACCATCTGGAAAAAGCTTCATTTACCATTGTTAATTATTGATAGTATCAGGGATTGTGGGGCCCTTGATAAGGCAGCTTGGGCTCTCTAGGGACTGATACTGGGGTCAGATATTTTCCAGCTTTGTGGAGGTGGTAAAGCCCCTGATCATCTGTAAAATGAGAGGGTTGGGACATATTCTAACATTATATATGCTAGTTTCTAAGTTCTCTTCCAGATCTAAAACCTATGTACTATTATAGTAGTTTACTCATTTTTTTTCTTCAGGGGAAATTGTATAAGTAAGTTCATTCTTTTTCGTCTAGGTTTCTAATTCTAAGAAAGACTTTTTGGGCAGTGGTGGGTTTATTTTACTGACAAACCCTAACTTGAGCAGCTTTTCAGTTGTTGAATTTTTTAGGCATATTTTATAACCCCAACAACCTTGTTTGGTTGTATGAGGTGGTATAGAACATAGAACATAGGGTCATACTTTTAAAAACTCTGTATTTCCCTTATTATAATAAATGGAGGCTAGCTTGCAGACTCTTCCTCAAAAGGGAGGGTGGAGAAAGTTTTAAGGATGACTAATAAACTGTAAAAACTAATATATGTAGTGCTTTGTGCCTTTCCAATAATAACTTTGTGAGGTATGTATGGTAGAGTTTTTAATCTCCACTTACTAAGGGGGAGGAAAAAGAATTGCTGTCTCCACTTTATAAATGAGAAAAAGGAGGCTCAGAGAGGTTAATGACCTGCCAGGACCACAAAGTTAGTAATTGTGTGGTACATTAAAGAGAATTTTATTCAAAACTCTCACTTTATAGTGTTGTACGGAAATCCTGATTTTTCTTCTCCAAAGCTAGGTAAGACTAGTTAATGCTAGGATATGCTAGCTGAGGACCATTGTAGCCTTTTAAACATCTTCCAGAACATCTGTGAAATTTGTGGGTAGCAGGATTAAACCCTAGAATTGATTTGAAACCAGTGATACATATATTGTATGGTGAGGGGTATGTATGTCTGAGGCTGGGGGGTGGGTGGGTTGAGAAGTGTTGCTGAGAGCTTTCTTTGTGATGATTTGGCTTCTATAATATGTACCTCCTCCCTCCCCCTTACTAGTAACTTGGTGTCAGTTTTGATTGTACATGAATTGCAATGGAGTCCTGACCCCTTCCTCTGGAATTCTTTGCAAATTACAAGCCTTTCCTCTACCCTCATTCCTTCCTAGACATCCTAGTTCTGAATATTTCAAATTTGCAAGGAAAAGTATAGAACATTGAATTTGACCTGATTCTTTGGCAGACCTAATTCATTTGCCCCAGGAGATGGATTCTTTAAGAGCAAATTCTCTGCAGTAGTTGCAGCCAAGGGAATGATATTGGGGATTACAGACTGCCAGATTTAGGGGCCAAATATGTGCTGGATTTGTGCTTTATTAAGTTCTTCAAATTTGTAACTTCTTGAAGGGAGGCAGTACTTGTTCGAGAATTATTTGGGTTCCCCTGCTGCCAGTCACAAGGTGTTGCACATATCTAAAATATTCAATTTCATTCAATTAAAAAAAACCCAACACTTTAACTGTCAGGCCTTGGTTTCTATATGGGATGCTTCCTCAGAAGTGCCACAGTAACTCACAGTATTCAGGTAAAGTCAACACAGTTGCGATAATCTAATTGCCTTAAAATATATGATCTTGTCCTCACCTTCCTCCTTTCCTCACCAGGGATGGAAGTGAGGGGGACTTCTGGGGCTGGCCACAACCAAGCACTCACCGACCAGTTTGGTACCTAGTGAAGGACTCATCAGTGGACAGGGTAAAGGATATATAGAAAAAACTGATATAGAAGCAAAAGACATCAATGAAACATTTAAAATATATATTGTGCCCTCTAAATGACAAATCCAATTAAAATACATTTACATCTATTAACAGTTTAAAATAGATTGCAAAATAATGTTCAATTCAGTTAATTACTCCCTCCTATTCCTATCATTATTTCTCTTTGTCCATCATCTCAGTTATTTGTATAGACATTTTTCCTTTTATGGAATCTGTCAGTGTATAAGCTGTTCTTTTGCTTCTGCTTTCTTTGATTCATATCACTTAATAGTTACAAATTTCTTAATATTCATCTTGCCTATCTTTTTTAGTAGCATTTGTCGTATTCCACTGATATTCCAGAGCTTATTCAGGCATTCACTAACTCTTGAACATTTACTTCCAAACTCAATAATCTTATTATTGTGAATAAAAAAACTGTGATTTTTTTTCTTCATAATATGTTAGAAGGGACCCTACAGCAAAATCTCACCAAACGTAGGCTACACTGCAAAGTTTAGAAAAATGTGTCGGCTCTGGAAAGGACCTTAGAGCTGAAGTCCACCTCCCCCCCCACCTCCCATATATACTTGTTTTTAATGAGATGAAGAAGTTTTAAAAAAAAGTCTGTGAAGTTATAATTTTTTCCACCTGGATTCTTCACATTAAAAAATGTCATTCAAAGCAGTGTGTTTTACTGGGCTAAAAACATTATTCTGGAGTTATAGGGGAAAATTCAAACTAATACAACCACAGTCATGGATTGTGTTGGATTCAGATGAACAGCTACTGTAAAAAAAAACAAAACAAAAACCAAAACGGTTGACTCGGAGCTGCTGCAACCCTGATTCTTCCATATTTGAGGCCTTGTCCATTTAAATTAACCTTTGTCACAGCTGGGCGGACAAATGTTTTTGTTTTAGTTCACAGAGGGCTAATTCTATTCAGGCTTTCCGAGGGGCCGCACAATCTGCTCTTTCAGCCTTGTCAGTCTCTAGGCAGGAAGTCTTACTTCTTTAAGCTATCTTTCAGAATGGGGGGTTGGGACTTAGAGAAAGGTGGGGGAAGGGACTCTAAGCATCTCTTAAAGATCAATAACTAGGGAAAGGGGAGTGGGGGGAAGGACAGAGCCATTGTGTGAACTGAGAGATGGACACAACTCTTCCCAGCAGCTCCTGGGAAGACAGTGTATAACAAAATCCAGCCTCTGAAGCACCCACCCCTTGCCTCCTTTACTCTTGAAGGAACATGTCTTTTTAAATAGCTCAAGAATTAGTCTGGAGTTTTAAGCTAGCTTGAATATCATAGTTTTCAACCAAGTACTAATGATAACTCACAGAAAGAAGTAGAAGTATGGTATCGTGGAATGCTTTGTCATTGTGGGATCTTGGCCGCTTTGGCTTCCTTGGGCCTGTTTCTTTGAGGGTTCTTCTACCTCTAACATTCTATGGTCTAAATTCCCTTCCAGTCCTAACAAGTCTCAAATTCCAGCTTCAGATATGGGTCAGACTGGATGACCTCTGATGTCCTTTCCAAATATCTATCCTTCTACATTTTAAAGCCCTCTTCTTTCTCTAACTTAGGATCATAGTAAGATTAAAAACTGGAATGATTATCTAACCCATTTCCCTCAATTTATAGATGAAGAAATTGGAGCCCTAAAAGGCGAAGTGATTGATTTGCCTAAGGTCACACAAGGAAGTAGTCAAATCTAAATTCAAACCTGGGTTCTCTGCCTGCAAATACCCCACAATACCAGTCTTTACCTTCAGGGCTCTAATATTCTGTGATTTTATATTTAAGTTTTACAAAGGCACTTTGATCAAAACTGTCTTGCGAGTGTGGGGAGTCCAATTTCTTCTTATTTTACATTAATTTTAACTATTCTTTTTTTTTTTTTTTTTTTTAAACATAATACATACACTGTTTAGCCAGAAAGGGTAATTTTGGGTCTTGGTAAGAAGAGATTCAAATAAAATAGTCCTTTTAAGGAACAAATATTTCTGTTGTTCCATATTGGTAGCCAAGCATCATTAAGAGCATTGAAAAGACGCAGATTTGGTTAGAGTTTCAGTAACACATGTGTGAAATCCCTTCCCTTAAACAGCTGGTATTGGCCCTTGAAACTCCAGCCTGGCTCAACAAATGCTCAATGTGTGTTATTTTGAGATTAGCCTAAATCAGAGTGATAACCAATGAATCAGGCACAAGGAAGAGACGCTTTTAAATCCATTTTTTAAAGCAGTGTTTATTAATGTCACTTTGGTAGATCTCTGGAAAATGGACATGGAGGGGCAGGATATAGGATATATTCAAAATGATCAGGGGAAAAATAAACACCATTGCTAGTTTTAATTTTTATGCAAGGGAACCACAGCCCTATGGAATGGAGCATTGTACCATTCATCCCATCTCCACTTACCTTTTTGCTTTTCCTAGTTGTAATTATTTTGGAAAAGACCCTAATACTTAGGAGAGTAGCTCACATTTTTATAGCTGTTTGTAAGAGAGAACAGCCCTGTAAAGGAAGCAGTTGGAAATTGGATTCTCATTTTACAGATGAGAAGACCTGGGTTTAGACTTTAGAGTTGAAATAATTCACCCGTTATCAAAGGATGAATACGTAGCAAGACCTTTTTTTTTTTTTAACCGATGAGGAAACAAGCGCCCCAATAGTACTTGTCTGAGCAGGGACTAGAATTTAACCAGTGTCTTGACTAAGCCTCGTGAGAGCTCTTTGCGTTAGGCCCTGCTGCAGTTGTACTACTGTACCCCCTCTCCTAGAGGTGCCTGGACATAATTACTGCTAGTGCCCTTTGTGATGCAAATACTTTATGGCCTATAGAGAAAGTTCACTCCTAGGGAGGAATGAATTCACTGCCTTCTTCCTCCCTGTGTGAGCCCAAAGGTGTCAGCTGATGGTAACAGCTGAGGAAGATGTATTCTAAAACAGCATGGAGGGCTTCTCCCAGAATGCCTAGGTTTCATGTCCAAGAACCAACTCAACCAACCAGACTCCTCAGATATAACACATACAGTTCCTCATAAGGCCTATTTCTTTTAAACTGAAAATACTTTCCCCGCTTTCACCATGTCAGGCAAATAGTGCTAGGGGGATCTGAAACCTCACAGGTAAAGTGACTTGTCTGTGTACTTGGTGGTGGTGCCTATGGATTCAGTTTGATTCTTGTGTTGTCATGGTCAATGGTGATTCAGAAAGAGAACACCATGGTCTCTGCCCACCGGGAACTTACATGGGGAGAAACTGTGTAGATGTTTTATCTTCTTTTTGAGTGTAAACTTTTCTTCTATATACTGTACATATATATGCATCATAGGAGTGTAGATGTGGAGCTTGAAGGCACCTTGGAGGCCATCTAGTTCAATTTCATTTTACCAAAGAATAAACTGACTCCCACTGAGGTCGTGGCTTACCTAAGATTACATAGTAATAAGTGTGACATTTGAACCCAAATCCTCTGACTCCATCATTAAACTCTTTTCATTGTATCCTCTTCAAGGAGCTAGCATGTTAGATTTCAGGCTGTTTCAGGAATTTAGGGAATTGATTGAAAATTATTGTTACATTTCTTTAGCCCTAAGATGACTTTACAAAGTCATGTAGAGCTCAGGTGTGTTAGACTCTTAGAGCCTTCTTTTTGGTCACCAGCATCCAGATCTTTTTATATACTTTCAAGTGTTCACTTCAGGGTTTTTCAACATAGAAAAGACCTTTTGAGGGAAAAACATAAACATCTGGATTGTTTTAAGGCTTGTGGGATTCAGTCTTCCGTTTTTGGAGTGGGGGTGGGGTGGGGTAGGGGTAGGGGTAGAGAATAGCCTATGACAAGGAAGCCTCATTATAATCAAAGCCAGGGCCTTCGGTTATGATTGCATTAGTACTTCAAGCTTTTTTGTGAATAGCAGCTAGATTTCCTGAAGGAATTGATCTGAGAGAGTCTAATATTACTAACAACACTTTTTAGACTCTCTTTTACATTATATTAAGATAGATTTGAAACGGTTCACCCTTTAAAGGGAGGTGGGGGGAGAAGGGGGAAGTTCGGAAGGAGTTTGAAAAATCTTCTGGGTTCAAGACAAGGTTGGGACTTTTTTGCCAGGGGGCAGTTTAGCATTTTCACACTGGGGCCAGCCCCAGGCTGGTGTTTGAAGCTGCAACTGTGTTTGATTTAGCGCCCCACTTACAATGGGCTTGGAGAACAAAGCTGAGGCCCAGAGGCATGAGTATGGAAACCCGGCCATTATCCTGAAATCTGAACCATTTCTTTCTCCAGTTTGTGGGATTATTTATTTATTTTGAAATTGAGGGAGTCATTTACAAGTGTTTCCTTTAAGCATGCTCTAAAATTCTTCTGAAGCACTTTGAAAAGCCATGTAGATATTTATTAGCAAGGTTAGAATCATTTATTTATAACATGTTAGAGCTGAGAGAAGTATTTGAAAATGTCAGATTGCAGACTATTAGAGCTCAAAGGAGCCTGAAGAAACAACTCCAGTACAGATGGGGCAATATCTGCTGGGCCTTTGCTTCATAGGTGCTACTTAATTTAGAAGGATTATATTGTCCTTCCCCCACAACACCTCACACCATAGGCCTAAATCTTCCACACTTTATACCACTACTCTCTTACATAGTCGGAGCTAGGTATCCTTTTACATGATTCTAGGATTCTGGGTACCTTCGATTCAACCTGAAGTGTGGAGGGGGCAGGGAGATGGGAACTGCATGAAACTTCTCAGTCACCATTTGGAGGTTGGAGAGGTGGGTGCAGATCTGGAGAATAGGTCTTGATCCTAATCTCACTTCCAACCCTCTCCCTAATCCAGAACTGTCCCCCTTGGTTTAGAAGGGAATTTTTGGTTTGAGTAAGGGTCCCTACCACCCTTTTGACATCACTACTTATTTACAGCCAAGATCCCCAACCTTATCCTCCCAACTCCTTTACCTTCTTCCAGCCTTTACTGCCTCTAGCCCCAGCTGCAAAAATTCCTAGTTATGTCTGCTTAATTTCATTCCCTCCTTTTAAAGGTGAGTGAACTGAGGCCCAGAGAAGTATAAGTGACTTCCATAAGAGAGTGACAGAACTGGGGCAGCCGTGACTCACTTCTTCCCAATCTAGTGCTCTTAATTTGTGCTTCAAAGTGTATTTGGTATGTTAAATATAAAATAGGATTTGTATTCAGTAAAATAGTATAAATTTACTAATTCAGTTTACTTCTGTGAATTTGAAATTTTCTGTCTAAATGAAGCTACAATCTGCTGAAATTTAAGAAATCCACACTTTAAGGTCATGTCTCAAGTAAGAAAAGTGTTTTTTGTACTCAAATTTCAAAGTTGATAGAATGTTTACGACATTGTCAATACAGAGATATAATGAAGAGCTCAGGTTGATCTAGAAGTCATTGCTAACTCTTTTTCATCTACTATAAACCAAGGAATTTGCAGTGATTAGGGAAGAAGTATGAAAGGACTGGAGTCAAACTGTGGGGCTTTTCTGGTTTGTCCTTGAGACCAATCAGAACTTCTAGAGAATTTTTTCAGTTGTGGAAACACTTATCTAACCTTTCTGCAGGTTCCAAATGACCATTTTTAAGGTCAATTAGGCATCAGAGTTAAGGGCTCAGTTTCAACACTCAGTTTGGCCTGTATTGCCCAATCTTCTTCAAGGTTTCTTCCCCAAGAACATCTGCTGCAAAGAGGATTATGGAACCTTAGAGCTGGAGAACCTTAGAACATAGTGCATTAGAGATGAAAGTAACCTTAAGAGCACTAGATTATAGTGTTCAAGATGCAAGGAAACCTTAATTATCAACTATCTAGTCCTACCCATCATGTTAACAGATGAGAAAACTGGGGGCCAGAGAGGGGAAGATGATGCCCATTTTGTCATTTGTGCCCACAGCTTAGGACACAGTGGTTAAAATGTGGGAATGCAAAGGTGGCACACTTGGACATTCAGACAATTCAGAAGAAAGGATTACCTTTTAAGAAACTTAACTACAGAGTTTCTGTTAAAGAAATTATTGATTTTTGCTACCAAATTGACTCCTTAAAATTTTATCTCAGGTGATGGCCAGAATTTTTTTAATTATAAGGAGAAGTGATAAAATGGATAGTAGATCATTTCATGGAAATGCTTTACAGTTGAGAAAATAGAAACCCCTATAGCCAGATCTTCTAAGAATGCTAGCTCCTCGTTCTCAGGATGTGCCTACATAGATGGCTTTATAGAGCCTTGATTGCCTCCTTATTACTGGTGCTGCCTAGTGACATGCTCCACCCAGAAAGATCTGAAGAGTGTTATTAAGCCTTTTAACTGGGATCTTAGATTTTGCTAAAGGATTTATGGTGGTGTTGATTGGGGAACTATAGGAGGATGGAGGGGTTTTGCAAAAAAGGGAGGTGAGCTAAATTCCATGAGGAGAGGTTATGTTAATCCTCCTTAAATTTCAATCAGATAAAAGGATGTAGAGGTAATTGTAATGATCATGTTTAACAGGACTCCTAATAGGTATTTTTCTCTTGGTGTCTCAACAAAGATACTTTCATTTTATATTTCTAAGGAAATGTCTAAAACTTATAAAGCCAGGAATGTGATCATCAGACAAGCAGTGTATCAAGTAATGCCTTCTTCTTCCTCTCTCTACCCTAGCCACTCTTGTTTTAATAATTCATTTGTAATTTCCCTGAAGTTAGAGTGGTAAACTCTTAAAATGTTGGAGGAACCCTGAGACAGAGCATGTTACATCACTCTTATGCATCATTTATTTCTGACTACTTCATTTTAAAGAGCAAGAAACTGATGACCAATAAGGAAAACTGTATTACAAATTATAATGGCAGTGTTTATATTTCTCTCCCTGGAGTTTTTGCTTTAGCTAAGAAATGCCTTTTCATGAAAACTTTTTATCTCTTTGCCAGTGGGTTAGTCTTCTTGTGGGCCTCTTTTGCCTCTAGAAAAGGAAAGCTATTGAAGACTGAGATTGCCTTTAAAAAATTAAAAATTATAGGACTATTCTTTGTAAATGCCATTGATAACTAGATGTTATTAGCCATTGGCAGAATCACTTGTCTTTCTGAACCTCCCCACCCTTTTTTTCCCCCACGTACTTAGTAAGGTCTGTAATACTCCTTACCTCATTGGATGGTTATTAGGGAAGTTTTTTGTAAACCCTAGAAATGTGAGCTATTAGAATTGACCAACTGATAAATAATTCTGGAGAGATGTCGTCATTGTAACGAAACTTACAGTTGTGATCCTCTAGTATTGAAAAGGGCTGCATTGCATGAACTTTCCACTAGACTTTATGAAGTTTAATGCTCAGGTCTTCCAACTTACTGTTAGCCCCTTGACCTTTGACAAGTCATTCAGGCTCTCTGTTCCTTGGTTTCCCTACCTGTAAAATGACAGGTTTGAACAAAGCGATCTGTAAGGTCCCTTGGAAAGGCAGCATGTGTAGGGGATAAGAGCACTGGATATAGAGTTAAGATCCGAATTCAAACCCTGCCTCGAAGACATCTGAGCTGTGTAACCAACTTGCTTATCTGGATCTCTGTTGCCTAATCTATGAAATGAGTGGGTTGGTCCTGATGGTCTAAGTTTCCTTCCAGCTCTAAATAAATCTTTAGCTTCTATTATTTTATGTTCTGTAATTATCTTCCAATTTAACATTCTCTCATTTAAGTTTTTTTTTTTTTTCTGGCTTATCTTTTATGGATAATTTCCTTTGAAATCTTTTCCTGAAGTGAGAAAAGTTTGTATGTTTAAAGATAGATTTTTCAGAGAAGGAAATTTCTTTGGCTGTGAAGGTACTATGACAAGTAAATAATAGAGGCTAGGATTCATATGGGGTCAGCTAGGTGGTTCAGTGCAGGAGTCAGGAGGGCCTGAATTCAAATCTCACCTCAGACACTTGACACTCACTAGCTGTGTGACCTTGGGCAAGTCACTTAACCCCAACTGCCTCATCCTGAGTCATCTCCAGTCATCCTGATGAATATCTGGTCACTGGATTCAGATGACTCTGGAGAAGTGAGGCTGGTGACCTGCAGCCCTCACTCACTCAAGACAAAGTCAAGTGCAAGTCATGTCATTACTTCTCTGATCCCATGGTCTTCTTTAGCAATGAAGGACGATCCTTTAGCAACGAAGGACAGTCACACGCAGTAGTATATGACATAGGGACAGCTAAGTAACTCAGTGGATAGAGTGCTGGGTCTGGAGTCAAGAAGACCAGAGTTCAAATCCAACCTCAGACACTAACTAGCTACATGATTCTGGGCAAATCACTTAACCTTTGTTTGTCTTACTCTGCTGGAGAAGGAAATGGCAAACCACTCTTTGTCAGGAAAATTCCATGGACAGTATAGTTTATGAGATCACAAAGAGTCAGACGTGACTGAAAACTGAACAATACCAACCAAACTATATATGACAAATATTAGCCATAATTTGCTATGAAAGAAAATGTACCATGTTCATTTCTGAAACACACATACCCTGTACGAAACAGTTTCCACATAGACTCTCCAGCTATATTCCTATTTTACTGATTCATAGGGCTTCCCTCCCAATGCCAAGTAGCCTCATTTCCATTAAGATCCTAGAGATGGACAACAGTTTACTCTCCTCTCACAGAGAAGCAGGTTTTCAGACATAAACATGTTGGAGTGGGAGAAAGATAACCTTTTTTGGGAGTGCAAAAACTTCATAGAGTTGAGATTATTATATTACTTTTGCCATATGAACCCGCTCCCCACAACCCCCATCTTCAAATAAGAACTGTTTCTTCTGCCTTTCTAACTAGACTTAAAGAATTGTATAAAACTAGCACACAAAACTGCATCTCAAAATGACTTGGAAGTCACCTACCTAATTCTCCTATCCCACTCATTTTATGAAAAAGGAAACTGAGGCCCAATGAAATGCAGTGGTGCCTAGGTCTCAGAAAATTCATACCAAAGTCCTGGACTGAGAGCTCGGTCTCCTGTCTCACAGTTACATTTCATTGTGGGTGTTCCCGATAATTATTAGGTCAGTCCAATATAGTCTTTGAAAACCACCCAGAAAATTAGAGACATAAAATATGTGGGATTTATCCTTTTTTGTTGCTACTTTAAGTAGCAAGTCTGTGTAATTTTCCTTGCCTGGGAGGCTGTTGCTTTGTATTATAAAGGGAAAGATCTAGTCGAATTGTCAAATGATTTCAATTCATTAAGACTTTATTCAATGCTTACTTTATGCCAGGCACTGGGATACACAAATGCTTTTTTCAGGTGAGGTTTTTTTTTTTTTTTTAATGTTAACTCCATGTACATAGCAGAACACAAAATGAGGATTGTACATAAAACCAGGTATCACCATTTTTATAATAACCCTTGCTTTTTGATAAGCATAGTAACATTTTTTGAAAGTAACATGTAGGATTTATCAAAAAAATGTCACAGAGATCCTTTTGGGCCAATGCTTTTGCTAATCCCCTTCCAATTAAAAGCTGAAGACAGAAAAAAAGAAAACCCTTATAAGAAATAAGCAAAGTCAAGTAAAATGAAAAATTTGGGCCATCTCTAAAAACTATATCCCTGTGCCATCTGTATGTCAGGAGGTAGATAGCATGCTTTCTTTGTCATATGCCCTTTGAAATTGTGACTGGGCCTTGGCATTGATCAGAGTTTTTAAAGTTTTCAGAGTTGGTTTTTGTTTTGGGTGGGCGTGTATACACACGTGGAGACATATATGTTCTGTCTGTGTGTGTGGAGGGAGAGAGAGTATGGCTTGGCCTTGTATGCATTATCTCCTGGGTCTGCTTTTTTATCTTGTGTTCAGTTCATACCACCCAGGATTTTCTGAAATAGTCTCTTTCACCATTTCTTACAGTGCAGTGATACTCCATTACATTAATGTACCACAGTTTTATTCATTCATTCCCCAGTTGTCTGAGGCAACAAAAGGCATCCCTTCAGAGTCTAGTTTTTTTTTTTCATTAATTTCCCCTTTAATCCCTCTTTCAAGATCAAGAAGTTTGTTATGCTTATGATTATTTCCCTCCTTGCTCCTCCTCCTCCTCCTCCCATATCTCCACTTGGCTCCCTGTCCTGTTTGCTGTACTTCCACACCACACTTTGTTTTCAAACCTCCATTGTCCGTTTCAGATAAGAAAGGTTCCTCTAGGTTTATGTCCTCTTCTCATTCGTAACAATTAAGAGAAATCATACATCTCCTTCTGGTTGCTGAAATGAATTAACTTCTCTCACTTTCTTTGGACTCTTGTGTTTGTATTTTAGAGTTTCTGTTCCACTCTGGTCTTTTGTTTTGAAGTTTCAAAACTTAAAAGTTTTGAACTATTCCATTAAAAGTTCAGGTTTTTTTCTCCTGCACAGTTATACTCTTCCTTTCAGGATACATTATTTTTGATTGTAAGCTTTTCCCTTTTGCCTCTTTTGGAATACTATATTCAAAGTTCTCCCATTTTTAGTAGGAGGTGCTGGGGTCTTATGTGAACCTAACCATAATTCCTTGGTATTTGAACTACTTCCTTCTATATATTCACAGTATTTTTTTCTTGGAGCAGGAACTTAGAATTTTGACTGTGAGATTCCTACGACTTTTCCTTTTGGGGTTCCTTTCACTAAGTACTTGGTGTCAGGTTTTTTTTTGTCCTTAGTTTGCCCTCTGGTTTTAAAAGATCTGAGAAATTTTTATTTATAATTTTTTGAAGTATAGTGTTTAGGTGTTTTTTAATCCTGTTTTTCAGAAAGTCCAATAATCTATTTTCCAGGTCAGTTGTTTTTGATATTAGATATCTTCTTTTTACTTTTTTTTTTAAATCTTTCGACTTTGTCCTAATATTTTATGTTCTCTCATGGAGTATGGAGTCATTGAGTTCTGTTTGGTCCTTTATTACTACTAGTAAGATTTCTTACTACTCTAGGGTGTTCATCTTCCAATTATTTCCTCCAAAGCTTTTACTTAATTTCTTTTTCTCGTTTCATTTTCTCTAGGTATTCTTTTAGTCTTTGTGGAAAATCAGTTTTTTTCCTTTGATTCTCTTCTTGTCTGTGTTGGTATTACTCTTTCCTTTTGGGGTATTTCTAGATTTGGGGAAAAACCTTTTTTTTTTTTAAATACTATTTGATACTCATCTCTCTAACTTTAGCCTGAATGGGAGGTTTATGCCAGGTACCACTAGGCTCTGCCTTCTGCCACCCTTTTGAATGAAGTGGTTGGCCCTGGTTGATTGGTTCCGGGTCCCTGGAGTTTTTGTGTCAACTTCCATCTCCAGGAGTTTAGCTCCTCTTGGTCTTTGAGGTTTAGAGCACTATATCTCTAGGGTTCTCATTGGAATCTCAGGATGTTAGGGATCTCAGAGACCTTGAGCCTGCACTGTCCTGGTCTGAACCCTGCAGTTTGAGCAGTGCTGCCTGACCTTGCAAGGCCCCCCCACCCAGACTTTCTCAGGGAAGCCCTCTGCCCTGGACAAAAAACCTTTCAAGTCACACATACCCTGTCTCCCTTTCCTATTGACAGTGGACTTCTGGCTGACTTTGTTTATTTATGGTGTGTAAGATATCACTGCAGTTTCACGTTTTATTTCTTGATGGTTTTTCAGTTTCTAAGTCAGTTTGGTGATACTGCAAGGTTTTGCTGGAGTAGTGAGATACATAGGCAGCCTGTTTCCATTCAGGCAGCCATTTGGGAAAGAAGTCCTAGATCGCAGACTCTTAATTCAAACTAAGACTTAGTATGTTATTACCTGAGAAATGAAAATTATTTCATTTAAGAGGAAAAAAAGGGTTTTTCAACTTAGTACAAATGTGTATTAATAATTTATTCTAGTGAATGTCACACACTGTCAGGTATGTATTGAGGATACAAGGATGAAAGCCTCTACCTTCAAGGGCTTGCACACCCATGTTGGAAGCAGACGTGCCCACATCAGTGTGCTGCAGAGTAGAATGTGACAGAGTGCTAAGTCTGTTTGAGGAAGAAATAATCCCTTTCAGCAAGGGAGAATCATCTGAAAATTCAGTTTATTCATTGACTCCTTTGCACATAGCCATAATCTAGCTCCTTTGGGCAATTCAGAGATGAAAACTGCCATAATCTATTTCATGACCTTGAAGAGCTTACATTTGCAAAAAGGTTTGAGACAAAAGAAAAATATGGAAGAGCAGAAGGAAAACGAGAGGATCAGAGATGACTTAGTTTTGAAGCATGGGGAATATTTCTTAGAGCAGAAAACACCTGAGCTGGACCTTGAAGAAAGAGTGGGATTTCAACAAATGAAAATGAGGAGAGGGTGTGTGCTCCTGGTAAAGTAGATAGCCTATATTAAAGTGGGAATATCTGGGATTGTACTAGAGACAACTGGTCTTTGTACTTTTTAAAACTAAAAACAGATGGAATGACAGATAACAGTTACTATAGATAAGAGGTATCACACTCAAGGCCCACAGCAAAGTTGCCCAACCTCCTAAATGTGCCCTGAAACAGATTAAAATATAATTGGGAAATTTTAACAAAATAAATAAAAATACAATACGATATAGATCGTGTCAGTTTGTGATTTTCTAAGTCAAAGAAGTATGTGCCTGTCAGCAAAAATCTGTTTCTACTTGAGTTTGACACCACCAATATAGATCACTTCAGAGCTATTCTCTCCAAAGGTGCAACTCCCAGCCTATGTGCTTTTTATCTAATGTGACTCTTGTCTATTTCCATAAATCCTCCATAGAAAGTGCACCTAGAATGCTCAAAGCCTAACATTCTTTCAACATTTCATAAATACTACTGCAGTGTTCAGTCTGTGCAAATCTTTTATCTCTAACTGCATAACAGCTTGCTTCCTTTTTCTATATTTATCCTTCATGATAAATAACAGTACTTTATGCTACTTTCTCCTTGTACATCATCATTGGCAACTTTCTGCAGTCTGCTTACATCCACCATGTATTTTTTTTAATTGTCTTTTGTGGCGTATAATTGTGCAGGAGAAAAAAAAAACTGAACTTTTAATGGAAATAGTGCCCTTTGTGTTTTGATTCTTGTAACAATGTAGTATTCCATGGATTGTAGCCATATTTCACTGAGTAGAAAGAGAGGGATAAAGACTGAATCTATGATTTCATGATGTAGGGAAACCCCAAATGCACAAACTGACTCTCTCAGTGCAGGTTAGCACCTTCTCTAAGGCATAACAGAGGAGCTTTTGTGACAACTTAGGATGGTTGAAAACACCATGCAGTTAGCCAAATGTGATCCTGCCCAGTCACAGCCTCCTGTTTAATTATGGTTCAACTCATTGTCTGTCTTCAGTGTCTGCCCACGGTGTATGTATTGATGGACTAATACAGCATGCAATAGTGAAATCAATCTACAACGGCTGATTTAACAAAAAACAAACCCTATTCAGAGAAGACTAGTGCTTAGATTGGTTCGTATTTCCTTGTCATTTCAGTCAGCTATCACAATCATTACACCATCACATGAACTGATATTTACATAGCTCTTTGAGTTTTTTTAAGTGTTTTGTTTACATCTCATTTGTCTCAGCAGAGGTGAGGAAGCTAATATTATTCCTGTTTGAACAGATAGAAACTTGTAGTTGTAGGACCTTCCTTGTAGTCAACATTGAAAGCAAGTTCAATATTCTTTCCACTATATCACACTCACTGCCTTTGTAGCACATACATAGTTACATTTCATGATTTTTAAGGTACTTTCTTAACAAGAAAGGAAGGGCTCCAGAGATATAAAGGATACCATCTGTGGGAGATTTGATAACAGTTGTGCCACCGCACGGCTCAGGAGACATCAGGATATAATGAGCTCTATAAGGACACTTGATTTAGAGTCAGAGGACCTAGATTTGAACCCAAGCTTTGCTGCTTAATACTTCTATGAGATGGGCAAGTCACTTAGCCTTTCTAAGACGCTTCATTTCTAGGTTCTTCACATCTCTGAGGTCTCTTCCAGATCTGAATACTATAATCCCATGGTCTTTTGTGATCTCTGTGCATGGGAATTTATACAGAGTCTAGTATAGACCAAACCATAAGATTTTCACCTATAGACACAGGCAGTATAGGAGAGCAGAGACTCAGGGAAAAATGGAAAAGTCACCCAAGTAATGAGATTTCCCCTAGTTTGCACTCCTCCCATATAGAGATTTCATCACTTTCTTGATTTTTTTCCTCTGCAGCTCACTCAGTTCCACAACCCTAGACTACAATGACCAGTTAAGAAGCATCATCAGCAAAGGTCTACACTCTCCCTGATTTTATATGCTGCTTATCTAAGCCACCTGATTGTGAGAAAGAGGCTGATGGCCTTGTTAGGGATATGGTGGCGGCTATTGCTTTCCTGGCTCTATAGCTCAGCCGCCTTGCTTTCCTTATTCTGCTGTTTCTTTTGTATCTGTTATGTGAGGTTACTCAGATTTTAAGGCTGTCAGAACAAACTTTTCAAACTTACTTTTTGCCTGAAAAAATGTAAAACTGATTCCCCAAAAAAGATCATAGGAGGATCTAGACCTGGAAGATTAAAAAAACTCTCATTTTACAGATGAGGAAACACAGTACAGTACTTGAAGGATCCACTTCTACCAGTACAGATCTTACCTATCTATTGTTTGTAAGTTACTGTGGTTTAAAAAAAAAATCCTTTTCTCCCACCCACCACTCCTAGGGTAATGAACCTTTCCCTACTTAGGCTGGTCCTCCTCTGCTGATGCTGTGCCTGGCTCTGAAGCCTTTCCATTGTTGTAGGACCTGAAAGATCTTATTCTTCTCTGGCAGAGCTTTGAAGTGAATTACCTCCACTTTGGGAAGTCTCTTAGGATGACTTTTCATAAACGTTTTTGAAAATGTATATCACAAAACATAATAATTTTTGACTTGAAAAAGTCACATTTTGAGTTTGTGATATTGTTGTTATTTAAATATGAAGTTGACGCCCCAGAAGTACAAGAGGTTAAAATCAGTTGCTTTAGAGGACCTTGAAGGAATGAATAAGCCTCAGAAAATCAGTTTTCTTATAAATCAAACTATCACCCCTGCTTGCCTTTATAGACCTCCTACCAGTATAATCCTCTCCCACTGATCTTGTGATGCAGATTTTTCATTACTCAGTCCCTTTAGAGTGTTGTCTGTCTCTTTTTCTCCCTCTATTCCAACTTACAGCAGTTCTTTTTTTAAAATTTTAATAGATTTTTATTGATCTTTTGTTTTTACATTGACTAGATTTTCTCCAATATCCCTCCTCATTCTTCCTACTAGAGAGCCATCCCTTACAACCATGAATTAAAAAAGAAAAAGAGGATGATATAAGAAAAAAATCTGCAAAAAATGATTAATGTATAGAGAGAGGATGATATATACAGTATTCCACTTCTATAAATCTTTTGCAGAAGGGTAGAGGAGGTTTCTTGCTGTATCTCTCTTTGGGGTCAAGCTTGTTCTTTATAATTTCACAACATTTATCTTTCTGGGTTGTTTTGTGATGGTTGCTCTTTACAGTGATGTAGTTATTATTTTTATTACTTTCCTGGCTCTGTTTTCTTCATTTCATATTAGTTTGTATAAGTCTTTTCCCTGCTTCTCTGTATTCATCATGCTTGCTGCTTTTTACAGGACAGTAACATTCCATTGCTTTTAATGTATCACAGTTTGTCTTAACCATTCTTCTAATGGTTAGACCCTTTTAATTTGAAAAGGCCCAATTCCTTCAGCTTTCCCATCAGGTTCCAGAAATTTAGATGCAGAACTAGAAAGGGGTTCTGAGATACCCCTGAAGGTACAATTTGAAGATTCAATTCCAGTTCTGTGCTAATAAGCCACTATGCGAACAAAATTACAGTGAAATTTATCAAAGAATCTTAGAGGTAGAAAGACCCTTAGAGGTCATCTCTAGCTTGAAGCAGGAATTCTCTCTGACAGGTGGTCATCCAGCTTCTTGAAGATATTTAATGACCTATTACCCCAAGGCAGCCAAATCTGCTCTTAGATAATTCTGATTGTTAGAAAATTTCTCATTATGTTGAACCAAAAACTACTTCCTGTAACTTCTACCCATTTTTCCTATTCCCATCCATTGGGGACAATCAGAATCAGTCTAATCCTTCCCTGTGATGGTCCCTTCAGATATTCAGAAACACAACTTATGTCATCCTTTAAGTGTTGTCTTACTTTGGCTTAATTTGAGGACAATTTGGCATTATGATCTCAGTCATAGTCTTGAAGATAAGACTGTGTGTTAATCCATGTAATTCACTGAGCCATAGGCTCTCAGTCATGGGTAGGGTGTTGGAGAGTTTCTTGTCCAACCTGTACCTGATTGTGAATCCCTTCTTCAGCATTTCCCAAAAGTAGTCAATCAGCCTTTGCTTAGATACTGCCAATCATATGAAATTCATCTCCAGATGCAGTCCAAGCATGCTTTTTTGAACAGTTCTAATTAAGAAGCTCTTCCTTATGAGACAAAAGATTTCACCACTTGTTTCTAGCCCTGCCTTCGTCTGCCAAGCAGAACAAGTCTAATCACTCTTCTGTTGGAAAAAATCCTTGGTTGGATAGAGACATTTAAAGTCACAGCTTACATACGTCCAGTTTGTCATTATCAGGGCAGGGAGGGCTTTGTAGAAGAGATGGGGTGTGATTTTAATAGATGGAGAAAGGAGAGGACAGTAAAGATTGGAACCCTGAGCCGTTGGGCATATTAGAGGTACAACCAGGAGCCAATAGTATCACATTAGCTTTGGAAGGGCCCTCAGACACAAATCCATCTCCCCTATTTTACCTAGGGCAGCTAGCTGGTACAGTGGATAGAGCACCAGTGCAGGAGTCAGGAGGACCTGAGTTCAAATCTCACCTCAGACACTTGACACTCACTAGCTGTGTGACCTTGAGCAAGTCACTTAACCTCAATTGCCTCATCCTGGATCATCTCCAGTCATCCTGATGAATATCTGGTCACTGGATTCAGATGGCTCTGGAGGAGAAGTGAGGCTGGTGACCTGCACAGCCCTCCTTCACTCAAAACAAAGTCAAGTGCAAGTCATGTTATTATTTCTCTGACGGCATGGTCTTCTTCGGTGACAAAGGACGATCACACATCCACTATTGAAACCAGTGTATTTTCTTTCTTTGTAAGGAATACCTCAGCAATAGATAAAGCTATTGAGTTCGGTAGTTTTTCAGTGATTGTTAAAAAAGCAAGGCATTTTAACAATTGGAAACCAAAAAAGTGTTACAAGAACCTCTTTGGAATAAATTGCAAAGACAATTTATTCTATAATTTACTTTCCTAAGAGAGGTTGTAAGCTGTGTTCTACTGTTTGGGAGTTGAAGTATATCTGTCTTTGTGTCTTTGGATTTGAAGAAAGGCAGTGTTGTGTCTAATGGAGAGACTTCTGAGCCCACATCTGTAAAATGAAACCATTTGGACAAAGGTGATTTTTATCTGATATTCTGTGATTTAGATTCTAAAATTTTGTTTTAAGGTCTTTATCAACTCTTAACATTCTGTTTTAACATTGTATTATGAAGTTCCTTCTAATGTTAAGACCCTGTAGTCCTGAAATTGTGTTTAACAAATTACATTTTAATCATCCTGTTCCTGATTTCAGTTGAGCCATACTAGCTTGAATTTTAAATTGTAGCTCCTATCTAAAACCTGACCCAATCAGCATGTAAAATATTAAAATATTTTGTGTGCCACTGCAAGAGATTATTTAAGAGATTGTGATGGGGTCATGCATCCAGGGGAAATGCTGCCCATGTGACAGTCTTGGAACGTTGATCACCTATCTGGCAGGAGGTGGGATGGCACGTTTCATCTGTTGTCCTCTGGACTTATGGTTTATCACTGCATTGATCAGAGTTCTAAAGTATTTAAAAGTTTTTCACTCTAGTGTTGTCATTGTATAAATTGTTCTGGTTTTGCTCACTTTACTATACATCAGTTCATACAGGCCACAATTTCCATTTGAAACTGCCCCTTTCTTCGTTTGTTATGGTACAGTAATATTCTATTACATTTATATATCCATTACTCAACTGATGTGCAAGTGTTTTGTTCTTGGCTACTTTAAAAAAGGAGCTGCTATAAATATTTCTATACATAAAGTTCCTTTTCCTTTTTCTGCAATCTCCTTGTAGTTTGACCTAGTAATATTATAGGCTGGGTCAAAAGGTATGCATGGTAGAATAACTTTTTTGAGATAAATTCCAAATTGTTTTCCAGAATGGCTGAATCAACTAACACCCCCATCAAGAATACACAAAATGTTCCAGTTTTGTCTCAGCCCCTCCAAAAGTTGTCATTCACCTCTTTTGTCATCTTTGTCAGTCTGAAAAGTGTAAAATGGGATTTGGAGGTTGTATTTAGTTACATTTCTCGAATTTTTTTAGTAATTTAGGGCACTTTTTCAGTATGGTTGTTGATGGCTTAGATTTTTCTTTGAAAATTAACCTATTCGTAACTTTTGACTATCTATTGGTGGTGAGTAGCTCTTTGTCTTACAAATTTGAATCAATCCCTTATGTATCGTGGGTATGAGAGTTTGTCAGAGAAACTGGTTGCAAAGATTTCTTTTCCTAGTTGACCTTTCCCTTCTAATTTTCACTAAATCAGTCAACAAGCCAATGAGTACTACCTTGTGCCAGGAACTGTGCTAAGTGTGGATGAGTACATTACATTTGTGCAAAAACTTGAAATCTTATATAATAGAAGTTGTCCCTTTTATCATTTGTGATCCTCGCTGTCTCTTGTTTGGTCATGAACTCTTTCGTTATCCATAAATCCTGTATGTATCTTGATGGGAAGATTCCCAGGTATTTTGTACTGTCTGTTGTTATTTGGAATGGACTTTTTCCATCTCTCCCTACTGAATGTTGTTGGTAACATACAGAAATGCATTTGATTGGTGTAAGTTTATTTTATATCATGCTATTTTGCTGAAGTTGTTCATTATTTTGACTAGTTTTTTAGTTGGTTCTTTAAGGAAACCATCGTATTACCTGCAAAAAGTGATAGTTTTATTTCTTCTTTGCTTGTACTAATCCCTTTAATTTTTTTCTTATTATAAGTAGCATTTCTAGTGTAATATTGAATAGTGATGGTTGTAATGTACGTCCTTGCTTTATTCTGATTGTATTGGTGAAGTTTCTAGCTTATTGCCATTACAGATAATGCTGACTCTTGGTTTTAGATAAAGGGAAAGATCCATTTACTGTATGCTTTCTAGTGTTTTTAATAGAAAAGAATGTTGTATTTTATTAATGGTCTTTTCTGCAGCTGTTAATAATTCTATAATTTTTGCTTTTTTTCTGTTAATAGAGTCATTTGTGCTTATACTTTTCCTAATATTGAGCCAGCCCTACATTCCTGGTATAAATCCAGATTAGTTGTAGTGCATAATATATTGCAGTAATCTCATTGATAGATTGCTATTTAAAAAAATTTTAAGCACATATTCCTCGGGGAAATTGGTCTGCAGTTTTTTATTGTCCCTGACTTAGGTATCAGGACCATATCAGTGTCAGAAAAGGAATTTGTTTGTATCCCTTCTTTGCCCACTTTTTCAAAGAGCTTGTGTAATATTGGAATTAATTGTTTTTTAAATGTTTGGTAGAATATGCTTGTAAATCAATCTGGTCCCGGTTATTTTTTCTCTTTGAGAGTTCAATTATATTGTCAGATTTGTTTTTCTAAGATAAAGCTAGTTAAATATTTTATTTCCTATTTTGTTAATCAGAGAAATTTGTATGTTTGTAAATATTCATCCATATTATTTAGACTGTTTTATTAACATAGTTGAGTGAAAGACCTATCAATTTTTTATTTCTTCATTTGTTGTGAGTTTACCTATTTAATTTTAGATGACTAGTAATTTAGTTATCTTTTATTAAACCAAATTACTTAATAATTTATCTGTTTTGTTATTTCGTTTTTCAAAAAACCAGCTTCTTTTGATATTAATTTAGTAGGTTTTTACTTTAAATTTTGTTAATCTTTCCTTTGATTTATCAGAGTTTGGTGGTTTTTAGTTTATTGGCCTGATTTTTTTAGTTGCATGCCCAATTCTTTGATCACCCCTTCCCCACCTCCTCAATCCCCTCAATGTAATCATTTGTAAATTATAAATTTTCCCTTAAGTACTGCTTTGACTACATCCCACAAATTTTGGAAGGTTTGTCTTACTTCTACCATTATCTTTAATGAAATTGTTGATTATATCTATAATTTATTCTTTGACTCACCCATTATTTAGGATGAAGTTATTTAGTTTCCAATTAATTTATAATCTATGCTCCAAAGGCAGTTTATTGAATGTAATGTTATTGCATCATGTTTTAAAAATGCACTTAACATTTCTGCTTTTTTGCATTTGTTTGTGATATTTTTATGCCTTATGGTCAATTTCTATGAAAGTGCACAATTGAGAAATTAGGTATATTCTTTTTTTATTGCCATTCAGTATTTTCCAGAGGTCTGTCATACCCAGCTTTTTTTAAAAAAAAAAATCTGTCTCCTTAATTTATTCCTTGTTTTATGGTTTGATTTATCTAGTTCTGAGAAGGGTGAATTTTGAGGTTTCCCTACTATTTCTTCCTGTAACTCATTTAACTTCTCCTTTAAGAATTTAGCTACTATACCATTTGGTATACATATATTCAGTATTCATCATAATTCATTTTCTGTGGTACCTTTTAGCAAAATGTAGTTTCCCTATTTAACCCTTTTAATTAGGTCTATTTTTGCTTTTACTTTGTCTTGAAATTGAGGGCTACTCTTGCCTTTTCTCTTTTTTAAACTTCAGCTGAAGCTTAATAGAATTTGCTCAGGTCTTTTATTTTAACTCTGTGTAGAGCCTTCTGTTTTAAGTGTGTTTCTTGTATTTCGGTTTTTAATCCAGTCTTCTAACCTCTTATATTTTATGGGTGAGTTTATCTGATGCATGATCGTGGTTATGATAGCTACCTGGGTGTTTCTCTCCATCCTAGTCTCTTAGTACTTTCCCTTCTTTTTTTTCTCCTGTCCCCCCTTTAAGGGTTTTGCTTCTGATACTCTCCCTTAATCTACCTTTCTTTTTAACCTCTTTTCCCTCCTACTTTTCTATTGGATAAGATGAATTTCTGTACCCATCTATGTGTTTATGTGTATTCTTCCCTCCTTTAACCAGTTCAAATGAAAGTGAGGTTCGTGTTTTTGCTTGCTGTCTACCCCTCCCCTTGTTCATTTATGTAAGATAATTTTCCTTAATCTCCTTACCTCTTCCCTCCCTTCCCCTAGTACATTCCTCTTCCCAACCCTTCCATTATTATTTTGAGATCATTCAAACTTAATAAAAATCTCACCCAGGCCTTCTCTATAATTTAACTCCCTCTAAGACTCTTGGTGATGATATAAAGTTATAAGGGATTACATTATCATATCCCCAAATTAGAAAGTAAATAGTTTAACATTGTTTAGTCTCTTATGATTTCTCTCTCATGTTTACCTTTTTTATGCTTCTCGTTATATATTTGAATGTCATATTTCTATTAAGCTCTGATCTTTTCATTACTCCCTGAGATGGTAAGCAATGAGATATAGGTTGTACATATGCAATCATGTAAAACATTTCTATATTAGTCATTTTGTATAAGAAGACTGAAATATTTTTTAAAGTGAAAAATAGCTTGTTTCAGTCTTTATTCAGACAATATTAGTTCTTTCTCGGTAGGTTGGATAGCATGCTCCATTACTAGTCCTTTCGGATTGATTGTCTTAGCTATTCTGTTATTCACAGTTCATCATACAATATTGCTGTTACTGTATACAATAATCTCCTCATTCTGCTCACTTCACTTTGCATCAGTTCATATAAACCTTTCCAGGTTTTTCCAAAGTCATTCTGCTTGTCATTTGTTGTAGCATAATTATATACCATCACAGTCATATGCAATAGCTTTTTTAAAGCCATTTCCCCACTTGATAGGTGTCCTCTCAGATCTCTATTTCTTAGTTGCCTCAAAAAGCAGCTGTAAATATTTCTGAGAAAATAGGTCCTTTTTTTTTTTTTTTTTTAATGTTTTTATGTTATAGACTAGCAAAGATAATGCTGGATCAAAGGGTATGCACAGTTTTATCGCCCTTTGGGCATAGTTTCAAATTGCTTTCCAGAATGGTTGTATCAGTTCATAACTCTACCAACAGTGTGTTAGTGTCCCAGTTTTTCTATATCCCTTCCAACATTTATCATTTCTCTTTTTTGTCATATTAGCCAGTCCGATAGGTGTGAGGCAGTCCCTCAGAGCTCTTTTAATTTGCATTTCTCTAATCAGTAGTGATATAGAGCACTTTTTCATATGACTATTGAGAGCATTGATTTCTTTGTCAGAAAGTTGCCTATTCATATCTTTTGACCATTTGTCAATTGTGAAATTATTTTTACAAATTTGACTCAGTTCTCTGTATATTTAAGAAATGAATCCTTTATATGATAAACTTGTTTAGAATTTTTACTCCCCTCAGTTTTCTGTATTTCCTTTCATTTTGGTTGCATTTGTTTTGTTTGTACAAAAACTTTTAATTTTATATAATCATAATTATGTATTTTACATTTTTAATGCTATCTATATTTTCTTTGGTCCTAAATTCTTCCCTTATCCATAGATTATCCATAGATCAGACAAAGAAACTATTCCACATTTTCCTAATTTGCTTATACCATAAGCATTTATGTGTAAATCACGTACCCATTTTGACCTTATTTTGGTATATTGTGTGAAGCGTTGGTCTGAACAAGCCATTCCCACATTTATTTGGCCTACCACCTCCTTTACAAAAAAAGAATTTATTCAGAGCTCCCCTGGAAATATTTAAGGCTTTTATGGAGGAATGCTGGTAGAGCTAGGAAAAAATGCTTCCTCTCACCCTACCATCTTGATTCCACCTCTTTGGCTTTAAAAGATGATACTTTTGTTTCCTCTTGGGTTTTGCTCACCACATCTCTTAGCACATACACCTAGACTTATATGGTACTGCCTATGACTTCTTGGTACTTGAACTCTTTCTTTTATGACAGTTTGAATTTCTTTTTTTTCCTTTGACCTGTAAGCTCAGGATTTAGGCTATAATCCTGGAAACATTCTTTTGGGAGTTTCAGGAAGTAATCAGTGGATTCTTTTGTAATTTGTACCAGTTACTGGTACTAAGATATCTTAAGTTTTCAGTTAGGACTTTTAGAGTTATGGTACTCAAGTTTTTTTGCAGGGCGGAGGGGCAGTCCATGATCTTCAGGTAATGTGATGATTCTTGGATACCTATTTTTGCTAGACCTATTTCCAGTTTAGTTGGGTTTTTTATACAACATGCACCTTACAATTTATTTCAATCTTACGATTTTATTTGAATATTTCTTGTTTTCTCATGAAGTAACTTTGTATTTTGCCCATTCTAATTTTCAAGTTGTTCAATTCTCGACTAAGGTTTGTCACTATCTGTTTATGTTACTCATTCTTACCTTTTTTTTTCCTTCTTATCCACTTTGTATTTCATTTCCTCTGGATATTATCCTAGTCCTTGTAACCAGGACTTTTTTTCTTTTAGATTTACTCCCCTCTTCTGGCTTTAGTGCTTAGTCTTCTCTCAGTCCAAGGTATTTCTTCATTATGTTTTATTGTTTTTTTCTGTGTATTCATATCTCTAGCCTCAGTTTCTAGAGATGTGAGTTTGTGCTTGGATCATAATACATCTGGTTGGTATGAAAACCCCGAACTATTTGGCTGTGCCTCCTGTTGTGGTTAAGGCCCAGGCTGTTGGGTGCTAGTTTGGGCATAGGCTGTGTGTTTTCTGGGATCAGTGAAGGCTGCCTTGGTGCCATTCCAATCTCACCTCCTGCCTCTGATGGGGATAAGTCCCCTGAGTTGTTCCTAACCATGTTGGAAACTGTCCATAGGAATAAGACCCTGAATCCTTTGAAAGTGCAGTCTAATCTGGTACTCTCACAGAGAATAGGGATGAAGCCCTTGAGTCAACATTGCCTCACTGTGCTGGGTGCTGTGAGACTAGGTTATTTGCACTTTGCCTTCCAATTACCCTGGCTTATACCCTGGTATGGGGAGGTGGTGGGTGGGTGGTAGGGAGGATAGGTCTTTAACAAAAGAGGATTCCCAAACATTCCTGAGGATAAGGCCACGACCTAATGGACAGACAATAAAATGGTAACACAAAAGTCAAGAGAAACATGGGAATGTCTACATAGTCAATGATTTGGAGGAGATTGGAGGAGAAAGAATGAATTATTTATGTGCTAATAGGGAAGAAATATACCCTTTCCTATCCCTATCTTTGAGTCTTATAAAGAAAAGTAAATAGGACTGTCAGAGGATCTAGGGTGCTTTTAGTGTTTTCTTGATCTTAGTTATAACTCTTTCCATTATACCTAGCTGCTTCTTGGGACTTTCATCATAGCTTTTGGGGCTAGATAGAGTAAGAAATATGGAAGACTTTTCAATAAACTTTGACCTCAGAAACATAGAATGTTAGAGCTAAAAGAGACCTTGGAGATCATCTCATCTAAATCCCTCATTTTATACATGAGGAAACTGAGGCACAAAGAAGTGAGCAGAGCCACAGCTTGAATCCAAGTCTTCTGAGTCTCAAATCTAGTACTCTTTCTGCTGTATCACAGTTGCCTCTATTTGGAAGAATCATTTAAAATACAATATGAAGCAATGGAGGTAGGTGGTAAGATTCCATCTAGGTTAACTTAATCCATTGTCTAGCTTTCTCTTCTTTCATTTGATACCTGTTATCCACAGTTCCTATATATCCCCACTAAAGCTTTTTGCTCAGATCGGCATCAGCGTGATTCTATCTAAATAGGAGTATTTAAGTTCTAATAATTTGAGCATTCCTGTTGTCTTAGAGTGATGCAATTTACATTTTAAAATATCCTCTAAGATTTGGAAAAAGGACTGTAGTATCTTTTCCTTGTCAACACTGTAAGGCAATGAGATAGGTTTTTGAATTTTTATCTTGGCTGCTCAGGAAACTTAGTCCATATTTATATACATTGTCTAACTTTTCACATAGTAGCTTAACCCTGGGCAAGTCAGTTGGCTTTTCAATGAGATTGACTAAAGTTATCCAACACTGCCAGAGAAACCAGATTAAGATGTAATTGAGAAATATTTAACAAGATAAGTAAAAATATATAAAACATGGATATTACAAATTGAAAAACTAAGCCAGTATTTGGCTAGCAGGATACTCTTATACAAATCATTAGCTCCTGTTTCTGTTTGAAACCACTATTCTAGACAACAAAATAATAGGTTCTGTTACAGTCCAAGTCCAGTTTAAGCTGCTATGTATGTCTCTGGGCATTTGTGTGTGTCACATTCTGATGTGTCAGATGATTTGGAAACCCTGTGCCAAATGACTTTTAAAGGATAAGGATGAAATCCATTTTATTTAAAACCTTGTCAAATCAATTCTCTCTATGCCTCAGTTTCTTCATAGGAGTTATTTCTTGTACGTGCTTCAGTCAGTCAAAAAGCATTTATGAAGCGTTTGCTGTGTACCAAGCACTGTGCCGGGTGCCACAAATGAAAGTATAAAAGAGCTTTTGTTCTAATGGGGAGACAACAAATATTTACAAAAATATATGCAATGTAAATAAATGCGAATCTGTGCTAAGCAGTTAAAATACAAGGAGGTTTAGGAGGAAGAGCACCAGCAATGGGAACATTGGGGAAAGCTTCATACCAGAGATAGTGCTTGAGCTTAATCTGGCTTCCTGAGGGAAGAGGGCGACCACTGGGTGTGGGGAAGGAGGCAGTGCATTCCAGCCCTGTAGGACGGCCAGGGCAAAGACCAATAAGGAGGGAAGTTTGGCTGGAATGGGTAGGAGAGTAATTTGCAGTGAAGCTGAGAAGATAGAGGGAAAACAGGTGAAGTGAGTTTATCCTAGAGACAATTAGGAAGTCCTCTGGAGTGGATTGCATAGGAGATTCACATGGTCTGATTGGTGTGTGATAGCTTTTCAAATTTATCTGGCCTTTAGTTTATAGGAACGTAGGATTTAGAGTTGAAAGAGAACCTTTGAGATCATCCTCTCTAATTCATTCATTTTACAAATAAGAAATAAGTCCCAGAGAAGAAATGACTTAGCAACGTCTTTCCTAAAATTGGAAGAAAAATGGGCTTCCAGAATTGACCTGATTATTGGGCTCTGACCAGTGCTTTTGAACATCTGTGTTTCCTCGTCTGCTAAGACATAATGAGTCTTTATTGATGCCAGATATGAAGCATACTGTTTAAATAAGGATGTTTGAGGTAGAAGAGAGAAGGCAGGAGTCTTAGAGGTAATACAATATCCACATATCACATAAAAAGAAGTATGTCTGTCTGTCTTTGATCTCAGCTCTGTTCTACATTAATTACAGTTAAAAGAAACCCATGAGCTAGTCATGGGAAACTGTGCAGGCACTTACTAGGTCTTCGCTAAATGGTGTTTACTTTGAATCAGCCCTTTACTTCTGATGCTAATATTGCATGGTGAAGAGGGGAGGGGGGCATCCTGTCAAGGAAAAGTCTGGGGCGCAATGAGGTAGGATGGTAGGTAGCAGGGAGGGGTAAGCTACAACGGTTATAACCAGACTTTTATTTGCAGTCTGACGGACATTGAAGGAGTTTTGTACCATTCTGATGTCCTTAACTAAACAATAGTATGTACTATGGTTAGAAGACAGGGACTGTGTTTTATCTAAACTGAGTGTATCCTCCAGCATCCTACACAGAATTTTTCACACAGTGGATGCTTAATAAATGTTTGAATTAAATAGTGGTAAGAATACGATATTTGATTTCCGAGGCTCTGAGTCTAAATCCTTAGATGTCATTTCAACCTGATTATTTTACAGAGAAGGAAATTGAAAACTAGAGAAACTGTAAACTAATTGTAACCAAGGTCACACAGGTTACATAGCCAGGACTTGAATCCATATCTAGCATTCTTTCTGCAGCAACACATTTCTCCCCTAAGATTTTGCTGTATCCAAGATGATATCATTTCCCCTCCATTGTGGGCAAAACAAAATTAGGAAGTTGTACCAGGTGATCCTTAAGGACTCTTCTGACTCTAAATCCTGTGGTCTTATGAAATAAATTGAATTAAGCCAAAATAAATCTACAATGTTCAAAAAATTAGTGACTTAATCAGTGTAAGTTTACTTTCTACTAATATAGTGGCTTGTCCATAACTCGACAAATGGTCTTACTGGGTTTGGGTGATGAAAAATACTGTTATTTAGTATCTAGCTCTTTGATTGTATGGATTAGGAAGAGAGTGCTATACAGAAGAAAGAATCCTGGATGTGGTATCCAGGAACCTAGATTCGGACCTTGACTGTAACTTCTTATATGTTTGTCCTTATCAAATTCTTTAAACTTCTTGGCCTCTATTTCTTCTTTTGTAAAATCATGTTTTTGGACTGTATGGCCTTTGATGTTGCTACCATCCCTAAATCTATTATTTTATGATTCTGTGAATAGACTGGACTTGTCCTCAAAGCCTGCTTTAGTTTGGCAGATCTTAGGCTCATTGGGCTTAGCTTCCTAAGACTCAAAGCCATTTTCACACTATTTAAGATGAGTCATTGAAGGAGAATTTGATGGAGGTTGTACTTTCACATGTTAATTGCTATTACTGTAACTCCCACCTCCCATAAGATGATTTTCCCCCAAGGCTTTGGTACATGAGGAAGTGTGCCTTCTTCCTCAAGTACTAGTCTTTATAAGAGTGCAGACAGGTAGACCAGCAGAGCTACTCCAACAGTTTCATGAGTCATCTGGGACCAGACTTCATAATAACATACTAATAGTCCTGCTAATACAATCATGCCATAATTCTTTGGTTCCTGACCTATAAGTAAACGTAGATTGGCAGAATTCTTATCCATAGGTTTGTGTACAGCCACAAATATACAGTCCCAACTTTCTGGGCTATGCTTGGATAGACTGGTTTAGAGGGAGGCACAGAAATTTACAAATAATATTTATGTAGGACAGGGTCCCAATTTCAGAATTGTTTTTTGTCTTTTTATCTCAGCATCTATCTTGGATTTCTCAGGTGCTTAATAAATTGAATTGAGTTGAGGAAGACTTCCCTCGGTCACATCATTCTGCTCAGACTTGCTCCTTGATATTTGTGTTACTGAGATACACAGACACAAGAGTGCAGATCATCAGTGTCAGAAGTACCTAGGTGCTGATAGATGATGTTAAATGCTTCCAGTGGGGGCATTACATCTGATAAGAACATGCCTTAAATAGGACTGCCTATGTAATTCCTACCATGTGCCCATATATTCATTTAAAAGCATTTTTTCTGCTTCCCATTGCTTGATGAACAGTGCCTTTCACCAAGTTCACATGGACTTGTTTACTTATTGTAAGTCAGCCAGCAAGCATGTATTAAGTGCTTACTGTGTGCCAGGCACTGTGCTGAGCACTGAGGATGCAAAGAAAGGCAAGCACATCCACAGTTTCTATCCTTAGAGACCTCACAGGTTAGTGGAAAACATGGCAAACAACTATGCATATATAGGATAGAGAGAATAGATAGAAGGTCAAAGGGAATCTTGGGTGAAGTCACCCAAGATTCTTAAAAGGAAGTCACACGCTGTAGAGAAGATAGAGAAAGATCTTCTGCAGAAGGTGGGATTTGAACTATCTTAAAAGAAGCTAGGGAAGCAAATAAACAAGGGTGAGAGCATCTCAGGTATGATGGATAGCCAGTAAAAAGACAGTGACAAGATGAATATTGTCTGTGAAAAACTAGAAAGCAGGTGTTATTGAATCATATAATATGTAGGGGGGAGGGCAAGACCAGAAAAGTAGTAAGAGACTAGGTTGCGAAGAGCTTTAAACACCAAACCATATATTCTGTCTGATCCTGGAGGCAATAGGGAACCATTGGAGTTGGGGTTATGGGTGTGAATTACCTGGTTAGACTTTACACTTTCAGAAGAATCCTGGTAGCAGAATGAAGGATGGATTGGAGTGGGGAGGAATTGAAAACAAGGAGACATGAAAAATAGATTTCCACATTAGCCATTTCCAAGATGGAGTAAAAGGAAGAAAAAGAAATAGAAGTAGTGCTGAATTAAAGAGTTTGGTCAGTTTAATAACTTTTTGGATAGGTTTAAACTGCTTTCCAGATGGTTGGACTAGTTCACACCTTCACCCAATTTATGCTTGGAACTGCACTCTGATTCCATCATCATTTCTGTATTGAGAGGTGGCTAGCATGTTACATCACAAGTACTTTAAAATGGTTGTTGGTCATTGTGTTGATCAGTTATTGAGTCTCTCAGATTTATTATCTTTATAATACTGCTATATAAATTTAGATTTAATTGAGAGGATAAGTGGAGGCAGAAAATATATCCAGTTTTGTCAAAGGAGTGGAGTATTGCTGAGAGGGGAAAGATACATACAGGATAGAAATTAGCTGTGCTAGTGCAATCAAGCAGGGAAAGAACCAGTAGATAGGAAGAGATTGAGGTGATGATGATGATGATTGATGATGATCTTGTTATTGTTGATGATTAGAGAGACACGGATGGGATCAGTCTGCCAAAGAAGATGGCCACCTGTCTACGCATCCCCCTCAAGAAGTTGCCTTAGCAAGGAGAAAGGCTACCTCTTCATAAGATGTAGGGGTGAAGGAGGGGAAGTTAGTTTTTGGGGAAGGTTTCCTGTAGAAGGTGAGATTTTAGTTGGGACTTGAAGAAAGTCTGGGAAGTCAGGAGATAGAGATGAGAAGGGAAAGCATTCTAGGCCTAGGGAATAGCTGGAGAAAATATCCAGAGCCAAGAGAATAGAGTATTTTGTTCATGAAACAGCAAGGAGACCACAGTGTTATAGACTGAAGAGTATGTGGGGGGATACAAAATATAAGAAGACTGGAGCGGTGAGAGGCAGCTAGATGATAGAGCTTTGAATGCCAAACAGAGGATATTGCATTTGATCTTGGAGGCATAGAGAGCCACAGGAGTGTATTTTGTATGAGGGTGACATGGTCAGACTTGTGGCTTTAGGTGATCACTTTGTGGCTGAATGGAGGATGGACTGGAGTGGGGAGAGACTTGTGGCAGGCTGACCCACCAGCTTGCTATTGCAGTAGTTCGATCATGAAATCATGGAGGCCTGCACTGGGGTGTTTCTAGTGTCAGAGGACAAAAGGTAGCATATTTGAGAGATGTTGAAAAGGTGAAATCAACAAGCTTTGGCAACAGATTGGGGGGCGCCAGGGAGTGGAAGGGTGAGAGACAGTGAGCGGTCAAGAATGACACCAGGTAAGCCTGTGTGACTGGGAGGATGGTGGTGCCCTCAAAAGTGTGAAAGGGGGAAGGATTTGGGGGAAAGATAATGAGCTTGATTTGGGATGTGTTCAAGATATATATTGGATATGCACTTCAAGATGTCTGAAAGGATGTTGGAGATGTGAGAATGAAGTCAGCAGAGAGGTTAGATTAGGATAGGTAGATTTGAGAATCATCAGCAAAGAGATGGCAATTAAATAGTAGACACTGATAAGATCACTAATTAAAGTAGTGTAGAGGAAGAAGAGGGCCCATGACAGAACCCTATGGGTCATAATCTGGAAGAGGATCCAACTAAGGAAGCTGGGAAGAAGCAGTTAGATAGGTAGGACAAGAACCAGGAGAGAAAAGTATCCCCCAAACCTAAAGAATACAAAGTATTAAGGAGGGGGAGTGATCAATTCACCTAGCCCTAAATCCCTGCCTATTACTGTATAGGACACCACCATCCTCCCAGTCCCTCAGGCTCCCAACCTAGGAGTCATGCTGGATTTCTCATTTTCTCTCATTCAACCCCTATTTTTTGCAGCCTCCCTGAATACATCCTCTTCTCTCTTCTGATACTGTGAGGATAGACCCTTATCCCCTCACACCTGGATTCTTGTAGTAATCTTCTGAGGGGTCTGCCTGCCTCAAGTCTCTGCACTCCATCCTACATTTAATCACACTAAAGTGGTTTTTCTAAAGCAGAGGTCCAGTCATGGCAGTCCCCTACTGAATAAGCTCCCGTGTGCTTAGATCCTATGGTCTCTTGGATCAAATACAAAACCCTCTGGTTGGCGTTTGGAGCCCTCCAAAACCTAGACCCCTCTTATATTTTTAGTCTTCTTACACCTCCCCCATTGACATGCATTCTCTGATCCAGTCATACTGCATCCTTACTGTTGAACAAGAGATTCCATATCTCTTAACTCCAGGCATTTTCTCTGGCTCTTCCCGGTGCCTGGCACACTTGCCCTCTTCTGTATTCTCCACCTATTTACCTCTCTGGCTTCTTTAAGTCCCAATTAAAATGCCACCTACAGGAAGCCTTCCTCAATCCCTTTAATAATAGGGCCTCCCCTCTGTTAATATTCTCCTGTGCATCATATATATCATAGATATACATATATGTGACATATAGCTGGCTCTGTTTATATTTGCGTGCATGTTGAGATTTTAAGCTCTTGGATGGAAGGAGCTATCTTTTGCTCTTTATACATCCCCAGTGCTTAGCAAGGTGCCTGTCACATATTGGTTCACAAATGTTTATTAACTGATGGATCAGCAGTGTCACAGGCTACAGAGAAGTCAAGACTGAGGACAGAGAAAAGATCACTGGATTTGGCAATTAAGAGATCATTGACCACTTTGGAGGGAACTGTTTTAGTTCAGTTTCAATCCAAGATGACTTGTAGGGGATTAAGAAAAGAACTAGAGTAGAGGTCACAGTTTTATCACAAAATACAGCAGAGATGGAGGACAGTAGTTAGCTGGCATAAAAAGATCAAGTACATGTTTTTTGAGGCTAGGGGAGCATGGATGTGTTTCTAGGCATTAGGAAGGAGCTAGTAGACAGGAAGAGACTGAAAATAAGTGATAGAGTGGGAATGACAGGGGGCAATGTTTTGGAGGAGATAGGATAGAATGGATTGACATATACAGATAGAAGAGCTTGTCTCGGTTAGAATAAGGACTCTTCTTGGTCTGAAACAGATGTGGAGGAGATAGCGGGAGAAGCCATCTGAATGACTCTGAATTGAGGAAGAGGGAGCTCTTAGGGAATGGCCTGGATTGTTTTCTGTAAAATATGAGGCAAAATTCTCAGCTGAGAGGATGAGGAGGGGTAACCATGGGAAAGTTTGAGGAAGAATAAAAAGATTTGGAAGAGAGACTGTGAAGGGTGGGATAATGAGTTTATAAAGGAAGTGTAGGATTGCCTTGCAGAAGTGAGGATCCAGTTGTGATTTTGTAACATACTAATTACCACTTATTTAAGGATGATTCTTTCATAAATCAGCTGTTAATCCAGGCCTGCACAGGCTCGCAGATGTTTTCCTCTACATTTTTCAGGGCTGCCTGAGATCTTTGACATGCTGTAAGTGACCCTTGGGTTTACAAGGTTTGCAGGCTGGCATTAACCTTTCTCTCAAATTTCCATCTTACATTTCCAGCTCTTTGCTGGATATTTCTCCCTGTATGTCCAGATGCACCTCAAATTCAAGAAAACATCAAAAACAAATTTCTTTTCTAATTTAAACCACTTTCTCCTCCTAGTTATCTTTTGAGGCTATATCCTTAATCTCCTAATCTTGTAATCATAAATTCATCTTTAAATTCCTCCTCCCTCACCCCTCTAACCTAATCCTTTCCATTCTGACTCCAAAATATATCCTCTCTGTTCCAGTGGTCTTATAGTAGTAGTTTGAACCCTTATTGCTTGGACTATTGTAATAACCTTAATGAAGGGTCTTCTTGTCTTCAAGCTTTACCCCTCCAGTTCATCCTTTAGCCATTGCTTGAGTAATTTCCTACAAATTTGACTATAGCACTATTCTCTGGTGCTACAGAAAGTCAAATCAGAACAAGATGTAGGGGAAAAGATAATGAAGTCAGTTTTAAACATGTTGAGGTCAAATATATTGGATGGCAGTAGGATATATAAGTTGTAATATCCTTAAGGAAATTGAAGAAACAGGTCCAGAGTCAAGAGGTCAATACTGTAGATAAAATTTGGGGAATTGTCTACATAAAAGCAGAAGCAAAAGTAAAAGCTGAAGCTGTAGGAATTAGTGAAATTACTAATAGAGATAATACAGAGAGAAGAGAAGGGGAAGTAGAGATGGGTGAGAATGAGCTAATGAAAGAGATAGATGAAAGTGGTCAGCAGTTCAGGATATAAAAATAATGAACAGAATACAACTGAAGGTTAGGAGGCTCTAGATATAATCTTCCATTTTCTTAAGGGCAACTTTAGACATTTCTTTTTCCTTGTGACACAGTATTTCTCTCTTTAAAATATAGATGTTATCACTTGTTCCTGCTTATTTCACTTATATCTTAGGAAGATAAAATTATGTTTAAAAAGAAGGGATGGTGTAGAGAGGTAGGAGAAAGGTGTCTGAAACTGAGGGAGGAGACCATATGCAGTGATATGGTCAAAAGATGCCTGGAAGTCAAGGAGGATGAGGACTGAAAGAAAAGAACATTGGCTCTGATGAGAAAGTTATCAGTGACTTAAAAATGAGCAGTTTCAGTAACATGGTGGGGGCAGAGTTGAGGAAAAAGTAGGTATTGATGTAGTTGAGGTGCATTGGGTGTAGTTTAGCAGTAAATCCAGGAGGCATATTCTTTGGCAGATGAGAAGGAACCATTTGCACTGGAGGTTGAAGATGCTTAAAAAAGAAGATAACTATGTGAGAAAAATGGAATGATAACAAGATCAAAGACTTTTATTTATTCTCTTTTCTAAATTTATTCATTATTTATTTTGGTGTGGTATGTTTTTTGAGTGCTGAGTTCTGTACCTCCTGCCTTCACCTCCCCCATCTATTGAGAAGGCAAGAAATGTGGTAGCACTTATACATGTGAAGTTGTGCAGAACATATATTCATATTAGCCATGTTGCAAAAAAAAGAAAAAAATGGCAAGAGAAGGAAAGTGAAAAAATATATGCTGCAGTCTGTACTCAGACTCTATCAGTTCTGTCGCCAGAGGTGGATGAGCATTTTTCATCATGTTTTACAGAATTGACTTGGATGATGGTATTGATGGAAGTATTTAAGCCTTTCACAGTCTATCATAGTTACAATATTGCTGTTACTGTGTATAATGTTCCTCTGGTTCTGCTCAGTTCACTCTGCATCAGTTCATCTAAGTCTTGAAAGGTTTTTCTGAAACCATTCTATTCATCATTTCAGGACTTTTAGGAAAATAGAGTAAGCTGAACCAGAGGCGCAGAGGTGGAGAGATTAGTCTTACTATGTAGTAGGGATATCCTCGTCTGTAACTGAAGGAGAGGATGAAGGAAAAGGTGCTGCTTCTAAGTTTTCAAGACTAGAGCAGGGGAACTAAGGATATTCCTGTCAGGAGTCCTCTGGCTTCTTAATGAAAGTCATTTGCTCTCAATATGATTAGTGAAGTAGTGGTGAAAAGAGAAAGGATTTGGAGTAATAATCATTGGAAATAAAGTGAAGTGTCATTAGTAATAGGGAGAGAGAGAGAGAGAAAGAGAGAGACTTAGCCTGTGATTTCTTTGGCATAAGGAGCAGGGTAGCAACTTTGAAAATCAGTCTGTGTAACTTACCAGGATCACCATAAGTGACACAAGACAGTGTGTGTTAGAGGCAAAATTGAACTCAAGTCCTACTGCTTTGAAACTGATATTACATACATATACATATATTTTTATATATATATATATATATATATATATATATATATATATATATATATATATATATATATATATATATATATCTCCTACCATAAGCTGTCTCTCCTAACATGTCAATAAAAGTAGAGTATATGTCTTATCCTTTAGGCTTTTTTTGAGGACATTGTGATTTTTGTATCTTCGTGTCTCCTACCATAAGACTCAGTGCCTTGAATATGTCTTCACATATGCACCTGTTGAATTTTAATTTTACCAGTATGTTCAGGCATTAAAGTACTATATCCCAGATTAACAATGCACTAGGGCAACAATGCTAGATTTTGATCAGTTCTGTGCCCTTGTATTTCCTGGTGTAGCTATTTAATTTGCGCCCTGGCTATTTTTTTTGTAAGCTTTGGCTTTTACTGCTTGTGGATACTTTTAGCATAAAGAGGGGAAGGAAACATGGCTATTAAACTGTTGCTTCTTTTGAACTAAAGAGTAAATTGGCCTGGGTCTGGAGTCTAGGAAAACCTGTCTTTTCCATCTCTGCACTGATACTCATGTAATGACCTTGGGCATGTCCCTTCATTTCTCCATTTCTTTGTCTTCAAAATCGGAAGGCTGAGCTAAATGAGAGTTAAGGTCCTTTCCCTGGTTTACCATTCAAGCATCTGTGTTCTGAGAGACTTTGCCATCTTGTGTTGTGCAACTTGGACAGTACGGTTTCTGAGTTTCCCAGAGTATATACACCAGACTCTGGCATTTCCTTAAATTCACAGTGGAATTCATGGGGGTGGGGGTGGGGGGGACATACCTGTGGCAATACCACTGTCTTTAAATCTTTGTTTTAGCTCACAGGACATTTTTTAACAATGAACTATTTTTTAGTTTCTGTTCCAGATGATCGAGCTGAACAGCGAACCTGCCTTATCTGTGGAGACAGAGCTACAGGGTTGCACTATGGTATCATTTCCTGTGAAGGCTGCAAAGGGTTTTTCAAGAGAAGCATTTGTAATAAGCGGGTATACAGATGTAGTCGTGACAAGAATTGTGTCATGTCCCGGAAACAGCGGAATCGATGTCAGTATTGCCGCCTGCTCAAGTGCCTGCAGATGGGGATGAACAGGAAAGGTAAGAGAAGTAACCCTGTGGACACACAGTTACACCCTCCCGGATTGGGTGCTTTCTAACAAACAGTGTCCTGTGTTCTCATGATCCATGTGCTAATTATGGAATTTAATAACTGGATGAGATCTTAGAGGTATTTAGTACAAATCTTGCCCTTGACCAAGAATCTTCCACAATATCCCCAACAAAACAGTTTTATAGCCTCTGCTTGAAGACTGTTTACCTTCTGGGAAAGCTTGTTCCAGTTTTCATATTGCTTTCATCATCAGCAAGGTTTTCTTGCTGCCAGCTAAAAGGTACCTCTTTACAGCTTGCAACCCCTGTTCTCAGTTCTGACCTCGAGGAGTATAATCCCTTTTCCATATGACAACTCTTCATATGCTTAAAGGCAACACCTATGTTGTCTTTCTAGGGTTTCTTTTCAGCTCTTTCAGCTGATCTTCATTGTGCATGTTTTCTAATCCTCTTATTACCTTGGCCACCCTCTTCTGGCCATGCCCCAATTTGTCTTGCATCTTTTCTAAAATGTAATTCCTAGAACATTGTATTTTCTAGTTAGTCTGACCAGAGCAGAGTACACTCACACTATTGGCTCCCTTGTTCTCCTCTTTCCTAATGCAGCCTAACATAATGCAGCAGAATAACATTAGCTTTTTTGGGCTACCATGTCATACTGTTGATTCACACTGAGTTTGTCATCCTCTAAAATCCCTGATCTTTTTCATAGGACCAGCTGTCCAACTGTACCTCCTCCATCCTGCATTTGTAAAAATTGATTTTTGAACCCATGTCATATTTTTTACATTATCCCTTTTAAACTTCATTGATTTGGCCCATCATTCTACCTACTGACTTTTATCCAACTTGCTAGCTAGCCCTCCAAATTTCATGTCATCTGCAAATTTGATAAGTGTGTCATCTATGCCTTCACACATGTCACTGATTAAAATGCTAATCCTATAAGGTCAAGCTCAGATCTTTGGGGTACCCACAGTTCCTTCCAGATTGACATCATATCATTGGTTACTACATTTTGTATCTATTTCTCTACCTCATTTCATTGGCACCAGGAATGCTTCCCAGTGAAGAACCTGGGTAAAGAAAACTTTACAGTGCAGATCAGCAACTCTTATGCAGCATGTAGTCTTAGACAGCTAACTGGTATTAAATGACTTGCCCAGTGTCACACAGCAAGTGTATGTCAAAGTAGGTTTTCCTCACTCAGAGGCCTACTCAGCTATCCACTATATCATGCTACTTTTCCTGTTTTAAACACGAAAATATCATACATAACCTTATAATATGCTTTGCTAAGATTTTAGAAAGCTATGTCTGTAGCATCCACTTGCTATGCTAATCTACCCTATGAGAAAATAAAATAAAAAGTAATCTGGCATGACCTGCTAAGAAGACTTTTCATGATCACTGTTCCCTTTCTGTGTGTTCAGAAATCATCTTCTTAATATTCTGGAATTTTACCAGGAAATAAAGCTAGCTTACTTGCCTCCAGCTTATAGATTCTACCCTTTTCCTTTTTTTTTTTTTTTTTTTTTGATATGGATGTTTGTCCTCCATTCCTGTAATACCTCCTCTTTTTTCTGTCTTTCAGAGAATGATAATAGCCACTCAGAAATTACATCTTCTCAAATGTAGTGTTACAAGCCTGATGGCTTCAAACTGATTGAGAATTACTAGAAACTGTTGGACCATTTCCTCACTTATGTTGGCTTTTTACTCCCTGTGAATAATTTTTGATCTGTCCTTCCTAGTCTGAAGATCATTCTCCTTGGAAAGGAAAATAAAAACAGAATAAAGAATTGAGTAGTGTCACCTTCTGAGCTTTTTCTTACCAACCTATCTTCCCTAAACAGCAGCATTATCCTTCTGTGATCTTCTTCTTTATTCCAAATTTCTTTCTGTTGTTCTTAGTGTTCCTTGCCAGCCTCAGTTTACTCTGCACCTTAGTATTGCAGATACATTCTTACTAGGACGTGGCTTTTCTTTGTGTCCATCCTGAGTACTCATTTCCATACTCTGGCAAGCCTTTTTAAAATCACTTTGTAGTCTTTTGGGGGGCAGTGCCTGCTTTTCCTCCTCATTAGAACAATTTATCTCGGGCCTGCAGCAGAACTTTGTTCTTAAGAGCTTCTCAGTCCTCTTGAGCCAACCTTTGTCTGCCTTTGCTTCTCCTTCCGAATCTTTGAAATCTTTTCTTAGTGTCCGTGCATCATTGTCTTCTTCCCTGGAATTAGGTATAGAATAAGCATTTCTATGGTTTCCTCTTTCACCTCCGGAAGGATGAAGTTTTCATTAAAGTTTGTGTATGTATCAGCTGCTCGGGTAATATGGTATAAGAGAAACAAAAGGCCCCCAGTGGACAGATAGGTGAAGTTCCCAAACTACTCATCTTCATCTCCAGGAGGTCTGTAACCCTGGCACCGGAGCATCTCTTCTTTTACTGTATCTGTTGCTCCTCACCCAAATGCTTTCTAACGTCCCCTATGTATACGTTAGCTCCCATACTAAAGAGTCCTCTTAGTTCTTAATGGTCTGTAGTCTAAGATCCTGTCTAGCACTAACATATGTCTGTTATAAATTTTGTTTCAGGTCTAATGTTCTCTGTTCTAACATTCTGTGTGCTAAGATTCCTTACAGGGGAACTCATTAAACAGCCAATATTTAACAAACATTTTGTACATGCCTTCTGTCTGCAAGGGACATGCTTGGAAAATACAAGTTAGTACATCAATAAGAGACATAATCCTTCCTCTCAAGGGCTTCATATGGGTAGGGGAATAGACATATACCTAGGCTGCTGTAGTGTGCAGGAAAGACTGCTCAGTTTAGAGCCAGAAGACTAATTCAGATCCTGCTTCAGTTTCCTACTGTCTAAGAAACTTTGAGCAAATCGCTTACTCTCTCTAGGCCTCAGTTTTCTCCATCCCCGTCTCCAGTTGGCTGCCAAATCTTATTAATTGTACCTCTATAATATTGTTCAAATCCTTCCCTTCTCTTCACTCCTATATTTACCCCCCAAGTCCTAGTCTTAATCCCCTCTCCCCTGAAGCGCTGCAGTTGCTTACTGGTTGATATCCCTGTTCAGTTTCTTCCTTTTCTACCCAGGTTCTCCACCCCACCTTCCCTCCCCCCCTCCCCCACCAAAAAAAAAAAATAAGAAATCTAAGAAATAGGTCTCATTATTACATCACCACCTTGCTCAAAAATCCTCACTGGCTTCTTGTTGCCTCTAGGATTCATTGAAAATCCTTTTTCCTGCTCTTTTAAAGTCTTTTCACCATCTGACTCCAACCCAGTTTTCTAGTCTTCTTATATCTTTTCCCCTGACTTGACCTTCTGTCTTCTGTCTCTGTCCAAGCTGCCCCCATGCCTGGAATATAATCCTTCCTCACCTTCCTGCAGGGCTTCATTCAGGTTTTACTTTTTCTGTAGAAGCTTCAGGGACCCCTCCTCACATTACCTTTTATGTGTTTATTTGTGTACCACTTGTCTCTTCCTCTTCCCCTTCGCTCCAACACCCTGCTCAACTCTTGGCAAACAGGGCCTATTTTGGTCTTGTCTGTGTATCCCAGGGACCTCCACAGTGCCTTGCATATAGTGGGCATTAATTAAATATTTGTTGAATTGAACTGCAGTCATGCCTGCTATATAAAATAGCTTACAGCACTATTATGGATATCTACTAAAATCAGGTCTATGAAAGTCCTTATAAATTATAAAGGACCTTAGAGAGTCATAAAATATGTCCCTTCCTTCTTACTTCCCCCACACCCCCCAGTGAAATCCTAGTCTAATAGGGTAGAAAAGGTTAGGGCATAGGTAATAACTATTAAGCAAACCCAAAGGTAATTAATCGGTATTTTCTGCCTTGGGCAGGGGGGGTGGGGGGGGGGAACGACAATTCCTCTTAGAGGAGGTGGCCTTGGAATGGGGCCTCCAAGAATGGTTAAGGATCTGACAAATGCAGTCTGATAGTGGTGGCAAAGTGGTCCTTAGGGAACAGAGAGCAGGTCAGGTAGGCAGGAACACAGAGTTCATGAAGAGAAAAGGAGTGGGAAATAAGAATGCTAAAGATTGTAAGGAGCCTTGAACAACAGGATCAGGAGTCTGGACTTGATTCTGGGCAGTCATTTACAGTTTTGAATAGAAGACTGACATGATTAGAAACATGCCATTCGTGTGAAGGATCCAGTAAGGAGGAGAGACACTGGAGAAAGTACTTCCAGTGACTAGGAGAGGGACCGTTTGAGTAGAGAGGAGGGGGAATGTGCAAGGTGTCTCTACAGGACATCTCCCTGTTAGAGTGGAAGCTCCTTCCGACTAGGGGCTGCTTTGCTTTTGTCTTTCTTTCCTTAGCTGTGTACAGTTCCTGGCATATACATAGTAGTTACTTAATGAATGTTTACCGATCGGTTTCTTTGACAGCTGATTGGCTCTAGAGAGTGAGGGAAACTGAAGACTTGAAGAACTCTTTCAAGTGCTTTTATTGGATTGCTGTTCTCAGTCCTGTTACTGAGGGACCTCTTTTCCTGGCTTTCTCCCCTTCTGGGCATTACCAGAGTTCTTATATATAGAATGCTTGCTTTTCTCAGACTATTTAGCAGGCGCTTCCTTTTTGCTCAAGACATTTAAACAACAAAGAATAACCCTAAAAGAGCTTAGACTGTCTGTGGAATTTGGGGATGCTATGTTTTCATTGTCACTGATTTAAAGTACCACTGTCACTGAAACAAACCCAAGGTAAGAAGGATGGTGCCTGATGCATGCCAGGCCACATTGGGCCAAAGATTTTAAGAGTATAAATGTACTTTAGTCTTCATCTAGCAGTGACCCACTTACTTTTATACTAACTCTCACCTACGCTAATGCTGTGGTTTTTATTTTCTAATGCTGTTTTAAAATTCCTTCCCACTTGAACATTCTGTATGTTCTGTGTCGTAAACAGAGATAAGCCTGATGTAGTCCAAAGAATTTGAGTCAGGACATCTGGGTTCATACCCTGGCTCCATTTGGCAGAATCTCTCTGGACCTCAACTTCCTCCTTTGCAAATTGAGACTAAAAATACTTATTCCTTATAACTCACAATGTTGAATTGTGAAGAAAGAGGTAAACCTTAAAGTTGTGAAATACAAGTTTTGCTTTGGAACAGCTATGTCCTTCATGCTCTGTAGTCTGACATTGTGTGATCTAAAAACCCCGCCACTTTTAACACTGTTCTAAAACCCTTTTCAGAGATATAATTCTGTCCTTTAACGTTATGACGGATTCAGCTTAGTTCAACAAGCATTTTTGAGCATCCATGGGATACATAATGTTTTCTAGGGAGACAAAAAAAAAGTTGCTCTTCTCAGCAATTTACTCTTGTGTCATGGCTGTAGCTGGGTTCTAAATGTTTGTATGATATGCCTTCCGGTTGAGAGAGTTTGAGGTATACTTTTCCTCTACAATTCAGCAAACATTTGTTAAGAGCTCTTACTATGTGTGAGGCACTATGCTAGACACTCAGAGTTAAAAAATGGAATGGAAAAGAGTCCCAGGCTTCAAGGAGAGTATATGCTAAACCTTTCCAGTTTCTTCAGTTAATCCTGATGATCTCCAGTTCCCTCAGCATCTTGGTCTCCCTTTTCTGGACATGTGTTTTTCGATAATGTTAATGCCCTTCTTAAGATGTGAGGCAGCATGGTGGTCTGATCATGGCACACTGCATTGGCTGATTACATCCTTCTTTTGGGATGATACCTGAGGAGACGTTAGCCTCTTTTGACTGCCATGTAACAGATGCTGCTAACTGCTGTTGTATTTGCAGTTCACTAAATCTTCAAGATCTTTCTTTATAGGAATTGTTGCCTAGCCTTATCTCCCCCATAATTCTAGCTTTTAGAGATTTTTTGGGAATCTGATTCTGTTCTCCCAGTTTCACATCTGTGAAATTAACAACCATGCCATCTACATAATTATCCTTGGTCATTGATAAAAATGTTGACTAGCCCAGGGCAGAGGCCTCATTCTAGGACATCACTAAAGACTGCCCTTCAGATTGATGTCAACTCATTCATTCTTGTCTTTGGTCAGTCAACTTAATAGCACTGTCATCTAGCCTATATTTCTCCATCATATCCACAGGAATAATATGAGAGATTATGTCAAAAGCCTTGATGAAATTTAGGAATATTATGTCCAAGGATCTATTAGTCAAGTAGTCTCAAAAAAAAAAAAAAAAGCAAAAAAAAACTTGTCACATAGCTTACTAAGTGTCAGAAACCAGATTGGAACTAGGTCTCCCATCCCTAAGACCCAAACTCTAGTACATTGTGGGTCTTCCTCTTTAATATGTGTTATAGACAAAGATGCTGAGAGGGAGGGATGGCAGTGTGACTCATATTAAAATTTTCTGCACATGTCCATTTCTTGACTTCTCTGAGGAATTCAGGGTGGTCTTGAATTTCAGGATCAGTAACAGATTCCTCCAGCTTGTTCCCTGTGGCGTACAGAAGTTCACCATTGTTTGGATGCTTGACAACGGTTCTTCATGGGATGCTTTTTTTTTTTTTTTTGGTACAGTAGTAATAGCAATAATTGATATTTGCATATTGCTTTAAGGTTAGCAAAACGTTTTGCATGTATTATGTCATTTCAAGCCTCCTAGCCCTGTGAGATAGGCACTATAACTACTATTCCCATTTTATTGATTAGAAAATTAAGGCTTAAAGAGATTAGGTGATAGCTGGTAAATGCTAGTCACTTTGAACCCAAGTACTCCAGATTCCAGATGCAATGCTCAGTGAATTTCAACCACAGGGAATGTTAGAACATCAGAACATAAAAGGTCTTTGGCAATGCATTGTTCTTGTTCAGGGTCACTGATTTATCCAGAGGGATTGACATCAAGTGTTCCTACAAGTCATAAAGATGAGTTCTTTCTCCTATCTCTTCTGATAAGACTGGTTAGTAACTGAAAAGGGGACTTTGGATTTGTTTTGATAACCAGGTCATTGGAATGGAATTAGCACTAGATTTTAAGAACCATAGGATTTGAAGCTCTAAAAACCCTTACATTTTGAATCCTCTCCACTCATTTTACAAAGAAATTAAGGCCTTTAGGTAGAAGTGACAGAGAGATCCCTAGGGCATCCATCACGCTCCAGAGTCCTTCACTGTCTTTGTACCAGGCCATTCAGTCAGTTCCTAACCTAGCTCCTTTAACTCCAAATCCAAATCCCAGTGCTTTTTCGGCTACATCACACTGCCTTGGTATCTGAAAACTATGATAGGCAGGTCAGCTTTCCCACTGATCACAGGATCAAAGGATTTAAACCTGGGAAAGATCTTACAGATCATCTCTTTCAATCCACTCATTTACTGAGACCCAGAGAAGCAAATAATTTTACCATTGTCACCAAGAGTAAGCAGTAGAATATCTCTTCATAATACGTCTGCTCTTTTGGACGCAGTTTCTTCATCTGTAGATTGAGGTAACAGTATTGCGTTTTCTGTTTTGTGAGTAAAGGCTGTTGTGAATAAAGAGCTTTGTCTACATGAGTCCCAGAAAGGGAGAATAACTAACTCACCCAGAGCCCATGTCACTGATCCATGGCAGAGCTGGGTCTCCTGCCTCCAAGTCTAGTATTCTCACTATTACAGGCTACCTCTCCAAAGCCTCTATCATGTTATAACGTCTTGATAACTGTGTACCTGATTTCACTCTCCCCTTTCCCCTCGTTTAGTTTCTGTGGAGCTTTTTCACTTCCATTTACTGCCTGGCTTCTTCTTAGAGATACATGTATCAGAAATTGGCAAATATTACAAGTGAGGGCTTAATTTATTGTTGATTGTTTCAACTTAGGAGAGAGAAAATATTAATAATGCAGATTGAATCTAAAAGTGTATCATGCAAATATCCTCTCCTCCCTCCCTTCCAGCTGGATGTTAAACATTTACCAGCACATGCTTGCTGTTAGGTTTTTTAGGGGGTGCTATACAGTTTGTTTCAGAGGGAGACTTTGGAAAGTTGGATGTTGTTTTTTTCCTCTTGTGCCAGGGCATTTTTGTGTTTTATAGTGGAAGGCTGGTTATGGTCAGTTTTTTCCTTTTGTTATATGGAGGGAAGTGGTCAGCAAGGTCCCCCATTTTGGTAAAGGATACCAAAATCTAACAATGTTTCCGTAGCTTTAGTTGCCCTGACTGAGAGAGAAACACTGACATCTCCTGGTCATTGCCGTGAAGGCAAGACTGAAGAGGTCTTACTTGGAGCTGAAACTTGTGCGTATTGTCCTTCCCCGTTACAGTGTATCCTTTAGCTCAGTGTTTAGCACGGTGGTTTGTACATGGTACGAAGTGTCCTCAGCACTGAGCATAATTCCTAACATATAGCAGACAGTTAACAACTGCTTATTAATATTAATTAGAGGGTAGGTAGTTGGCACAATGGATAGTGCACAAGGCCTGGAGATAGGAAAACTTACTAGCTGTGTGTCCCTGGGCACTTAACCCTGTCTGCCTCAGTGTCCTCATCTGTAAAATGAGCTGAAGAAATGGAAAAACAGTATCTCTGCCAAGAAATCCCCAAATGGGGTCACAGAGAGTCAGGCACAACTGAAAAACAAGTCAGCAACAGCAAGTTTATATTAATTCGTGGGTATCCTGATAAATTTGGTGAATGTGAGAAAGGTAAAAGAGGATTTGTTTATTTATTGAGTATATGTTTTTATGTTGGACATTGAAAGGTGTAAGGTCTAGCCCTCAATAAGCTTCTAGTTTTATAAACTGGGAATAAATTGTAACTTTAAAGCACTTTATAAAACAATTTCCTCACAACCATGTTAAATATAAAATTAAAATATTGCTCCCATTTTATTGAAGATGAAACTAGGACTTGGTTGAGGTTAAGGGACTTGCTCAGGGTCATACAGATTGCCATCTGTATGGTAGCAATTTCAGAACCCAGAGACATATCTCCTGATTCTAGTAATATGCACAATAATGGTTGCCTTTCTTAGCAACACCCACCCAAAAGAACCTGTCCATACACTATTATATAAAGATAATATTGAAGCCTTCATCCTCTAATTAAATTGAAACCCCTTCTTTTCTTTAATCTTCCTAATTCCCCCCTTCATTTCCATGTATTTCTTTATGGACCTCTGTTCCCTATTCTTAAAATATAAGGGAATTTAAATAGGAAATCTGCTCTTGGCTCCCCATGGCACTCTGCCCAAGTGCTGCCTCCTTCAAGAGGCCTTTCCTAGCTCCTCTGTAACGTGTTATATGTTCTAACATTACATGTCTAAAGTCCTTCCCAGCTTCTTGAACTATTGGCCTCACAAGGTTGTTGTGAGAAAAGTGCTTTAGAAGTGTAAAATGCTACAGAAAGAAATGTGAGCTATAGCTGTTGTTCCAGATTTCTGGAGATGTATTTCTGACTGTTCTGGCATCTGTTTCCTTTCAGCAATCAGAGAAGATGGAATGCCAGGGGGCAGGAACAAAAGCATCGGGCCTGTCCAGGTTGGTACTGTGTCCCTACCTGCCGTGCGTCCTGAGGGCAGTATGTGTCTTTCCCATCTGTTCACTCTCAGGCCTTGTGACTGCATCTGTGCCGGGGCCAGAATTTCCCTCTCATGCCAAGGTTGCACTCCAAAAACATCCTTAAGGTTTTTAACAGATCATGTACCTGAGTCTTGATGCAAAGCATTTTTTCTAGCAGCTCTTAGAGCCCTTCTTAAGAATTTCTCATCTGATCTGTGTGATCACAAGCATCTACCCTGCAGAAATCAGAACCACTGTTCAAGTCATTCCAGGATATATATATATAATAGCATTGATTGCAAATATAAATAGAAAACTACCTAGCTCGGTAATATTTTATCACCTCCTTGGGTTTTAATGAATTCCAGTAGGACAAAGTTTATGCGTGAGGAGAATTCTTAGACATTCCCTCACCCCCAATGAACAGCCATTACCAGCAAGTGTTTTTTGTGTGAGTCAAATTGTGTTAGGATTTTCCTAAGTGTAGATCATAGGATTTAGAAATTAAAAGGAACTTGAGAGATCAACTAATTCAACCTTCTTGTTTTAGAGATGAGGAATTAGAGGTTAATGGAAGTCAAGTGATTTGGTCAGGGTCATACAGGTGATAAGCAGCAAAACTCAGATTCCACCCAGGTCTTGTGCCACAGATCCACACTGCCTGGCCTTTCTGTATGATAGTATATCAGGGGCTCTTACCTGTGTTTAATAGAGATTTTAAATCATGTGTTGATCTGAACATGGGACTCCAAGCCAAGAAACCTAGGTTCGAATACAGGCTGTGTCTGAGACCTAGCTAGCTATATGACATGTATAGATCACTTCCTCACTCTAAGCTTTCATTTCCTCATCTGTAACGTTATGGGGCTAGACCAGATTATCTCTGAGATTCCCTCTAGCTCTAATATTGTATGTTTTACAGTCCATCCCAGGTCTAGCACTTTATATTCTATAAATTTGGTATTCTCTTTTCTTCTTTCTTTCCCTTCCCTTTGTCCTCCTACTTTTTTTTTTTTTTTAAAGACTGAGTCTCCCTATCTCACCTCAGCTGGAAGTGTAAGGGCTGTTCACGGTCCTGATACTACTCTGATTAGCATGCGAGTTTTGACGAGGGCTAGTTTACCCCAACATAATGCAACATGGCAGCCACCTGCTAATGGGTAATCTCCATTTAAATGCCAAACTTAGTACAAACACCCAATCAACATAGTCCACTGTAGCTCAGGACTGAGTTTAGATCTGCTTGCCTCATCCTCCATAGTAACTGGTATTTATTGGTACGTGCCACCACCCCCAGGTACTTTCAGTATTCTAAGGCTTCTTCTATCTCTGCCATTCTGCAGTGTTGATGCAGCTCTAATGTTGCAGTTCTAAGGACTTTCCTAGTGTTAACCTTGTGTGATAAAAGAAGTGTGGCCTATTATGCCCTGTGAAAGCAGTTTCTTTCAAATGGGGCCCCACTAGGTCCAGGGTGTCTGTTATCATCTCAGTACATAAATATACTAACAAACCTTTTCACCACTAAACATACAGACAAATCTCTTCACCATTTGATTGACAGGGCTTGGCTGTCCCTTCTAAAATGGAACAAGTCCTTCTATCCCCGAAAAGCCTCCAATAAATCCTGTCATCACCTTGTCTTAAGTTGTTGCAAGTGGGGGACCTAGTAAATGTCCTGCTGATTGATGATCCCATTTGTCTAGATGGGGCTTATAAAATGCTTTGTATTTTGTCCCCATAGCTTTTAGGCCCCCTAAGAAAAATTATTTGCCTTTTCTCTACATGTGACCAGAAAATAAAAGAAGAAACTATGTAAACAAATAGCAAGTGAGTTCATTTTTTGCCACGTCAAATACCCCAGGAACCAACTATACAACATATATAAGGACAGAATCCTTACTTGTGTCAGCCAATTCTGTGATATAGTGGATAGAGTCCTAGGCTTGGGAGACTTGGGTTCTAATGCCCATTCTTCTATTAACTAACTTTGTGACCTTGAGCAAGTTATATCACTTCTGAGCATCAGTTTAATCATCTAGGAAATGTTGAACTGGAGAGCATCTGATGTGTTTAGAGGTCCCTTCTAATTCTAACGTATGTTCTCTTTTAGCTTTAGATATTGTGTGTTGAATGTTCCAGTCCCAACATTCCATGTGGTGACATTTGTAACCCCTTCTACCTCTGACATCTTCTGTTTCTATAATTATAAGCTGCATCCCCATAAAAACATATGATTCTTATTCCCAACCAAAGATATCAGAGGAAGAGATTGAAAGAATTATGTCTGGGCAAGAATTTGAGGAGGAGGCAAACCACTGGAGCACCAACGGAGACAGTGACCACAGTTCCCCTGGCAATGGAGTTTCTGAGAGCAACCAGCCTTCGCCAGTTTCTACACTGTCCTCAAGGTGGGTCCTCCACGAGTGTGCTTTCCTGTTACTTTCCCAATGTCTATCATATTGGACTAATCATAAGTCTTTAGGAATGAGCTTCTCAAATTAGAAGCTCTTTTGCCTACCTTATTTTGAGATAAACTGTTCTTCAGGGCTGGGGAATCTGTGGCCTCAAAGCCTCATGTGGCCGCCCTCTAGGTCTTCAACTGCAGCCCTTTGACTGAATCCAAACTTCACAGAATAAATCCCCTGAATAAAAGGATTTGTCGGAGCCTAAGGACCTTCAAGGCCGCAGGTTCCCCACCTCTGGTTTAGCTAAATAGATTTGCAGTACCCTGAGTCTAGAAGAGAATAACTTCAGGGTCTTATCCTTAGTATCATTTGGTGCCCTCTTGTCATTCGTGGTAGCAAGGAGCATGTTTTAGAAGTTTTGTCAAGAAATACGTATAAATCAAGCATGAAGTGACGTCTATGTGTTTATCTACTTCTCAGGAGATCAGTTGGCGTGGATTCTGTCACTTGTATCTTTGAATCCCTTGAGTCTCAATTTCATTGATGATCAATAAAATAAAGACATTGAAATAAATAACATTCTCTGTTCTAACCGTCTTATTTTTTTTTAAGGTCCTGTCCGACTTTAACATTGTGTGTTTGATGACCATTTCCAAGCTCCTATGTCTTTCTACTTGTTATCTTTAGTTAAGGGTTTGTAGTTCCTTGGAAATCTTTATTTTGAAAGGATTACATTTCTGGGTTGAAAATCTAGAGATGGTATGGTCCACTTTCTAGTTCACAGCAGGCTGAAAACTGGTTTCTCTTATGGACTTTCTCTGTGACCTTAGACAAAGTATCTAACTGCCCTGTGTTTTTTCCACTGTTATGAAGTGAAGTGAGATTAGGGCTTTCCTTTATCATTGTTCTAGTTACTGATAGTGGAAAGAGCACTGGACTTGGAGTCAGGGAACTTGGACTTGATTTCAAACTCTGCCTCTGAATAGCTCCATGACCCTCTTGGACAAGTCACTTTATTTTTCTGAACCTCAGTTTCTGTCTGTAAAATTGAGATAATAGTACTTGCCCTACCTAATTGAGAAGATTTTTCTGAAGAAAGCACTTTATTAAACTATTATTATTGTTTAAAGTAATTTATTAATAACAAAGAGCTGTTCTGAGCTAGATATTGTCCCAAGAGTAAATGTGCTTGACACAAGGTTGAATAAGACCATGGTTCCTGCCTTTAAGGAGTTTATGGTCTAATTACAGAGATAAGATGGAAACACAGATAGATATGATGAAAGTTAGAAGGTGATAAGTGCAAAGGAGAGGTCAAAACATGTTCCTGTAAGAAATATGAGTCAGGAATGGGTGATAATCACTGCCAGGCCAACCTGGGGGTCAAGAAGTATCCAAAGAAGGCAGGCTTAATTTTCACAAGGGATGTCACATGAGCAGGACCTTGGAGGAAATAAATTATTTTAATACGTGAAAGTAGAACTGATGGAGGTAAGCAGGGGTAAGGATAAAGCCCATTTCAGATTCAGACAATAGTGTAGAAAAGGGAGACTTCAGATTTAAAAGGTGAGAGGGGAGCATCACCTCATTCACCCAGGGAGTAACCTACACTCCTGTAACACTTTTAAGTCTTCCCCAGTAGGGGAAGAGGAAGGGAAGAAATATTTCTATAGCTCGTAGATGTACCAGGTATTGTACTAAGCACTTTTTTACAGATGTTATCTCATTTGATTTTCACGGCAACTCTGAGAGGTAGGTGCTGTTATTATCCCCATTTTACCATGGGGAAAGCTGAGGCAAGTTGAGGTTAAGTGACTTGGTCGTGGTCACACAGCTAATACATGTCTGAGGCCAGATTTGAATTCACGTCTTCTTATTCTAGGCTTTATCCACTACTTTGCCAGCTGCCTAATGAGGTGTATGTAGGTAGCAGGAGTATCATCACCTCTGTTTTACAGATGGAGGTTCCAAGAGGTTAACTTGCTCATGACAAAATTCAGGCTTACGTCTCCTGCTTCCCAAGTACTATTTTTCCATGTGAGTTCCTGTAAGTGTTTATTAAGCTCCTACAGTGAAGCCTACTCAGTGCTGGGGATGCAAACACTAAAGATGGTCTGATGGGGTTGGTAGGGAGGGATAAGGCATACATGGTTAGTCTAGTTTGTTTTGAAAGTGATAGGAACGAAGATGGAACAGACAAGTTGAATCTGGTTTTGGACAGCCTTTAATGCCAAGCCAATAAATTTAAACTTGACTTGTTAGGCAATAGGGAGTCATTCAAAGAAAACTGATTTTTGTTATCTTTCTAGGAGGCTCTATGATCCACAGAACACTTTACTCACCACAGCCCTATGAATCAGTGTGTTTGTTTCCCCCTCAGTTTTAACTCTGAAGAAATAGAGCTTTAGAGGGGGGAACATGGCCTGACACAACCTTGGTTCAAATAAATATTCCCCCTGAATAGAGGCAGCCCCCTAAAATGATTTCTCTTTGAAAGAGAAAAGGCCATGTAGACATATTCCTTTAAAAATAAACAAATAAAACACTGCATTTAAGCCAAATGGGGGCTGGGGGAGTGGTGGCTTGTGATCAGTCTTCAATATGAGACTCATCCAACCATCATTGCTCCTTTTCTGAACAGGGATGGGGGAGAACATCTCCTAAGAGTTTTACAGCTCTAACATTCCATCAATCTACTCTGAACTAGAAAGAGTTTAGACTGAGAAGGGTTTGGGGTAGGGAAGTCAAAAAGTTGTGGGGTTGGACCAGCCTTTTACCACCTCATTCAAGTGAAGAAACTGTAGCCTAGGGAGGTTTAGGGTATGTTAGCTAAAATAACAACCTTATCATAGTGAATTGCAACTTCGCAGCACAGCCCTGGAGTGAAGGCTCTATTTGCTGCAGAAAGAATCTCAAGCACATTTCACACTACTAAGATTTCTTGTTCCCTAAAATCAGTAAAAACGTTTCTCACAGCAAATGACAGAATTCACCAATGACCTGCTGGGTCCTGTGCTGGGTTTCAGAGATACAAAGAAGGAAATAGGCTCTGTCTACAGTCTTACATTCTAACGTGGAAGATAACATGGACATAAATAAGCATATAAGGGTAGTTTAAAAAAAAAACAACAACAACACAAAAAACAGAACAGTTGGAAAAGAAGGGGGCACTCCTGTAGTAGCTGGGGGTGTCCAGGAAAGGCTTCTTGTGAAAGGCATTGCTTGAGCTGCATTTTGAAGGAAGAGAATGATTCTCTGAGGCCAAGATGAGAGACTATTCAAGGCACATGGGTCAACCAGTGCAAAGACAGGGTGATTGGAGATGGAGTGTCATCTGGAACAGAGAGAAGACCGGTTTGCCTGGATCACAGAGGGCAGAACGAAAAACTGTGTCCACTGAAGAGAAGTTTAGGCCAAGTTGTGAAGAGGAGTTTATGTTTATCCTAGAAGTAAAGGGAGCCTTTGGAGTTGATTGAATTGGGGAGTATTATGGGAGATCTGCACTTAAGGAACACCACTTTGGTAGCTGTGTATAGGAAGGACTGGAGTGGAGAGGGATCTGAGACAGGAAGAGAAGAAATACTTAACAGAATTACAGTGAAGAAAGTGTTTTGTAAACTTTAAAACCCTCTAAAAATGTGTCTTAATACTTTTGCTATTTCAAGAGAAGCTTGATTTTATCACTTTATCATGGGAAAGATTACTGAATTTGGGACTTGACTTGTACTTCCTTCCCAGCTCTGCTGCTCACTAGCCATGATTTTGGGGGAAGTCACTTCCCCTCTTTGGATCTCCCTTTCAGCTCTAAAGCCTAAGAATCAGGCCTCCTCATACACAAGGCTGCTCGTATCCTTCCTGAGTGGGTGCCAAGGACCAGTGCACTGGTGTGATGTGTGCTTTCATTCTTTCAAGTGTATAAGGTGAATGCAAAATGGTCAAACCTGTAACTGCCTTGATTAAGATGAAACTTTTCTCTTCTAGTAGGTCTGTGGAGCTGAATGGATTCACTGCCTTCAGGGAGCAGTACATGGGTACCCCAGTACCCCCCCACTATCAGTATATACCGCACCTTTTTAGCTATTCAGCTCACTCGCCTCTGCTGCCCCCCCAAGCCCGGAGCCTGGACCCCCAGTCTCACAGCCTGATCCATCAGTTGGTGCTTGCTGAGGACCTGGAGCCCCTGGGCACACCCATGTTGATTGAAGACGGGTGAGTGGTTCATGAGCTGAGACACCAAGAGTTGACTGTTTGGGAGCCTAAAGTCCAGCACAGGACCACAGGTTCTTCCCAGCAGCTATCAGACATTTCTCTCCATACACTCCAGGGACTGGAATGGAATACTGGAGAGCAAGGAGGGCAGAGATTTGATGTTAAAATATTTATTTGAGTAATTTACCTTGAAGTCCATTTCTTAATGTCTGGGCCTTAAGGGATATTTGTAGAGACTAAATGGCATCATGGAAGCAGCACATAACTTGAAGTCAGGAGACTTGAGCTCAAATTCCCTCTGGGCCACACTCAGCATGACCATGACAGCTAAGTGAAGCAGTAAATAGAGCACTGGGCATGAAGTCAGGAAGACTTGAGTTCAAATCTAGCCTCAGACACTAGCTGTGCGATCCTGGGCAAGTCACTTAACCTCTATCTGTCTCAGTTTCTTCAACTATAAAATGTGGATTATAATAGCCCCTACCTTCCAGAATTATTGTGAAGACCAAATGTAAAATGCTTAGCAATGACTGGCACTTTACTGGAATTTTTTAGGGGTTTGTAGTTATTTTTCTATCATGTCTGACTCTTTGTGACCCCCTTTGGGGTTTCGTGGCAGAGATATTGGAGTGGTTTGCCATTTCCTTCTCCACTTCATTTTATAGGTGAAGAAACTGAGGCAAACAGGATTTAGTGACTTGTGATTACCATGAAAAGAGCAGTTAAAAGTAGGTTTGATGACATGAACAATTTCAGAGGAAACTGAGAAGATCTGTAGAGCAAAATGAGCAGAGCTAGGAGACAGATTTGTACAATGATGATAATAATATAGAGTAAGACAATTCTGACATACTTTAGAAGTGTGAAAAATGGAGTATGCCACATGTTACACAGCTCATTCATAATAGAGGTCAGATTTGAACTCAGGTTGTTCTGACTCCAAGTCCGAGCTATTGTGCCACCTAGCTGACTGGCACTAGTGGGCACTTAATAAATGCTTATTCCATACCCCTTCCCTTCCTCAAAGCCAACTTACTCATTGTCTGAGACTGCTTCCTCACCTGTAAAAAGGAGGTAATAATGTTTGCATTACCATTGACTTGGCCTTCCTCAAGAACCATCAATTCAGCTGGACTGAAGTTTTTATTTCCAAAAGAAAAAAAAAGAATCGTAGCACATCCAGAATGAAATGACATTGCACGTCTTCATGTGCATGAATTTGGTACCAGCAAAAGAACACAGAAGTGGATCTAGGAGTAGTTAGGATATCCAGGGTTTAGACCTGACTTTGTCCCCATCCAGTTGCATGATTTTGGACAAAGTTGTTTGAATTCCCTGGCCTTCAGTTTCCTCATCAGGAAAATGTAGTCACACTCTTAACATACTGTGTGTTCTCTAGTACGCTGTATTTTAAAGGCCTTTCCAGCTGTAGCAGTCTTCCCTGGGGCTTTCTCTGTTGAGCATCTGGCAAGAACTAGCACTGGTGAGCAGACGGCTTGCTGCTGCCACCTATGTAGGCTGCAAGCCTGTGGGTCCTTGCCACTAGAGGACACTGTGGACAGCAGGATAAAAATGACTGCAGGAGTCAATTAACTTGCCATCCTAAATTGATGTTTTTTCTTTTTTTAAAGAAATTTATCTTTAAATTTAATCTGTCCCTCACACAAGCAAATTTTTTTAAAATTTCTCAGTACATATAGTCTAGCAAAGCAAATGCCCACCATATCCATATCTGAAAATGTTTCTGCTTTTTGAGTTCATCACCTCTGTCAGGGAGGGAAATGGTATACTCATTTTTCACACTTCTAAAGTATTTCAGAATTGTCTTACTCTATATTATGACCATCATTGTATGAATTTGTCTCCTAGTTCTGCTTATTTTGCTCTACACATCTTCCCAGTTTCCTCTGAAATGGTACATATCATCAAACCTTTTTAGCAGCTCTTTTCATGGCAATCAAAAGTTGGAAACTTAAAAGGTATCCTTCTATTGGAGAATGGCTGAATAAATTGTGCTATAAATATATTTGTATGCATAGATGTATAGAATCAGTAGTGGTATATCTGGGTAAAAGAGCATGCCTAGTTTGGTCACTTTCTGGGCAGCATTCCAAATTACCTTTGGCATGACTAAACCAGTTCGCTGCTCTACCAGCAACCAACATACTTGTTTTCCCATAGCTCTCTGTTTTCTTCTGTCAGTGTTGCCAGTCTGGTAGGTGTGAGGTGGCGCCTCAAAGTTGCTTTATTATTTAGCATTTCTCTTAATTATTAGTGATCTAGAGCAAAAGTGTCAAAACATGTGGCTTGAAACGCTCCCTGAGTGTGGCCCAAACCATATTAAAAGATAATTGGAAAATACTTAACAAGTAAAAATACAATAAAACATAGATACTATTAGATTTTAAAATTAAGTCAGTTTGTGGCCTGCAGGGATCCTTTTATACATTTTATGGCTTATGTTTCTTTTTTGAGATTGACACTCATTTTAGAGAATTTTTAATAAAATTGTTGATACCTTAGATTTCTTCCTTTGACCGTTTATCGATTTAAGAACGGCTCTTAGTGTTACAGATTTGAATTGGTTCTATAGATATATGCATGGGTGTATGTGTATGTAATCTTAAAGTGAACTTACTGCAAAGCTTTTTCCCAGTTTTCATTTTTATTTTTACTATATTCAGTTTGTTTATAATAAGATTTCTTATATAAATAAAATCACCCATTTTGTCTTATCTTTCTCTATTGCTTGTTTAGTCATGAGCACTTTTCAATCCATAGATTTGAATGATGGCACACTAGATTTCTAGAGTGCTGGACCTGGAGTCACATTCACCTTCTGACTACCTCGCTGCCTGGCTGTGGGCAAGTCACTGAAACCTCTTTGCTTCAGTTTCCTCATTTGTAAAATGGGGATAATAACAGCATGTGTCTTGCAGAGTTCTGAAGACCAAGTGAAATAATTATGAAGCACTTAGCTCAGTGCCTGGCATATAGTAAGCTCTAAATAAACGATAGTAATCATTATAATTTCTTACTTCTCTTTTATGGTGTGACTTTTTATACTGAGGTCAGTTATCCATTTGGAGGTCATCACAGTGTATGCATCCCAAGTCTTGTGGGAAGAGAGATTTAGGTGACATTCCCCTCCCTACCATCCTTAGACAAGGAGTCCTACTTTGGTAAATTCTCAGTTCACCCTGCTTTTGCCCCCAGGTACACTGTAACTCAGGCTGAGCTGTTTGCGCTGCTGTGTCGCCTGGCAGATGAGCTGCTGTTCAGGCAGATTGCTTGGATCAAGAAGCTTCCATTCTTCTGTGAGCTCTCAATCAAGGACTATACCTGCCTCCTGAGCTCCACATGGCAGGAGCTCATTCTGCTGTCATCCCTCACCGTGTACAGCAAGCACATCTTTGGGGAGCTGGCGGATGTGACCTCCAAGTACTCGCCCTCTGATGAGGAGCTGCACAGGTGAGGGAGAGGATGGGGCCACCTTCAGTTGTCACCAATACACCCTATTCACTCTGCCATCCTTTCTAGGAATCAGCACCATTGACTTCATGAAGGGGAAGGTGAGAGATACAGGTGAAAATGCTTCATGTGAAACTTAAATATCATAGGCTGTGAGCTGAAAGCCAAAATGACAGTAACTGACATACAACTTACTTAGCACTAAGGTATCCAGAATGTTTTAGGGACACTATCTCATTTGAGCCCCATAACAACTCAGTGAGGTGAGGTGTTACATGACTTAGAGCTGCCAGGGTCTAATCATCTACGCTGAAAGCACTAGAAGGAACTGTACTAACCATATACTTGTGTGATCCCTTCCATGTGGGAACTCTTTCCACTGGTGCAGATTACAATCTAGTCATATCATCCTAGTTGATTCTTGATATTATTCTCCTGTAAATTACCTGGAGAGGGGCCACCCGCCACACTGGGAGCCTTATCCTGGACCTTTCAACATTTTCTAGGTATAGCACACAGAGTATTCATCATATCATGCCTTGATTTACCTATATTGTTCATGCCTTTCTTGCTTGTACATTTATTGGATGAATATTCCTTATGTCACTTCTTGCATTCAGGTTATCATGAGTAATAGGCTGCAGTGAACTGACACCCACCATTGCTCTGTATATCATCCCTGTTTCATAGTTCACACCTATATAACATTGGGAGAATGTTGCTGTTACAAAAGTAGATGCTTTCTAGCCTCCTTTCTTCTCCTTATCCAGGTCTAGGCCCAGCTTGTCTGTCTCCAGTGCCTGTCCAGGATACATGTATGATGGGCTCATTCAAAAGTCAAATGAGATAGTGTATGTGAAGACATTTTGCAGACCTTAAAGGGCAGTCATGACTAACTGAAGTGATTGCCCATCCTATTGCATGCCATACCTTCTGTAGGAGGCCTTTCCTGTCCCATATCATCTCTTTTCCTTCACAACCCCAAAGAGTCTTCCCTATGTGATTACCTTCCATCTTCCTTGTGGATGTTTTATATGTATGTAGTTGTCTACATGTTATTTCTGTCATTTGCATGTGAGCTCCTTGAGGGTAGGGACAGTCTTTTTGCCTTTCCAAAGGAAGTATCCCCATACTTACACAGTCCCCAGAAGATTGTGAGTACATAATAAATTCTGTTGATTGGTTGGGTAATAGGCATTCCTCATATACTTTGCTTTTCGTCTTTGGATTGTTAGACTAGTGTCTTGTGTAACTGCATCTTGTTGAGGAGTATTCTGGGATTTGATGCAATCAGTGTAATGTCATCACACTGTCCAACAGGAGCATCAATAAGATTTCATTCTAGAGAAACCTTCTTCCATTTAGATGCCATCTCCGTGACAGTGACAGATACCTTTAGCAAGCATATTTTATGCCCCTGCTGATACTGGTAATCAGAGGATCATTAAACAAAGTTACCTCTGTGCTTTTGTCAAGCAAGAAATGTACTTGGGAGATAGCCTTGTTGGAAGAGAAAAGAACCTTTGCCCTTCTTGCATCTCAAATAATCCATGGGTAATCCTCACCCCCTCCAAACAAGTCATCCCCCTTAGATGACCTTAACATGAGCCTTCATTCCATATGCTATAGGCTGTTGACAGCAGAGAATAGAAACTATTTGATAGGGAAGTGGGGAAAATCTGGAGCCAGAAAGTACCAGGGTGGTAGAATTTAGACAGATCTTCAAGATCATGTTAGTCTAGATTCCCATCCCTGCCTTACTTATAAAAAAAACTGACCAAGAGAGATTATGTGACTTGCCCAAAGTAGCAAAAATAAAAGCAGAGTCCAGGTTTGTTGCTGCCGATGCCAAACTCCAGTTTTTTGTATATAAATATTGAAGAACAGAGTGTTCTCTTAAAACATGGCTTCTTCCCTAAAAGGAACCTAGAATAAAGCTTGTAAAACCAATAGGAAATTGTATCAGAATTCTCAGTTGAATCAACAAGTGCTCATCAAAGCTTCTCACATTATGGGCATTATGCTAGGCTCAGGGGAAACAAAGACAGAAATAAAGTAGTCCTTGCCCATGGAGAGCTTATCAGAGGCTAGAGTGCTTGGCCCGGAGTCGGGAAGACCTGCGTTCAGATCTTCCTCAGACACTAATTAGTTATGTGACCTTGGACAACTCGCTTAACCTCTGTTTGACTCAATTTCCCCTACTGTAAAATAGAAATAATAATGTCACCTACCTCCCAGGGTTGTTGCAAAGACCAAATTAGATACAAATCGCAAAGCACTTAGCACAGTTCTTGGCACATAGTAAGTGCTATGTAAATATCAATATCCTTATTGTCATTACTACTAGAAGATGTATGTAGGTAAGTGTACACAGAACAAGGACAAAATAAATATATGGCAGTCACAAAGGCACTAGCAGCAACAGAGTGGATCATAAAAGACTTAGTGTAAAAAGTGGTACCGGATCCACTCTTAAAGGGAATGTGGGATTTTAGGATTTGGAGATAAGGAGGGAGGGAGGGAATTCCAGAAATAGAGATGGACTCTGCAGAGGCCATTGAGACAAGAGCTGAGCTCGTGTGAGAAAGAACAAAAAGGTCAGTCTGGCCAGACCATAGCATGCAGGAGGGGGAAGCAGCAGACAGACTGAAAGAGAGAGGTGGGGCTGGGTTTTATAGACCAATCCAGGGTTTATTTTATCCCAGAAGCAATAAGGAGCCACTAGAATTTGAGTAAAAGGGTGTGAAGGCTGCCAAGGCTTCTTATCTGCTTTTGGTGTCCACCTGATTCACCCAACTCTCTCCCCTGTGACTCCAAGAAGCTGTAGCATGTGCAGTGGCTTCACCCCCTTTTGGTAGATGAACTAAACCAGGTTAAGGGTAATGACAGGCTTGGAATCCATCACTGAGTTAGGGGGCTGCCCACCCCCAAGCATGTGAAGACTTGCCCCAGCAGAATGTGTGGTTGAGAACAGTTTGTTCCAAAGGTGGCTGAAGCACTTAGAGCTTGGTCATCCATGGCATCCCAGACCATCCCGTCATCTTGACCTTTGTCTTGCCACTGGACTTCAATGACTCAGGAAGAGAGAGTGAGGCCGACAACTTTGCCTCACTTAAGTCCAATTCAGGAGTAAGTCAAGATATTGACCTGTGATATCATTGGTAAGATCAGCAACTTAGTCATCTCTGTGCTTAAGGAAAATTACTTTGGCAGCTTTATGGATTGATGGGGAGGGGAGTAAGGAGAGATTTGAGGCCAGGAGGCCTATTGAGTGGCCATTTTAGTGGTCCAGGTGAGAAATGATACACGTCTGAGCTAAGGTAATGGCTTTGTGAGTAGAGTGAAGGTATCACTTGTAAGAGATGCTGTAAAAGTGGAAATGGCAAGATTTGTCAACTGATAGGATCTTTGGGAGGAGGGAAAATGAGGAGTTAGGGATGATGCCACAGTTACAAAATCAAGTGACTGGAACAGTGGTGGTAGCTTTGACAGAAATAGGGAAGTTTGGAAAAGGGATGGGTTTGAGGGGTAAGAGAATGAGTTCTGGTTGGAATATGTTGAGTTTAAGGTGTCTCTGGAACATCCAGTTGGGAATGTCCAGTTGGCAGTTGGTAATGTGGTACTAGAGCTCAGGAGAATGGGCTGGATATATAATACTGACTCATCTTCATAGAGATAATAATTAAACCAATGGAAACTGATGAGGTTACCAGGAGAGAATGTAGAGAGAAAGAAGAGAAGAAGGCCTCCAATGGAGGCTTGGATCTGCAAGCTCGTGCACTTGCATCTTTTCTGAGAGGCTAGTGAAAGGAGGAAGTTTGGATCTTCCTGACCTTGTTATAATATTCCATTATAAATGATCTTTAAGGCTGGGGTGGAGGTTGAGGGGCAGATATAAATGACAGTATTTTTAACCAAGTTGACACTTGTGTCTAGTAAACAAAGCTATCTGATGTTCTGAGTGACCTAACCAGTGCCAGAGATGCTAATTCATTATTTTCATACCTTTTTTTGGTCTTCTTCAGACCTAGCACTGGGCAGCCAAGTGTTTGGATAGCAGGCAGTCTATACTAATATTGTCAGGGTCTGCTTAGATGGCTGCCAGCCCTCCTTGTTTGCATTTGGCATGCCTGAAGTTCTCTGCAGGGTCAGCTGCTGGGCGCTGTTCATTCCAGGGTGATGAATTTTTGGAGTCACTTCACAGGTCAGGGGATATCACAGAGCTGTTGGCAGTCTGTGTTCTCTAGGGATGTGAGCTTAGTGAGGCCCAGCACTCCCTCTGGCCCCAGTGTTATTCTGGAATTAGGGGGAACAAGAATATAATGAGAGACAATGAGACCAGATAGCAAGAGGCTTTTTTCTTTAGTGGAATCAACCTGTTTAGACAGAATTAACAAGGATATTCTAGCCTTGCAAGTGGTTTAGGGATCATGAAAATGTCTTTTAGAACCATAGAACTTTAGCACTGGCAGGAACTTTCAAACACAAGATGTTGGATGCAAAGTAATAGTAAAAGTAGTAAGAGCAAGCATTTCTGTAGTCTTTTGCAAAGTATTTTACAGACATTTTCGTTTGATTGTCAGTAGTCCTGTGAGGTCAGTGCTACAGATTCTTCCATCCCTATTTTTTAGATGAAGAAACTGAGCCTTTCACACAGCTAACATCAAAGATGGGCTTAGAATCTTTTGCTCACTTCATCCTAAATCTGAGTTTTTAGAATGTTAGAACAAAGAAGTGTAAAACGAAAAGGGACTTCAGGAATGAAGGAACCTAAAATGTTAGCTCCATAAGGGCCCTTGACATACAAATGTTTGAGCTGGATGGAATTTCATAGATATTCTAGTGTTCATTTTCCAGGTGAGAAAACAGGCTCAGGGAGACCAGTAGAATTGCCAAACATTACACAACATAGAGGTATTTGTCAATAGAAATAAATATAAGTTTGAGGAACTTTAGAGGATAATGGACTGAGAAAGAAAGTTACCAGGTTGTTCCACTACGTAAAACACACACTATTGTGTGTAAGCCTGTATACATCAAATAGGCAATGGCTCTCTCTTTATCCTCCTGCTCCCTCTCTTCCCCAGCCCCTGCCCAGATGTATCTTTACCTGTTAACAATTTTAGAGTGAAGAAGTTTCAACTGTATGAGTAATTGGGGGTTTTTTTTGCATTGTTAATATTAGATCAAATTTATGGTCCCTATTTCCCTTAATCAGTCTCTTATCAAAGAGTGAAACTTAGTGAGTTTGATTTAAAGCAGATTATAGCACAAGCCTGAAACTGTTCCTGGTGCTAATGAGCTCTTCTGAACTTTGCTGCTAAAACTCTGCTCGTTCTCTTTTAATTGTTCATTCTGGCTCCTAAATTGCCAAACCCAGGCCATGGTAGTGTTCATCATTTTCACTATAATCTACATCACCACTCTTATTTTTATAGTAATTTACATTTCAGAAAGTAATTTTCCTCACAACAACCCGATAAAGTAGGTAGTGCTATAGCATGTTTGTATCTATTTTACAGATGAGGAAACTGAGGCTCAAAAGGGTGGAATGATCTGCTTTTGACCAGACAGTATTTAATAAGAATCTGATTGAAAGACCTATCTTTTTCTGATTTTCTGACTAGTTGTTTAGCCCTCATCGGGGATAGGCTTAGTTTTTTTGCCTGTTCCTGAGAAGTACTATTCAGGGTAGGGGAATGAATAATAATGACAGTTTCCATGTCTGTACTAAGATTTATGAATAGCTTTCCCACAATAACCTGTAGGTAGAGTATTTATAAAGATCATCTGCCCCATTTTTCAGAAAAGGAACCTTGAAGGTGAAAAGGGAGAATGACCTGCCCACAGTCACACAGGCAGTGAGTGACCAAGGAGAGCATTAAGCCTGTGCCTCTCGAAATGTAGTGCTCTTTCCCCACAGTATCCTGCTATCTCTCTCAAGACACCATTCACTAAGCTCAGAGAACTTGCATGTAAATTTTTCTTTTATTTTTCCCTGGATTGTTCGTGTGTTTGTTTTTTTCTAAGCTCACTCATGGAAATAAGTTTTGGAGCCGTGGAACACTTTTCTATCTTGGACCTATTAGATTCACTTTACATCAGTGTCCTTGGCAATGACCACACATAGATAGTTGTAAAGAAATAAAGTGTCATAGAATCATGGATTATTAGAGCTAGGAGAGACCCCTAGAACATAGAATGTTAGAAGAAAAGGCACTTAGTAGGGACCCTTCTTGCTATGGACCTTTGAACCTTGAGTATTAACACAATGCAGAACTTAGAATGCCAAGGCTGAAAGAAACTTTAGAAACCATCTAGTCTAATCATCTTATTTTACAGAGGAAAGAGCTGAGGCTTAACTAGATCTGGAACATTGTATCCAGTTCTGGGGTCACTACATTTTAGAAGAGAATTGGTCTCCCAACACCCTTAATGAGACATAATTTATTCGATGTCAGTTTCAATTGTTGATGAAATGGTCCGGTGGTTTTTGGAGAACCCGAGGAAAATGTTTTCCTTCTCCTGTTATACTTGTAGACAGGAGTGGGGAAAAGAAGAAAGACTTTGTTTGTCTTAGCTTTCCTTTTTTTTTTTTTTTTTTTTGCTTTGAATCCTGATAATTTGTAGCCAGAGGCTATATGGATGTCAGAACCCTGAGGTGGAGGCAGCCTGTGGAGGAGGCAAGCCAGAGCTAGGGAAGAGTTGGTGCCCCACAGAACAGAGAACAGCTTTGTTTGAAAAGGGGAGGTGTGGAAACACAGCAGTCCAGTTTGTACGGAGATGAGACAGAGTTCCCTGGGGCAAACAGCCAATGGTCAGTGGCCGTTTTCAGCTCCCAAGGAGGTTGGAAGAGAGGAACTAGATAAAGGGAACTTCAATCATTGTAATAATGTTTCCTATTTCTGTAGCTCTTGATGGCTTACAAGTACTTTGTCATCCATAACCATGCTTAAAACAGTCAGGATCTTAATCCCCTACTCAAAAGCCTTCTGTTACTGCCTGTCTGAGCAAACCTCACTAGACAGTAGAGTGAAGGTTCTCAACTCAAACATGAAGGCATATCGGGGAGAGCTTCCACATTTGGAACCGGAGGATCATGATTCAAGCGGCTGCAGCATGACTTAATAGCTGTATAACCCAGTATAAGTCGTTTCACTTCTTTGCAATGAAGATTGGATTACATGGTTTCTTCTTACAGGTGTCCCTTCCAGTTTTGACATTCTCTGTTCTAAGATCCGTTCTAGCTCTAAAGTTCTGTTATAAGGACCTTGACCAGCTCTAAATCCTACAATGCTGTAGATGTTAGAACATTCTGTTTCTAGGGGGCCTCTTTAGTTAGCAGCTGCCTATTCAAAGCAGCTTCATTCTATGAATTTTATATTAATTGTCCGTACTTCAGAAGATCTTTGATTTTATCTGTGGACCTCCCACTCATGTCAGTTCCAACCCTTCTGTTTCGTGGTTTCATGAGTCACTGTGGCCAGAAGATTTCCAGATCTGTTCATTCATTTTTCTGTGATGAGTCTCTATGCATGTTTACCTAGATGACAGAAACATAAGCTTTCACTAGGTCTTTCCACCTGTCAGAACTTACACAACTGTTGACATGGCCACCAGAGGGAGTTCAAGGTTACCTTCATCCATACTGAGAAAGATCAATTCCAGTAAACGATGAAATCTTACCTACGGATCATGTCAAGTGCTGTATGATAAAAGAAAATCAGTGATGATGATGATGAATATTGCATTTTAGGTGGCAAAACACTTTCCTAATCTCTTGATGATAAGAGGGTTCCTATATGTATAACAAGAAAGGACCTTAGAGATCATTTAATTTAATGTTGGAGAGAACTGAGGGCTATAGACTTTTCCCAGTGATTGGCTGCACTAGGACTCAAGCCCTGGTTTTCCAACTCTAAATCCAGTGTTGATAACAATGATGGAGATGAAGTCCTTGGCTCCATGGAGTATTTGTAACTTGCCCTAACCCACCTTTCCATGCCCTGGTATTCTCTTTGATTTGGAAACATTAAGCTTCCTGCTAGTGTGTGCCTGCAGTTGCAGCCCTCCTCCTCTTTGCCTTCCAAGTTCTCCTCACCCAGGGAAGGATTTGCCTCCCCCATTTAGCTGTAATCTCTCTCCTGGCTCTTAAGAGCTCCCACCTGTGACCCTGAATATTGTTTTCACCTGGCAAAGCAGTTGGCCTGGGTTGACAGATCAAAAACAGAAATGGACTGGTCTTATTGGGTTTCTCTGTGGACCCTTAGAGAGGCTTAGTTGTTGGGCTCTTTACATTATACTGCACTATCTGTTGTTTTCTTTCAAGCTTTAACTTTTCCACTATTCACAGAAGGGAAAGGAAACAGTGCGGTGTATGGTAAACTTCAGACTAACTTCTGATTATATCCACTGTAATCCATCAGAGTATCAAGGGCATTATTATTATTATTATTATTTTACTAATAAGAAGGTTGCTGCATTGCATGTAAGGAGACTTGAATTCAAGTCCCAACTCCAAAGCTTACTAGTTGTATTACCTTGGACAAAACATTTCACATCTTTTAAGCCTGTTTCTACATCTGTGAAATGAAGGGATTGGACAAAATGTTGTGAAAGGGCCTCTCTGACCCGTCAGTCACAATTTCAGGGAGCTTGCAGCTCTTAAACCTTCAGCAGTTCATATTAGCAAGAGCAAAAGCTGGTTAATGTTTACAGAGCGCTTTAAACTTACATTATCTCATTTGATCTTCACAGCATTGTATGAGGTAGGTAGATATTACAAGTGAAATCTCCATTGTACAGAATGGAAAGTGTAACCTCAGAGAAGTAGCTTTGAAAGGGACCTGAGTGACCATCTGGTCCATCCTCCTTGTTTGCTAGAAGACATACCTGAGGCCTGGGGGTGCGGAAGTGACTTGCCCAGGTATATATGGGTAAAGAGCATAACCGAGGTTCTACCTCAGTTGCCTCCCAGATCCAAACTCAGTCCTCTTCCAGTGTATCACAGCAAGATGGTGAGTGTTGGAAATAAAGAAAAAGTTAAATAATGGCATTAACAACTCTTAGCATTTAGAAATGGCTTAAAGGAATTCACCATAAGTGCCGTTTGACAACAACAGATAGTGCAGTATAATGTAAAGACCCCAGTTCTTGGCTTTCAGTCTGGAGCCACTGTTCAAATCCCAGTTTTACCAGTAATTAGCAGTGTGACCTATAACCCCAGAGTTGGATTCAAGGGGGACCAGTTCTGTTTCTTCTCTCTGTAAACCTTAGCTTTCCTAACTAAAAAATGGAATAATAATATTTAAACCACTGTACTTTGTAGGGCTGTAGTAATAAAGTGCTTTGTAAACTGAAAAGTGCTGACTCACCTACAATGCAGGGCAAAGCCATGCACTTTGGTGCAGAGATAGATACAAAATTTAGCTATTATGGGCCCCATCCTAATTAAATTACCACCAGTCAGTCAATAAACATTTATTAAGCACCTACTATGTGCCAGGCACTTTGCTAAACTGTAGAGGATACAAAAAGAGGTAGAAGGCAGGCCCTTCCCTCAAGGAGCTCACAATCTAATGGGGGAGACAGCAACAAGCAGACAAATGTGTACCAACAAGCTATGTTAAAGAAGAAAGAAGGCTTTTTAGCTGAGGCATACATTCCCAGGTGTTGGAGACAGCTGGAGAAAATGCCCAGAGCCAGGATGCTCATGTTCCTGGATCAGAGTGCATGGTGGGGAGAGTAGAGCAGGAGAAAACTTGAACCAATAAGAGAATAAGACACAAACATAGGTGACTCTATTAAGTAATAGAACAAGAGGTCATATTGTATAGTAGAAAGAGCCTAGGACTGGAGGCAGAAGGCCCAGGTTCAAGTCTAGCATTGTCATTTACTTTCTGTGGGATTTCTGCAAGTTACTCCTTCAGAAAGTGGTATTAGTCATTATTTATTTACTCTGTAGGTAAAGTTTTCATATCTGTAGAATGAGGAGGAACTCGGACTAGGTGATCTCCACAGCCCCTTCAGTGTTCTGTTGTTTCATCTTCCCAGAGCCCATCTTTTTCTATTGACCACAGCAACGAAATCTTTCAGAACTGTTTTTCTTTACATTCTTGTTCTTAGGTAAATTGTTCTCCTAATTCTACTCACTTCACTCTGATCAGTTCATATGCTAACTAGGATTCTCTAAATTCATCGTTACATCATATCCATATGCCACAGTTCGTTCAGCCATCCCCTAATTGACAGGTGCCCACTTAGATTCTGGTTTTGCACTTTTTTTAGACTTTCAACCCTGTCCCCTGCTCCCTTCTCCCCACACGCACTTAAGGACCAGGAAGTTTATTTTGCTTGTGATAATTCCTTCCCTCTTATCCCTACTCCCACTATCCCCATTTGTTTCCCTGTTGAGTTTAATGTATTTCTAGATCAAAGAGTGTGTGTGTGTGTGTGTGTGTGTGTGTGTATGTTTTCAACCTTCCTTGTGTGCTCCACATAGGAACAAGGTTCATCTGATACATATATCTCCCACCCCTTTCTCCAAGTCTATATATTTTTCTCAACAAGCACATCTCTTATTAGAAATAATAAGTTCCACCCCTTCTTCCTAACTTTCAACACCAGTGTATTTTTTCACTCCTTTCTCTTTGCCCTCTTAAAACTCTCTGAATACATGCCACCAGCCCCCACCCCAGGTCTCCTTCCCCCAATACTCTTTGAAGACATTAAGTTTCTAAGGGAAATTCATTTCTTCTCTCCTCTTAGAATCATAGCCCTCTGTCATCATTTAACCCCTTCTAGTTGCTCAAATAAATTTACCTCTCTAGATTTCTTTTGCCTCTTGTGTTTGTATTTCAAAGTTCCTACTCCACTCTCATGCCAAGAGCAAGCTCTGGTCTTTCTTCAGAGGTGCTTGACGGTCCTCTCTTCCATGAAGGATCCACATTTTCCCACTGGAGTATTATGTTCAGCTTTGCAGAGATTGTGGGCATTTATGTTTTGCCTTTTCGAATATAATATTACAAGATTTCCTGTTTATAGTAGAAACTGCTAGCTGTGATGTGACTCTGATACTGAAACTCCTTTACAGACACTTGTAGTTGGGGTTTATTTTTTCTTTGTGGACGCTTTAGATTTTGGCTATGAAATTCCTGGGTTATTTTTCTATGACAGTTCCTTTCAGGTGAATTCTGTCCCAACTTTGCTCTCTGGTAACAGATCTATGTAGTTTTCCTTTATCATTTCTTGAAATATTGTGTCTAGACTTTTTTTAATCATGATTTTCAGAGAGTTCATGATCCTTAAATTTATCTCCTATTTTCCAGATCTGGTATTTTTTGTTGTTCTCTGATACTTTCTTTTTTCTTGTATTATTTTTCATCTTTTGGTTTTGTTTTCATCCTTTTGCTGTCTAGAAGAATACCAATTTTCTAAGCAAATTGTTCTTCTAATTCTTTCCTCAAGAGCTTTTGTTTCATTTTTTTTATGTCTTCCTTTTATGCTTCTAGGTTATCATGTAATCTGTGTGGAAAAATCATTTCTTCCCTCTGAGTCTGCTTACAGTTGTTACTGAGCTACTTTCAACTTTTAGGCTGAATTTTGGAATGTCTCTGAATTTATAGTAATTTTTTAAAATGCTGGTCAATGTTTTCTTTGTTTTACTCATCTCTCCAGCTTTAGTTCTTGAATCAAGACTCTGTGCCAGAACCAGGCCATACGCCATGCTGTGTTTTTCAGTTAGGTAGTTGGTCCTGGTTGATCTTGCCCTCAGTTTCTGTGTTGACCTTCACTTTTTGCAGTTAGGCCTCCTTTCCCCGGCCACAGATGTTTGAGGATTAGAGTACTGGAGTCTCCCTGGTGTGCCTGATCCCTCCTGGTCTCAGCACTGCTATGCTGCCCTGGTCAGTCTCATTCCCTGGAGCTTCCAAGGTCCCCTGATGGGATTCTGACTCCCCTGGAGATTTCTCAGGGAAGCCCTCCAATCTTTCTACCTGTACTGGAGGCTGCCCGTTTCTTTATGTACACTGGTCCTGATTTTGCTGATGGCCCCCTTTCCTATTGCACCAGGCTTTTGGCTGACTTCTTGTTGCAGTTCCAGTAAACCTGGCCACTTCATTGAATTTCTTGATCCCTATTTTGTCTGATGATGATTTGAGATTTCGAATGAAATGAGTATGTGGGAACTGGACCTGCCTGTCTCTGTTCAGGCAGGCTTCTTTACTAGCAGTTGGCTCAAGCATTCGTGTTTCATGATCCTAAATATGAAGAATGAGATTATATACCATCCACTTTGGCTGGGGCATGTTGCATGTGGTTGGGGAGTAATAGTGTGAGGTAAACCTCATGAGATGTGGAAGTAGATTGGTTGTCAAGGACTTCAGACACCGTAGTCTAGCCCTTAGACTGTTCAGTAGGCCACAGGGGCATTCATTCATAGATTTTGAGCACTGGAGTGATAGGAGCACATTTGTGCATTCACAAAATGTATCAGACAATAATATGAAGAATGGATGGATACAAGGTTTATTGATGCTGGAAGGAATGAGTCGGGTTTTGACCTCAAGAAGGAGGCATCAAAACTGAATTTAAAGTCACTGGATTTAGAATAAGAAGATTTAGACTAGAGTCTCCACTGTCCTACTCAGTAATTGTGTGACCTTGGGCTGTTACTTAAATCTGTTTTAGTCACAGTCTTCTCATTTGTAAAATAAAGATCTTGGACTAAATGATAGCTGCTTTCCTTTTTGGTTCTATCATATCATGTTTAAGGGGTCTTCTGGTTCTATACTTCAACCCTATATATTCTAATGTGCATCACATCTCTAAATCTATCCCTTGCCCCTCCAACTTTCCTTTGTGCATTAGCCTGTGTACTACCTGAAATGTGTGTCCTCATCTTCCCTACAGATTTAGCGAAGAAGGGATGGAGGTGATGGAGCGACTTATCTACCTGTATCGCAAGTTTCACCAACTAAAGGTCAGCAATGAGGAGTACGCTTGCATGAAAGCCATCAACTTCCTCAATCAGGGTGAGTGTGGGGACAGAGCTTTTTTCAGAGTTTCTGGCCTCTCCTTTACTAGATCCACAAATGGGACACACATCCTTAAATTAGGTCTAAAGAGGTGAAATTCAAAAGGAAAAAACATAAGTTTATGTCAAGGCAGATGTCCAGATCACTTTGGGAGATTTGGTGCCCTACAGTTTGACACAGTGGCCAGAGTCTATCTAAACTGCGTGGATAGAAGTATGGTGTCTAGATCAAGGGAGAGGTGCCTGACTGTTATCTAGCCTGGTCATACTACATCTGGACAAGTGTATCCAGAGGAGGCAACCAGCAGTTAGGCCATGGAGCCCATGCCAGTTCAACACAACTTTGGGGCATTTTAGCCTGAAGCAAAAACTGGGGAAGGAAGATGAGACAGGCATCATGATTATATTAAAATATCTGAAGGGTTGTCAGATTAAAAAGGGATGAAGTTTTTTTCTGCTTGGCCCCAGAGAATAGAACCAGGAGTAGTGGAGGGCAAGTTAGAGAGAGGTGGGTTCTAGCTCAGGGCTGAGTGTGAGAGCCATCTAACCCTGCAGCAGGCAGCCCTGGGAGATGGGGACATTGTAGTGCCTAATGTCCTGAGATACTTCCTTATCTTTGGAGGTCTTCCATCAGAAGCTAGATGATCACCTTTTCAAGGTATTACAGAGGGCATTTGTTACATGTCACAGTTGTGGCCCTGTATTGTAGAAAGAGCACTGGACTTTGGAGTCAAAGGACCTGGTTCAACTCTTGGCTACTATTTTACTGTGTGATCTTGGTCAAGTCATTTCTCTCTAGTCCCAGTTTCCTCATCTGGAAAATGAGTGGGTTGGAGGAGATAGTGTCTAATGCCCCTTTCAACTCTGATTTCTGTGGTTTTAGACACCTGCTAAGCTCTCTTCTGGTTCAGGCACTCTCGCATTTGAGGACACAGGCATAGCAGGTTCATGGTCCCCTTAATACAGGGAAAGTCATCTAGTATTTTTCGAAAACTGAAATGCAGCAATCCTATAACTCATGGCGGAAGGAAGAGACTCCACTTTGTTTAGTCCATTTTAATGCATTTAAACATAGACACCAAGGACAGTACATGCGTCACGTAAAATATGTCCCAAGTTTACTAGCAGCTGAGGAAGAACAGAGTGACTGATGAAGCTGGCCTAGATAAGACTGATGTAACAGATTGCCAGTTGTTCTGAAAGCCCAATCATAGCACGATAGTATTGCACAAAAATGCTGTTTGCAGATGAATGAAGCATTACGTTTCCCTTCTTGTATATGTTATTATGCATGGGAAAGTGCATGGCATACTTTTGATCTTAGTTGTTAACTCTAAAACTCTCCTTCCCAGGCTCTGGGCTATGTGCTCCAGGAGTAGATTACTACTAGAGCATTTACTGCATGGGAATTGTGATTAAAAGAAGAAGAAGCAGGAGACTTAGAATCAGAAAATGTTTTTTCAGGCCCCAACGACTTACTCACTCTGTGACCCTGGACAAGTCAGTGTACCTTTTAGATACTCAATTTCCCAATCTGTCAGATGAAGAGAATAGTGTTTGTACTCCCTGCTTCAAAGGGGTCTTGTGAGCATTTGCTCTATCACCTGTTAGCCATAGGCCCTTGGGCAGACTACTTGAGTTTCCCTTTTCTGACACAGAAATAGGAATATTTCTCTTCCCTTTTCCACAGAGCCATTGTTAGTCTTGGCTCCACCACTTGGTGTGTGACCTTGGGAAAGTCTTTTTGCCTCTCTGTGGAGAATGTGGCCAATGCTATACACTTGAAAACTGGGGAATGTTATGCCCTTAGAGAATCTTATCACTATTAATTCTCAGTCACATCTTCTCTAAGCAGGCCACTTGTGTTCCTTATGAGCCTTTCTTTAAACTTTTTTCATTCCATCTTGTACTGCTTACCTTCCCATGGGCAAAGCCCAGTCCCTCTCAGAATGAGAATTGCCGTTTTCAGAATAATAAGGTCAGCTCCCATCTCTTCAGAACTATTAAGATCTCCAGAGGACTTTCCTCACAATGTCCCTCTGAGACAAGACAGGGGCACCTGAGGGGCAGATGTCCAGTGCCTGTATTTATTTTTCCTAAATGTGTTTATTTGTTACAGCGAAGGACTTTCTGTTCATTTTAAATTTAGGAAGGCGAGGAGCACTAGTGATAGAGATAGAAAAGAAAAGAGGGTCATAATATTTTTCTTTAATGCTGAAGAAAACAGAAGGAGACAGGTAGGACAGCTTTGACACTAACATTTTGGGTTTTTAAAGTCGGGCTCTACATAGTAGAGATTAGTGACTTCATGTACAATCCCTTTTCTATCCATTGTCTTTTCTCCTGTGTATATGGAAATGAACCTGTTTAATAATGTTTGTCAAGCACGGAATAACCAAAAAAAATTTCAAAAAATAACTCCATGAGATAAGTATATAGGTTTTATCACTCATATTACAAGTGAGGAATTCTAAGGCTCAGAGAAGTGGCCTGACTTGCCCAAGGTTACTCAGTAGTAAATGACTGAGCTGCAACTTGAATCCAACTTTCTTAAGTAAGCCACTACCCCCTTCCTGGGGGGAGCTAGGTGGTGCAGTGGATGGAGCACCAGTGCAGGAGTCAGGAGGACCTGAGTTTAAATCTCACCTGAGACACTTGACACTCACTAGCTGTGTAACCTTAGGCAAGTCACCTAACCCCAATTGCTTCATCCTGGGGCATCTTCCCGTTGAATATCTGATCACTGAATTCAGATGGCTCTGGAGGAGAAGTGAGGCTGGTGACCTGCACTGCCCTGCCTCACTCAAAACAAAGTCAAGTACAAGTCATATCATAGTTTCTTTGATGGCATGGTGTTGTTTGGCAGCAAAGGACAAACATGTGCACACACATGTGCATGCGCGCACGCACACACCTACCTCCCCTCTAAATAACTCTTAACAACAGAATCAGAATTGCAGAGCTGAAAGCAGCCACGGAGGGCACGTAATCCAGCCCCTTCCTTGAGGAGGAAATTCCTTTACAGTGTTCCCAATAGGTCATCATTCAACTTCTACTTGAATGCCTTCAGTGATGGGAAGCTCACCATTGCTCAAAGCAGTCCATTTCAGTCTTGGTTGTCACTTTTAGGAAGTTTTTCCTGTATTGAACCAAAATTTTTCTTTTGGTGATTTCCACCTGTTGTTCCTAGTTCTATCCTATGGGACCAAGGAAAACAAGTGTGAGTCCCTTTTCCAAACTTTTCCCTGCAGATACTGGAATGTGGTTCTCATAATCTCTTAATCCTGCATGTGTCTGTGTGTACATATATACATATGTGTGTATGTGCATCTTTTTTTTTTTTACTTTAATCGGCCTGAAGATGTTTTTGTAACCATTTTGTTGCACGTCCTCAGATATCAGGGGCCTGACAAATGCCTCACAGCTGGAGCAGTTGAACAAGCGGTATTGGTATATTTGCCAGGATTTCACTGAGTATAAGTACCCTCATCAGCCAAATCGTTTTCCTGATCTAATGATGTGTTTACCAGAGATACGCTATATTGCAGGTAACCTCTCCCTTTCCCTCTCCTTCCCTCCTCTCCTTTTCTCTCTCTCCTCTTCCTCTTCTATTTTTTCTCTCTCGCCACAGCCACCCATCACCACCAAGCCCTTATCTTCCAGGTATTTTCAAAGAAAGCTCTTAGTTCTCTCTCTGGTGTTCCTTCACACCTCTCTTTTGACATGGGACTAGAAGGCAGGAGACTTGGTCCCAGCTTTGTCACTATGAGACTTTGATCAAGTCACTTGTTTTTTTCCTGGGCCTGGGTTCCCTCATCTGTAAAATGAGGGCAATTGACGAGATGGTTTCTAAGGTCCCTTTGACCCTTAAAATTCAGAGTTCCAAGATCTCTTCCTTCTATCAATAATGTTTTGTGTGCTAAAATTCAGTGTTCTAGCATTCTCTCCTTTGAGATCCCTTCTGTCTCTTACCAGTGTGTATTCTAGCATTCTTTGTCCAAAGGTCCCTTCCCATTCTCACAATCTGTCTTTTAAAGATCCTCCCCTCTCTTACATTCTGTGTATATTGTAAGAGTCTATCCATTTTCTCAGTCTTCCTGTGTCTAACATTCCATATTGCAAGGGCATGTCCAGCTCTAACAGAGCAGCCTAGAGAAATGGCTTCCAAGAGAGTTCTAGCAGACTTTTGAGGCTCTTCCACAGGACTTCCCAGAGCTTTGGGGCATCCCCTTGTGTTTCTGCAGCCTCTCTCCTCTAAAACAATGCCTGGAGAAGAGAGACTATGAGTTTGGCATTAACTCATTCTCTTCTGTCTCCCTCCCCCCAACCAGGGAAGATGGTGAATGTGCCGCTGGAGCAGCTGCCACTGCTCTTTAAAGCTGTTCTGCACTCCTGCAAGACAAGTGGGAACAAGGAGTAAACCGCCCCTCCCCTCGCCAGCTCCCTGCCTCGCCCCCAGCCGAGGGGATCGCGGGGGCCCATGAGGAACGATAGGAGTCGACACCAGACGGGCAGCCCAGCGCTGCCCGCTAGCATGGAGCTCGTTTGTTTTTTTAAAAACTCCTTTTCTATATATTTATTTCACGACAGAGTTGAATGTATGACCTTCAACACAATGCACATACTTCTGTATGAATTTAAAGATGCATTTCCTTGCAGTTTACAGAATGTGAGAATGTTTAATGTTACAGTGTTGTCATTAATTAGGTCTTGTTCTTCTTTATATTTGAGGGGTGGGGGGTGGGGGGAGCTAACTGTTTCAATAGTGTTGACTAAGACTACCTCAAGGAAAAGGTGGTATTCAAGTACTGACTTTTCCCTTATTTTCTCAGCAGACCTTGCAGGCTTGAGCCAGAGAGCAAACTGCCTTTTTCTACCAGCAAACATATGCCTGTCGTCAATCTTGGGGAGGTGGGTTGGTTGGAAGTTGATATAATAAGCTAAGAATTAAGGTGGTCAGAGCACAGTTTAGCCAACTGGCCAGCTAGCTAAATTCATCTCTGAGAGGGAAGGCCTTTGAAATGATCTCATCATAAAATCAGTGGAGTAGAGCTGGAAGGGAGCTTGGAGATCTTCTAGTCACAGAGTATCAGAGTTGGAAGGGACCTGAGAGACCATCTAGCCTAGCCAGGACCTTAACCCACATTTCCCTTGACAATATCCTCAGTAAATGGCTTACACTTCTTCAACCCCTAGATTTTAAAGGGGAAGACATTAATGCCCAGAGAAAGGATGGAGTTTGTTGAGGGTTACACAGGTATCAAGTAGCAAAGACAGTATTAGACCCTGGGGCCTCGTGAATCCATATCTGCATTCTTGTCACTCTGTACACTATATTGGATCTCAGACTTCTCAGTACCTTCAGACTCCTGTCTTCCTTGAGGAGTGGCTAATGGACAGGGAAGCAGATGGGGAATGAGTCTGTACAGATACTTGGGGTTCAGGAGTGCCAGGATCTTGTTAGACATTTTTGTTTAGATGACCCTTTTTAAATAGCCACCTTTTCAAGGAGAAGGGAGTTGGTGCAGGAAGTCCTCCAGGGTCCTGCCTTCTCTACCAGACTGGAGATGTGAAGAGAAAACCACTCCTTCCTTGGCCTTGGAATATTCCATTACTTCAGAGCCTTGACGGTGATCAGCAAATTCCATTACAATGCAACATGACCAACATTTAAAGACTTCTTTTCTTCAGAGCTCTGGGGTTGAGGGTTTGGGGAAAGAGTTTTAAATCAGATACCACACCTGTCCTTCATTGAATTCATAGTCTAGACACCAAAGTAAAATGTTATTATCTGAGTGAATGAGAGAGAACAGGATGCTTTGCAGGTATCATCCTGGTCACCCAACAAACATTGGTTAAATGCCTTCGGGGCCTCTTGGCAGACACTAGAGATAGCCACCTTGATAGGACACCAACCCCACTCTGGCACAGAAAAGGATTCTCTCAGGTAACCATAAGCCTGTGTCACCACCCCTGGACTAGCGTGGAATAGCTAACCAGCCTGTCATCAGAACTTTTCTAACCCTTTCCCCTGCTTCATTTCTCCAAACCTACGCATTTTTTTCCCTCCCTGCAAATGTCAGAGTTGGGCGATTGGACCAGGTGATGACAGACTTTGAGTTAAGGCTTAGGTATCTTGGATCTTGAAACTGATTCTTTCCCCTTTCTTCGTTTCTGCTTCCTCTACTTTGGAATGATATGAAATATTAGAAAACAAAGGGTGCTTTTCCTCGGCTACCACCTCGGGCCTCTATTTAAAGTGGGAGGGAGGCAATTTAGAGCAGTAGAATAGGCCTACCTATATTGTCTGTACCTGATCTGACTGGACTTAGTAAGGACTTTTCTCCAAGGCCCAGAACTATCCACAACCATTGCAGAAGTCTGCCTCTCATTTCCTAATGAGGTTGAAAAACTACACGAAGATGGAATCAGTTTCCCTTTAAGCCTTGTCATGACTATTTGGGGGTATCATGAAGAGGACTCCTGCTTCAGGTCCAAGTTGGACTAGATGCACTCAAAGATCCGTTCCAACTCTACAGTTCTGTGAATTGGGCCACTTAACCCTAACCAACTTTCCCTGTGCTCCCAATCCTGCTAAGTGCCCTAGCCAGGGAGGTGTGACTCTCTAAACTACCTCACATTTTTTCAGGAAAGGTCACACCCTCCATGAGCTGGGACATAGACTTTGGAGCTCCCTAAGCTGCCTGCAGGTTCTGAGGTAATGATTTGTCCCAGGCCCTGAACTAGCCCAGTTCCCATGCATACTCAGGCTAGGCTTTCTCCTGTGTGAATGTGGGCTTATGGAAACCTGTTCAGTACAAGGTCATGTTTGCTCTCTTGCTCAGTCTTGTAAATCTTCCCAGATGACCTGTTCCTCTTTTCTGGGTAGTCTGTTCTGGCCTTTAATCCTTTGTAATGGAATGAGATGTTACGGGTATATAACCGCTGCTGGGACCAGCAGAGCTATCATGTTATATTTCTCCCTGGATTGGAAAATTAGAGTTTCCCCAATAGCATGTGTTCCCCAAATCCAGTAAGCACATATGGCTCAGTATCACCTCTAATGTGTGTATGTATACAAATATGTATGTTTGTGTGTGTGGATATACATACACATGGATATATCCATATCCATATATGTGTATATACACACACACTTCCATGCTTCATCAGGATGAATCCTGCCTCCACATCATGAATGGCAGTGGCCAGTTGTGTTTATCCCTTGGTAACCAACCTTTTGGCCACTTAGCCTGGTACTCCAGTGATGAACACATTTTGTTTCTGGGCCCATCCTTGAAGCCTTTTCCACCCAGGCCAACCAGAGCTTGAGTGCTGATAGCAGCCTTTGAGGGTCCAGGGTCCCCTCCATTCCACAAGTGTATTTCAGAAGGGGACATTAGTAGAAAACACAAATGTATATGTGTATATATAATGTGTACATGCACATACCTAATTATCCATGGGAAGATTTCTGTTTGGTTTATTTCTAAGCTCAAAATGCTTTCCCCGTTTTCTTGACTTGAATTTTGCGACTGTAATCTCCTTGTAGGCAGGTTAGTGCTCTGCTCTTTTCCTCTCTGGAGCAGGAAGAGGGGACCATTAGCAATTCTGATCATTACTCCTGGTGAATGGGTTCTGGCAGCTGAAGCCGGATGTCTGCCCATCCTCCAGGATCCCCACCTCACCTCCCTCCCATGCTCAGGGGCTTTTCTTGCAGAACTGAGCTTTCAAAGGAAATTATTCTCTAATCAATAAGAACCTACTGGCCCAAATAATACAACATTTAACAAAACAAAGTGTTCATTTTTGAAGGGAGGAGAAAGGTTCTATGAGTTGCTTTTGTGCAAAAGCATTTTTGCCAAACGCTGATTTGCAGTAAATTCCTTGAACAAAGGGCCCCTTCATTCCCGAAAGGAGAAGAGTGGAGCAGGTTGTGTAAGTGAATGACAAGGGTACCAAGCTGGAGCCTGACCTGTGGACAGCCGCTAATGTCTTCTGCACCAAGTCCTTTGAAGGCTTGTGTTTTAAACAGGGTAAAGTGAATGTGTTGCATTGCAAACTCAGGTATTATGAGGAAAAGGTAGGAGTGTAGCTAGCAATGTAGAAACATTAGGTCAGCCGCTAGATGTGTTTGTGGATTTGGTTTTGAAGGACACAGTGTAAAGGCTGGAGGGGTGTGTGTGTGTGTGGTAGGGTGTGTGTGTCAATTCTTCCCATAATGCAGGAAGCCTTTTTGCCAGTGGAAGAAAAAATCTGTGAGTGTCTCAGATCCCTCTGTCTTCTGTCACCTTTTAGACCTTTTCCCACCAACAGCCATCACTTTCAACAAAAATTTTCTGCTTGAAAATACAGCTTTGAAAACCTCAGGAGAAGAAAGCCAGTCTCCTTGAGTTGTGTTGATTTTTTTCTTTTAATTTCCTTTGTCCTGAGCAAAGGTTTGGAACTTCATTGCTCATGTTTTCGTGTCTGGTTCTGAGCCACTTTGGCTAGGATCAGACTGCGGCAATTAGATCGCCTCATAATGCCGTCTCCTAGGATGCTACTTAGGTATACCTTGCACATCCAAACTAGGGTCCTGGCCTCCAGGGCTCACCACAGCAGTACCTAGTTTCCCCTGCCCCAAACACTCCATTGAGAAACTTGTGTGTTGCTTGCCTATGACACCAAGGCAGCCATAGGAAGAAAGAATAATCAGTCCAGCTTCTACAGTACTCTAAGCCCCAAGTGATACAGTGTACATTTTACAAGGGAAGAAACTGAGACCCAGAGAGACCATAGGGGAATAGATTTCGATCTGGAATGGACCTCAGAGGGGCTGTCTGATTGACTTCTCTTGACTTACAGTTGTGTAAATAGGCCCAGAGAGGATATAGTAATTTACCATAATAGCCTGTATTTGAACCCAGATTCTAATTGCAAATTCTGTGTTCTTTCCAGTGAACTCAGCCACTCCATAAGATCATATAGAAAGAGGGAAAGCTAGCTAGGATTCAAATCCATGACTCATGATTCCAGCGCTTCTCCTTCCCTGTTTCCTCCCACCCATTTCACAACTGCATTCCTAGAATCTTCTAATTGACCCTTGGCCTCAGTCTTCCTTGGTAATAGGAGAGATTGATTTTAGCAGAAGGGGTCCCCAAGTCACTTCCCAAGCACTCCTAGAGTACTGTTACAGGGTTGACACTCCCAGATAACAAAGCCCTTGTTGTCTGACTCCTTGCATTCTCTCCTGACATCCTCCCCTGGTGTGCCCTTGGCCAGGAGGGCATTCCTCTTTCCCCCCACCCCTTCATAATCTGACAAATGAAGTTTGAGAAACATCCAATAGTAATGCTGCGATCCTGGGCAAGGACTTTGAAACCCCAGGAAATAGAGAACTGCCTTACAAAACCTCGTATTTCCTGGCTTTATATTTTTAATTTCCTTGGGGGATGGGTAGGTTTAAACAATCAAGTGATCATAAAAAAATAGTCAAATCCATCTGCTTCTCAGGTATCAATGCACCTATAACCTGTTAGGACCCTTACCCCAACCCCATCCTCCAGTTGGCCCAGCCTCAGAGGGGTCATAGGCCATAGCTTGTTCTTGGATGCCTGGTCTGTGTTCTAAGAAACCTTCTAGTCTTCATAGTCCATGGTTCTGAGACTGAATTCTACCACCACAGACCATTTATTTCCACCATCTTCTGGTGTCAATTGCCCCTACTATGAAAATGGACTGAAATCTACATGATCTCTAAGGTCTCCTATACCTAAAAATCTATCATCAGAAACTATATACAAGGCTAAATTCCTATAACCTGTAAATTAAACCATATCCACGGGGAGAGTTGTCAAAACTCCAGGGTATTTTGTAGATCTCCCTTAAATGTATCAAGATGTCATTGCTGCTTTCTAGCAAACCTTGTGCTACCACGACCTTATGTCATGTAGATGAGCAGTGGTTCCAAGCCTTTAGCTCAGAGTTGATGAGGGCCTTCAGGCCTGCTTGAACCAACCTCTGGGCCTATTGATCCAAGGGTCCAGGGACCCTTCCTACCTACTTCCTAACAAAGTATGTGGGTCACCATCTTTCCACCTTCATTTTTATTTTGTTAAATCTTGTGTTAAGAAATCCAGTCCTTTACCAAATAACTTTTTTCTTAAACTTGAAATTTTTCTGCCCCTATAACTTTCTTTTTTAACTCTCCCCTACCCCAAAAGAAGAAAAAACAAAATGGTACCCTCCCATCCAAGGACCATGCCCTTCAATATTCATCCTTTTCTCATTTTTATTTTGGCTGGAGGTTTCAATGCCAACTCTCCGTAAAGAGGTTTCTGTGTCTCAGGAAAAGTGGCTTCCTGCTCTGGGAGAGGCTGGAGGATAGAGGAATGAGAGACTCAGGGTGATAACCTAAAGGCCAATGCTGACATTTCAGGCACGTCATGTTGTAGGGTTTCTGGGGGTTCCCTGTGTCAAGCGTGGCACAGGCAGAAGCTCAGGGATATATGTATTTAAATACAGGACCCACAGAAACCTTCACCTTGATGTGATTGCAATGGATGGCTTTTTTCTAAGACTTTTCAGGTGCTTCAAGATCAGGATATGCTGCCTAGATTTTCCCAAACCTACTGCAAGAGCTCAGGATATTCCATATTCTCTGTTTGTCTTCTATGTGGGTTGGCTTGGATTTATGGGAAGAATTGGCATTTCTTTAGTTGGTTTTTGGAACCTTCAGATTCAAAGACCTTTCCCATAGATTAGGCTAGGAAGGAAGTTGAAGCTATGCCTGGTCAAAGATGTGGCAATGTTGGGGAAAATCCCAGGCAGGTATGGAAATACGTGGTGAACATATTTTTAAAATTCAACTTTTATACTCTTTCACTTGAGCTGGGACTCTTAGGAAAACCACTGTTAGGGAAACTGCCCATACTGGGTTGATCAGCTTACCAAAGCCAGTCTTGTTCAGACAGTAAGGTCTGAACCAACACAAGTGAAGGACATACCCATCCCCAACAACATCAGAAGTTATGCAGAGTTATCCAGTAATCCCAAAACCCTTAAGAGAGGCCAAGTTAATTCGAAGATTCCTCTGAAAAGCTTCATGACCAGGGAAAATTTTAATTAGAATGGCCTTCAGACTTGAGTCCCTGTAGTTGGTTTTGAAGTTAGTAAAATTGTAAAAAGAAAGGCCCTTCTCATTTTTGCCTCTTCCCTACAAAGCTCTCCTCCTTAACTTTCCAGCTTGTAGAACAGATATTAAATAGTATCTCATTTTTTGTGCCCTTTGAAATTACTAAATGCAAGATAACTAAATCAGCTAAGTGACTTATCCACCACTATACAGCAAGTATTAGAGCAGAGATTTGGACCCTAGTATTCTGACTCTTAAGTCAAGTAGTCTTTTTATTATACCATACTGCCTCCCAGTCTGAGGTTTGGAAAAGGGCCTTTGTATTTGGGAAGGGGTTGAGTTTCTGTGGGATCTGTCTCTCTCTCTCCCTCTCTCCCCTTCCCCCCCCCTCCTCTCACTCACACACCCCTGCCAATCAACACTAGGCCAAGCCCACCAAGAGTGGGGGGAATAGCCTCTCTTTCCTAGTCTTAAGTCCTTCAAAACCTGTGACAAAGCACCATGCCAGTATCAGTTACCTTTGGTTCCAAGCCGGTCACTATAGTCAGTTTTAGCCATATCAGGTCCTTTCATGATTGTTTTTTTTCTGTAAAATGTCTTTTGTAATAGTTGATAACAATATAGACTCAAATTTCCATATAAAACAAACTACCTCTTATGTCTAAGGATGTGTGGAAAAAAAATACTGTGATTTTGGTTCTGTTTACGTGTTTCTTTGAGGGGAAGAAGGGAGATGTGACATCTGCTGTGGGGAGGTAGAAATGTGGTGCTGCTGCTCTGGAAGTGGTTTGTTAGAATATCTGCTGATTTGATTTGCCCAAAAACAGGTCTCCTTCACCTACCTAGACCACCTTCTTCCCCAGGAGTCCCTGTAACTCCAGGGCCCAGAGCAAGTGGGCCCAACTCTTCTCTGGGAGAGAAAATCTAGGTGGTGGGGGCAGATATCTGGCCCTTTATGTGACAAAACTTCCATCCTGCCCCAGGGTCAGACATTCAGTCTGAAGCCAGCCAGGGTCTTTGGAACCATCTGTAATAACCCTGTTAGCAGTGCTGGGCACTGACAGGATGCTTTTGTGAATCCATTTCTGTAGAAAATGTACTAGTGATAACTGCTTCCCATGTGTTTGCTTGGGCCCTTCCACTGTGCATCTGTGACAGAAATGGGGAGAAACCCTGGACTGGACCCTGCCCCCACCCAGATTGGTCTCTAGCCCTAGATCTTGGTTTTACCTTCGCCTTGGCCTGTGGTCAGGCAGCCCATCCCTGGGGATGGATCTTGGCTCTTGGGATCACCAGCTTTGGGTTGGTCATCTCTCCTTGGAAGCTGCACTGTGTTCCTCACTCCCAGGGTGGTCCCTTGTGTAAAATCGGGCTTCTGGGTCATCACCTCCCCAGAACCCATAGTGAGCATGTTGCAGTGATGTGCCATGGTGCAGAGCTGACCTCCTCATCCCTACCCCCAACTTCAGGAACTTGTCCAATTTCACTTAGACTATGACCAAGCGATTGTTTAGCATTGCAGGCTGTAAAGCAGATGGCCGTTTTGGCCACCTCTCTGTTCAGCCCTGCTCTGTGAATTGACTACCTGTGGAAATGTGACCAATTAGTGTTTAGTAAGTGTTAGATATTTTAACTAATAAATGTGAATCATTCTGCACACAAATTGGTCTGAGCTGTTTTCTTTGGAGGGGGGTGGGGGCAGGAAGATGGTGGCAAGGGAAGACTGAGTATGTATGTGTGTAGTAGGTGACAGGATCAAAGTGTCTCTAGGGAAAGAATGAGGCTTCAGCTTCATAAGGACTCAGAGTGTTGAAACTAGATGGAACTTAATGCTGTTAGATCTAGAACTAACCTTAGACAAGAATTTTCAAACACATTGTATAGCCTGAGCCAGTTTAAAATGTAACTGAGAGATAAAATAAAAAGTATGCAGTAAAACATGCCATTGTTCAATTATATCAGACTCTTCATGACCCCATTTGGGGTTTTCTTGTCAAAGATACCGGAGTGTTTTTTGCCATTTCCTTCTCTAGCTTATTTTACAGATGAGGAAACTGCCCAGGATCACATAGCTAGTAAGTGTCTGAGGCTGGATTTGAACTCAGGAAGATAAGTCTTCCTGACTTCAGGCCTTGCGCTTTATTCACTGTGCCACCTAACTGACCCTACAATGAAACAGATGATGTTAATATGTAGTTTTTCTAAGTCTTATGTACCATTTAGTGGTTCTCATTTGTTTTTGAGGTTGACGCTGCTGCTTTTGACTATAGAATGTTGAAAGTAGAAGGGAACACGGCAACATAAAGCAATGCTGGAAAAGACCTTAAGATCCACAACATACTAGGTTTGGAAAGGCTCACAGAATAACAACTGGATTTATTTCAGTTGTCTCCTTTAAGCCTTAAAGCAGCCCTCAGAGGGAAGTATTCCCACTTTATAGATGAAGGACCCAAGACCCAGAAAGGTTAGATACTCATGCTGACACACCTGGTGTCAGAGGCAGGACTTAAACCCTGGTCTTCCTTCTCCCTCCACCTCCACTCCAGCGCCCTGACTGCCATGTCAGTCTGCCTCTCACCATAGGCTGTTAGAGTGAAGGGACTTTAAAAGGGTCCTCTATCCTGTCCCTTCTCATTTTTCTGGAAAAGCCCTGAAATTTAAAGAGGGAAGATCCTTGGAATTCTGCCCCCCACCGCCACCCCCTACCCTTAACAAGTTCCTGAAAGACTCTGGCCTCAGCCTCTCGTTGTCCACACTCCCTGGCAAGCTCTTGCCATAGACACAACCCAGTCATCCGCTCTTGGCCCCAGCCATGAAGGGCTGTCGGCCAGCAGTGGTGCCTGACTCCTCACAAGGACCAACCTGTGACAAGAAAGTGGGGAGAGCCCTCTGACTGAGCCTAGGGGCTCTTGGAGAAATGTTTCCTTGGCAACCAGGTCCATGTGGAAGGCCTCACCATGGCTACTACTGCACCCTCCACCCTTCAACAGCTCCTTCTGCCAGCTCCAGGCCCCCTTGACAGAGATACCAGAACTGCCGTTAGGTGGGAAGTCTCCCCTTCTTTCCAGAAATCTGATCTTTAGGCCCTTGCTGATGGTCTAAGTTTCTAGGCTACTGAAGCTACTTAGTGTTAGCCATAAAGATGCACTTTGTCATAGCGAAAGGAGCAATGGGGCTATGAAAGTGTCCCAGCCAGGAGAGCTGAGACCTTTATCTCCTGTCATTGTTTGCACCTGGTCAAGTCGATTTCTTCTTGGGACTCTAGTGTGTTCTGTAAAATGTATGAAACGGTGTTTATGTGAACATGATTTCAAAAGCCTTTTTTTAGTGTGACTCTCTACAGGACCTCTTCCATTTCTGCCATTGTTACCTACTACCTAGGTGACTTTAGACAAATTACTTCCTCTTGCTGGACCTTATTTTACCTCTTCCATAAAATGATGAGATTCCATTAGATGTCTCCTCAAACTCTAAGCCTAGGATTCTAGGAAGAAGCTGGGTCACACATGCCCCACCAGATGCAATTAGGATTAGGCCTGCCCATGCATCTGGGGCTGGTTTAGAGTCAAGCCCTACTGCAATTGGGGATGGCTGGAATTCCTGTGGTTCCTGCCAGCCAGATTTGTGAAAGACCCTGGCTCACAATGGCATGCCATCCCCTCCCCACCCCCTACACATTGCTCTCTTCTCTGCCTAGTCTCAGAGTGCCTGGGGGACCCCAGTATTTCCCCTGGTGTTGGAAGGGAGAGAGGACCAGCAATCCCTCCTGCTTCCTCTCAATTTCCCCCTGAAGACTTTGTGTCCTCAGCTGCCTGGATCAGCCCCAGCCCTGTCCCTGAGGGACCCGGCTGTACAGGAAGTTTCCATTGGCCACTTCAGTGCTGGCCATTTTGAGCAGGGCAACAGAAAAGTAGCTATTTTTAAGAGCAGGGGAGGGTCTAAGGGGGCACTTGGCGGCATTTCCCGGAAGGCACGGGTGCTGCCATCATCCTCTTGGCTCAGGTTTGCTGCTTCCCGGGCCTCCAAAGAGGGCCAGCTTCCGGCAAACAGGAAACCCCACCACAGGCTGAGCCTTTGCTGGCGTAGCCTGGAGGGAGGGAAGGAGGCCATGTTCCTTTCGCTTCTTCTCCTCCTCCTCCTCCTCCTCTGCTGCCCCAGAGCCTGGGGAGGAGGAAGAAGGATAGAACTCCCAGAGTTTACTGTCTTGCTTCCTGCTCACACTTAAGGAGTTGGTGCTGCGGTCTCAGCTCTGTCCACCTATCCAAAGGCCCTAGCGGAAAACATGCCCTAGAAGCCCTTGGGTGGGGGTGGGAGAAAAACAGTAGGCACTCATCCCATGACCTGGTCACCTGGCTCCTGACTTGGCCTGCAGGAACTTCAGGCCTCCCTGAACATCATGGAGAACAGCTATTGTTGATAAGAACCCTGGACCTGTAGTCCAGCAGCACTGAATTCAAATCCTGTCTCTGTGTGACGGCACATCTCCTCTCTGGGCTTCAGCTTCCTCATTTGTAAAGTGAGGGGGTTGGGGAAGAGTATCCCCAAAGGCCCCCTCCCCGCCAGCTCCTGAGACCTTCCCTTCTTTCTCCTGTGTGTGTGTGTGTGTGTGTCTGTCTGTTTGTCTGTCTGTCTCAGGCTCAGTCTCGCTTGGTGTTCCCCTGGCCCACTCATGCCCCAGACACCGGTGCCTTTTCAATGGTTACCACGGCCTTGGATTTGGATTTGTCTTGTATGTGTGTCTAAATATGTACATGTTGGTTCCCCCTTTAGAACATAAGTTCCTTGAGGAAAGGTCTTTCATCTTTGTCCTTAGTCTCCAGAACACAACACAATTCCTGGCACAGAGGGGCTCAACGTATGTTTGTCAGTTGATTTTTTTCTGTACTAGACTTCCTCTCTATCTCACTGCATACTGCATCCTTGACTGTACATCTTTACTTGTGCCTCTGTCTGTCTCTGCAGCCCCTGATGGAGGCTCTGTGTCTGTCTTTCTTGGGAATCCTTTGGGGCACTCACCTGCTATGTTCCTCAGAGGGTGAAATCGTATCTCGGAAGCTGAACTAGGCTGGACCATGTCAGGCCGGATCTCCCACGTCAGCCAGCCAGGCACTCATCTCTGTGGTTCCTGGTGTCATCGGGGCCAGAACATCCATTACCCTCCCAAGGCCCCTGCCTGTCCAGGCGACAGCAGTTCCATCATTGCTAGTTCCCTGGCCTTCGCCCCGGGCCTCAAGGGCACACACAGCTCAGCCTCCTCCAGGATCCCTCTCCCTGAGAAGTCTGGGGAGCCTGGACCCCCTGGTCTAAGAGAGAACGCCTATTTTCCTCCTAGCTAGCAAACAAAATCCAAACCAGAAAGGAGGCAAAGGGATAAGTAATCCACAGGCTCCCATCACGGGAAAGATTTTACCCTCAGACCCGGTGTTCAAGATACCCCGAGGCCCTGGATTGGAGTAGAGAGCCAGAAGACGAAGAAGGCCACAGTGAGAGACAGAAAAGCAGAGTTTGGAAGACAAACAGACGTGGAGGGGCAGAAACCTAAACCAGCATGGAGAGACTGAGAGACAGAAACAGTTGGAGAGACGGGGAAGGACGGCCTTGATGGCTCCAGGAACACTTAGAGAGATGAAGGGGATGCAAGACAGACCTTTGTGGGGGGCAGACATCTCCATAGGGTGGAATTCGTGAGGCTAGGCTGGGTCACCCTAAATGAGTCCTATTGGGGGGGTGGGCAGGCTGGGGTCGGGGGAGAGGAGATGAGATAAGCCGCCCACGGTAGTGGGGCCACAGCTGGGGCCGGCACGCTCCAGAAACGTGCCTCAGGGAAGGGAAGGGCCCGACCCAGCCGATAATGGGGATGAAGATAAGGGCCCTGAGGGAGGTTCAGCTGGTCTTCAAGGCTGCACCTCATTGCTTCCCCCCATCCCAAGTGGCTGAGCTGGACCTGCCCCACCCCCACGTAGTGGGAACTCCAGGGGGCTCTGGGATGAGGGAGGAATGAAACTCCCCAGGGACTGGTGGACCTGTTATGCTGAGACCACCCACATGAACAGGAAGGAGAGCAGGTCCTTCCTGAAAGTGGCCTCCAGCGCCAGACTTCTCTGGACCCCTATTACTGGGCTGGGTGGCTCACCATTCAGCTAGAGCAGACCTACAGACATGGGGGGAAGAAAGTAGGAGCTTCCCACCCCGCAAAAGAAAGGGTTTGAGCAAGGAACTGAAAAGTGGACACAGCGGGGCATGAGACACCTCTCAAGGAACTTCCAGTCTAAAGAGACATGTGCAAAGCACCACATATAAATAAGACATACACAGGATAATATGGAGGTCATCCCAGAGAGAAAGAGGGTTTAGGCATGGAGATGGTAGAGGGAGTGAGTGTGGTTCTATCTCCAACCATGTGTCATGTCTGTATGTCCCTGTGTATGTGTCTACGTGTGTCTGTGTTAGTCTTCACTGGACCAGAGTTAGAATTAGAGGTCCCTTTCAGGCCTCAGGTTTTATGATTTTGTGTGTTTGTGACTGTGATCAGAAAGCTTTCTCTGTATGTGTACATATGTATGTGTCTCATCACGGAGTCCATGTGTCTGCCTGTGTGCTCATGCCTGTGTTTATCTGACCATATGGATACATTTCCTTGTTGTTTGTGTAGATGCATTTCTATCCATGTCCATATGTGTTGCCTTTCTGTGTGTCTCTGTGCATCCATGTGTGTGTACATCTTTCTGTGTGTCTGTAAATCCATGTATATGTACATCTTTCTGTGTCTCTGTATAGGTAACTATGTATGTCCATGTTGGAATGCCCTTGTGTCTGCTCTCATCTCTACATATGTGTGTGTACAATTTTCTCTGAGCCTCTATTCATAATTGTCTGTGTAAATCTGTTCGTGCACATGTCTGTGAAGGTCTATGTCTGTTCATGCATGGCTTTCCATGTGTCTGTCTATGTCTTTGTATGCACATCTGTCCATGTCTGTGTTTACATATCCGCATGTCTCAGTCTAGATATGTACATATCTGTGCTAGTCCATGTAATGTATGTATGTATGTATATCCATGTAAAGTGTGTATGGCTCTGTGTGTGGACATCTGACTGTATATATATATGCATGTACACATGTACATATGTGTGCGTGTGTGTAGGCTTCTTTGTGTATACATTCCTGGGAATGTGTCTGACTGTATTTCTGCCTGTGTGCACGTCTGTCCATTTACTTATTTGTGTGAATGGGAAAGAAAACTCCCCTCTTTTCCTGAAGCTGGACTTTCAATTGGAGCCCTGCATTAGTCAGTGGGGTCTGCCTTCTGCCCTGATTTCTCTCTCCCCGCTCTTCCAGTTGAGTCCCAGGCCCTGTCTTCCTACAGATGCGTGAGTTCCCTACCTCTTTCATCTCCTGGATCCCCCTCCTCTGGGTGGTCTGGCCAGAGGAGCCATAGAGGCAGGGGCCCTTGGGGAGAAAATTCTCAAGGCCACAGAGGAGGTGGTGGGACATGGTCATCCCCAGAACCCAAAGCAGCCCCCTAGGATTAATGATTGGGGGGGCAGTGGAGAGAGGGAAGTGGCTGCTTAGAGCCTCCTGCACCCCCCTCCCCTGGGCCAGCAGCTGAGGCTCCCTCGGCCCTATAGCCTTGACCCCACTCGGCATTTACTTCCCTGACATTGGCATCGGATCTGAACATCTGGCAGGCAACTGATAACAGCTATGCAGCGGAAACAGCAGCAACCAAGCTGGCCAGTTCCCCCCCACCCCACACACACACACTCACAAACCCCACCTCCACCCAGTGCTGCCTCTGGGTCTCTGTCTCTCCCAGTCTCTGTGCCTATGTCTTTGTCTCTCTTAAACTCTATCTTCATGTCTTTTTCTACGTATCTCTGAAATCTCTCCATGTCTTTTTGTATCCAGCTTTGTCTTTCTGGATCTCTCTCCGTGTGTGTACATGTCTCTAGGTATCTCTCTGTCTCCACACCTCCTTGTCTTTCTACATCTGCTCCATGTTTCTCTATGTCTATTTCCATGTCTTTTTCTGTCTTTCTTTATTTCTCTACTTTAGTATCTCTACCTGTCTTTACCTCTATCCCTTTTGGTCTCCATCATGTGTCTCTGTAGCTCTGTCTCCATTTTTATACGTATGTCCCTGTATACGTCCCACTTTATGCTCTCATCTCCATGTCTTATTCTGTGTCTCTCTGCCTCTGTCTCTTCCCTTCTTTGTTCCTTGTTTCCAGCTTCCAGGAAACAGGTTTGAGCTTTTTGGGAAAGTCCCCACTTAAGAGACCCTGGGCTTTTGTTCCCACAGTTGCAGGGGGAGGGAAGAGGAAGAAAGTAGGATCTGGGATCAGCAGCTGAGGGTCCCTCCCCATTCCCTCCTTCCCCATTGGGAGCATGGTAGTCAGATTCAGGAAACTGGTACGAGATCTGTGACCTGGTTGAAATGCCCACTTCATCAAAATCTGTGACCTTCTATCTTGCTCCTGATCAAAGTGAATAGACTTGTCTCAGATTGACAGAAGGAGCAGATGAATGGATTGAAATGGATTGACAGCCTGGTTCACCCAGGGTAATCAGAGCTGAAGGAAATCTGAGAGGAATGCATAGAGACTGTGTGCCACTATCAACTCAGACAAGGGCTAGGGCAGATGCCATCCTTAGAAGTGGCACTGACTCTGCCCCACCCACCACACACCTCCTCAAGGCTCTCTCACAACTCCGGCTGTGTACATTTAGGTATAGTGCACGCCATCTTTCTCAGCAGAATGGAAGCTCTTTGAAGGTAAGCACAGCTTCATTTCATTGTGTCCCTGGCGTAAAAAAAATGCCTGTTGATTAATTGATAAAATCCAAACAAGCATCCAACTGGAAGTGAAGTGGCAAGGCTTCATTCCCAGAGGAGAGGAACCTACAGAAGCCATCTAGGGTCGTTTTCCCATCTCCCCTGCACCCCAGAATAGGAGCTTCACTCTGATTCTCCACCCAATATTCCTCGTCACCACCACTACCCCTCAGCTGTGGCTACTTTAAGGCAGGGAAGCTGACTTTGGATAGTTTCCTCCACTCTTTGGGGGGGTGAGTGTCCTAGAATTTGGAGATGGTGGGTGGTCAAGGCTGAATTAGTTTTTTCCTAGATGTAAAGGAAAAACATTCACCCCTCTAACCTAAATCTGATGCTCCACCAGTAGAATCACAGAATGTGACAGCTGGAAGGGGCTGAAATATCTAATACCATCCTCTCATTTCACAGAAAAAAAAACAAAAACAGACCTGGAGAAAGGAATTGAGAAGAGAGCAGAAGAAGGCCCCCAGTAATCATAAACAAATAAAACATCTTTGAAAATTAGTTTGAGTTTATTATATGCTTAAAAAGAAAAGTAAGCTCCCTATTACACAGATTCAGTTTCATATATAATCATCTTTTTCTGTTCCACTATGTATTTGAAAGTGCTCATTTTAATTGTTTATGGAATTCAGAATCATTTTTTTAAAGAGGAAAGGAAGTGACTTGCCCAAGGTCACACAGCTAGTTGTTTTCTTTTAAATGTCAGGGATTCCAACCTAAGTCTTATGACTCTAAGTCATCATATTACCTGAGCTCAATGTCCTTCTCTGTCATTAAATAGCCATGGCAGGTCATTTCCCTTTTCTGAGCTCCTGGTGCCCCATCTTTAAAATGCAAATAATAGTACATGTTCTGTTCATCCTGCAGGATTGTAAGGAGCAGGTAAGATAACAAAGTGCTTTGTGACCATCAAATGCAATAAATATGAGCACTTTTTCTCAAATGCTTAAAAGCTTCGAGTCTATGGGTTATGTCTACAGATGCAGGTTCCTTAATGTTATAATTCCTCAAACATCAACCAATCAATAAGTGAACAGCCATTTAAACACCTACCATATGCTAGGCACTGTGCTGGACCCTGGGGGTACAGTGACAAAAATGAAATGGTCCCTGGCCCCGTGGAGTTATACTTTATAAGAGGGGACAATGGGCACAACATCAACCAACCAATCAACTGACATTTATTAAGTGCCAACTCTGGATCGGGTGCTGGGGTTACAAACCCAAAATTAAATAGGACCTCACCTCCTACCATAGACACATTTAAGGATATGAATATATATATACATATATACACACATATATATGATTTTTTTTAGTGGGAAGGAGGACTGAAATGGGAGTGGGTGGGGTTAAAAAAAGAGATGCCATCTGAACTGAGCTTTCATGGAAAGTCAAGACTATAAGAAGCAGGGGTAAGAGGGGAATACATTCCAGGCATAGAGGACAGCCATGGAAGAAGTAAGGGGGCAGGAGACAGAGATGACAGAGAGAGAGACGAGAGAGACAGACAGACAGAGACAGAGAGAGAGACAGAGAGAGAGAGAGGAGGGAGAGACAGAGAGAGACAGAGAGAGAGAGAGATGAGACAGAGAGAGATGAGACAGAGAGAGAGAGAGTGAGAGGAGGGAGAGACAGAGAGAGACAGAGAGAGAGAGAGATGAGACAGAGAGAGAGGGAGAGAGAGAGTGTGTGAGAGAGAGTGAGAGAGAGAGAGTGAGAGAGAGAAAGAGAGAGGGAGAGAGAGAGAGAGAGAAAGAAAGAGAGTGAGAGAGAGAGGGAGAGTGAGAGAGAGAGGGAGAGAGAGAGGGAGAGAGAGAGAGAGGGAGAGAGAGGGAGAGGGAGAGAGAGAGGGAGAGAGAGAGAGAGGGAGAGGGAGAGAGAGAGAGGGAGAGAGAGAGAGGGAGAGAGAGAGGAGCAGAACGAAGACCAGTTCGTTTAACTAGATTGTGTCATGCACTAAGAAGAGTGCTGTGTAATAAGCCTGGAGAAGAAGGTTGGACCCAGGTTACTAAGGGTTTTAAATGTCAAATGGAGAAATCTTATGTTCGATTCTAGAGATGACAGGGGTCCATTAGGGTTTATTGAGCAGAGTAGTGATATGGGCAGACCTGTACTTCAGGAGTATCACTTTAGTGGCTATATAGAAGATCATCTGGAAAGGAGAAGACCACGAGGCAGGGAGAACCATTAGGAGGAGTCAGTTGTAACAGTTTGGATAAGAGCCTGAACTAGAATGGTGGCTGAGCAGGAAGGAGGGGACAGAGGAGAGAGACGCTGTGGGAATCTAAGGACAAAATTTAACAGGCTTTTGGGTGTGAGAAGGGAGGAAGAGTGAGGAGAAGGGGATGATTTCAAGCGGAAGGATGATGGTGCCTCAACAGTAATGGGAAAGTTTGGAAGAGGGGTGGATTTAGGGAGAAAGATAACGAATTATTTGGGGCATGTTGAGTTCGCAATACCTAATAAATTTCCGTTCAAATTCCAATAGGCAGTTGGTGATGCAAGACTCATGCCCAGGAGAGAGACTATGGAAATGGCAAATGATCCCATGGGAACTGGTGAAGCTGACAATAGAATATAGAGAGAAGAGAGGAGAACTCTGACTAAATCTCAGAGTACACCGACAGCTAAGGGTGGGATATGGATGATAATTAGCAAAGCAGGGCAGAAGCCAGATGGCAAAGGGGTAAGAAATGAATGGGAGGAGAGGAAGTGAAAGCAAGATGTATAGACAACTTCTTCCAGGAGTTTCATTGTGAAAGGGAAGAGAAGAAATATAGGATACTAGCCAGAAGGGATAGTAGGGGCAAGTGAGGTGTTTCGTAGAAGGATGGGAGTGACCTGTGTGTGTGTGTGTGTGTGTGTATGTGTGTGTATGTTTGTAGGAAGCGCCAAGTGAGTCAATAAATAGGGAGAGAATGAAGATGAGACAGAGAGAAACACAGAGGTAGAGAGACAGAAATAGACAGAGACAGAGACAGAGTCAGAGAGACAGAGACAGAGAGAAAAGATAATAGTGAGGGGCAATCTACCTGCAAGAGATGAAAGGGGATGTGATCAAGGTTACAAGTAGACAGGTTAACCTTGGTGATAAGGGCCAGTCATCTCCTCTTCAGAGGCTAAAGCAAAGGCACTTCCTGGCAGTCTCCATCTTTGGGCTCTTAATCACTGTTTTGTTTCATTTTGTTTTTAAAGTCAAAGGACCAGGGTTGTATCCTTTATACTAGATCTCTTTTTTTCCTGTTTTTTTTTTCTGTTTAATTTATGTAAGTCTCTTGCCCCCCAACCAGGTTGTAAACTCCTTGAAGGTACACTGGATGCATAATTCTGTGACTGTGATTCCTTACTGATAGGGTACAAGGACTATAGTTTCTTTCCTTGTGACTTTTTCCTTAATTCCTTACTCTGGGATAAGTGAATAGTGAATATTTAATAAAAATTATGCAATGGAATTCTTCTGAGTGCAATTTCCCTGAATGCATACTTCTCTCCACCACAATTCTTACTGAGGGCAGGTAACATAAGAAAATGCATGGAAGGAAGGAAGGAAGGAAAGGAAGGAAGGAAGGAAGGAAGGGAGGGAGGAAGGAAGGAAGGAAGGGAGGGAGGGAGGGAGGGAAGAAGAACAGAAAAGAAAAAGGAGGGAGGGAAGGAGGGAGGGAGAGAGGGAAAGAGGGAGGGAGGAAGGAAAAACGCATTAAGTGCTTATTATGTTCAAGGCACTGTGCTAAGACTGAAGATAAAAATACAACCAAAAGGATATTCCCTGACCTTAAAGAGCTCACATTCTAATGTGAGAAAACAACACACAAAGGAAGCTGACAGAAAGTGGAAGCAGGGAAGGGACTAGCTGAGGGAGCACAGTTTTGAAGGTTGGAAACCAGAATCTGATCCAGAACGGAGTGCCCTGGGCCCCTCCGTGAAATGGGGGCTCCTGGAGGAACTCACCAATGGAAGAAAGGAGTGGATCCTACAGGGGGCCGTTCGGGGTTGAGAAGGCTTCCAGGGAGGCTGGATGTTCCGGGGTGAGGAAGCCCCAGGTGCAGAGATGGGCAGGATGAGACAACTTGGGCTGGATGTCTGGGAGACAGGAACACGGGGCTTATTTCTGGATAGACTACTTCCAACCAAAACCAAAGAGTCAACCCAATAAGCGCTCCACGCAGTGCCTTCCCTGAGCTGGAGGGCCCCGTGTTTCTGCAAAGTCAGATTCTCTCTCTCTCATTGGCCTATGGTAGCCTCCAACAATCTTGCCTCCTCCCCGCAGTGTCTTTCATTCAGACCAGAAGGAAGTCAGTGTCTGGAGAAAGGCTTGGGCCAGGTGTCAATAGACGGGTTTGTATCCCATCTCTGCTCCGAATTACTGCATCCCCACATGCTTAACACAGGGCCTCATACATAGTAATGCATTCATTCATTCATTCACCTATCCTGACCCTCAGTTTCTCTGCCTGGAAAATGGGATTATTTAGGAGTTTAGGATTAATTAATTAATGAGCCTACTTCACTGGGCTGTTGTAAGGATCAGATATGATTTAAAAAAGCACTTTGTGCAATATTATCAACAGTGGCTATTAATTTTACTGTAGGTAATAATAATTGTTACCATTGTTGAAGGCCTAGGAGACCTGAGTTCAAGTCCTCCCTCTAGCAAATAACTGGCAATAACTTGTGACCCTGGGCAAGTCATTTATCCTCAGTGTCCCATGCAATCCTCTTGGACCATGAACTGAAAGGCAGGTGCTAATTTATCCTCAGAAACAGGCTGAAGAGGAATGTTGTAACAGAGCCCGTAGAGGGCTGCCTTTAGAGTCAGGAAGTCCTGGAAAATAAGAATAGCTACCATTTATGTGGTACCTCTTATGTGCCAGGCACTGTGCTAAATTCTTGACAAATACTATTTCACTTGATCCTCACAAAAACTCCAGGGGATAGGTGTTCTTGTTATCCACATTTTACAACTGAGTCAAAAGAGGGGTTTTTTTTTATGTGTCTCACCCAAGGTGACACAACCAGTAAATGTTTGAGGATAGATTTGAACTCAGGTCTTTTTGACTCTGGGTCCAAGGTTCTATACATTGTGCCACCTAGCAGGCTGGAGTCCCATCCTGGTTCATAAAGATGGGATGTATGACTGGGCAATCCACTTGACCTCTCAGTATCCCTAGGAAACTCTCTTCGAATGTAAGTTGTGGGACAGTTGTTTATCTGTATTAGGTGAGGGAATTTCCTAACTTAAATTCCCTCCATCAGTGAAAAGCAGAAGTCAGATGAAAATAATAAATCAGTAACCTTTTGAACATACAACTGTAACAAATTGTGTGAAGAAAACTTCTATGGAAGAGAATATTGTTATTAATTTGTGTTTGCAGCATTTATGTTGTAAAATACTGATGGACTCTAGAGCTGAAGGGGCTAAACACCTGAGATAGTGGGTGGTGCTGGTAACTTGAGCTAGGAAAGTCATTGGATTGATTTTGTGCCAGTCATCCAATGAGCTGAAAGACAGAGTTGCCCCTCACTTGGAAAAGGCAACTTTGGGGAAGGATACAAAGATCCTTTAGGGTGGGGCTTTGCTAGTGCTGCCTTTGGAGAGAGCAGATGAGAGAGATTGCGGAAAGGACGCTGGAAAATACATAGACGTATTTCTGATTAGGATAACTAGTTGACAAAGCTCTGGGCCTGTCGTGAGGAAGACTCATCTTCCTGAGTTCAAATCTGGCCTCAGATACTTACTAGCTATATGACTCTGGGCAAGTCACTTACCCCTGTTTGCCTCAGTTCCTAATCTGTAAAATGAGCTGGAGAAGGAAATGGCAAACCACTGCAGAATCTTTGCCAAGAAAACCCCAAAGGGTACCATGAAGAATCAGACATAAATGAAAAATAATGTTTCTGAATATATATATATATATATTATATATATAATGAATATACTGTCTGCTCGGATAGAATGTGAGCACCTTGAGAGCAGAGACTATTTCTTTTTTCTTCATATGTGACAGTGTTTAGCACAATAGCTATCACATAGTAGATCCATAATAAATGTTTAGCGATTGATTGGTTGATTTGGAGTCAAAAGACCTGTGTTCAAATCTTGTCTTTGGTGCTTACTACATGTATGACCTTGGGCAAGCTACTTAACCTCTCTAGGCCTCAGTTTCTTCATTTGTAAAATAATTGGCTTAAACTACAAGGCTGTAAGGGCCCTTTTCACTCTAGATGGAAGAGTCTATGATGAGAAAAGTCTCTGAGGGAAGATGGGGCCTGTAATAGAGGTCACATATCCACTAGAACAAGGGGGAAAGAAGTGAAGTTTCATCCAAGGATAGAGACCCTCAAGACAGGATTAAAGGAAAGGGTTTGAGGGCCTTGAAAGCCATATTGGCCAAGCTCATCTATAGCCCCATTGTACTTTCTTTTAAGGTTTCAGAGCTGGACGGATTCTTATACAATAAAAAGTACATAGGATGTTAGAATTGGTAGGGTCTTAGAATATTGGATTGATCAATTGATCAGTTTACAAATGTTTATTAAGCATAATAGTATAATAATATAATATAAATGTAATAGTCACTGGGTGATAACAACGCCCAAAAGGAAGCAGTCCCCTTTCTCAAGGAATTTGTATTCTATCCAAGGAGCAAACATTCTAAGGAAGTATTCTCAGTCTGGAAGGGACCCTGAAGATTATCTAATCTAGTCCTTTCCTATTTTACGTAAAGAAAATGAAATTCAAGAGGGGCAATGACTTTCCAGATGCTAAGTATCCCAGCAGACTAAGGATGAGAATATAGTTCTTCCGACTCTTATGTCATTTAATGTTTTTTCCACTGTGCCACTAAAAATAATTAAATACTATTCTGTATATTCTCTCTCTCTCTCTCTCTCTCTCTCTCTATATATATATATATATATATCATACACACACATGTATATGTGTATATATATATAATTTTAATTTTCCCCAATGACATGTTAAAACAATTTTAACATGTTTTTTTTTTTAATTTTGAATTCCAAATTCTATCCCTCCCTTCCTAGGATGGTAAGCAATCTGATGTAGTTTATGCATAATCAATAATGTAAACTGTTTCCATATTAAACATTTTGTACAAGAAGACTTGAAAAGAAAGAGAGATAGAAAGAAAGGAAGGAAGGAGGGAAGGAAGGAAGGAAGGAACGAAGGAAGGAAGGAAGGAAGGAAGGAAGGAAGGAAGGAAGAAAAGAAGGAAAGAAGGAAGGAAGAAGGAAAGAAAGAAAGAGAGAGAAAGGAAGGAAGGAAAGAAGGAAGGAGAGAAAAAAGAAAGGAAGAGAGAGATAGCATGCTTCAGTCTATATTCAGACAATATCAGTTCTTTCTCTGGAGATGGATAGTATGCTTTATCATGAGTCATTTGATGTTTTCTTGGATCATTGTATTGCTGAGAATAGCTGTCCTTCACAGTTCATCATACAATATTGCTGTTACTGTGTGCAATGTTTTTCTGGTTCTGTTCACTTCACTTTGCTTCAGTTCATGTAAGTGTTCGAGGTTTTTCTGAAATCATTCTGCTTGTCATTTCTTATAGCACAGTAGTATTCCATCACAACCATATGCCACAGCTTATTTAGCCATTCCCCAATTAATGGATATCCCCTCAATTTCCAATTCTTAGTCACCACAAAAGAGCTGCTTAAATATTTTTGTACACCTAGGTCCTTCACCTTACCCCCGCCTTTTTTCATACCTTTGGGATATAAACCTAGTCATTTTGCTGAATCAAAGGATATGCACAGTTTTATAGCCCTATGGGCACAGTTCCTAATCACTCTCTAGAATGGTTGTATCAGTTCACAATTCCACCAATAGTTATTAGTATCCCAGTTTTCCCACATTCCCTCCAACATTTATCATTTGCCTTTTTTGTCACATTAGCCAATCTGACAGGTGTGAGATAGTACCTCAGAATTGTTTTAAATTGTATTTCTCTAAGCAACAGTTATTTAGAGCATTTTTTCATATGGCTATAGATAGCTTTGATTTCTTTGCCTGAAAACTGCTTGTTAATATCAATTGGGGAATGACTTGTATGTTTATAAATTTGACTCATTTCTCTATATATTTGAGAAATGAAGCATTTATCAAAGAAACTTGTTGCAAATACCCCTCTTCCCCAGTTTTCTGCATTCCATTCCATTTTGGTCACATTGGCTTTGTTTGCGAAAAAAACTTTAAATTTTATATAATCAAAATTATCTATTTTACATTTGGTTGTATATTCTTTCCAAGAAGGTGAGTGTGTGGTTTATTTTAAGAAGATTTTCATCAAAATGGTTAAAATAAAAAAAGTTTCATGTTGAATTCCTACCCATCTTTTTAGGCCCAACTCAAATACTAATTTTTCCAGGAAGCCTTCTCTAATCCCTTCCTCCCCTACCTTTTCTCCAGCCTCATTTATTCATGACTATATCATGCCTCCTTATATAGGATAGCCATCTGTATTTGTCATCTCTCCACCACCACCACCACCACCAGTAGACTATAAGCTCTTATGGACAGAAACTGTGTCTTCTCTAGATTTTCTGTCTCCCTATCTCTTAGCATAGGGCACTACACAAGTACATGCCTGTGCACAGGCACTTAATTCACATATTTAACATGCCATTATTGATTAACTGAAGGGATAAGGTTCAGGTCATAGATGATTTACTTGGGGAAGACCTTTCATTTTCCTATTATGTTGGATAAATTAGACCTGTTTAATAAATGCTTGATAATTTAATAAATGATTGATAATGTAGCTTTAAAAAAAAGAAACAAAAAAGGATATTTCAGCTCTGGTTAAGTGACTTGGACCAAATCATCTCATGTCTCATGGTTTCATTTGCTTTATTTTCAATGAAGAGTTTGGATTTAGAGGGTCTTGAAGATCCCTTTTAGCTCCCCAGTATCTGTGGCATTTATCCTACCAACAGCCTGGAATACTTGTGAAAAGTACCTTCTAGGGCAGTCAATAAGCCAATCGAGAAGCGTTTAATAAATCCTTAAACCATTGTAGGAATGGGAGCTGTTACGGAAGGATTCATAATATCCTGGGATCTCAGAGACAGAGAGGACTTCAGAAGGTAAGTAGCTCAGCCCATATTTGAACTAGAATTTCTTCTACTCTGACAAGTCATCTGGCCTTTGCTTAGAGACCTCCACAGATAGGGTGTGCTGTCATGGAAAGAGCACTTGTTTTGGCATTAGAAAACCTGCGTTTAAGTCCTAACTTTGATACTTTCTAGCTGGGTGACTTACTCATGCCTCAGTTTCTTCATCTGTTGAAAATTGTAATACTTGCCCTACCTCCCTCACAGAGTTAAGAAATACTCAGAAAACTGTAAAGCACTATAGAAATAAAAGTCATTATTCTCTCCAAAGCAGCTCATTTCGTTTTTGGAAAGCTCTGATTGTTAAGAAATGTTTTTCTTCTGTTAGACTAAAATCTACCTCCTAAGTATTGGGAAGGTGGGGGAAGGGAAGTTATCCTCTCACGGTCATGCCATCCATCCCCCTGCCTCATGACTCCCCTAGTTAGCTAGGCACTATAAAAGCCTTTCATCGGGCCCATCTAGGGCACCAGTCTACGCTCACTCCTTTCTTTATGTCCCTTGGGAATCAGGCTGGGTCCCCAGGCCAGGATCCCAACAGGCCAAGTGGGGAGTAGAGGCCGGAGAGGCCAAGAAACCCTGTATGCTGTGGAGGATGGGCCCATAAATCAGGTTGGCCCTCAGCCTTCCCACCTCGATAATGAGCTGCTTTCCTCTCTCCCCCCCCCCCCCCCACCAAGAGCTCCCTCCCACTCACCTCTGTCTTTGGCTTAATTGACAGCAAAGATCCTCTTATCTACCCTCCACCCTGGGGAGCATTAGATGCCTGTTCCCCCTGGGTCCAGCCCTTCCGCCCCCCCAGCCCACCGTCCTCTTATTATTATTTTTTTCTCCTAAGAAAAAATGAAGAGACAGCAAATCACGTGTGTGCAGAAACCAATGAGACACTTGATTGGGCCTCAGGCGGGGGCCTCCCTCCTATGCCCCCCCCCAACGCTAGATGGGAGGGAAGGAGCTGGAGGAGGAGAAGGACGTCCAGGACAGGGCCAGCAGCCAGCACCCACCCACCCATCCTGCCGGCGTGAGGGAGCTCCCTACGCCTTACCCACAACCCAGCCACGGCCCCAGCTCTGGCCTGTCTGTCTGTCTGGCCGGCCGGCCCCCCGAGCCCTGCAAGAGGCGCCCCTGCTCATAGTAAGTAACTGAGCAACACTGATTGAGACAAGGCCGCGAGCTCGGGCTTCGGCCTTCACTGTAGAGGCCCGGGTCGGGGGCACTGAGGGTAGTCAGGGGACTTGAACCCTTCTTGAAGGGTGTGTCGGTGGGGTTTCCAAGGTTTAAAAAAAAACTTTAATTTCTGTAGTATTTTAAAATTTACAAAATGTTTTCCCTCGGAGGTAGGCAGTGTGAGTATTCCCATTTAATAGATGACAAAACTGAGGCTCATAGAGGGGAAATGACCGGCTTCAGATCACCCAAGGGATCGATATCAGAGCTAAAATTCAAAGCCATGTCTCTCCATATTTCAAATTCAGAGTCTGTTTCCACTAGCTTTGCTACTTCCTTCAGAAACGGAAGACAGTGGCAATATTGGGGGGTGGGAACGATGGTTAGTGTTGGTCAGGTGGGGAGGCATCAGCTGGGAGAAACACTGGCTCCTGAACTGCAGCCAATGCCCAGTCAGGGCCCCTTTGAAGAAGGAGGGCCTGGAAACAGGCTGTAGTCTTCCTCCCTGGGAGCAATCATGGCCGGGGGTGGTTTCCTCTTGGTTTTGAGCTCAGGGCCCAGCTCCGAGTGTTGGACAAGATGGTTTACTAATGTCCCTTTCAGTTTTTACTCAGCTGTGTGGGTCTATACACATGTCTTGTCTGCATGTGTGTCTAGACCTTATAAACGTATTTGTGTCTGGGTATGCACCACAACTGGGAGCCCCCTGTCTCTCCAAAGAAGACTTACTCCAGCCATTCTGGAGGCTTCTCCTCTTTGTGGTACTTTAGCCCCCTTAGGATTAATATTTGGGACTGAACTAAGACTGGAAAGAAGAAAGGAGTCAATTTATACCTGGCTGTAGGACTAAGGACCTTCCCCTCCCCTTTGACCTTAGGAACACTGAACAAATCACTTCCCTTCTGAACCTCAATTACTCCATCTATGGGATAATACTTGCACTCTCTGCTTCATCTTCGATTGTAAGGAAAGTGCTTTAGTAATCCAAGTGTGCAGAAATCCGATTTGTTATTGTTGAAGTTGCATTTGGCCTAGGGGAGAAGAAAGTGAAAAGATGATTTGAAGCTACCATATATCACTTCCCAGTTGGCCTCCCTTAGTATATCCAGAATTATAGGATCATGGGTCTAGAGCTGGAAAGGACCTTAGAAGACATTGAGTTCAATGACCCTATTTTGCAGAAGAGAAGACTGAGGCACAGAGAAGTGACTTGCCCAGCATCAGAAAATTTAAGAGCCTGAGGAGGAATTTTAATTGTCTAAATCCAATGCCCAATCTGGGCATTCACCATACAACCTCTGCCCACAAGACAGACCCTACCCTCTTTACCCCCATTCCCCAAACAGAAAGCTAATCAAGTGGTGAGCAGTTATTCTGGACTAGAACAACTTGTGGGTGTAGAGGGAGCACCAAGGGAGTTGTCAGAAGACTTAGTCTAGGTCCAGCTCTACTAATTGTGCAACCATGGGTAAGTCCCTTCTACTCTACAGACCCCTGTTTTCTCGCCTTTAAGAGGCGAGGTTTGAATTCCATGATGTCCAAGGTCCATTCCAACAGTAATATTTTATAATAATAAGACCTTTCCAACTCTCACATTCTCCATTTTAGCACTCTACCAATGCCCCTAGTCTGGAATACTGGACATCCTCCTGCCTCCTTATCTAAATTCACTGTTGAAGGAGGCATCTTTTGTGTTCTTGTGCCCCCACCTCCATGGGATGTTTATTATTTTTATTCATTTTTTTCCTACCACTAAGTCCTCCTTGCTGCCATTATGAAAAAAACAAAGCATCAGGATGGACTCTTGTGCCACAGGAGACACTTCCCTGGGAGGTAATGGGGGTAGGGGAATAGGTCTGAGTGCAGCAACCATATCCTTGATCCTCATTCCCACCCTTTCTTTCTGTTCCCCCACAACCCTCTTCTTGGGGCTCTAAGTTTTCTCTTCCTTCCCAGTGTGGGATAGGGGAGAGATGTCTGGATCAGTGAACATGTCTATGTATCCATCTGTATCTTCCTGGTTGCATGTCTATCTCTGTGTCTGTGCATCTGTGTCTAACAGTGTTTGTGTATGGGTAGGGCTATTAGTGTGTCTAAGATCTGTGTGTCCCTAGTCATTTGTCTGTGGTTCCATGTCACTCATTGGGAGTATAAGCATCTGTGTCTCTGCTTCTGTGCCTGTGTATGTGTGTTTATGGTTGTGCATTTGTATCTGAGTATATTTTGTGTTTGTATATCTGTCTTCCTCTGTGTCTATTTTTCTGTGCATCACTCAAGAGTGTGTGTCTATGTATGTTTACGTGCCATATGTCCTCATATGTATCCCTATGTTTATATATCTGCATCTGCCTCCATATGTCTGGTGTTCAATCCCTCAGCATGCATTTATGAGATTCCTACTTTGTGTCAAACTCTGTGCTAAAAGCTGGAGAGGCAAAATGAGACACCTGTTACTCTCCAGGAGCCTGTATGTTCGTGTGTCTACCTGTGTGTATCTACTTATGTCTGTGTGTCAGTACAAAGATACATGTGTGAGTGAGTGAGAAAGAGGGAGACAGAGATAGAAAGATCTGCAGAGGTAGAGGCTCACTGAGTCTCCCCTGGGCTTAGAGTGTTCCCCAGTGCCAGGTACAGGTTCTCTTCTGATCCCAGATGAAAGAGAACGATCATATTTTGGGGGTGAGATTCAGAGGATGGGCTAAGGATTCACCTGGGGAGACTTTGGAAGGGCAAGTCAACTCAGACTGCTACGTTGCTACCGAAGGACTGAACACCTCCTACAACAATTACTTCACCCCTCTCCAGCCCCAAGTTTTCCACTTCCGTCTGAAGCAAAGCCCAGAAAAGCAGTAGGATTACCCCCCCACTGTTTAGCAGGTTGCTGCTGCAATGAGGAATCGGAAATACCTCTCTCTTAATCACGTCTCACCCATAGTGGCTGCTTGTATGTTTAAAGATCGCGTTTGTCACACAACGGGCGCTTGTTTTCCCGTCTCCGGCTGCGGTGATTGGGGAAGGAACGCTTGGGAATGCTTGAGACTGTGACATCAATCCTTAGAGAAATCCAAGTCTATACAAGTAGCTGCCTTTGTATCTGCTCCAGGGCCCTTAACTCTGGCTGGACGTTCCGAGCGAGATGCCCTATCTCCACTCCTGGGTGCTGAAGCCTGCCGGGAGCTGGAAACACTGTAGTATTTACTGACTGGAACTGATCAAGTCACGTCCCTTCTTTCGACCTCAGTTCCTTTCTTTGTCAAATAGGGATAATGATAAGTGCGCTGTCTTTGTCACAGATAGTTAGGAGAATCAAATTAAAAAGCACATGGAAAGCGCTTTGCAAATCTTAAATGCTAATTATTAGTATATTGCTATTATTCATCAAAGAAGGAAATCGAGGCCCAAAGAGGTTAAGGAATGAGTTCAGAATCACAGCAGCAAGAGAACCTAGCCTCCACCCGGCCCACTGCTATCCGAGCCATTGCTCCTTCACTCCACGACGTTGTCATCTACGTGAGCCACAATCCCTTCAAGCTCTTAATCTGTGGTTCCAGGAGTCTTCTCCCGGCCTCAGTCTCTCCATCTATTAAATGGAGATATCTCTTCTCCCGCTTTCCCTGGGGGTCTCATTAAGGCTGGGAGCGCTATACAAACAGACAGTGGCTCTCGAGTGTCGGCGGGGAGGCGAGAGGGAGGCGCTTCGGGGCTGCCACGAACAGACCGCTCCTGGTCTTGGCCGCTGGCGGCGTCCGGAATGGTGCGCACTCACTCCCAAATCTGTGGAAAAGTGCTTCTATTCCTACTGCACTTTCTATCTTGGCACTTGAGGGAAGGTACGCGGAACTCAAGCTGACGGGAGGTCTCGGAGCTCAGGCCTTACTTACCCGAACCCCCATCCCGAACCCCAAGCTCCCAGAACCTCTTTCTTCTCCCTAAGCCAAGGGTAGGAGAGAGCATTCTCCACCTGCAAGTCCTCCCCGGGCCTTTGGAGAAAAAAGTCTTCCCAGGTGGGCACGTTTAACAGCCTCCGGGCGTAGTGAAAAGAGTTGGAGATGTTAGGAGGAGGGTGACTCTGGATTCGAGTCTCTACGCCATCCGTAGCTCTCAATCACACTTCGTAAAGACACTCTCTTCTGTGGGATCCAGTTTTCTTCTCTGTGAAATGGGCATAACTTATTTTTTTTTAATAGCCCTGCCATCACACTGGGTTACCTGGAAGCTCAAGTGAAATCATTCTTTAGCTACATTTTATATCTCCCCGAGCTCCAGACGTAGCACACTGTATACAAAAGGCGCTTAAGTATTTGTTGAAAATATCAAAGCATGTATATATGTATACAGGTACGTATATTCGTGTTGTTGAGTCCTTTTAGTCGTGACCCAATTTGGGGTTTTCTTGGCAAAGATTCTGCAGTGGTTTGCCATTTCCTTCTCCAGCTCATTTTACAGTTGAAGAAACTGAGGCAAACAAGGTTAAGTGGCTTGCCCAGGGTATACATATATGTACATTTTGTGTACACATACCTAACTTCTGGACCCGTAATTTCATCTGGGTAGGGAATTCTCTGTGGGGGCACTCTCTACATAAGCAAATCAGCCACTCGTCTCATTTAGAACGTTGCTCGGAGGCATTCAGAGATGGTGGCTTGTCCCTTCGCTAGTAAAACAGGAGTAAAGGGTTTAATCGCAGGGTCTTCCTCAAGCTAAGGCCAGTCTTCTATCCATGACTCCATACATTCATTCTTAGCTGAATAACAATATTTCACATTTCAAGCTTTTTAAGTTTGACAAAGCTTTTTGCTTCTAGCAGCCGAGTGAAATAAAACATCCTAGTGTATCCTTGTGTAAGGATTTTTATGCTTATTATACCGCTATGACAACTGAGCCAGAGAGAGGAGAAACGGCCTGCATAGACTATTACAGTTGGAAAGGACTTTAAAGGAAATTTAGTCCAACTCTCCCTATTTTTACAGATGAAGAAACTGAGGCACAGAGAGACGTTAAAAGTCACTTGCCCGTAATCACTAGACTAGTACAGATATGTAGAGTGGTATACATGTTTGTTGTTGTTAAGCTAGGTTCTTCCCCTTTTTCCTCTCAGACTCTTTTGACCTCATCAAATGCCGTCAGGATCATTCTTCAAAGCATTCAGTTCCCGACTTTTCGGAGTCCTGAGTTTCTGCGTTGAGCTACCTGGGAATGGAGTTTGGGCTCCATCCCGCTCTCTGGTGGCTTACCTTCTTGGCGACTCAGGGTTTGGGATGTGTCTCCTCCCACATCTTCACCCCAATTGGTCTCAGACAATCCCCCCTCCTCGAACTGAATAAACATTGAAGAAGACGCAAGAACAAAAACGACCGAACCAAACACCCCTTTAAGTCTAAGTCAGGCTTGCAAACTGTTCGAAACTGCTGATTTGTGCTTGCTAAGGGTATAAACTGATGGGGTTTTAACTTTCTTCTTTTTCCCAAAGGAAAAGCTGGGAAGCCTGTGTTCTGCCCCAGAGCTATGCCCTGATGCGTGAGCATCGAATCTTTGAGTACCCCAAATTTTCTTGGCCACAGATGTAAAAGGAGGAGGGAAGTGCAGGCAGCAGGGTTAGGGGTTCCAACTCAGAGATAGGCTCTTAGGGTGGAGAATCGGAAAAGACCTTGGAACCTAGAATATTAAGAAGGAAATGGCCTATAAAATATACAGTGTTAGAGTCAGAACCCATCGGAACCGAAAGGGACATTAGAACATAAAATGTTAAAACTGAAAAGAACCTTAAATGAAAGACCATGGAAGCCAAAGAAGACCTTAGAGCATGGAATGTTAGAGTTTAGAACGTAGAACGTGGAACTAAAAGAAATCTTTAAAATCATGTTGTCTGACAATCGTTTTTGTAGAGGAGAAAACAGGGTCCAATACGATTAAATGACGTGGTCAAGATCACACAGGTCTTAGGTACTAAGTAGAGGGTGGGCGTGAGGTCCGTGAAGCTGGTACCCCAGACAGTGCTTTCTGAGCTAGAGAAGGAATACCATATTTACAGGTGTATGAGACATGCCAAGAGTCTCCATTTGCAAGAGATCTGGGGGCTCCCCTGCCGCGAAGAATCACGGTCCCCAGTCAGTACAAGCTCTTCTGAAAATGGGGGTGGCGGTGGGCAGTGATGTGGCGGCTTATATGTAGAGGCTTGTGTGTTCGGTAGGGCTTTTCCCCTCCTCCCCCCTCTGAGGAGGAAGCGGAGGCCGGGGCCGGGGGGCGGAGAAGAGCTCCCCAGATGGAAGCCGCCCAGGAGAGCCCTGCGCCCCCGCCCCCAGGGGCTGTCAGCACCGCGGAGCTGACTCTCCCCGGAGCTAAGCCGTAGTGCCGATTATCAGCTGCCGGACAGGGTGCGGCTTATAGCCGGCCGGTGTTCGTCTGGGCAGGTGGGTCCCAGCGCCTATGATCCCAAAAAGGAAAGGGCCCAGGAGCCCCACAGGGTCACCGAGAGGGAAAGGAGGTGGAGAAGCAGACAGGCTAGGGACTGGGGTTCGGGCGCGGTTGGATACCGGGACGGGGCGGGTGGATCCTGGACTCACTCATCTTCCCACTATGATCAGGGTCCCAGCTGCAGGAATTCTGGGGAAGAGTCCTGCCAAGGCGGACGAGCTTTCTAGCTCTGGACTCTTGTCTTTGCTGCAACTGTAGGGCTCTGTCTCTCGATGTCTCTCTTTCCCTGTCTGGATCTCACGTCTCTGTCCCTGTGTGTTTGTCTCTGCATTTGATGTTTTTGACTTTGCCCCTCTGTCTCCCTATCTCTGTGTGCCTCTGTTTTAATGTCTCTGTCGTTTGCATCTTAGTGTGTGTCTCTGCCTCCATCTGTTTGTCTGTGTCCGTTTCCATCCCTCCTTTTCCCTGCTTCTGTCAGTGTCTGTCTCTGTGGATTCACTGTCTCTGTTTCCATTTCCTTTCCTCGGTCTCTGCTGTTTCTGGACGTCTCTGTGTGTATTATCTCTGTCTCTCCCCGCGTCTTACGTCTCTGTCGTTGTGTGTCTCTTTCTGAATCTCGGTTGCTAACCCTTCATGTCTGTTTCTGGGTTTCTATGCCCTTCTTCGATACCCACATCTCTCTCCAAGTCTCTGTCTCTGTCTCTCGTGTCTTTGTTTCTGCTTTTCTGCCTCCATTGCCACCCTTCGGTCATTACCCGTGTCTCTCTCCCCCACCCTGTCTCTGCCTAGAGTTCCCGTCCTCCCTTGGGCACTCTGTTCCTGTCTCTGCTGAGTCTCTGTCTCCACTTCCATGCTTCCGTTGGCTCAACTCTCTCGTCTTTATAATTTTGTTTTAGGTGCCTCCCCCAGCCCCCAAGTTTCGATCTTTCTGCAGTTGCTGTGCGTCTATGCTTCGTATGCCTCAGTTTCTCTCCCTGTCTGTGCCTCTCTTTAGACTTCTAACTTATCTCTGTCCAGAATCTCTCTCTCCTGTCTCTGCATGGGTTCGTTTCTATCTTCATAGCCGTTCTTTAGTCCCCGTCTCTCTTGGGGGTCTTTGCTGCAGTCGGCCTTCTCCAAGCCGCCGGGGCTGGGCCTCTTCCCCGAATCCCCTCTGAAGTTGCCTCTTTTTCAATTTTTCCTCTTCAGTATCTCTATCTGGAGGCCATATTTCGGTGTATCTACTTGTCCCTCAGCTTCCATCTCTGATTGTGCGTGTGTATCTCCATGTGACTATTTTTCCGTGTCATTTCTTAGGGATATCTGTCTCTACCTCCTCCAGCCTCTGTTTCCGAACCTGCACTGGCTGTTTCTGCTTTGGGTCTCTTTTTTTTCCAGAGGTCTCTGTCTCCGTTCTTTTTCTCCCCTTTGACCACCCCTCTTTCTGTTTCTGCCCACTGTCACTATGTCTGCCCTCGGTCTCACCAATACCATGTTTTGCCATGATTTCAAGATCTGTCTCCCCTCATAGTCTCTCCCTCTCCCCCCCCACCCTTCCTCTTCTTCCAGGTAGCTAGTCCTCATCTAGTCCTGGAGCACTTGACTCGGTCTTGCGTGATTTTTGTTGCCAGAGAAGAGCATTAGGTTGCAAACTTCTACCTCGACGACACTGGCTTTCTCCCTGGCAAGGATCAAGGCCAGGCCGGGTGCTGTGCTGCCTCTGGCTACTGGATCCTGAGGCCCAGCCCGAAACCCAGTTTGAGTCCCTTTAGATTTCATACCCAGTCCTCCATCCCGTCCGCCCTCCCAGGAGCTGGAGAGGCAAGAGAAAAGGGGGGCGGGGGGGAGGCTGGTCTCTGTAGGGCGCCTCGGGCGCTATAAAGGCTCGGCTGTAGCCCTGAGCCACGCCTGGCTCTGCTGCGACACCGCGCCTTGCCCCTTCCCTGCTTCTGCACCCTCAGCCCCTGGGCTGCCTGTGATCGATCTGTGGTGACTCTTCCCTTTCTATTCCTCCCAATCCCCACCCAGGCAGCCGCCGAGGGCATGGACTATTCCTACGACGAGGACCTGGACGAGCTATGCCCGGTGTGCGGAGACAAAGTGTCCGGATACCACTATGGGCTGCTCACCTGCGAGAGCTGTAAGGTGAGCTGCCCCCGCCAGCCGACCTCCAGACTGAGAGGGATCCGGAAGAACTCGGGATTGGGGGGAGACCCAGGGGAGTTCTGGCGGGGTCACTGACGGGCAGGGGATCGTAAAGAGAGGGATGACGGCCAGGCAGCGCAGTGACAGAGGAACTCTGGCCCCAAAGTGGGCTACCAATGGGGAAGGAGAGAGATGAGAACTCTCTGGAAGCGGTAGAAAGGACGAAGGGCCGCCAAGTACCCGACTCAGGTAGAATGGGAAGGATGGAGAGGGCGAAAGGGGTTCTTTGGCCGTCTGACACAGTGAGTTGGATAGCTTGGGGGAGTCAGATCTGGCTTGGCCCTCCAGGAAAGAGGGAAGGGGAGGGGTGCTGACAGACCTGGAGTTTGAGGAGGGGCGGAGAAGAGGTACATGGTTGGAAGGGAGGAGGAGTAACCAATAGGTGAGATGTTGGAGTGACCAGGACAGGACCACAGGTCCCTAATAGGTGCACGGAACAAGTTACCCCAAGAAAGAGGAAGAGGAAGGGGGTGGGTGGGGTGTGGCTGGAACGTGGTAAAGAATGGGACAGACGGAGAGAAAAAGGTGACAGGGTCTCCCCTGTATGAGAACCAACACAAGCTAAACTTGAGGTGGTTGGGGAAGTCAAGCCGGCACTGTGACGCTACAAGGAGAGAGAGGTGACAGCGGTTTGGCCTTACCAGCGCAGGAGGCATTGACTCTGGACAGCTCCTCCTTCCCCTATCCACCTCCCTGAAAGAGGCTTTAGGGTCCGAGGGTGACAGTCAAAGATCCAAGAGCCCCGAGGGCCGGCACTTCAACTCTCTCCCGGCTCCTGCTATAAGAGGCCCCGATTTCGTTGCAGTTTGAATTCACACCCACCACCCCCGAGTTAGGGCAAAAATAAATTTGGGATTCGTCAGACACAAGGTGTTCGCTGTCAGCCTGACTAATATACATCCCGAAGTGGGCACCTGCCCCATTCTGAGTCTTCACCAATTTCCTGGGACGTCAATTGCGGAGAGCCTTATCTCTCTCCAATCCCCTTTAATCCCAGTTAGGAAGGGTCTCGGTTATTTCTGGGGGCCACTGTCTTTCAAGGTAAAAAAGGGGTCCCTGGGCCCCCTTTGCGGGGGGAGACAGATCCTCTCCCTGTCACCTTCTCGTACCTGGCTCTCACCCAGCCTCGGGGCCCGAATCTTTCCTCGGAGCTGCGTAGAAGCTTTTTCGCTGCGTTCCGGTGCGGATTGCGCGCGAAGAACCTAGTTTGGAACAAGCTCCTCTCCCTGCGCACAGAACCTTCAGCTTCCCTTTCGCACAGCCCCTCTTTGGTCCGCACTAGTGCGTTAGCCCCTTCCCAGCTCCCTGCTCCGGGTGTCTCCTCAGCCAGAGCAAAGGCAGTTCCGGGCGACCCTGAGCTCGCTTTCCTGCTAAGGTCTTACAGTCTCGGCCTAACTATGGAAACCCTATCCCTTATTCTCTTTCCTTGTATCTTTCTTCCCCAATTCTCCCCGCCCTCATACCCTCTCCTCTTTCCCTGTTATTCTTGATTCTCCACATCCCCATTCTCGACTTCTTCCCCTCTATGTTTTCTCAAATTACTTTCTTTGCCCTTTATCCATATCCTTTCCTCAATCCTCTCTCCAGCTGCCCTTCCCTTTTGCCATCCTTTCTCCCCATGTCTTTCCACTCTTCCAAGGTCCCCTCTCCTATCCCTAAGTCCCCTCCCTGTCCCTCATCTCTTGGTCTAACCCATCTCTTTACATCTTTTGGATGCCCGAGTGCTTTCCTCACCCCCTAGCATCCTCTCTACTCGTCCTCTCTCTCTCCTCCATCTATTTTCTTCTCACTCTCCACATCTTTTTCTCTTCCTGGCATCCTTTGCTTTTATTCTTGGGTCCTCTCCTCTTTCCCCACATACTTTCCCGCCTTCTTTTTTCCTTTTACCCTTCCACAGTCCTTTCTTCTCTTCCCTCGTCAGTTTCTCAGTCCTCCAGCGCTCTCGCACATTTCTGCTCCCTGAATTTTCCTTTTTTTCATTTCCTATCCCACTTTTTCCAGTCTTCTCCCTCCTCCTCCATGTCCTCTTCCATCTCTCAGAATCCTTTCCCCAGGCCTCTTCCTGTAATCTCTCTCTTTTCTTCCCTTCTTATTCTCTCCTCCTCCCACAGCTTCTTCCATCAACCTCTACCAGCTGCCTCTTCCCTACGCAGGTGCTTTCTCCCCCTCCTCCCTCATCTGGCCTCCCCTCCCAGAATCTCCGGTGCTAACTCCCTCCGTATCTCCCCGGGACACAGGGATTCTTTAAGCGCACGGTACAGAATAACAAACACTACACGTGCACCGAGAGCCAGAACTGCAAGATTGACAAGACACAACGTAAACGATGCCCCTACTGCCGCTTCCAGAAGTGCCTGACCGTGGGGATGCGGCTGGAAGGTGGGTGACACCCGAATCCCAGCCCCAGCCCTAGCATGCCGATGTCCTGTCCACAAACTCTTCTTTCTCCCTGCTCCCTCCTTCTTCAACCCCCGCTGGTTCCTCACTCTGCAGGGTGTAGAATGGGAGCAAGAACTGAGTTTATTGTAAAGAGACAGAAGGGCTAGGGAAGCTGGTGAAGAGAGCTGGAAGGAGGGGGCCCGACTTGACCAGTGCATTGAGTGGGAGGGGCTCCTAGGTGACAAGGACCTTGGAGGAGAGGGCCTCAGTGACACATAGAGAGCTTCTGACTGGGGTCTACATTATTCTAGGGGTGGTTATCCCTACTGATCCTGACCTCTGGAGATCATAGGGTTTAATTAACTTACCAAGAGAGCTAGTGTAGTGATAAGAGTAAAGGAAAATGAACCACAAGTCTGGGCTCTACTTCTGCTAACTCAGGGTAACTTTTCTTGGATAAGGAATTTGACATTTCCTCCTATGGAAAATGAGAGAGGTTGGTTAAGATGGAGCCATTTCATGATTCCACATCGAAAATCCTTTCTGTCCAACTCTTGGCTTCTGTGTTCTAAAGTCCTTTTCATTGATTCTCTATGAATCTCAAGGGACATTGATATCTTAGCCTCCCCCCTTAAGGACTTGACTTTTACCTGAGCCTGGGAGAAAGACAGCATTAGACAACTTAAATTCATGTAGTATTTTAAGCTTTTCAAAGCTGTATCTTCAGCATGAGACAGAGAGTGCAAATATTATTATCCCCATTTTACTGATGAGGAAATGGAAACTTAGAAAGGGAAAATGATATGTTCATTTGTTCACACAGCCAGCAAATCGGCAGAGCTAAAAGTAGAACACGGGTCTATTGAATTAAAATCTATCACTTCTCATGCTGCCCCTGAGTACTAAGGAGTAAGCAAGTATAGGATGCCCTCTGGAATCCAAATCAGTTGTACTGGAACAGGGCTGGGATATACAAACTTTACATGTTCAGACTCTTCTCCCAGATATTGACATTAGACATATATTGTCATGTCACTGGCTCGAAGAAACCCATGCGGTCTGGAGTTGGAAGTTCTCCTTTGAGAACAAAATAGTTTGAATAAATTAGAATCCATCAACTTGTCTATCCAAACACATCTTTATTAAGCACCTACTGTGTGTGCATGACTCATCAATATGGGAGGTGGTGCAAAAATGAATAAATTATAATCTCTTCAGGGAGTTTGTAGAAGGAGAGATGAAATGTATGCAAATTACAAAAGTACACAAAAGAACCTGATGAGGTGATGGAGAGAGGTACAAACAAAATACAATAAACCCTGCTTAGGGGAAAGAAAGATCACTTTTGGCATGATAGGGGAGGAGAAGGAAGGGAAAGGCTCAGAGAATACTCCATGGAGGAGATGGCATTTGAGCTAAGCTCTGAATATGATCCAGATAGGTTTCTTCAGCCAGCCAAGCTGCAATGCTGACTGCTGGATTTTCCTGTGGTTGTCTTTACACAGGGGATGTAAGAAATGGCACTAATCCATTTTCAAACTCTTCCAAATTCCCCTTTCTCTATGGGTGGAGGGAGAAGAGAGGAAGTTCATAATTCAAAACTCAAAGAACAATAGAACATGGGATGTTAGCACCAAAAAACCTTAGAATGTAGAACATTTGTTGTTAGGACTAGAGAAGACCTGAGAACATGAACTGTTAGAAAAAAGAACTTTATAACTGGAAGGTTCCTTAGAAGTCACCTAGTTGGAGGCAGTGGGATATAGTGGAAAGAGCATTAACACTGCAGTAAAAAGGATGCAGGTTCCAATCTCACCTGCCATTACTTGTGTGGCCTTGGCCAAATTATTTCATTTCCCCGTACTGTAGTTTCCTCATCTATAAAATTAAGGGGGTTGGGTCAGATGATCTCTGAGATCCCTTCTAGCTTCTAAGATCTAAGATATTTTCATCTTAGAAAGGTGATAGAAGCTATTCAAGATCACAAAGTGATTTAACAGCCAGGGCAGAACTAGGTCCCATGCCTGCTTACTTACTAGCTAGGACGTTTCCCATGGCACCATAAAGTCAGCATAATTACATATATTCCTCAACATAGGCTGGGAAGTGGGGGGCAGGGAGCTGGGCAATGCTATCTCTGTGAGTCTCAGAAACAGAGGAGAGAATAACAGGGGAGATTCTAGAAAAAAGGAAGAGCCTAGTATAAGCTTTGACCTAGAAAAGTGACTGATTGAGGCTTCTATTCATCTTCCTCCTTCTCTCCTTCCCTCTGTCCCTCCCTCTACTCATCCTGGGCCAAGGGAGGGCTCTCCCTGTTCCTCACCAGGCCCTCAGTCTGTGCTGGGAGATGGTGGGGGAGGGGCACAGAGTAGAGAAGGAGGGAGGGAGGAGGGAATGCTGTGCTGCAGAGAAGCACCTGTTCCCAGCCAAGTGACACATTCTTGGGCTGTGGGAGGAACATCTGGCTGGGGACTGGAGAGGCCTTCCCGGGGGAAGGAGCTTCCGGAAGAGCTGGACAGGGAGGCTGCCTCTCTCAGGTTAGAATAAAATAGAGATCCATTTATGCATTCATTCAAACACATGCTTACCAAGCACCTACTATGTGCCAGGTCAATTGATCTTCATTGCAGGAAATACAAAGATGAATAAATCCATTTCCCTGTCATCACGGCTCCGACAACCTTCTAACAAGGAGAAGAGACATGTATGCTGCAACATAATACTCATTTATTAAGCACCTAGTGTGTGCTGGGAGGTACAAAGTATAGATGGGGAAAAGAAAACACTAGCATCCAAGGGAGCCCACAACATTAAGCCCTACTTGATACAGGCAGAATTTCCCTCCCATAAGGCAATGGAGTTTATTATTCCCTTCCCCTCTAAAAAAAGACCAGCAGCCCCAGCCCCTTTCTGGAATGGGAAAGAGGAAGAGTAGGAGACTCGTTTCCTGATATTGCCCTTGCTTAGATCTAAGAGAGCAGATCAGAGTTGGATTGGACAATGTGAGGCCAGGGGAACAATTTATCTGGAAGGCACAGAGAATGAAGTGGTTTCCAAACTGAGGCAGAGCCATATTCCTTAGAATACCGACTATGGTGGATTGCCAGTCACCTGAAGTAACATTCAGAAACTTGTTGGATGCGTGAGTTTGGGTCATTTTTTATGGAGGGTACATGATACACCTGTGAAAGTGTGTTTGGTAAGGTACTTCCATTTAATTTAATCACAGTCAGAGAATGTCAGAGCTAGAAAGGACCTTGGAACATAAATGTCAGAGTTAGCCAGAACCCTAGAACACAGACTGTTAGAACAAGACAAGAGAATATGGGAGCTTAAGAGGACCTCAGAATATAGGATGATAGGGATGGAAGGGACTGTAATTCCATTCCATTCAACAAACACTAATTGCCTACTGTATACAAGGTGCTGTATTAGGGGCTGAGGGTACAAGTCCTTTCTTTTCGAAGCTTACAGTTGGAGGAATGTAACCTGTATATAAATAAACAAACTAATTTGAAAAGGGAGAAAAGGCTAAAGGGTGTGGGGGTGGCATTTGAGCAAGGACCAGGGAAACCTTAATGGAGGAAGTAGGAATTAATTTGAGCATTGAAGGAAAATATAGATTCTGATAAGCAGATTTGAGGAGTTTCTAGGTATGGGGAATAGGTTATGGAAATGCAGAGGTGAGAGAGGGAGTGTCAGATTCAAAGAACAGTTAGCTAGTGCTACAGTTTGGCTGGAAGGCATGGTTCATGAAAGGGAATAATGTGAAGTTAGAGCAGGAAGAGGGGTTGGAACCTGACTGTTGTGGGCCTTGAATGCCAAGCTAAGGAGTATGTATTTTATCCTAGAGGCTGTTGAGATCCAGTGAAGTTATTTTTGAGTAGAGGAAAGACATGGTCAGAATCTGGGATGTTAGAACAAAGAATCTTAAAATGAACACAAAGTTTCAAACCTAGAACACTAGGTTCAAAAGGAACCTTAGAGATCATCTAGTTCAATGCCTTCATTTTAAAGATGAAAAGCTGAAGCCCATAGAGAAGAAATGGCCTGCCACTCAGTAAGTTTGTTGCAGATCTGGAGCGTCGTACTTTCATTTATTAGCCTCTAAGAACCAAGGTGGGCATGGGGGATGGAGATTGAGGAGAGAAGCTAGGGGAGGCCAAGGTGGCTTCTCTCTGAGCAGTCTAGGAGGACTTCTTGACAAGATCCTTCTTGCCTTTTTCATAGCTGTTCGGGCGGACCGAATGCGGGGTGGAAGAAACAAGTTTGGTCCCATGTACAAGCGAGACCGTGCCTTAAAACAGCAGAAGAAGGCCCTGATCCGAGCCAATGGATTCAAGCTTGAGACGGGTCCATCCATGGGACCTCCTCCACAAACTGACTACCCCTTGGCACCAGCCCTCCACCCAGGGGCTAAGGGCTTGGCACCTGCACCACCCGCAGGGCCACCTGGAGACTATGAGCGGGGCCCCTATGGTCCACAAGGTCTACCTATGGCGGTGCCCACCCATGGCCCATTGGCTGGCTACCTCTACCCTGCCTTCCCTGGCCGTGCCATCAAGTCAGAGTATCCAGAGTCCTATGCTAGCCCCCATGAGCCAGCCCCACCCTATGGCTACCCAGAGCCCTATCCCAGTGGCCCTGGCCTGCCAGGGGTCCCAGAGCTCATCCTCAAACTTCTGCAGCTAGAGCCTGATGAAGGCCAGCTCAAGGCCCGAATCCTGGCCTGCCTACAGGAGCCTTCCAAGGGCCGGCCTGATCGGCCCACACCTTTTGGTCTCATGTGCAAGATGGCTGATCAGACACTCTTCTCAATTGTTGAGTGGGCTCGGAGTTGTGTTGTCTTCAAGGAACTGGAGGTGAGTGGCCAAGGTCAATGTTTCCCTTATCCCTTTCCTTCCTCCCCTCTCTCCTTTTCCTCTCCCCCACCTCCTCTTCTTTCTTCTCTCTTTTCCTCTTTTCCAGTCTGTCTTTTCTCTCCTTTTCTCTCTTTTTTCCTTCCACATCTATCTCCCTCCCTCCCTTTCTTTCTCCCCCTCTCTTCTTTCTCCTTTTCTCCTCAAACACTTTTTCCCTTTCTGCTATCTCTCTGGGTCAGAAGTTGGTGGTTCTAATGAGAGTGACAAGCCCACACCTTCTAGTGTGATGTAGCATGGGAAGAATATGAATTAGGAGTCGGGGGCTTAGGTTGGCTTTTCTGACTCTGCTGCTTTTTAGCTGGGTGATCCCAGGGTAAGTTGCTTCTCTCCTATGTGCCTCTGGGCAGCATCCTCTATGTAAAATGGCAGGTGTGGGCTTGAGTATCTCTAAGGTCCCTTCCAGGTCTAGGCTTCTATGACATGGCAGAGAACAGAGCCAACAACATCTCGGTTTCCATTCCTGTTTCTTCTTCCTTGCTTTCCTCTTTGATTTCTTCTCTCCAGCTCCCTCTGGGACTTTGACTGCCCCACTCTCTCCTCTCCTTTCTCTTGTCTTCCTCTCTTTAGCTAAGTTCTAATGCTAGGATCCTCATTTTCAAAGATAGAAACAGAGACCCATAGAGATTAAATGACTTGTGCAATGAGACAGATAGTAATGAGCAGTAATCAGTCACCATTGTTTTGGCCTTCAGATCTATCACTCTTTCTACTATATCATGCTCTTTCTAGTCTCTCTCTCTCTCTCTCTCTCTCTCTCTCTCTCTCTCTCTCTCTCTCTCTCTCTCTCTCTCTCTTCTCTCTCTCTCTCTCTCTCTTTCTCTCTCTCTGTCTCTCTGTTTCTGTCTCTCCCCATATTTCCCTCTCTCCCTTATTTTTCTTTCTCCTTCCCTCTTTGATTTCTTTGAATCATAGAACTGCATGTCAAAGAGCCTCAGTTGGCATCCAGACCAATGACTATTCTGTCTGTCTCTCTTGTTTTCTTCTTATCTTTGTGGCATACACTGTGGTGATAAGAGCAATGGATTGAGAGTAAGGAGACCTGGACTCCAGTCTGGTTCTGCCATTTATTCATTATGTCATGTTGTATGAGTTACTACTCCTTGGGCCTCAGTTTCCTCTTCTGGAAAATGGGAGGGGTTGGATGAGATGACTTCTAAGATGCTGCCCAGCTCTATGATCTCTTGCATCTCTGCCGTCTTTGATTCTCTGATGGAAGAGATGGCATCATTTCAGAGGTTTCTCCTTTACATGGCTTCTCTGAATACATAATGGCCAGAATGGGATGCTGGATCCTTTTGATCCTCTGAGCTTATGGAAGGGGCTATTTTATTGGGTATTCTGCCTGCCTGGCCCTGCCCACAGCTGGAGAACAACACAGGACAGGATAAGGGTTTCCGATCTTGGTTGTCTATGCTGTACAAAGTGGGAAATTTACCTCTGAACCATTGAGTATGACTGATATTTGGGTTTTAAGGTTGAACCCTCTCCATATATACTGATCTTTGGGAGACACTCTTATGGGAAGGAAATCATTGGGGTGTGGTATCATGGCAAGGATTTGAAAGGAATTAGAGAGGGCATTTTTACTCCTTTGTCTCTGATTCTTCTTGTTATGTGGGAGTGACTCTGAGTTTTTTTTATAAAAATTAATTTTTTTCCACGTGAAAATCTATTTTCTCATTTATATCTCTCCACATCAATTGAAAAATAAAAAAAACCCTTTTAGCAAATATTCATAGTCAAGGAAAAATCCCTACATTGACCATATCTAAAATTTATGTGTGTGTGTGTGTGTGTGTGTGTGTACATTGGCTACATTCCTACATTGGCTATGTCTAACACATGAATACACATATTGTATGCGTGTACATACATGTGTGTATGTATGTATTGATTTGTGAATGTTTACACATATTTTGTATATAATGTGTTACTATATATTATATATGTGTTATTATATACATTGTTCTGCTGGTTCTGCTCCCTTCACCATGTTTCCAGTTCATACCAATCTTCCCAGGTTTCTTTGACTCTGGGTTCTTGAAGGCTGTGAAGATGAGCTCTGACTAATCCTACTAACCTGAAAAGGTCTGGGATAGACAGGCTTATTAATGTACTGTGCTTGCGTATCTCAGGACCAGTCTCACTAAGTATGGGACAGACAACTCATTGCTGAGTTGTCTGCAAGTAGATGAATTTTCTGGCTTCAGCAATTCTTAGGGAAAAACTACCTGGTCCTAGAAAAGTTGGTGCATTGGTAGAAGGAGTCATTATGGTACAGTGGAAAAATAATTGACTCTGGAGTCAGAGAATCTGGGTTCAAATTCTACCTTTGACATGGTGGAAATGACAGGTTGGGCAAGTCACTCTGGACTGTAGCATTCCCATCTCTAAAATGAAGGGTGAGAAGAGATGGCCTTTACTCTCTCTTCTTTCTCTATGCCTATGAGCCTATGAATTCCTGTAGAAATGAGTCTTTGATGTATCAAAGGAATAGGAATGGGGCAGTAGGGTAGTTGGGATCTTCCTACTGACAATGTTCTTGGCAGAGGCACCCTGGCCTCCGTCTTGTATTGGTCTTCCAACTGCTGGGTTGATTCCCTTCCATTCCCTGTCCCTCAGGCTGAGATAAGGAGAAAGGCAACAGCAACAGTAGAGACACAATAAAGAACTTCCCAGTAAGAAGGAAAGTTCCCTCTTAGACAGAGCAGTAGTTCTTGGGGAGCTGGTGGGAATTCCCGTGCCTACAACTTGAGAGAACCAGGGAGAGGGCCAGGATAAATACCTTCAGGAGGGTACCTCTGGGGTGTTCCACTTTATATGTTTTGACATGCTGCTGCATTTTCCCTTTCTACATGTTTAGCCTAACATTCTGAGGTCCCACAGTCTATCACTGAGGTGGGAAACAAGATTGACCTCTGCACCCTACTAGCTCTCAGAATTTCAGCCTCTGCTGATTTCAGGCAGTTAAGGGGGGGTGTCTCTGTGGGTAGTGGCTGTTTGTCTCAGTCCTATCAATGTTTGCTTCCCATTCTAGCTGGGATGTTGTTGTTCCTGGACCTGGACTGTAAACAGTGGGGCCAAACTGGGCTCTAGGGCTGGAGCAGCCTTGACTGGCTCTTGTCTGTGCTGATGGCTACAGAGCCCCAGCTTCCTCTGGGCATGCAGGGCACAGTTTGATGTCTCTCCTGGGAAAAAGAGGGGAGACCAAAGGCCCTATCTGCTCTCAGAACTGAACTGGGCTGGGCTATGGGATAACATCTGTTCTTAGGTAGGGGTGAGGACCATGGGAGGATCATTTTCTATCTTAGATACCTGAGGTGTGGGCTATCAACTCCAGAGGCTGTGGTCATCCTGGAAGTAAGAAGGTCAGGGGGAAAGAGAGAGTCTGAGGGTATTCTTTGGTCTTTCTGTGGCTGCTGGAGTGAAGGTAGCTGATACAGCCTTGGAGGCCTAGGCATGAACTGTGTTTATTAACGTAAGCCATAATTCATATCTTAATGGAGACTGGCATGGAGTTTGGGGTAGCTGTGAGGTAGGGTTAAATAAGCCTGGAAAAATTACAGTGATAGCGGGGAATGAGAGTCAACAGGACACCTGGGAAGGCAAATCATTTCTTCTGTGGAGGACTCTGGCTTCAACTGGAGGCATCTAGAGGGGCAGCGGTAGCAGGCACAGCCTGGGACTTGTATAGCTCTGAATTCCAGCGCAGGGCCTGGGTAATAAGGTGCCATCCCCATGAGTGTTTCCCATCCAGGAGAAGCAAGGCTCTCTGCCCACTTTGGGGAGTGTTTTTCCTCTTCTACCGGCTGGGCCTTCCTGCTTCCTATCTCCTCTGCCGGGGTCAGCACTGAGCCCAAGAAACACCATCCACAGCATTCTACAATATTCTTAAAACATTCGTAGTGTCCTACACCATTGAACACCACGCATAGTGTCGTTATAATATTATTAAAACAGCTATGCACCTAAGTACTGCCCTGGACTACAGAATGCTCTCCTCAGCTTGGCCTACATGCACAATTTTTCCTATCAGCCCCCTTTCCTCTGGGGACCTTATGAGAGTAAGCAGCCTATGAAATCAGAGGCTTGGATGAGGACAGGGGCAGCTGGAAGGTTCTGCCCCATTCCTTTACATGGCAGAGCATCCCAGACCCCACCCTTCATTCTCCTTCAGGAGGGCTATGGATAATCTATTCCCCTGAGTACATCTGTTGCACAGGCAGCCCCGAGGAAGACAGAGGACTTGAAACTATAGGCTGTTAGGGCTGGCAGGACTTTAGAAGAGAGGATGTCGGACTGTTGGGAGTAAAAGGAACCTTAGAACATAGAAGAGACATAGAAGAAGAGATATAGGGCAGAGAATGTTAGAGTCAGAAGGAACCTTGGGACATAGAACATAAAATCTCAGGGTTGAATCGAGCCTCTCCTGAATGGCAGGTGAATGCTCAGTCCATTAAGGCTCTTGGGAGCAAATGCGTCCTGACCGCTTCTATTCAGGTAGCCTGTCCGTTGCCACTCTGCCTACTGCCCAGGAGAGTTCCAGCCAATCTCCTTTCTGCCCAGGCCCTGAGCAAACCCTGTGCAAGCCTGAAGGCTGGAGAAGAAGGGGAGGGGGTAGCAAGAGAGCAGGGGAGGGCCACGGGGGGAGGGTATGGCTAATAGTCCCTTTGACATCAGTTCACACTCCACGTCTGGCCTTTGAAGCCCCCCGGAGCCACGATTGGCAACAGATTTAACTCCCCAGATATATGGTTTCATTTAAGGGGCAGTAATTCTGTCAGTCTGTCTCTGACAAATGAGCCCCCTGCCTGCCACTCCGTAGGGCCAGCCGGGAGCGTGTCAACCACCCGAGAATTACAGACCCGAGCTGGCCTTCGGCAAGGAGACTAATCAGAGCATGGAGGGTGCAGGGGGCTCCGGGGGTTGGTCTGCTGTGAGAGGGCCTCGGCAGGCCAGGGGTGGGGGCGACGGGAGCGAGGTCAGCATGACATCCATAAATACCCTTCTGGAACGAGACGGGATGAGATATGTCAAGGTGCAGGGGAAGATTTGCAGCCTCCCCTGGTCCAGAGAGGAGGACTTGTAGGCTGTAGGGAGTGGGGCTGGCCCAGGGGAGTGGTGGCCAACTTTGTCCTAGGGGCTATAAATTTCCATTTTTATATATATTTCGAAGGGGAAGTAGGGCATGTACACGAGGACAAGAGAATAACCTTTAACTTGAGCCTCATGAAGGTTAAACCAATTGTCTTTGGTTAAATGAGGGTCCCAGCCACCTGCCTTCTAGCAGACCCACAGAATCATATAATGCGTGAGCAGACAGGGACCTTAGAACATAGACTGTCAGAGCTGGAAGGGACCTCAGAACATAGAATGTGAAAGCGTGAGGGGCGTGAGAGATCATCCGTCCATCTCCCTCCACATTTGTAGGATGAGGAAACTGAGCCTCAATGAAGGAAAATGACTCACCCAAGATCTCTGAAAATGAATGATGGAGATAGGACGAGAGGCAGGGATGCATTGGAGCCAGTTCAGTCATGCTGAGCTGATTATTAAATTTTCAGTGTGAGCATTGACACCTCAGAAGTCAGCAAATGCTGACGAATCAGGACTTGATTCATGATTGTGTCGATTGTCTAGACTTAAGAAAGTGGTGGAGAAAATGTGAATGATGTAGTAGATTAAACTTCAATGTGTCCTGCATAGCCTTCCCCTCCACCCCCCAGTCATTTGTTAAACATTCCCCAGCACATCCCTGACTAGAGCTCATGTCTCCCAGGCTAGTGATCTTTTCCACTTCATGCTTATTTTCCATCTCTTAGGGCAGCTAGGTGGTGCAGTGGCTAGAGTACCCGTGCAGGAGTCAGGAAGACCTGAGCTCAAATCTTACCTCAGACACTTGACACTCACTAGCTGTGTGACCTTGGGCAAGTCACTTAACCCCAACTGCCTCATCCTGGGTCATCTCCAGTCATCCTGATGAATATCTGGTCACTGGATCCAGATGGCTCTGGAAGAGAAGTGAGACTGGTGACCTGCACAGCCCTCCCTCACTCAAAACAAAGTCAAGTGCAAGTCATGTCATTATTTCTCTGATGGCATGGTCTTCTTGGGCAAGGAAGGATGAACACACGTCCATCTCTTAACTCAGCATAGAGATAAGTCAAAATTGAAGCAGGAAGGAGAGTCTGAAAGAGGTTCCATTGCTGTCCAAGGAATTGGTAGGAATAGGTCAGTCAATCCAAGCATAACTATGATGGATTGAGTTAGGGCTGTCCCTTTACATTGGACTGTGAGAGACAGGATCTCTGAGTTCAAGTCCAGCTTTGTGACCTTGGGGAAATAACTGACTTTGGACTTCAGTTTCTTCATCTTTCTAATGGAGATAATCATCCTTCTATTGCTTCCCTCATAGGGTTGTTATGGATAAAGTTCTATTATTATTTATATAGTAGTACCTCTCCTAACTATAGTCTTGTTCTATCTTTAGAGCCATCTTGTGTGAGAGACAAGGATTCTTATCCTCATTTCATAAAAAAAATTGAGGGATTCATGGCAAAGCTGGGATCTCCTGTTTACCATCCCCAGACTCTTTTAAACTAAGGAGGGGTAGATGGGGCAGAGCTAAGGAGGAGTAAAGTCTGAGTTGACTTTTGACAGTGCTGATCTCTGAGGCCGGAGTTTGTGTATGGTAGCTGTTCTGGGCCTTCCACATGCCTGGGTCACGGTGACCCCTTCCCCCTAGCCTGGCTTCGGGAGATCTTTTTTATCTCCCATCTCATTCTGCTCCAGCACTAATAGCCCTGGGAGTGGAGGCTCCCTCTCTATCTCTAGGGTTATGGCTCCAAGTTTTCCAGATCAGACCCCATAGCATCCCCTCCTTAACCATGAACCTTCTTCAGGCCAATGGTCCCCTGTTTTATGCTCTGTATGGTGTCCTGTTCAATTGTTACAGCTGGGCAGTGGGAAAGAAGAGAGAGGGAGGATGGGGAAGATTGAGGAGGAAATTGAGTGAGGGAGGGAGCACACACTTAGTGTTGAACTCTATCTAGGTTCAGCCCCTCCCCATTGTAGTAGTTGAACTGTAGTTGAACTGACAGTTGGATCTGTTAAGACATAAGGAGCTTAGCCACAGTGAGGTAGCCGTTCATGATTAGTATGTTTTTATTGGGATTTAGAAAAACTGGCTTAATTCACTATGTAACTTTGGGCCAGTCCCTTCCTCTGTCTGAGCCTCCATTTTTTCATCTGTAATATGAGGGATTTGAACCAGAGCATCTCCCAAGCTGCCTTCCAATACTAATCTCATGGCACATGTTCTTATGTCCCTTTCATCTTTAACTTTTCTCTGTTCTGAGATCTTTCCACACTAATATTCTATGTTCTCACAGCTGTCCTAACCCTAACCTTTCATGCTATGAAGTTTCTTCCAGCTCTAACAAACATTCTGTGTTATTAAGGTTGTTCAAGAACTGGGAATGAGGAAGCTCCCAATGTGGGCCTGAGGACTGGAAGCCTGGAGGTTGAGAGGGGGCCTCAAACCCAGGTCTTCTGAGACCTGCTCTGGTCTTCCCTCTACTACTTTAAAAATGCCCTTCCAAATCATACCTCCCTTGCAGGTTCTCTGGATACAGAGCTGGGGCTCACAGATTATGGTCTGCTCAGCTAATTCCTCCTCTCTGTGCCTCTGTGACAGGTGGCTGACCAGATGAAACTTTTGCAGAATTGCTGGAGCGAGCTGCTTGTCTTTGACCACATCTACAGACAGATCCAACATGGGAAGGAGGGGAGCATTTTGCTGGTCACTGGCCAGGAGGTACCATTTCGTCTTTTATACCCCCTCCTCTAACCTCTACCTTCCTTGTCCTCTCCCCCTGTTCTTGGCAATATTTTGGGACCTCTCATTCTCTAGGACAGGGGTGGAGAACTTGCATCCTTGAGGTCACGTGGCCCTCTAGGTCCTCAAGTGTAGCCCTTTGATGGAATCTGTCAAAGTTGGATTGTGTTAAAGGGCTGCACTTGAGGACCAAGAAGGCCATGGATATGAAGTTCTAGAGGATGAGATTCCAGGCAGGAACAGAATTTTCTTTCTGTTCTCTATCCTATTCAGTTGTTTGTGTGTTTTAGCTATTCCCCTTTTCCAAATTTTGAGTTATAGTGCCTTCTATATGTCTCTACCTTTGCATATTCCCCACTTTTCCTCTTAGCTCCTAGAGACAGAAGTTGAGTTTCTCAAGAGAATTTTATTATGATAATTAATAATAATACTAATAGATTTCTATAGTGCTTCGTTTTCCCAAAGCACTATGGATTTATATGGCTTATTCAGGATTATCAGGTTGTTAGCCTCATTTTGTAGATAAGAAAACTAAGATTTGAGAAGGAAAATGACTTACTCAAGGTCCTACATCTAGTTCTCTATCAGTGAAGTGAAGAAGGGAATCTAGGTCTGTTGGCTTCAAGCCTTGGGCTCTTTCTGTAACACTGAGTAGAAGGACACAAAAGTGTTAAGTGCTAAGTGGCAATATCACAACAGATCACACGACTTGGGACTAGACCATTACAATATGGAATCTCAGAGCTGGAAGGGATCCTTGAGAACATCTAGTCCAATCTCTGTTTCATAAGTGAATCTTTTCAGTGTCAAGACTTAAAACTCGTCAAGGAGTCTCCCTTGGAACACATCTAGTGAGAACACATTACATTCAAAGGGAGTCTGGTCCTCTCTTACTAACCACTCCTCATCCCTCATTTAAAACCTTACACATGGCATTCTCAGAGATGAAGTCTTGATTCTCTCCAGCATCATTTATCTCCCCAATTTGAGAGCCTGACTTGAAAAAAAATGAGAAAGGAAAATAAGTGTGCCTTATGTGTGTGTGTGTGTGTGTGTGTGTATGTTGATTTATGGTATCATAGGGCAGCTAGATGACTCAGTGAATAGAGTGCTGGACCAGGAGTCAGGAATCCCTGAGCTCAAACCCAGCCTCAGGCAGGTAGTAGCTGTGTGACCCTGGGCAAGCCACTTAACCTCTGTTTGTCTTAATCTACTGGAGAAGGAATTCAAAACCACTCCAGTATCTTTGACAAGAAAACTCCACAAACAGTATTGGTGTGTTATGGTGCAAGGGGGTCACAAAGAGTTGGACACAACTGAACAACCACAAATTATGGATTTAGAACTGAAATAATGGATCTTAGAGGTCATTTAGTATAACCTCCTCATTTTACAGATGAAGAAACTGAGGCCCACCGAAAGAAGTGATTTACCCAAGGTCACAAGTAAATTGATGAGTCAAAATTTGAACCCAGGGCCACTTGACTACAAATTCAATGTGCTTTCCAATGTGTTTGTGAGAACTTTCTGTGTATCGGAGAGCATTTGGCATATTTTGAGTATGCATATGTATCTGTGGTCATGTACGTGTGTTAAATATATATGTGGATACAAGTATATGTATCTATGTGCTTAAGGTTGTGAATGTGTGTATGTGCATTCATGTGACATCCTGCTGTATGGGGGAGAGTATATGTATTGCAGAGGTGTGTGTGAGTGTGTGTGAATGTGTGTATGTGTGTGCATGTGTGTGTGCATGTGTGCATGTGCGAGCATGTGTGTTCATGTGTGTGTGTGTGTGTGTGAGGCCCGCACGCACCCTAGAGAGCCTTCTTGTAGCCATGTGTTGGAAGGAGCAGAGAGCTGCAGGCCTGCTCCAGCCCCCTTGGCCTGCCTGACCCTGCTCAGGGAGCTGAGTCTGAGCCCAGCTCCCATTCACCAGGTACAATGATTCACAAACAACAGCAAACGGCGGCTCCAGGCTCTTTGTGCCTGGAGGGCCCTTCAGAAACTGGCAGTGTCAGCTCTAGGTGCAGCCACTGACGCTGTGGCTCCTGCCTGCCTCCAAGGCCTGGGCTGTGGCAGGGAAACCAAGGGGCGGCAGAAGAAGGGATCAGGGGACAGAAGACGTCAGAACCACAGAGCTATCATTTACCCCTGGGCCAATCACTGCCTTGCTCTGGGCCTCAGTTTCCCCATCTCCAAAATGAAAGGATTGGATTAGATCTGTGATTCTCAAATTTTGTGGTCTCAGAATCTCTTCACACTTCTAAAATTATGAGCACTGCCCTCCAAAGGGCTTCTGTTTATGGGATATATCTATTAACATTTATTGTATTAGAAATGAAGACTGATATTAGTAGTATTATAATAAATCTAGTTTTGAACTTATAGACCTCCTGAAGGGTCTCAGGGACTCCCCAGGGGTGACCAAACCACACATCGAGAACAACTGGATTGGATGATCCCCATCCAGCTTTAAAATTTTGCCTAGTTTCTGACTTCACCTTGGAAAGATTAAATTTAGACAGTTCTTGGTTAGGGGCTGTTCATGGGATTTCTCCTTGCTTCTTCTCCCCTCCTCTCCCCTATTTCTCTGGATTCAGGAAGATTCTGTATCCTAGAGACCAGGGTTCTAGTCCCTGCTCCATCATTGACTTGCTATGTGACCTAGAAGGAGTCGTTCCACATTGCTAGGTCTTTAGTCTTCTCTGTAATATGATGTGATGGAAGTAGCTTGGACAATTTAAGATGTTCTGGGATGGTGACCTCAGATTCTGTGGAAGATCCTAGGAAAGAGATTAGCTGAAAAAAGAAAAGGTGGGTTTGAGGGTGAGAAGATGTCAAGGAATCTCCACCTCTTTGTCTCCCTATCTCACCCCAACATGTTCCCATAGATGAGAGGCATTACCCTGGACCCTAGGGGAAAGGAGTTCAGAACCTCAGAATGACGTTTCCTTGCTAGGAGAAAGGGGATGGAGAAGGTATTTGTCCTGGTCCCCTGTAGAACTGGAGAGACCAAAATAACCTTTTATGGTGGAAACAATAATGTGTTATTGAGTCAGAGGACCTGGAAATACTGCCAGGTCTGCCATTAACTCAATGTGTGACTTTGGGCAAGTCAGTTCCCCACCTTAGGAGCTCAGTTTGCATATCTGTAAATTGAGGATGTGTTGCTAAATGGTCTCTAGGAGTCTTCTCACATTAATGTTCTCTATTCAGTTCTAACATTCTGTGTTCTAAGAGCTCTTTCCTAAAATTTTATATTCTAATGACCCCATCAGTCTGTATTTTTTCTATGACCTAATATTTTATATTCTAAGCTCCCTTCTGGTTCAACTATTCTGTATTCTTTTAAAAATAGATTTTCATTGAGATCTTTTTTCTCACATCATTTTCATTTCTGAATATCCCTCCTCTACTCTATGAGCCTTCCCTTGTAACAAAGAAGAAAGAAGAAAGAGGGGGGGGAAAAGCAGTTCAGCCAAGTCAACCCACATATACAGTCTGACAGCCCACACCCAGAGTCAACTCATCTCTGCAAAGAAGGGGGAGATGCATTTTCTCATCTTTTCTTTCAGGACAAGCTTGAATGCTATAGTTACATGGCATTCTGTTTTGTTTTGTTTTCATCAAATATTTTATATTCTAAGGGCCCTTCCATCTCTAACATTCTCAGGTCCTTTTGAACCCTAACATTCTATTTTTTCACATTCTATGTTTCGGCTCAGACACTATGTTTTAAGGTCTTTTCCAGGTTTAACATTTGATGTTCTAGAGTCCCCTGCAGATTTTTTTTGGAGAAAGTCTGGATCTCTGATTCCACTGGTGAAGAGAATTCTGGATAAGGAGACTCCCTTTTACTAATTCAGAAAAGCAGCTGCTCTGTGACTTAGAATCTTAAAGAGTTGCTTAAAGGTCCCAAGAAGGGAATCATCGGTGCCCTGATTCACACAGCTAGTATGTGTCAGAGGGGAAACCCAAACCCAGATCACTCTGAGTCCAAGGCCAAGTTTCTATCCATTATGCACTGCTGCCCCTTACCTCTCTCTCTTAGACTCAGTACCTGGAAAACTTCTGAGTGATTTCAAATGAAATCAGTCAATGGATAAACCTGAGGTACAAACTCTCCCTCTCTGCCCTCCCAGCCCAGATCTGGGCAGGCTATGTCTGTGCCCTATCCAGGAACCATAGTTTCTAGAGGGGGTTGTGTGTTTGTTGTTCATGGTGGAGTGTGGAAGGGGGCTGAGATTGGAATTTTTAAGTAATTGGAAGGAAAAGAGAATTAGACCCTCTTAAATAGGAGTGGTGGTATCTGTTGTAAATACACGTCTTTAGATCACAGATTCAGAACCAGATGAGACCCTGGAAAGGATCTAGCCTGGATGTCTTCATTTTGTAGATGAGACCCAAAAGGAGCACTGATGCTCAGTTCTCATGGCCAGGTCTCTGACTCCAAATTCAGAGTCCTTTCTATTATGTCACATCATTCACTCCTTCCCTCTGGTTTGGGTAAGAGGCCCCTGCGGTTTCCTTCTGATCTTGAAACCTGCTTCCTCTTACTCCAGGTAGACTTATCAACAGTGGCAGCCCAGGCAGGATCTCTTCTCCATAGCCTAGTGCTGCGGGCCCAGGACCTTGTACAACAGCTGCACTCTCTACAGGTCGACAGGCAGGAATTTGTCTGCTTGAAGTTTCTCATCCTCTTCAGCCTTGGTGAGTGTGCAGCTGGGTGGGAAGGGGGGTGTGGATGGGACCAGGGTACGGAGTGGAGATCGGCGAGGTGGGATCCTGGGACAAGCAATAAGTTAGAAGTCAAAAGACTTAGGTTCCACCTGGAGTTCAATGTGACCATGGATGAGTTATAAACTTCTCTGGGCCTCAGTTTCCTCCTCTGTAAAATGAGGGGATGGGACTCGATAATCTCTAAGGTCTCTTCTATCTCTAAGATTTCTTCCAGTGTGAACATTCTGATTTTTGTTCAAACAGTCTATATCCTGAAATTCCTTTTAGTGCTAAGATTCTCTTATTTAAGGGCCTTCCAACTCTAATATTTCATGTTTCTATGATATTGAACAGCTGTTCCCTTCCTCTGTCCCCCACCCACACGCAGGGGTCATTGTTCACCGGAAACCTCAGCCATTTGGTTTCTTCTGGAAGAGTCAGACAGGCATCTATCACTCACTGTCAATCAACCCTTCACAATGAGGTCTAGTTGTTTACCTTATATCCACAGCAGTTTAGCAAGGGTACACAGATGGTCTCAGCATCAGGCCACACTAAAGACATCTCTCTTTCACCTGCTCCACCCTCCCCCTCCAAATGATAGGGGGCGGATCTGATTCTTCCAATCATAAGCCTTGACTGGGGCCCCAATATGTCTTTGCCATATTCCAAAATCCAGTGCACCGACATAATTGCAGGGTGTCAACGATTCTGGAGGGAGTTTGGAAATGTTGCAATGAATATCAAGATTAGAGTTGGGCAGGGACATTCATTCATTTGCCCATCCATTCAACAAATGTTTGTTAAGTAACATTTTGCAGAACCCAACACCCCAGGCGAGGAAAGATGCAAAATCTGGAGACATGATTCCTGCCTTCATGAAGTTTACCCTTGAGTAGGAGAATAAGATAAAAACACAGATATCTCGAGGATACAACATTATATGACAAATACATTGAAATGTTATAACAGGGTTCTATGAAAGGGTATCACCAAATTGAGGATGGGGGCTGAAGCAGAGAGGGCTCTGGGAGCAGTTAGTGCTAAATTGGCTCTCTAAGTCTGGGTACAAGAAGTGGGGGAGGAACATGGCAGAGGAAACCCATTGGGTCAGGCATGCACAGACACATGAAGCATGGGAGTATTGGGGAGTGGACCTGTCCAGAGTAGCTGGAGGGATGTGAAGGCTGGGGGCAGGCACTCAGGGAAATAGATTTCTTTTTTCTTAAATTGATAAATTCTGTCTTAACACAGCTTTCACACATAAACAGACACACCAACAAACCACAAAGCGAGCTCCCTGAAAAGCAAAACACACAAAGGGTGTTTATGACTGATAGTAGCAACTGTCCCCTTTTGTCATTTGCAATTTGTTTTTAAGAAAGGGAATGCCGTGTGCTTTAAATTTTCAAGCCCAAGCGGCAACAACTTCACCCATTGTATTCAGCTCGAGTTTTGTAGCCATTTCACATTGTCTTCATTTACATAGCTTTGGTCACATGTGAATTTTTTTTCCCCTCAGCTTTGCTCACTTCCCTTTGTATTCATTCCAATCTCTGAATATTTTATATGTGCCTTTCCCAGCCCCCCATTCCTCTTTTTTGGAGATCTGTCCTTAATATTTTCTTTGGTATAGAGAATATTTAGTGAGGAAACTCTTACCACCAATGCAGGTAAACACCTGCTTAATTTAGAGAATTTCAGTTGTCTAGGACAGGTAGGCGGTATAGTGATTAGAGTGTGGGACTTGGAATCTGGAAGATCAAAGTTCAAAGCCAGCCCCAGACACTTACTAGTTATATTACCCTGGGCAAATCACATAAACTCTCAGCCTCTGCTTCCCCATCTATAAAATGAAGGTAATAATAGTATTTGCCTCACAAGGTTGTTGTAAAGTGCTTTGCAAACTTTAAAACAGTATAAAATGCTGTGATTTTGCTATTTTTTATTAGTGGCTAAGGTCACATCCAGTACATGGTAGATGTAGGACTCCAACCCAGCTCTTCTTGATCACAAGGGTTAGTGATGTGCTACTTTATATTATTGCCTTAATTTCATTACATCAACATATCTCAATTTATTCAGCCATTCTCCAGTTGCTGAGCATATAGTTTATCACTTTTTTGCTGTTCAAAATAATACCACTAAAATATTTTTTGTAAAGAACAGTTTTTTTCTTCTGTTTGTAACCAGTTTAGCGGTGATGGCGTATGTGTGTGGTTATGGGTACATATAATTGAGAATGATTAGAAGGGGTATTTGTTATGTGAGATTATTTATAATTGGGAATGATTTGGGGAGTATATAATTGGGGGTGATTTGGATGTACTTATAATTGGGGAGTGATGAAGGGGTGAATGAAGTGTAAAGTGTATGTGTAGGGGGTTAATTGTTTCCGATCTGTAATTGTGGGTAAGGGGTGTGAATAGATGACTTAGAGAAGGTAGAGATTGTTTTCTGAGAGGAACAGTTACTTAGATTCTCCCCAAAGACTTGCTTCTTATTCTGACAAACTACTGCGTAGTGAGCAGGAGTGAAGGTGCTAAGGGTGGGTGGCTCATTGGGAATTGTGCTGAATTTGGAGTCATCAGAAGAACCCCTTAGTATTTTCATCCATAAGATGGGGGGGTAACACTACCTCTTCTACCTTTCCCATTGGGTTATTACGAGGATCAAATGAAATAATGTCAGTGAAGACCATTAGATCATAGATTTAGAGCCAGAAGGGAATTTATAGGTCATCTAAGCCATATTTCTCATTTTACAGATGAGGAAGTAGGTCAAGTATTTTGTAAATTATAGCAACAACAATAATGATATACATTTATGTAATATTTATTTTACAAAGTGCAGTATAAATGTGAGAGTATAGCATAATGAAAAGAACATCGCATTTGTAATTTGAAGACCTGAATTGGAATCCCAGTTAAGCTACTTACTAGTTGTTTGCCCTTGGACACCCTCTGGACCTCAGTTTCCTCAACTATAAAAGGGGGATTTTGACTAGACTCCTTCTTATTCTAAATCATGTAAACCTAAATTATTGTTATAATTGGCCCCATGGCTGGAATTTCCCTAAATTCCAGAAGTGAACCATAGAATTCCCAATCCGAGTGGAATCGCTAGAGAGGAAGGAAAAAAGTGAGTGCCACCTATATAGATAATCTCCCTCTTCTTCCCTGTTCTGAAAAGAACTATGGAGCATAAGTACCTCTGCCAGAGGAAGTCTTAGGGCCAGTTTGAGGATATAAGCCTGCTCATCACCCTGGGTGCCCGCCCTCTTGGGCTCCTGGCCCAGGAACTCTGTGTTTCCATGATTAGCTTCCTTCTGACCCAGACTAAATATCCCAGAATCAGAGAAGTGTCAAAGAAAGCTCCTCCTTGACCCATCCCCCCGCCTCAAATCCTTCCTCTGTCTCACCAATCCTTTTCTCACTTTCTCTGGGCTTATAGTTCTGTAACCTGCTTCCCTTCGCCCTCCACCTCCTCCTCAATGTTTCTGCCCAGACTGATCTGATAACATCTGTTGGAGTCCCAGCCTCTTCCTTCCATCCTCCCACATTACCCCATTTCTTACTCCTGTAACTAGCTCTCAGTCCTATAACACTTTATAATTTATTATTAATAATTATTAATGGAATTGTCACCATTTCTATAGCACCTCAAGGCTAGGGAAAAAATGTTACCCCCACCACAAGTCCATGAGGTATTTCGAACAATATTTATCCCCATTTCATGGATGAAGAATAGTAAAGTTACATGACTAAGGTCACATGATCTGGATGGGCTAGTAAATGGAATTAACCACTGGATTTCATTTCTCACTACACGATAAATGGATCTGGCTCAGAGGGGACTTCAGAATTTTATCAATCTGCTTAATTTCCTTAAGGACTCCGGTATCCTATGCCACATCTCCTTTTGCCCAATTTGGGCAAATATTTCGAGTCCGATCAGTTTCATTCTTTGCCCCTAACACATTCCTCCAAGATGGAACCTGAAAAAAAAAAGAATTTCAGAGCAGAAAGAGACCTTAGAACATGTTAAGTGAAAAGGGTCTTAGAACACAGATCTAAGAGGTAGTTGGAATATTAACCCATATCATTTTCATAGGGTCATATCATTTACAGGTTGAAGGGATCCTATAGGCTTCATAGGCTAAAAGAGGAAAGACCTTTAGGCTATAGGGAAGGGAAGGAATTAAGACCATAGAACTAAAAAGCTGAAAGGCATCTGAGTCCATTTCTCTCCAACCGACTTATTTTACAAATGAGAAAAACCCAGGGTGGTTAAGTCCAAGGCAGTAAGCATGAAAGGGTGGATCTAAACCTGGATCCTTTCATTCCAAGAATCAGCAGTCTACATTTTGCTGCCTTCCCTCCCTTTCCTGATATCCCCAAAGTAAAATATCTATCTATATATCTATCTGTCTATCCATCTATCCATCCTTCCATAATTTATCTATTTATCTATCTATCCATCTGTCATTTATCTATATCTTTTTTCTGTCTATGCAAGTATACATACATGTGCGTATGTATGTATACATACACGTATGTATGTATACATACACACATATGTATATATACACATACGTATACACACATATATCTCCCATGAAATTCCCCTTGAGTTGGTGAAAAAACCAGGAATAGAACCCAGATCTCCTGATTCCTAGCCCAAAACCTTTCTAGCATTCCACACCGCTAAACCTCACCTCTCCCTGTTAACCCTTCCTCTCACTGATCAGAACTTAGCAAAGGAGGCAGGGTGTGTCTTCTTCTGAACCCCTTCCACCCAGGAGGCCAGACTGGGCAGCCTGTGGGTGGGCAGTTTTGGAGTCAGGGACTGACCTAACTGTGGAGGATGAGCCCAGAGCCAGCAGAACACCTCGGATTGTAATCACCTTTTCGTGCCTCCCCCTTCCCCAACACCCCGCAACAGCACAATCGAAGCTTGTCTTCACACACTGCACAAGGGACAGCCATTTGGTGTCTAAATAGATTTCTCTCCTGAGCAGGTAAAGAGGCTTAATTAAAATTAGGACCCCTCTTCTCAAAATAGCAATATTTATGGAGACGGCCCAGGGTAGCTTTGTTCTACAGAAGGGCTTAATAGAAGCTTAATGGATTGACCTAACATTCGATTTCATGACTCACATTCAGGGAGCTCGGCGGCAGCAGGCGGGGACCGGGCGGCTTTTCAGAGCGCACATTCCCTTAAGCGTTTGCAATTTATCAACAGCTTCTCGCCAACAAAAGGCGTCTTGAATAGCGGGCCCACTTGAGGGTACACACATCATCCCAGAGGCTGGAGATGTGTGAGGGGGGCCATTGTGCCCGACAGCCTTTGCAACTGTTTCCCTGTCTCCCTATGGAGTGAGTCAATGTTATTTGGACAACATTCTTTATTCCTCGGAGGAATGAAAGGATTATTCAAATATTCAATTAAACAGTAAAAAAAAAAAAAAAAAAAAAAGGTTTTTTTTTTCTTTTCCCCTGAGCACCTCAGGCGAGTTCATCCAGCAGAACTGCCTATTGTCAGCGGCTGCTCGAAGGGGGGGGTCTGGGTTTGACATCTATCAATATAACTTCTTTCTCTGCTGCTGACACCCACTGTCACCCTACACAGATAAAGAGCGGTCCGCAAAGGCAGGAGGGGATTGTGGCAGATGCTCAGCTTCCCCACCCCCCTAGGTACTGAGAGGGAGGTGTGAAAGGAGAGAGAGGAAGCAGAAATTAATTGGAAGGGGGTGTGATTCTGATCTTTTGACCCTTTTGAGCCTTAAAAAGCAGTGACTTCCCTCACCTAGGTTTTGGGGCAGCCGAAGGTGGCATTTCTGGGAAAGTGGGGCAAGTGGCAGAGGATTGTATTCAACAGCCAGGAGGCCAGGGTGAACCATCTCAGCTTATTACTAAGGGCCATGGCCATAGACAAGTCACTTTCCTGTCAGTTTCCTCATCTGTAAATGTGAGGTTTGGATTTAATGGTCTCTAAGGTCCCTTCCAGCTCTAAATCTATAATCCTATTGCTAAGTTAATTTACATCTCTGGGCCTCAGTTTCTCCCACTGTAAAATGAGGATAATGCACTTCCTACCTTAAAGGGTTGTAAGGGAAGTGGAGGTTATTATTAACATGGTCCTGCCAGGTAAAGGGGTGAATGATGCCCACCTCTTGCCTTTGTTGGCAGACCATTTGATCTATGAGTCTGTGAACCAAAAGCATGGTACTGGGATGCTATTTCATCCAGAATAAAGAAAAAGGGGTAGGCTGGGGATGTGCTCTATGTCTTCAAGTATCTCAAGGGCTGATCTGTGGAAGAGGGGGCAGATTTGTTCTCTTGACCCCCAGAGAGGGCAGAACTAAGACCACTGAGTAGACGTTACCTAAGTCAGAGGTTCAGGTTGAGGCTGCACAAACAGCCCTTGGTAGGATTGTTGAGAAGGGGCTTCATGCTTCGGGGAAAGCTTAGGCTACACAGCCTCTGAGGTCATCTGGGGCACCAAGATTCTCTGTTCTAACATTGCTCTAAGGTCCCTTCTGTCTCTGGTGTTCTATATTCTATTTTCTAGCATTCTTTGGTTTAGCTCAGACATTGTGTTGTTTCTCTCACAGGCTATCTTTTTATTATTACTATGTTGACTTCCATTGATAAGTATACATATTATATAAATCAAGAACTAAAAAATAAGAAAAACAAAAACAGACTATTACAAAACAAAAAGAGTAATTGTAAATGATTGTACATGTAACTATAAACTTGTTTTTTACAGATTTTTTTTTAAAGCCAAAATAATTTTCACAAGGTAGTAACAAAATTGCCATTTGTTTCCATGACCTTTTCTTATTCCTGTGTATTTATCTGGCTTTTTGGGCTGTTATTGTCTTTACTTTTGGAAGTCATTCTATGTTCTTCCAGCTGTAACCTTCCAGTTTCTCATACCCTATCCAGTTGTAATATTCTAAGGTCACTCCCAGCTTCAATATTCTATATTCTAAGGTCTGTTTTAGCTCTAACACTGTGTCCTAAGATTACTTCAAGCTCTGATGCTCTAAGACTCTGACTTGATGTCTGTTTGAGGGGTTCAGGAGTGGAGTTGAGGTGGCCATAGAAGCTCTGCCCTGCCCAACTTTGTAATGCCTTTCTTTATTCTCAGCTAGGCTGATCATCCCATATCTTCCTCCTTTAAAACCTGACCATGAATGAAGGAGCCCCACGTGGGAAGGCTTGGCCTGGCTCTTTTCCCCTGCCCTCTGCCTGGCAGGGTGTTTGTCACCTGTCCAACTTAGCTGTGGTGGGCCTGAGTAGTCCCCACCTGTGCCCCCACCTGACTGGTCAAATAGTCTTGGACGCAGAATAGGAAAGGATTTGCTCTCAAGCCTCTTCCTGACCCTGGGATGATGGATGACCCCAGGGGAATGGACACTCAGCGCTAAATGCTCTACCAGCCCATGTCTCCTTTTGTGTATGTTATTGGTGGGGGGATGGAAAAGATAAATGAGTCCTACTGCATCATAACATAGTAGAAAGAGCATTGATTCTGAAGTTGTAGGACCTGAGTTCCATTTCTGCTACTACCTGTATAAGCTTGGACCATCACTTTACCTCCTTGTACCTCAGTTTCCCCTCCTCCCTTTTTTTTTTTAACAAAATGAGGGACTTGGGGACTTGGATTCTATGGCCTTTGGGGTCCTTTCCAGCTCAGATATATGATACAGTGGTCCCTCCTGGGCCATCAGCTGGAGGTTGTGAAGGAGGGAAAGGCTTCCTTCTCCTGACCTCAGGAGTTGGTTTTTCCCTACTGGGGAATGTGAACAATTAGCATATTTGCACTTGAGAGCTGGAAGAGACCCCAGAGCCCATCTGAGAGGGCACAGCTTCCACTCATTTTAAGTACGAGGACTCTAGTCCTAGAGAGGGGAACTCTTCTAAGCTCTTAGGGCTAGGGAGTGCTAGTGTGGGAACCACAGTTCCTGACTCCTACAGTCCAAACTACCTCTTCCCGATCCTCCTTTCCTCTCCCAGGGCTTTGTTCTCCTGCTTGCTTCCCACTTTTTTCAGGGAGCAGTAACTTTCTTCAAAATCCTCTAGGTCAGGCTGGTTTCCATGAGCCCTGGGGAGGCACCCCAACTCTAATACACCTTCTATCCCTGGGCACCTCTAAAGGCCAACAGCTTTCTCTATGTGACCTTGGAAGCAAGGAGGAAAACAAACATTTATTAAGCAACGTTTATGTGTCAGGCGTGTGGCTCAATGCTTTACAAATATGACCTTACTTGATCCTCACAGCAACACTGGGAGGTAGGTGCTATCATCCCCATTTTACAGTTGAGGAAGTTGAGGCAGACAAAGGTTAAGTTGCTTGTGCTGGGTCACATAGCTACTGAGTATCCGAGGCTAGAGTTGAACTCGTCTTCTTGAATTCAGGCCCTGTGGTCTCTCTGCTGTGATACCTAGCTACCTTAGGTCAGTCTTTCCCACTCTCTGGACTTCAGACAGGTACTTGGGACACGGAGAAGATAACGCTGAAGTTAAAGGGCCTGGGTTCGAATATGATCTCTGCTGCTGACTTGTTGTGTGACCTTGAGCAAGCCATGTCCCCACGCCTTTGATATTTCCTATGTAAAATGAGGGAGTGGACTTATGAGTGGCAGCAGGGCAGAAAAAAAAAAGCCAGACTTTTTCAAACTGAGATTTGAATCCTGGCTCTGACATAAACCTGCTGTATGACCAGCTTTCTTCTTTTGTCAAAGAGTTGTGAGCAAAGTTCTCTGAAAATTTTCAAGCATTATAGAAATGTGTGTGATTATCATTCTGGCAGTATTCAATTAAGAGTGAGAAGGGATTTTGGAGATCATTTAACTCCAACTTCTCATTTTTCAAATGAGGAAACCGAGGTCCAGGGAGGGGAAGGAGCTTGTCCAAAGCTGTACAGGTTGTAAGTAGCAGAGTCAAGAATATAATTAATTAACATTTCTGTAATACCCAATTATTCATATAATTATATTAAATTGCTCTAATTATTTGTATACTGTAAAATTGCATATTACACCAATACGTCAAAGCTTGATGTGTGATCAGCGTGGACATGCCTTCCACCATCTCGGATTTCGACCCCTCTGTAATTTGGCAGGTGTTCCAAGAGTTTCTGCTGCTGTGAAATTTGTTATGCTGGTGGCCAACTTTGTGATGACCCTTTTCCTGCTTAGTGAGGCTGGTCATCCCACAGCAGACATATAGCCTGCCGCTGATTTCCAGTGGGGATCTCTCCAGTTTTGTAGAACCTGCCAACTCACCGATCCAGAATCAATTCAGCACCTCCAAGGTGCCAGGCCTCCCAGGATTGGGTGGATCAAATAAGGTCCTATTTGTAAAGCCTTTAACCACATGCCTGGCCCAGAGTAGTTGCTTAATAAACGTTTGTTTTCTTCCTTTCTTCCAAGGTCACACAGTCAGAGAAAGGCTGTTGACCCTTGGAAGGGTCCGAGTTAGCAGATCTGTTTGAGTCAAGGTGCCTCCTTACAGGGGCATCCCCCCCAGGGCTCATAGCAGCATCAGCCCGACCTAGAGGATCTTAAGGAAATTTGTTATTCCCTGAGGCAATCAGGAGCAATAAAGCCCTGAGAGTGAAAGGATGAGGGTGGGTGGAGGCAAATTAAACAGTTACTGCCCATGAGAAGCTTACATTCCATCACAGAAGACAAAATGTGTGTGTGTGTGTGTGCGTGTGTGTGTACAAAAACAAAAATTCATGCTAATAGAGAGGAGATACTAGTTCTAGAGGAATCGGAACAATGTAGGAAGTGGGGTTTGAACTGAGCTTTGGAGGAAAGTAGGGATTTTAAGAATGAGAGCTGAAGAAGGAATACATTCCAGGCATGGAAATGGGAAATGAGTACTATGTATGAGGAACAGTAAGGCAAGGTGGGCTGGACTGTAGAATATACGAAGGAGATACAGTCACGTGTACTAAGTTTGGAAAGGAAAACTGAAGCCTAAACAGACAAGTTCGTATTTGATCTTATAGGGAGTAATTTGGAGTTTAACGAACAGGGGAGTGACCTGTATTTTAGGGAAATCACTTCGGCAGCTGTGTGTAAAATGAATTGGAACAGGCAGACGAATCGGAAGACCACTGCAACAGTGTAGGCATGAGGTGGCTTTGAGACTGAATTAGGGTAGTAGCTGTGGGAGTAGTACAAAGTAAAGGATGGGTGTAGGAGGTGCCTTCTCAGAGCTTCTACTCTGTTGGTAGAGCCTTCCAAAGCCCAGGTCACCTCCACACCACAGTAAGGCTGTTGAGGAGGGCTATGGAGGATGAGGTCCTGTCAGGTTTAAATACCCTCCTCCCCTTTTTAATCACACCTTCGTGCTAAGCCTGGAATGGACAATGGGAAGAGAAAGAGGAGAGAAGGAAAAGAGGAAGATGAGAAAGAGAAGGAGGAGGGAGAAGAGGAGGAGAGCCCTCAGTCAATAGAGCATCACATTTCTGATCTAAAAGTTCAAGTCTCACTCTTTCCTTGAGGCATTATGTTAAAGAAGAAAGAGACTTGGATATGTTTGGATTAGTGATTTCATTAGTATAGACAGGAGTTCCCTACATTAATGGGGTAAGGTAATGATTTCTACCAATGCAGACATGTAAGTGCTTCAAAATAATAATCTTATAGAGTTAAGTGGGGACATTCAGAGGTTAAGTGACTTGTCCAAGGTCACACAGCAAATATGCGGCCTTCAACATATCCCACATCCCTGACTCTGAGGTCAGTTATCTCCCCAAATAACCAAGCTAAGTAAAATCTCCATTTTACTACCTTACTACAGAGAGAATTGTGCTTCAGAGACAGAGTGATTTGTCTTTTGAAGTAGCAAGTGAGCTGAAACTTGAACCCACATCTTATGACCCTAACTTGAATCCATAGTGCCAGGTTACCTGGGAAGAAGGGTGACATTTGGTTTTTGGAAATACAGAAGAAGCCCTGGAAATTTCCCTTGAGCTGCCTAGGTGTTTTATTTTGGTAGAGAAGGTAAATTGAGCTTCACTAAGCCCACCTAATATGAGGATGTTGGGGTGGACCTGGAGAGAGCTGGAAGCAATTGGTCCTGCAATTGATCTAGTGGGAAGGCTCATTGGACTTATGGTGAAAAGGTCTGGGTTCAAGTCCTGACTCTCCATTTACTAGCTACATGACCATTAGCAAATTCTTTCATATCCTTGAACCTGGGTTGTTAAAGAGAAAGACATCTTTACCCTATTACCTCATAGAACTGTATGTGAAGCTCTTGGGAAATATAGAAGTACTATTATTACTAACTTGCTAAATTATACATATACATTCCTCCACTGATATCCACCCTCAATGCCTTATGGTGACCCAGAGATGACTGGGTTCACAAAGTGTTCTCTGCCAGTGGAAGATGAGCTTAGGCAGGTTCTAGCAGGCCAAGAAGGCTTCAAGTCTACACTGGCAATGGGCTGGGTACTATGGACTGAGGATCAGCCTTGGCAATGGCAGGGGCTTGACAGGTGAGGGGTTATCTTAGCCACTCACTCTCATGAAGTTGCCCTGCTAAAGCCCTGCAGGAGGGAGCCCATGGATTGATGAGAAGCATATCATCATCACTCTAGAGCTTGGAAGGGACCTCAGAGGCCACTGTGAGTCCAATGCCATATTTTACAGCGAGGAAACTGAGGTTCAGTGATATTAAATGACTAGCCAAAGGTCATACAGGTAGTAAGTAGCAGCACCCAGGATATAAACTCAGGTCCTATGACTCCAGTTCAAGCTACAAGTTCACTGTTACCTCCTTCAGATTCTTATTTTACTGACTGGGAAACATCAGCATGCAGGGGAATTGACTTGCCCAAGGTCATGCAGTAAGTAGAAGAACTTAGATCTTCAGGCTTATTCTGAGTGAATATATATATGTATATGTATATATATTATATGTATTACTATTAACATATATATAAATAGCAAATCAAATTATATATTACTGAATTATATGTATTAATAATGTTTATTCCCATTTATGGAGAGTTCTGAAACCCACAAATCTCATTCCTTACACTTAGCTTTTGGTTCAAACTTTTTCAATTGTGTCTGACTCTTCATGACCCCATTTGGGTTTTTTGGGGAGGCAGAGATATTGGAGTACTTTGCCACTTCCTTCTTCATCTCATTTTGCAGATGAAAAAACTGAGGCAAGCAGAGTGAAATGACTTGCACAAGGTCACACAGCTAGTAAATATCTGAGGCCAGAGTTGAACTCAGGAAAATGAGTCTTCCTGACTTCAGGCCCAGCACTCAATCCACTGCACCCCCTAATTGTCCTTGTGCTTAATTTAGGTTACACATGACTAATGTGGCAAAGTTTAATGTGATTATACATACACGGCCTTTATCAGAATGCATGTTATTTTGGGGAGAGAAGGGAAGCAGGGGAGGAAATTTAAAACTCAAAATCTTACAGAAGTGAATTTTGAAAACTAAAAAAAATAAATAAACATTTTTTAAAAATCTAGGTTACATTGTTAGTGTCAGAACAGTAATTCAGACCTAGATCCCTTGACTCAAATTCCATTGTTTTACAGAGAGAAAAACTGAAGACTCAAGAGGTTATGTGCCCAATTCCATTTTTATTTTTAAAATTTTGTTACTAAATTTTAAATAAGATTAATAGTTATTTAATTGTATAGCTTAATTTTAACTTAATAACACAAAATCGTAAGCAATTTCTTGGGGTGGGAGGGGGCCCCAGTACCAGTGTTAATGCTGTGAGAGCTTCCTTTCTTGCTTAGGTGGTGTTGGGTCCTAGGGCTAAGCTAGAGGCTGTGTGTGTGTGTGTGTGTGTGCGCGCGCGCGCGCGCGTGTGCATGGGGAGGGGGTTGATACAGGGATCAGCATCTGTGGGCACCTTAGCCTCCAGTTGCTCGAGCTCAAATTTCCCTAAAAGCTATTGTGAACAACAAGGGCCTTAGGCAGGCGCTGTGGGCGGGCAGGGGGATCAGGGTTTCCATGATCATTGAGCTCTCTTGGCCTCTTCAGCGCACCTGAGTGCTAGGAGGATTAGAGTTAGGGCTTTTCATGAGGGGCAGACACCGGGCCCATTCCACCTGAGAGGCTCAGGCTCCACACCCTCTCCCTTCCTATCTTCCCCTAGCCCTCAGCTCCACCAGGAGGGATGTAAACATGCGGGCAGAGATGAAAACTCACGGGTCGTAGGCTCTGGAACTGGAAAGATTTTTAGAACATAGGATGTTTGCACTGGAAGGACTCTTAGAATGCTAGCTATGGGTCATCTAGTTCAACGTCTTCCTTTTTTCCTCCAGGTGAGGGGACTAAAGCCCAGAGCAGGCAAATGACTTGTCAAAACTCACGCATGTAATAAGCATGTGGCTGGAATTTAAGTCCAGTTTCTCTGACTATACATTCGCTGCTTGTTCCAGGTCATCATGCTACCTGGTGGTGGCTGGGTAGGCAACAGGGATTCAAACCAGCCTGAGATACTTACTAGCCGTATGACCCCAGGCAAGTCATTTAACTGCTGTTTGCCTCAGTTTCCTCAACTGTAAATTGGGTAAAAATAGTACTTGAAGGGTTGTTGGTAGGATCAAATGAGATGGTATTTGTAAAAAGAGCTTAGCACACAGTAGGATTTACATAAATTCTCATTTTCTTCCTACTCATCCTTCAAAAGACATTTTAAAAGTGTCTGCTATGCGCAAGGACTCTATATTTGGTTCTGAAAATATTTAAATAAGAAATAATATGGTCTTTGAGACAGAAGTTTACAGCCTCTTAAGAGGAATGCAACATGTGCACAAGTAAGGCTGATACAAGGTAAAGCATGATGAATGGATGCAAAAGACTTTATTCATCTCTTACTATGTGCAAAACACCTTGATAACACTTTGGCGAGGATTCAGCTGCAGGTCAGGTGGAAAGGCCCCACAGTCCTTAGGGTGCAGATGGTAACACATCCTCTTAGCTGTCATTTCCACTAATAAAATCATATCTGCTTATGATTTCTGCTAATGGTGCCAAGGTCTTTTCTTATGAATCTTCAGTAGCCAAGGAGGCAAGGCTGCCCAGACCTGCAAAGGCAGGGGGCTGACTTGCCCTTCCGGGGCACTTGGTCAGTAGTTGAGGGGGAGAGCATGGTGGGACTTTTCTCCACAGGGATTGCTCCCTTCCGTAATGGCTGTGGGGGTCAGCCTGGAGGCAGGGCTGATAAGCTAAGCTTTTCCCAAGGCTCTTGGTTCAGGGTCTTGGGCTATCTCCAAGATGGGAAGGGAGCAAAGGAGTAACCCAGACAAAGTGCTGTGGTAAAATCTGTGGTGAGAGAGAGATTCTTTCAGCTGGGGTGGGAAGAGGGGGGCGAGTAGAAGAGGGGTGATCAGAGTGGCTTCCTGGAGTAGCTAACACCTTTGCTGGGTCTATCAGGAAAAAAAGTTTTCAACAGGTAGAGCTGGGATCTTTTGCTCAGAGAGTGAATGACTTAGGGCAACCAGAGTCACTGTGTGCAAGAAATCAAAGGCTGTATATAGACTTGAGGTAGAAAAAAGAGCGTTGAGGCTATGTGACTGGGAGGCAGAACTTAGCTTATCTTAAAGAAAACTTCCTACGAGACCTTTCCAAAAGTGAAATGGGCTACCTCAGGCTATGGTTAAGAATCTTTATCACTGGAACTCCTTATGGAAAACTGAATGCCTGCCTGTCAGGGATAGTAATACTTCATGTTCCTTTCACCCTTTTAAAGATTTATGAAGTATGTTTCCCCACTATAACCCTGAGAGAGATGGAGGGCAGATCCTCAAATAGGAAGCCAAGGAAGTGAGAGGAGAAGTGACCAGTCCAAGCTGGCGGGGCCTGGACCCAAACCCAGGCCTTTAGACTGAATCTCATTCCCTTTCCCCTATACCACATTTATACTAGGGGTCCTGGGAATCCTCTCCATGGCAGTTTGTACAGGAATGTATATCTCTCCAATTGTGAACTCCCAGACCTCAGATGCTGACGTATCTTGTCTGTACGATCCTTAGAGCAAGCAGGCGCTTTATCGGAACATTGTGATAATAGCAATGGGGGTGGGGATGGTGGCCATGGAAATGGGATGATCATGGAAATGCTGGGAATAGGGCTAGCAGTGACTTTAAAGAGATGCTGGAGCTAGTGGTGATGGGGATACAGACACTAGGAAGGGAAAAAGAGGTATAAAGGAAGCAGTTGATACCTGAGGGTGATGATGGTGACTAGTGTTGCTGCTGCTGTCCCCTCCAATTCCATGCTTCTTAGAACGCTGCATCCATTTTCCCGATGCACAGACTTGAACATGATGAGCCACAGCTTTCTGTTCTCTATAGAATAAAGCCTGCATTCCTTAGTCGGGTATTCAAGGTACTCCAGGACTTTTCCAACTTTAGCAAATACAACTTCATCCCTTGTATTTTATGCTTCACCAGCTGAGGTTACATTGTCCCTCATAAATACTCCCATGTTCTCCTGAATTTGTGCCTTTATTTTCTCTGTCCCCCAAGCCTGATATTCCATCCTTCTCCATCTATAGCTGTTGAAGTCCTACTGATCCCCAAAGATAGAAGTCATCTTTCACTAAGGCAGCTAGGTGCTGAAGTGGACAGAGTGCCTGTTCTGGAATGGAGAAGAAAGTTGTTCAAAATCAGCCACAGACACTTACTATCTGTGTGACTCTGGGCAAGTCAATGAACCTCTGTTTGCCTCAGTTTCCTCATCTGTGAAATGATAATAATAGCACCTACCTCCCAGGGTTGTTGTGAAGGTTGAAGGAGATAATAATTGTCAAGGACTTGACCCATAGTAAGTTCTACATGAATGTTATCCAAAATTATAATTGTCTTTCCCTCCTTTGATCTTGCAAAATATTTTTTCTGTTTTTCTGTGAGGGAAGGAATTTAGACATCACATGGTCCATTTTAATCATTTTATAAGGATAGGGACAAGACCTGTGATTTCAATGATATAAGTTGCTTCATGGTGAAGGAAGTCCTTCTGCTCAGAATCTTAGAAAGTTGACTGAGGCATTGAGAGTTTATATAACTTACCCAGGGGGGACACAGCCTCTGTGTGTGTGTGTGTGTGTGTGTGTGTGTGTGAGGAGCCTTGAACTCAGGTCTTCCCGACTTGGGGATGGTTCTGTATTATACCACATTTAAAGAGGAGAAAACTGAGGCAGAGAAAAGGAAAGATAAGAGATTTATTCAAGACCAAGTAGCAGAGCAAGGGTTTGAACACAAGTCTTCTGGCTCCAGATTTATTGGTTGCTGTTTTTTCCATTGTCCTGTGCTGACGAATAGTGGGGATGGAGAAGAGAAGGATGATACCTGGGCTAAGCTGACAGTCAGTGCCAGTGGTGAAGATAGGGATGGGGGTAAGGGTGGCCAAGCAGTGAGGATGAGGCCATTGATGAGCTGAAAGAGACAGGGACAAGTGGCGATGCTGATGACATACCCGTCTCTCTGCAGATGTGAAGTTCCTGGAGAATCACGGTCTGGCCAAGGATGCTCAAGAGAAGGCTAACTCGGCCCTGCTGGAGTACACCATGTGTCATTACCCGCACTGTGGTGACAAGTTCCGGCAGCTGCTTCTGCGCCTGGCTGAGGTGCGCTCTCTCAGCATGCAGGCCGAGGAGTACCTGTACCACAAGCACCTGGGTGGGGAGGTGCCCTGCAACAACCTGCTTATTGAGATGCTGCATGCCAAGCGGACTTGAGCCTCTGGCCTGGCCCTGCCCAGTCCCAGGGACTCTTCGAAGAGCCGGGATCTAGGCCATGGGGCAGGAGAGGGGTGGCCTTGGCCATATCTGGAGATGATTTATTTTATTATCACAAGCCTGGTGGGTCTTATTTCTCAGAACTGCTCCACCCCTCCCCTCCCAGGGACATGCTTCCTGGCCAGTGTTTGGGAAGTGGGGAGGCAGAGGATGGATCTGACCCCCTGGTGTGTGTGTATGTGTATGTATGCGTGTATGAGCACATGTACCCATGTGTGCCTGCAACTCCCGGGCCCCAGTTAAGCCAGAGTTTTTTCTGACCTGGCTGATGTCCTGGGAGATCAAATTTTGGCTTTGCTACTTGCTACCTGTGTGATTTTGGGCAAGTCATTTCTCTCCCTAGGCCTCAGTTTCCTTCTCAGTAAAACAAAGCAGTTGGAATAGATGATCTCTAAGACCCTTTCCAGCTCTACATTCTAGGATTCTCTGGTAGTTACCCAGGAGAGGTCAGTGCCATAGAAAGAGCTCTGACTTGGAAGTCAGGAGACCTGAGTTCTAGTCCTGGCCCAAATGCTAACTCACTGTGTGGCCTTGGGCAAGTCAATTTCCCTCTCTGTGCCTCAGTTTCCACCTCTGTAAAATGAAGAGGAGATGTTGGGTGAGATGATCAATAAGGTCCTCTCTAGCCCTACCATTTTCTTCTTCTGTGGAGCTGCTTAGCCGATAACTGGGTGACTAAGCTGACTGCCAACTGCCAGCCACTGACCCTGGGCCCTCAGGGGAGAGGTGGTGTTATCTCTCTGCTCCATCCTGATCTTTGTGCTGAGAGGCTGGAACACAGGACTGGGTCAGAGGGGATGGGATGCAACTTCACAAGGGCCCCTTTTTCTTAGTCTCACCCTCCCCATGGGACAGGCATGGACTCCATAACACACACCCCCAGACATAGGTAGGAGATGGGAGAAAAAGAGGAGGCAAAGCATCTCCCCACTGAAAGGACAGGGAGGAAGTCCATGGCACCAGTTCATCATGCATTTGTCCAATTTGTTCATGAACTCTAAAAAGAGCATAGAATGAGTAGAGGTAGGGTGGGGATCAACCCCTATTTCATAGATCTTGTTGTTTTAGCAATAAAAGAGTGGGTCACACTGGGAAGAGGCTCATGGAGGACAGAGGAAACTTGGAAACTGGCTAGCATGGAAGTTCCCCACCTTCCCTAGAGAAAAAAATTGGATACAATTCACATGCCATCCTCTCATTTGGCAAGTCCAGGCTGGTATTATTTGCAAGGCTATAGAAAAGGTCCACTCTGTCCACCCATCTCTACAGTTCCTTGAGAGGGAGATGGAGCTCTCTGTAGGAGAGATTTGGGAACAATCCTAGGATTTTGAGATGAGGAAGGGGTTGGCACCCATTGCTAACTCCTCCAATGCTGTTACATTCCCCATCACCAACACCTTCATTCTTCCCTAGCCTTATTATGGAATTGGGCCATTGTTCCAAAGTTCTCTTAATTACAGGGATTTGAAGTTCCTCTATCCAGAGTTTCTCCTGGCCTCAGAATTCAGATCTAGGAGCAATGGGTAGAAATTGCAGAATGACAGACTTAAGATCTACCTAAGAAATGACATCCTTATTGCTAGAGCTGTGCAGATATTGAATGGATTCTCTACCACTGGAGGGCTTCACAAAGTCTGAATGACCAACTTGTTGGGGACATTGTAGGGAGGAGTCATATTCAGGAATGGGTGTGTGGGGGCTGTCCTCTAACCAGATGATCTTGGGGGTAATATCTAGCTCAGATTCCATGATTCAGAATGGTTAGGGTCTCTTGCCCAGTCTCACTTCCTCAAGGGAACTCTATTCGTTTAGGAGTGGTTCAGACCTCAGGCGGGTTCTCAGGATGGCTGTGTGTATATATTTATGTAGGGGTGAAGTGAAAGAAATCCTGAGCCCATGGGGCCTCTGCTAATGTGGAGATACCCTGGTGTGCTGAGGAAGGCAGCCTCTTCTCTCTCTCTTTTGTGGATGCCCAGGAAGAAAACAGATTGTGAGGGAGCTCTGTGTGGAGCCTGAACCTGTTCACCTTTGTTGAGCTGGGGGAGGCAAAAGTTCTTTTGAGGTGAGGGGTTGGGGAATAGGGACTTTGGCCTCTACCAATCACAATGCTTTGGCATTCGAAATGGGTTGCTCATTTGCCTAGTACCGGTCCATCTGCCCTTCCTCTTCTGGGATCTTTTCTGTCCCAAACACAGGACCCATCCCAAAACCTTCCTCACCTCTTCTCTGTTGTGCTCTCAGTGACTCGGAGTTTTTGTAGACCTGTCCTCCACTTCAGTTCCCTGGCACGCCTGCCCCCCTCCTCTCATCTGCCTAACTCACCAGGGTTCAACTGGTAATCTTGATGGGGTAAGGGGCAAGAGACTCACCCTCAGAACAAGACAGTGCATGAATAGATGAACCAGGGACCTTTCCCCGGAGAGCCTTCTTTGTTGCCATTTGCCCAAACCTAATGAACCTTGGCTCCAGAGCATGGGTGTTTTTCCCTTCCCATCTGTCAATCTCTGTGATTCAATTCCCACTTTGAACTGGGCAGCCCATTGAAGAGCTGGTGACCAGCGTATGGGAGACACACACTGTGTTCTCTTTTTGGAAAACAAGAAGTGCCCTTAAGTGTCTCCCCCTCCCCCAATGGGAAGGTCTCTACCCTTCTGCCCTCCTTCAATAAATTTTGCAATTGTTTTCGAAGTGTTTTTACTTTTGTCTTTTGAAATTTAAAGTACCAATCTCGACTCTTCTTGGTTGAGGCTCTGAGGGAAGGTGGAGGGTGGTAGATAAAGCTGAGGGTAAACACTCAGCAGAGACAGACATGTAGATCACCAGATCTGGATGGTCTATTCTCAGTTCTCTACCAAGGGTGTATGTGTGTGTGTGTGTGTGTGTGTGTGTGTGTGTGTGTGTGTGTGTACATGTGCAAATGTTTATGTTTGTGTCTGTTTGAGTGAGCATTTGCATGTGTGTGTGGATTAGGGGTAGGGAAGAAATGAGGGAGAGCAGGATCAGTGGTTTTTAAAAAGTGGATAGGAAGTAGTCTCTCAAAGTGCTGTGGTGATACATGTAGTGGGCCCTACATGACTCAGTGGATAGAATTCAAAGCTGAAGTCAGAAAGACTCATCTTCCTGAGTTCAAACCTGGCCTCAGACACTTACTAGCTATGGGACCCTGGGCAAGTCACTTAATCCTGTTTGCCTCAGTTTCCTCATCTATAAACTGAGCTGGAGAAGGAAATGGCAAAACACTCCTGTATCTTTGCCAAGAAAACTTCAAATGGGGTCACCAAGAGCCAGACACAACTGAAAATGACTGAACATGAACAGTATACACAGTGCCTTAGAATCAGATGACCTGGATTTCAATCTTCCTTGGGCACTGTCTAAGTGACCTCTTCTCTGAAGATCAGGTTCCTTGCCCCTGAAGAGAGGGTTTATACTCCATGATTTCTGTGATTTTTTTCCAACTGTGACATTCTATCATCTAACATTCTGTCTTGTGTCTTTTCTAGGGTTAATATATTTTATACTGGCAGCTCTAAGACTATGTTTTAACATTCTATGTTCCAAGCTCGCTTCCAATCTTAACATTCTGTGTTCTAAGCTCCCTCTCAGCTCTAACATTCTATGAATCTATGCGGCAGGAATCTTGGCCTGTCTCCTGCTTCTTAAAGTAAGATTTCCATGTCCCAAAGTAATCCAGCTGCTGGCAAGACGAAGAAAGCAGATTGGCAATGTCATGGTTGGAGGGGATAGGAATAGACGTGAATAGAGCCATATGTGTGGTCACATGCATGAGTTGAGCTCAGTCAAATTGGGGACAGAGGAGATTAGAAGGGAGAAAGGGTAGAAGGTCCTAGACACAGGCACACACTAGTTGGACTCACAGAATTAGGGGGTGAGCAGGGTGGTTAGTGAGAATATCTGGGAACCTCTGACATAATTCCCCATCATTTCTGCCCTGTGGGTAGGAGTCCTCCTTGCCTACATCTAGTCCTTCTAATTCTCTGTTTTATATTGGATGGAATGGGACACTTCACTTGCTCCCTCAAACTTTTTACATGATTTCAAATTCAGGATGAATCTAATCCAGTAGGGTTGTGTGTTATTGTAAGGTTAATGGGATACAAGATCTTCCCTGCCCATTAGTAAGCCTCACATGGAGCCCTGGCGCAAAGCCAATTAGTCTCTGGGCCACAGGGATTCCCACACCTTCCCAATTAAGTGCTGATTTCCAAGTTTCTAGGATTGGAAACAGTATATATTGTGTGTGTTCATTCTGATGACATGACTTGCACTTGACTTTGTTTTGAGTGAGGCAGGGCTGTGCAGGTCACCAGTCTTACTTCTCCTCCAGAGCCATCTGAATCCAGTGGTCAGATATTCATTAGGATGACTGGGGATATTGCTTAGAGGAAAAGGAGTGAATGGAAAGAGAAGCAGGCAGAGAGAGATACAGGCAGAGGGAAGAACTTTTCTAGGGGAACTTGCTTGCAATGTAGGTGCTCCCTGGATTGGTGACAAGTACCCTACTAAATATTGCCTTCTGGCATCGCAATGTTCCAAATAAATATTTTGGTTTTGTCTTGGAGGAGGAGAGTTTGTTGTATTTTGTGAACAAACTCTGGGAATCTGTATGTATATTCATAGCAGCTGCTATAGGTATCATATTGGCGTTACAGTCATCTATCTCCATGGATATGGAGACATTGCAAGTGAAACTGGGGAGGGGAGCTTATCAGGAGAAATGTCCTCTGACCAAACCCTCCTACCCCCAATATACACACATTCCAAATGAAACTTTGCTGATCCCTAAATATGGGGAGCCTAAGCCAAGTGCCTCTTTTGACCCGATGTCAAACCTTATTCCCACCCTTTCGATGAAAAAGGAAGGAATAGTGAGTACTAAGAAAGGGAAGCTTCTGTTCCACCACTGACTCTTCTACTGTTGGACAAAGTACTTCACGAATATAGGATCTCATTCGTGTGGGTCCTTCCCTTTCATGGAAGCAGGTCAGTACTCTCCCTTGCCTTAGCAAATAGTATTCATCAATAAGTCAGCCAGCATCTCCTCTGGGGAATCTGTGACCCCAAGAAGCTTACATCCTACTAGAAAATACATACAGGATATCTACAAAAGGAATAATGAGTCAGTGGGGGCCACTGGCAACTGGAGGAATCACGAGAGGTTGGAAGGAGGCATCAAAGTAGGCTGAACTTTGAAGAGAACTAGGAGTTCCAAGGGTTGGAGGGTAGAAGAGAGAGTATTCCAGGTAAGGGGGACAACTCATGAAAATGTGGAGAAGAGCATGTGAGTCAAGTTAGCTTGACTGCAAAGTAAGTGAGGGGGGAGTTACCATGTAATCAGCATGCGCAGGAACTAAATTATAAAGGACTTCAAAAGTGGGAGGAGTTTGTATTTTATCCTAAGGGTAATGGGGATCCTCCAAAGTTTCTCGATACAGAGAAGTGACATGTTCAGATCTCTACCTTGGAAATGTTGTGTGGAGGCTACACTGGAGGGAGACCAAGAGGAGGCTATTGCAGTAGCATCAATTTGAGGTGCTGAAGGCCTGGATGAAGGTAGTCTTAGTAAGTGTCGAGAAAAGGGGATGGAATCTAGAGATGTTGAGGATATGGAATTAGTAAGACTTGATAAGTTATTGGAGAAAGGGAAGGGTCAAAGATGATTCCCAAGGTTAGAATTTGGGTCACTGAAAGAATGGTGCTACCTCCTATAGAAATGAAGAAGTTAGGAAGAGTTTCAGCCAAATTCGGCCAAAAATTCATGTCTAACCTCTGTTCCTCCATTGATAGACACTCAGCCTCCAAGTCACTGAAGCTCCATCCAACGCTTTCCTAGAAGTCGTCTAGACTCCAGAGTCACCTCCAGGCCATGAAGAAGCACTAGGTCAATGGTAGTGGAAGAGGGGGAAAAATAAACACTTGACATACCTCCAGGGTCCTGACTCACTCCTGGGGTTATGTCCAGGGCAGAGGCTTTCAGAGAAGGTGGTATCCAGCCAGGTGATTCCCACTCCTAAGGGAAAAAGAGTGTCAGGGCTATTGAGATCCAGGAATCTAGAGCAGTGTTCTCCAAAGTAAGGGCCATGCACCCCTGGAAACCATGATATGACCACAAGGAATGGGTAGGCATCAATCAATCAGAGGATGGAAAAGAGGCTAAATTTCAGCCTCAGAGATGGCCAGTCATGGACTTTTGACAAGCCAACTAAACTACCCCTTTCACCCATTATCACTGAACATTCTCCCACCATATCCCTGATGTTGGCCCTGTCCCTCCCCTCCACGGTTGTTATAATCTAGCCCTGGCCCCTATCACCCGAAGTGACTACATTGACAAATTTTCCTCCCAGCCCAGGAGGCCCACAATTGGCCTTCTGGACCTTGGCTTTGGCAGGCAGACCTCAAAGAACTCTATGTGCTTCAGCGGCCCTGAGAAAGAGCCCTGCCCTTCTCCAACCCTCAGTCTCGGTCCCAAATTGAATTCTGTCCCGAATGAGTTGCATGGGGCAAGTGGGCATGAATGGGTTATGCTTTATATTGCCAATCTTGGCACATCATCTTATCCCCTAAAGCCAGCCCTTTTCAGAACTTTCCTATTACTGTGGCAGGAATGAGCCTTCATCCTTCCAGTTCCCTGGTCTGCAATCTCAGTGCCATCTTGGCCTTCTCCCTCTCACTTACTCCATATATCCAATCACTTGCCAATTGCTTTTTTTTAATCTCCCCAACATCTCTTCCATCTGTGTTCCCTCTCTCCTCAGCCTGAACTCTAACTTTGGCCCTTATCACCTCTCACCTAAATTTTTGGAATAGCCTCCCAACTCATCTCTCTGTCTCAAGACTCTCCTAACTCCAATCTATCTTCCATAGCTGCCAGAAGAGACTTCCCATAAGCACAGGCCTGACTATATCACCCCCTGCCAAACCCCATTCAATAAACTCTGATGGCTGGCTGTCTGTTGAATCTAGGATCACATATTGTTTTATTTTTATCTCACACTTCAAATTTTGGTGTAAGCTCTATAATGTACCTATTAATACAAAAGTGCATGTATATAATTTATAAACAAATAAATGTATATGGGGGTGTGTGTCAAAAATGCTTTCCTGATACACAAGCAAAAAATTTGGAGGGCACTGGATGAAGGGACTGAAGTTGTGTGAGTATGCTTGTTTCTGTATCTGGATGTTTCTTTGTGAATGAAGGAGCTAAAAATGGTCCAGCAGGAGTGAAGTATATATAAGAGGAAGCTGGGTGGCATAGTAGATAGAGCGATGAACTTGTAGTCAAGGAGACTGGAATTCAAATCCTGCCTCAGATACTTACTAGCTATGTGACTCTAGACACATCACTTCCTATTCTCAACTTAGTTTTCTCCTCTGAAAAAATGGAGCTAATTATAACATCTATCTCACAGAGTTGTTGGGAGGATGAAATGATACAATAAAAGAGCAAACTTTAAAGTGCCAATGTAAGTGCTAGCTATTATTCTTATGAGAAATAAAGGAGACTGAAGATGTCCCCTGGTCTTCTCAAGTTACAGTCTTTTTCCTGTATTCTGATTCCTTGTTTTGGGGACTCTATCTCCAGCTGAATAACAAAAACCAGAGCATCTGTAGTCAGAGGACCTGAACTCTATTCTGGGTATCTTTAAGTCAGCTACTTCCCTCTGGGGCCTCAGTTTCCTCCTCTGTAAAATGACATTGCTGCACTATATAATCTGGTGTGCTCTCCAGCTCTTAACTCCTATGACAGAGAAACTGTGGCTTGTCCAAAGTCACCCAGGTCAGTTTTCAGGAGGACAGTAAAGGAGATTGATGCTTCAAGTAGGATTTGGAAAAAGTGACTTCTGAGATTTCTTCTGGCTTTAACAATTCCTAGTGTAAGGTCTCTTTGGATTCTTATCTTCTCTCTTTTATGTGCCACGCTCCTTTCTGGGGGGGCCATCTCCACTCATTCTGATCTGTATCTGGCCCGCACCCAGAAAGCTCTGGAGGAGAAAGTGAAACTGGTGACCTTACACAATGCTCCATCGCTTAAATCCAATTCATTTACAAGTCATGGTATCACTTCCCTGATGTCACGGTCCTCTTCAAGAATGAAGGACGAGCAATAGCATCTCCTGATCATTTGTTCCATGTTCTAACATTCTTTACTTCTTTTTTTTTACTTACATAGTTATTTATATTTCTTTAGATCTTTGCCCAAATAAGTGTTTTGGGCTTTTAAATTATAGCAATGAATGATCAATCATTTTTCATGCCTAACTAGATTTTTAAAAAAATTGTTTAAATTTATTTTTAGTTTTCAATATTTACTTCCATATGTTTTCATTTTTCTCCCCCTTCCTCCCTAAGAAGGCCTGCAATCTGATATAGGCTTATACAATTCTATTAAATATATTTTCACATTAGTCATGTTGTATAGAAGAATTATAATGAATGGGAGACACCATGAGAAAGAAAAACAAGACAGAACAAAACAAAAAAAAGGAAAATAGCCTGCTTCGCTCTGTATTCAGACTCCTTTTTTCTTTCTCTGGATGTGGATGGCATTTTCCTTCATGAGTTCTTTGGAATTGTTTTAGGTACTTGCATTGAGGAGAAGGGCTTAAGTCTATCAAAATCAGTCATCGCAAACTGTATATTATTTAATTCTAAGGTCCCTTCCACCTCTGACATTCTACGTTCTAGCATTCTATTCATTGATTCACAAGTTGGAGGAGACCTCCATGGTTATTCACCTAACTGCTTTATTTTACTCAAACAGATCTGTGATATCATCTATTCAGTAGTTCCTTCCACCAGCGTTGATTCTAACTCATCTATGCCCACCTATCCTGTGCAATTCTTGTCTATGTCTTCCCAAAAATTCACCCTTGAAGCTCCAGGTATAGATATTCTGGGGACTGTCCTGACTTTCTCCTACATTTTAGTGTGCCAGGAAAACATTCTTTCAACATGCCACTTGTCATTTGTGACCAAACCATCATCTCTTTCTATCACTGAATTCCTTGGTGATAGCGATTCTTACAAGCTCCTCGTTGGTTACATATTTCATTCTACTTTCACCCTCATATTCTCTCTATTATCCTCTGTAGGATACTCACTTTCAGTTGTTTTCAAGTAATTATATTCTGTGACTCAACACCATATAGCAACCCTGGTAGAATAGTATTGAAAAGATGAGCCTTTCCTCTCATGGGAAGTTTGTGGTAAGAAGCTCTATAATTTCCCCGAAGCAATCCAGCTCCCTCTCTTTCTCCTGTTCAATTCTGGGCCTAAATCATTGTACATTTTTAATAGCAAGCTGTATGGGGTATCCCTCCAAATGCATGTTAAAATCTGGGCATTAGACATTCTTCATCCACTTAGTCTTTCTTGTGTAGATGGAAGATCAAACTCCATTGCAAGATTTTGGATCTCTCTCCAAGATATTCTGCAATCTTCAGAGTCTCAGTGCAACCAGAACAATGACTATTTGTTGACTATATTGACTATATATGGTCTTTGACTATATATAGTCAATGACTATATTGACAGAACAATATCTATTTTAACATATTTAAGTGTGCTTCTTATGAGGAATAATTCTGATTAGGCTACATTACACATAATTGTCTGTGTAAAAAAATGTCCTATCCAAACAGGATATCTAGAGAACTTCACCATCTCCTCTTCTACCTGGACTTTGGCCTGGATTTCCTCTATTGCAGTGGTGGACGCCTTTGGAGAGACTACATCCATCTCCATGTTTTATGCCTTGCCTGATGCTTACTATCTGTGAGTCATTGAATAGGATTATTTCTATTGTTATATCTTCCAAGGAATCTTGAATGATTTTGATGCATGGATGGGAAACACTTTGTTGTCAAAGAGCTAGCAAGACAATGTTTTGTTCTACCAATTCAAATGTGTATGTGTGTTTCATTATTAACAAAGGATTAACACAATAGGATCTTATATTCTCTACATCTTTCGGTTAATTGTGAAATGATAAAGTGCCCATTGTTGCGTATGTTACTTGCAAAAGCCTCCTTGTTCCCTAGTAATTCTCTCATCGAGGATGCTCTCAATTCATGTAGAGAAAATATTAATAAGGATTCTGTATTGATGACAGAGAGTAGGCATATAAATCAGTAGTTATTGGATGTCCTCTCAGATGCCTGAGATTTTTGACATGCCTTTGGTATCTTCTCCTTTGGATAGTTTGTGTATGCCCTCACAATTGTATTGATTCTAGCATGGATCTCCTCCATAGACACTTGGTCCAGTCCATATGTTTTCCCCATATTTTTCCTGTTTAATGCCCTCTCTACGTATATAGCTGCGATTGCAATGTTAGGGTTCAAGTATGGTAGCTCCACTGTTCTCAGTGGAGAAAACAGCTGTTTCTTGCTAATCTTTTCCATTTTTCTTGTCTTTACAATCCCTTTATTTTCATCATTGAATGCCTTTTGGCATGACTTTGCTTAGTTGGATGTCTTGGCAAATTTAACCCTCCACTGCTTTTCTCTGTTTTATGAGATGATGTTGTTCATAATCATTCATTTTGTAGATGAAAAAACTGAGACTGGCAGAAGGTAAGTGTGACTCCATAGTGACACTATCAGGATTAGAATTCAGGTCTCCTGACTCCAAACCCAATGGTCTTACCATCTCTTCTTCCAGCTCTAATGTTCCATATTTTAAAGGTCTTTTTGAGTTCTGGTCCCTTCAAACTGTAATATTCTAAGGTCTAACATTCTTTAAAGGGCCATACAATATCCAATGGGAAGTGAATCTCAGACATGAGACGTTGGAAACTGTCCAGAGGAGGGCAAATATGACAAGGATCATTGAATCTGGGCATGATCTAGGATGCCCAATTGAAGGGAATAGGGATGTTTAGCCTGAGAAGACTTAGGGGGAAATTTTAGCCTCCTTCAAACATCTGAAGGACTGGGCTTGTGTCATTTGTCTCCAGAGGACAGAACCAGGAGCAATGGTGGGGGGATGGGGAGCTGCAAAGAGCTAAGTCAGGGTTTGATGTCTGGAAAAATTTCCTATACTAAGATCTGTCCAAAGGTGAGGGTCACCATGGAAGGGAGAGGCTGAATGACCTTGTGTCAGGTGAATTGTATTGGCAATTCGAGTTCAGCCATGGGGTTAGACCACAAGATGACCTCTGAGGAACCTCCTAACCCAAATCCTATCATTTTGTATTGGGTCAGAAATGTTGCCTTAGGATGCACAGTAAGAGAGTAGTACTCAGCCCACACAGAAAGGTAACTTGTGCTCTGACCCAGGCCTCTGCTTCTATTCCATTCAGTTCAATGCCACAATTCGATTCCACAAACATTTATTTAAGGCCTATGTCCTTGGTGTGCTGCCCAAGTTCTTCCTCACGACTGGGGGTGGGGTGCTGATTTCCTGGGTGTTCATCCAAGAGCTCGGTTTGTGACCGGGATGATGGACAGGCAGCTTTCTCAAGCTTCACTTGACCCTTGCTGATGATCTGTTAGGCTCACACGTGGACACTGGCCTAGAAACCTGAGCACAGACCAGGGCCTACGGGTAAGGAGTTAAGCCTAGTTTTGAAGGTGGCATTGATTATCCACTGATATTCTAGGTCCACTGAGAGGAGGGGAACAGGGAAGAGGAGGGAAAGCAGGAGAGGGGAATTCCCTCTTCATCTGCCACCTTCTCAGACTTCCCCAAGCCTGCTCCTTCAAATTCTACCCCTCTGGGGTGAGTCTAGAGCATAGAAGAGGGGAATGGGTGCTAAAGAGCGAGCTAGGGTTTTTTGGGGGGAGGGGAGGGGAAGAGAGGGCAAATCTGGCTGCTTTTACACTTGGTACAATGCTAAGGCGTTTAAAGCTAGTTGACTGACCAGTTGGGGGAAGGGCATGGTACTATGAGATAAGAGGGCATTTGGCTAGGAGGGTCAAGAGGGTGGTTGGCTGTATCTGGAGTGGGGGTGGCGGTGGTGGTGTTGGCTAGATTTTTTTGGTGGAGGCTGGTCTTTATGTGAAAGGAGGCTATTATTCTTTGAGGGGAGGGATGGTCTGTTTTCCTGCGGATAGTAGGGGCAAAGTACCTCTGGGATTTTGGCAGGGGAGAGAATCCAATCATTGGCAGGCCCTGAGATGGGAAGGACATTTCCCCCAGAGGGTGGAGGTGACCTGGCTATTTCTGGTGGGTAGGAGAAACAGGGGGCAAAAGTGTAAGTTCTTTCTCTTTGAAATGAGGGAGAAGGGCTATCTCCCTAGAGTAGAAGACAAGACTGTTTCCCTGAGGGTGGGGTGGGAGGCTTCTGTTCCTTGAAGTGGAGGGGGGTGTCTCCTGGGGCTACTTCCCCTAGTTCTCTCCCAGGGGGCTGGGCCCTGCTGGGCAGGGCAGCACCTTCCTGGAGTCAGGGAGAAGCTCACTCCATGTTGCTATGCATGGCTTAGCAACGTGCATTCACTGAGGATAATGAAATTATCCCCAGGAAACAATGCAGGCATCACTTGAAGCCAAGAAGGAGCCAGAGCTGCTGGCATCCCTTGTTTGTTAAGACAAGGCTTATGCCACAGGAGTTGGGGTGGGGGAGGAACGGAGGGAGGAGGCCCTGGGTTCATTCTTGCCTCAGAGAAAAGGGGAAAAAAAAGAGGGGATGGGGGTGAGGTGTTCACCTTCAGTCCTGGCACTTGGAGGTGAACCCTGATGGTTCAGGGATGGCTAAGGGGAGCGGAGAGGAAACTCATGTGGCTAGAATTGTCCAGGGAAGAACACATTTTCTCCTGCAAATCCTGCCCTGGGATCAGATTGGAAAAGGGGGCTAAGGTGATGGGTTAAGTCACATAGTCTCCTTCCAAGTCAGAGGCTGTGCCTTTTGTACTTGGCAACATGACTTTTGCTCCCCCAGGGTCACTGCCTCATCTGTTTCTGTCCTCTACCAGTCACCCTGGCCCCTCCTTCCCTCCTTTTCCATACTGGCCCTTGGCTGGGGGTAAAGAGGGCCTGGGGTGAGATAAGAGACATAAGGACCATCTCTAGGACATTTGATCATACAGTGTTAGAGCCAAAGGAATCTTAGAACAACGGACTGCTGTAATATGGAGTATAAGAGTTGGATGGGACAATGGAATAGAATAGAGAAAAGGTAAGTAGTCATAGCATGTGTGTAAAAGATCTGGGGTCTTTAGTGGACCTCAAGCTGGACATGAATCAACAGTGTAACAGGGCAGTCAAACAGCCTCATTGGGACTTTTAAAATATTATTAAATCACCACAGGAAACTTCTGGGGAAAAACTTCTTTACAATCTGTAGTTTTAGAGAGTTGCCGGGGGATACTGAAAAGTTAGGTGACTTATACAAGGTCACACAGACAGTTTGTTTCAGAAGCAGAATCTGAACCCAGATCTTCCTCCCTCCAGGGAATTTTACCATTTTACCATTCATTATGCTATCAATTGGATCTTAGTTTAATAAACATGTGGTGGTCAGAATGGGGAAGTTCATAGAATCATGACTTCAGGACTGGAAAAGTCTTCAGAGATCTGGTTCAATCCCCTCATTTTTCAAATGAGGAAAACTGAGGCCCACAGAGATGAAGTGACCTGAAATGACCAATCAGTTAGGTAGGATTTGAACTCAGGTCCCTTAACTCCAATTCCCAGGCTCTTTCCTCTTTCACTCTAGTCATATAATTTTGTAGTATTGTGTTCAGTCCTGGGCACCATGTTTTATAAAGAACATTGACAAGTAAGAGTGCATCCCCAGGAGGGAAACCAAGATGTTGAAAGGACTAGACCACCATGCTATTGAAGGGATTTAGCCTGGAATAAAGAAGACTTGGAGAAGGGGGGAGTCTGATAACTACTTTTGTCAGCATGGCATAGTGGAGAGTAGAGAAAGTTAGCTTTGAATCTTGCCTCTGATAAGGGCTAGCTGTGTGACCCTGAACAAGGGATTCAACCTCTCTGGTCATCACCTTCCTTTTCTGTAAAATGAGATGTTGTCAGTCACCAGTACCTACTTCAGGGGGTTGTGGCAAGGCTGGTACTTTTTGAAAGCCTGCAAAAGTCAGCCACTAGTAACAGAGAGCCCTGGATGAAAGTTCCAGCAAGGTAGAGTTGGACCCAATATTACGAAGAACTACCTCTCAACTTAAATTGCCCCAGAGTGAAACAGATGGCCTTTAAGTTAGTGAAGAACCTATCTGTGGAGGTCTTCTCAAGGGAGACCACTCATTGAGGAGACTGGAGTGGGCACAGGGTTGGGCTTGGAACTCTCTGGAATCCCTTCCGCCTCTGAGGCTCACCACATTTACTAGTTCCAGTTCTGCTACTAAATAGTTATGTGCTTTTGAATAAGTTATCACTCCTCTCTATCACTTCTGCCCCTAAAATATCTGTATAATATGGCATTGGACCTTCTGACACATGCCTGTTATCCCAGCTACTTGGGAGGGCGATGCTGGTGGATCTCCTGAGCTCAGGAGATCTGAGTTCGAAGAAGGGTTAAAAGTTGATGGAAGGCAGGAACTAAGGCCGCCAGGGTTACAGTGTGGGGTGGGGGTGGGGGTGCCTAATAATGAATGTTTTCTGTTCTGACATTTCCTGTCCCTTCCTGTTCTAACAGTCTGTTTTTGGCTCTAAGGGGCATACAGCTCCAACCAACTATAGAGGCAGTGCTAATACTCTTAAGATTCTCCCTTCTCTCCTCTCTCCCTCCCTTTGTCCCTGGGGCAGGGATGGGGGAAGAAGGGAGGTGGAGAAGTGGGTGAGGGGAAAGTGTGAGCTCTTCTCAGAAGTTGACAATTCCCTGGGAGATAAATGATGGTGACCTTGCTACACCGAGTGGCTTAGGACAGTAAATTCTCCAGATTTATCTAGGACACGGCTTGTTTAGTTAACCTGGGGTGGGGGGGAATGGATGGCTGGAAGGATAATTATATATCTGTATATTTCTATGCATATATATCTGGGTGTCATGCATGTAACATGCATCGTGAGCAAATAGATGCAAACAGGCAGCTACAGGGGGTTGGGCAGGGCTGTCACGGTTCTATACCTCCCTTCCTCCCCATTTTCCTCCCCTGTGTCAGGCCCAGTCACAGTCCTCCCCAACTGAAGAAGGCTCTTTTTTTCTGCGGGGGGAAGCAGTGGGACACCACCCCACCAGCTCTAAATACTCTCCTCCACCTGGGCCACCTCTGGATTCAGGGGCTACTTAGGAAGGGGGGAGGGGGAAAATCAAGAAAGGAAAACTGGGAGCAGGTGGATAAGTGGTTCTTGTGTCAGCCCAAGGAGACTCATCTCCCGCCTTTGGGCTTGGGCGGGGGATAAAGGAAGAAAAGACCTTCTGCTTTTGAGCAGGGAGAGGACAGGGAGGGGAGGGGAGAAAAGGGACTCTGAATTTTGAGGGATAGGGGGTTAAGGGGAAGGAGGGGCCTCCTATCTATAGGGAAACAGAGTCCGGTGAGGAGAGTAGGGAGCAGGGAGGTGCTGGGTTTGGTGACAAGGGGGTGGGAAGGTGGGAGGGGGGAGATAAGATATCCTGCTTTTGTGGGAGGAGACAATGGGGAGGGGAGGAAAGAGCAGAAGGGGAGAAAGAAAGGGGGCATGGTGGGGCCAAGGCAGCCAGACTCAAAACTGCTTTGTTTATCTTCTTCAAGTTCAGTCTCTTTTTTCCCCCTCCCTTTTCACCCCCAACCCCACTTCAGTCATTTTGCCCCTCCCACTCTACCAGTCGCAAGATGCTTGTCTTCTTGCCTTTCCCCCCCCAAAACCTCACAAACAAACCCTGCTTTCTGGAAAGGGATCAATCAGCTGAGGTTTCAGCGATTAACGTGAAGGCACCCTCTTCCAGATGACAAAACACTGTGCCAAAGGAATGAAGATCTAATGGTGAAATTTGTGGAATGAAGCTATATAGGGGAGGTAGCCAAGGGGCAGGAACTGACAGGAGCGTTGTGTGGAGAGCTCAGCTTGCTTAGTGTTAGGCTCCTTTCTCAATCACACCAGGACTTCTAGAGGGGTAGGAAGCTGCCCCTAAGCTCCAGGGCACAGCTGTTTGCCCCATTCTGAGCTGGGGCCTAGGCCAGTTACCGCCCCACTCCCACCCCCAGGTCCCCAGCCCAGTAAAGGTTTTGTCTCTGCCTCCTCCCATCTCGTACCTGAAGCTTTGAAAGCTGTCAACTCCACTGCCTACAAACGGTGAAAATCAACATAGAGTTAATAACACATCCCAAACCAGGGGCAGCCACAGGAGTCCGGGACTCAGTTTCCCCATCTAAATTCTATCCAGGGATTGTTGTTGGCCTGGGCCTAATCTGCCTTCTCCAGGACCCCCTAGTCTTCCCTTCTCCGTAACCCCACTCAATCCTCCTCCTGTCCCCCCTCAGATTCCCCTTACCCCAAGTCTGTCCCCATTCTGCCTTCCAATTCAGCTCTTCCCAGATCAGTCCTTTGCCCCCCTCCCGTTTCATCCCATTTATCCTTCAAGGACTCAGAATTTAGGAGTTTGTGGGAAAAGGCTCACTGGTCTCCTCTTGTGACCTTCCTCGTCTCTGGGCCTCCGTTTCTCCATCTGTAAAATGACAGGGTTGGACTAGATGACTTTAAAGTTCCCTTCCAGTTCTGAGTTAAAGACCTAGGATTCCTCCCTACCCTGAGAGTGTGGGACCACCTTTTAGTGAAGTTGGCTTCTCCCCACTTCTCCTGAACTACATCAGGGATTGACTGCCCGCCTCCCGCCCTCCCCGCGCCCCCCCACAGCTGCAGCTGTTATGAAATGGTTTCTTCATCTCCCCTCCTCCCCTCAAACACCAGCCCAGCAACAAACTGATTCGATCTCTCAGCCTCCCTCGTCTCTTGGCCTTGGCATTCAGACACCATGTGGAGATTAATGCTCCTGAGCTCAGAAATCATGTCACCTGGCTCATCTCCCAGCTAGCCCCTCCCTCAGGGCTGTTCTGCCCAGTTACTGAATGCCCAGCTGACTACTCAGCCCCCAGGTGGCTGAAAGCTCCTCTGCCTCAGGGTGGGCTCAGGGTGGAGAGGCCTAGCTGGTCTACCAGAAGCGTAGGAAGAGGGTGGGGGAGCCCCAAGAGGACTGGAGTCATCTGATCAGGACTCCGCCTTTCCAATCCCTCCTTTTCACTCACTCCCTTCTGATTTGTGGACTGGACAGTAAAAACATAGCCCAGGTTAGGCCAAGTGGCTAGAGGTACCTTTAATAGAGTGAAAAGGGTAGTGCACAAATCAGAATATGGAGGGGTTCCAGTCCCAGCTCTGCCCTTGGCTCACTGAGTGACCTTGGACAAATCACTTCTCATCTCTCACAGTTTTTTCAGGTTTAAAATCAGGGCATTGGATTAGATGGTGTCTAAGGTCTCTTCCATCTCAAACAATCTATGTTCTACATTCTAACAGTCAAGATCTCTTCTAGCCTGGAGGTCTATGTTCCATGCTCTGACATTCTGTGTTTCAAGCTCAGTCTCAGCCTGAATATTTCATGTCTTTATGTAACTTTCGGTTCTGCCATTCAAGGTGCTAAGAGTCCTTTTTAGGGACTGAATTTTGTGATAAGCCCCCAGGCCCAGTGGCTCTTAAGAGCTGTGTCAGCTCTAGATCCTGGTTCAGGGCTTCAGAGAATGCTCCCATCCCCAAACACCAAGCCCAAAGGCTACTTACTGACTTCTCAGATGACATGATGGATGAAATAACCACTGGGATTTTGGCACCGACATTTCCTAGAGTTTTAAGAAAATAATAGTTGTGTTAAAGTTTGGCTTAACAGAACCCAGAAACCACTATACTGGAGAAGGAAATGGCAAATCACTCCAGTATCTTTGCCCAGAAAACCCCCAAAAGGGGTCACGAAGAGTCAGACATGTCTGAAGACTGACTTGGCAAAACAAAGAAACCACCAAATCTTAAACACGGACGGAGGACAAGTCACCATCCTTAGTTTGTGCCACTGACTTTCAAGCCGATGGACAAAAAGCCAAGAAAACTTGAGTTCAAATGCTGCCTTGGACACCTACTCTTTCCCCTGGGCAGTTCACAGCTTCATTCGTCTTCAGGTTTTCATTTGTAAAATGGGGATGATCATAGCACCTCCCTCTCAGGATTGTTGTGAGGGTTACAAGAGTTAATATTTGACAAGTACTTTGCAAACTTTAAAACGCTAAATAGATGCTACTGCTATTATTAAACTCAAGTCTTCTGCTACTGTTTTCGCCTCCTACCACTCTTTCTACTATGTTGCTTACAGGGGTTTCAAGGACCCAGCACAATTGTCTAAGGCACTTTTGAAAAGGTGAAAATACTACTCAGATCCTGAAGATGATAGTCTCCCTTTGATAGATGGGGAAAGGACATTCCAGAGAAGGGAACAGTAACTTGCCCAGGGTCTTACAATCAGAGGGAGAAGGGGCCACCTTCTACCTTGGGGGATAACGTTCCTTTGGCTTGGGGCCCGCGTGGTTGGTGCTGGGGCAGAGATGCTGCTGGTGGGGCCAGGAGGATTTCCTTTCTTCATCTCCCAGGAAGCTGTGTTTCTTGGGTTGGATGAGTAGTTTATTGGCCGAGAATAGTTCTGTAAGTCACAAATCCCCTGCTGGCTTGGGCCTGCCCCAAGGAAGACTCCAAGAGAGCTGGGCTGAGGTTAAATGGGAGTCCAGAAGCTGGGGGATGTGCCCCCGAGTTAGACTACCAAATTGTACACCTCTCTATAGGAGAGAGGAGACACAGGTGAGGTAAAAGCAGTCACATCCTCCCTCCCCTACTGCCCCATTTATGCCACACAGATAGGACATACATAGAGATCAGCAAAGATGTACAGAGGTTAAAGACTCTCCTACCTTCCCCCAGCATCTCACATGTCATACTTACTGTGAACAAGAGTGCTTTCTTCTTCTCCTTCATCCTCTGTATGGCCAGTCTAACCTGGGGTGGGGAGTGGGACGAGAAACAGACACTAGACCCATGGCAATATCACCATAGGAATCACCAAGTCAAAGCTGGAGGGTCCAACCTTCTCATTTTACAGAGAAGGAAAATGAGGCTCAGAAAGTGATTTGCCCAAGGTCATACAGTTAGTAAAAAGCAGAATTAGGACAGGAATCTAGCCCAATGCTCTTTCCACTAGTCCCAGGGGAGTCTGACCAGTCTTGTAGCAGGGAAGGCAGGCCCTCATTTAGCTGCACTAAAGGGACAGCCTTGGAGTTAAACGATAGGCCCCAGACCCTAAGAGTCTATCAGAATCTACTTAAAGGAGCCAGTTGGAGGCAAAATCAGGATTTTTGTCCCTAGATATCTGAAGGGGTATCATGTGGATGAGGAAAGAGAATAGGCATTTATATAGTACCTACTATATGCCAGAGGACAGGAAGGTAGTACAGTGGATAGAGTGCCGGCTCTGAGTTCAAATCTGGCCTCAGACACTAGTGGTATATAATGTTATGTATGTAATATGTAATGTTAAATTACTTAACAGTTTACCTCAGCTCCTCATCTATAAAGTGAGCTAGAGAAGAAAATGGCAAACCATTCTGGTATCTTTGCCAAGAAAACCCCAAATGGGGTCACAAAGAGTTGGGTATGATTAAAACCACTGAACAACAACGAACTATATGTTGGGTACTGTGCTAAGTGCTATTTGCAATGAGATGCTGTTATTTATATCTGTTTTACAGTTGAGGAAACTGAGACAAACAGAGATTAATTACTTGCCCAAGATTACAAAGCTAGTAAGTGTCTAAGACTAGATTTGAACTCAAGTCTCCCTGATTCTAGGCCCAGAGCTCCATCCACTGTACCCACTAGCTGCTTCTATGAAGGACTGGGATTAGGTGTATTCTAATTGGTCCCTGACAGCAGAAATAGGAGCAGTGAGTAGAAGGCAGATTTTAGCTTGATATATCAAGCAGAGTTGTACAGCAAAGACATCAGTTACCTTAGGAGGTAATGAGTTTCCCATCACTGAAGGTTCTTCAGTAGAGGCTAGATGACTACTTGTCAGGAATGTTAGTGGAGAGTTCTGCCCATGTAGGGGCTGGACTACATGCCCATTAGCTCTAGAGTTGGAGGACTTGGGTTTAAATCTCACTTGTGATGCCCACTGTGATGTGCAAGTTACCTTGGCCAAGTCACTTGGGCTTAATTGCCTCCAGGATCCTCTCTGCCTCAAGATCTGGGATCCTGGGATCATTGTGGCTCAAAGAGTCTATGAGTTTAAGACCTTTTAAGAGATCCCTTCCCTCATTCTTCCTTCTCCAGACTGCATCTTTGTGACTGGTGTATCTACATGGCCTTGCGCGGAGAGGGGTATCGGGCCACATACTCACTAAAGACATTTTAAGGTAGCCATTGCTAGACCCCCTCCCCACTACTCACCTCACTGTTGTAGACAGCATAGACCAGGAATATGTACAGCCCCTAGGGATATAACACAGAACGAGGCAGGGAAGCAATGTTATCTCAGGCCTGGTGGTTTGGCATAATCTACCTGATTCTGGAAGGAGAAGTGAGCCAGGGGCCAGGCCTGCCATTTTCTGGTGTGGGGGTCCAGGTCAGGAGGAAGCTCAACGGGGGAGTGATGGTTGCCCAGTACCACTTCCCTGTTCCCCAAGGAAAACCAAGGTTAGCATTTCCTTTGGGAGATTTTGCCCTCTAGTGGCCACATGGTCAGAAATTCCAGTAGGTCAGTGAATAATAAATAACCCTTTTTCCTCCAACCCTGAGACCTAGTGAGTGAATGATGGAGGTGGATCAGGGACTCCCTATAATGTGTCCATTGAACTAGACTTCTCTAGGGTCTTTCCAGGTCTAATGTTCTATATTCTAATAGTCTATGTTTTAAGGACCCTCCCAACTCTAACATTCTATGTTCTTAAAGGAGCTCACTAAGAACTAAGTTAAAATCTAGCCTCAGATTCTTACCAGCTGTGTGGCCCTGGGCAAGCTACTTAACCTCTGTTTGCCTAAGTTTCCTTAACTGTAAAATGGGAATAAGAGTAGCATCCTCCTTCAAGGGCTATTGTGAGGATCACATGGGATGATAAATGTAAAGTGTGTGATACATAGTCGATGTTATATAAATGCTTATTCCCTTTCCTTTCCTCTAAAGTCTCATGCTGCTCTAGTAGTCTATGTGCAAAAGTCCTTTCCAGTCCTCACTTCTATATTCCACCACAATTTTATTCTTTAACGTTTGATGTTTCAAGTTCCCTCCCAGCTCTAATACCTCACAAGTCTATGAGAGGCAGGAACATAAAGAAACTGAAATGTGCAGAGACAGAAGCAAAGACAGAGATAGAGAGGCCATGGTGGAGACTGAAAGTGCGGAGAGAGAAGTGCAGAGGAGAGACTAGGGCAGGGAAGAGAGGGTCACTAGAGACGCAGAAAATAGAGGCACTGAGAAAAATGCCTACATGGGGAGAGGGATAGACACACAAAAAGACATAGAAAGAGAGAAATGGAAAGGAAGAAAAAGGCACACAGATGTATACAAGCTAGAATCAGGGAGAGCCGGAGATCTATAGGGAAGGGAATGGGTCAGAAGCAAAGGAGGAGGAGGCAGAAGGTGGGCCTAGAGAAGCAGGCTGGAGAGAGCCAGTAGTTATGGAAATAAGGTACTTTGGGCCCTGTCCACTACCCAAGGAAGACAGAGTTAGCTGCAGGGTTTGACCAGGGAGCTAAAGCCTAAGTATAGGAATGAGCAGCTCCAGGGTGGACCAGAGGTTGGGGGAGAGCCTGAGTACTGTGCCTGCTGCCTACCTCCCACGACCCACCGCAGCTGAAGCTGAGACTGGGAAGATACCAGGGACATGGAGAGATGGGAAAAAGAAACAGAGACAGGAAGACAAAGGAGAGAAACAAAGTGAGAGGAACAAAGCCAAAGATAGGCAAGGAGAGAAAGATGCAAAGACTCGGTCCTTTAGTGTGAATGAGGGTCAGATTTTTTCTTCTTCCCCAATAAAACACAAGAGTCAGTGGCTGAGAGCTGGACTGGGTTGGGGGGAGGGGGAGAAAGTTTTGAATGCCATCCTCTAGGGGCCATTGACTTAGCTCAGATGGATCCTGAACTTCTTGGAAATTATGCTAATGGAGCATAGAGGAGTGTGTGGAAGAGGATGTGGTTGGATACTTCCTCAGACCTCAGGGACCAGATGTATGTCACTCACCTGGAAGCAGAGATGTGTCCCCCTCCCTATTCACACTCCTCCATCTCTCCACCTTCTAGATTGGGTTGGACACACACAGACACACAGACACATACACACTCACATACACAAAACCCCCAAGCACTTTATAGGGCAAGATCACACAATATTCGTTCACATAGGGCTTTCCACACAGTTGCCCTGTGAGGTAAGGTATGTGAGCATTATTATCCTCATTTTACAGATGAGGCTAAAAGAGGGACAGGGACTTGCCTAAAGTTACACAGCATGTAGCTATGATGTATTTAATATCATTACATAGTATTATAGATTTAGACCTGGAAGGGACCTCAGAGGTCATCTACTATGACTTCTTTTTACAAATGGAGAAACTGAGGCTCAGAGAAGCGACATGACTTGTTCAAGATCACATAACCAGTAATTGTCAGGAGTGAGGGCTTAAATCCAGATCTTCTGATTCAACCTATTTTTGAGTTTCCTAAAGAATCAGAAGAGCAGTGGAAGGTAAAAAGAGACCTGCATTTAAAGCCAGAGGGTTTGATTTAATTCAATAAAGATTTGAATCTGGGTTTGAATCCCACTTTTCAAATTTCCTAGTTGCGTGATCCTGGGCAAATAATTTCATCCCTGTGGGCCTCAGTTTCCCTAATGAGGGTGTTGGATTGGGAGATGTCTTTTCCAAAACAAATTCCAAGACTGCTATGATTCCAGGTCAAATGATCTTGTTACTCCAGTACTAACACCAATCCTGGAGTCTGAATCCTCTGCTTGGACTTCAGGGTCATCTTCTGTAATGGGCTACCTGGGGCAGAGTAATGATAAGGAGAAAATAGGGCATCTGGATGCCCAGGAAGGTCAATGAACTCGACCCAAGTCCTCTGGTCTGCTTTTCTTCTGTTGTTCCCTGAGTTGGCATTACCTGGAAAGAGTTGAGGATGATGGACACATATGCCCATGCCATACTGAGGTGTGCCAACATGCTGCCCAGCCAAGTCAGGCCCAGAACTGGCAGCAGCACCAATACAGGTTTCACTGTTGCCCTGGAAGAAAAGAGGAGAGAGAACCCCATCAGTATAGAAGTCAAGGGCTAGGAGGGTGGGATACATCAGAAAGAGAACTAAGCCCCTGCATCCCCCTATAAAAAAGACCAAGGACAGGGAAGGGTAGCTGCAATCCTTCTGTCCTATCTTCCCATCATTCTGTAAGAATAACTGGATGGTCATGGGCAGCTAGTTTCCCCTTTCTCTGCCTCAGTTTCTTCATATATAATATAAATAGAGGACAGGGGGTGAGGAGAAAGTGAATTAGAACCAGGGACTCTGAATCTGGGGTACACAAACTTAAAATTTTTTGGTAACTGTATTTAAATGTAATTGATTTTCTTTGCAATCCTGTGTATTTTAGTTTACATACTTAAAACATTATTTTGAAAAAGGGTAATAAAAACATTATTCTGAGAATGGTCCTCCTTGGAAGGAGGATTGAACGTAGGAAGTAGAGGGTCGGGGTATCCAGGAAGGCTGGTGAAACATCATTCTGAGAAGGGGTCCATCCAGAGGTTTTGGTTTCATGGCCAAAGGGGGCCATAACACCAAGAAAGTTAAAAATCCTTAGATGAGATATTTTTCTCTCAGTTCTCCTCCAGATAGAGTGTAGAATTCATGGTTTAAGGCCATGTCTATCCCTAGAATTCTCTGTTCAAAGGCTATTTTGGTCCAGACATTCTATGCTCTGTGGTTCTTTGCCCAAATTCTTGAAGAGGCCTCCATCTCCCTGGATGCTAACCCGTGCCTTCCCCTTGCTCAGGGCGCTGCCTCTTCACAAGGCAGACCTCAAACTACTTTTTACAATGAAAAGACTTCTCTTCCCAAGAACTCCTCAGGAATAAAAACATTTTGGAAGGAGATTTGGGCTAAGAGATTTCTCCTTCACTTCCCCAGCAGCTCAACAAAGGCAACCTGGCTGCCATGTTCCAGCTTTGTCTCACCACCCTTAACCAATGGATGCCCACCTTTCCTCCTCCAGAGGGTCACTCTCAACACCTAGTGACACAAGACCCTTCCTTTCCATATCACTTTAAGGTTTATTTAAAAAATAAACAAGAAACCCCAAACCCACTATATATCTATATATCTATATCTGTATCTATCTATCTATCTATCTATCTATCTATCTATCTAGACAGAGAGAGAGAGACAGAGAGAGACAGAGAAAGAGAGAGACAGAGAGACAGAGAGACAGAGAGAGACAGAGACAGAGAGAGAGCTAGAGAGACAGAGAAAGACAGAGAGAGACAGAGAGAGAGATAGAGGGAGACAGAGACAGAGAGAGACAGAGACAGAGAGAGACGGAGACAGAGACAGAGAGACAGAGACAGAGAGGGAGGTAGTAAAAGTAGTATGCCCATTTCAAGATGGGAAAACTGAGATTCAGAAAGGTTAGTAACCTCCAAAGGGTTATATAAGGAATAATAATGATGACTGCTAACATTTATATGTGCTTGCTATGTACTAGGCACTGTGTTAAGCACTTTACAACTGTTATCTTATTGATCCTCAAAATAAGCTTGAGAGGTAGGTGTTATTATCCTTATTTTACAGATGAGGAAACTGAGTCAAACAGAGGTCAAGTGATTTATTTGTCCAGGGTCACAACAGCTGGTAAGTATCTGATGCTGAATTTGAACTCTCAGAGTCCAAGCCTGGCACTGTGCCACCTAGCTGGGAGATCTTTCTCCTCTACCTTACCACTTTAGGGTTTCAACTTCTGAGAGCTCTCAGCTTGGGCATCCTACTCCAGACTGCTAAATCCTCAGGGCAAAGATTGAGGATGTTTCTGTTGTCTCCTTCCTAAACTAGAAGACATGGGACAGATCCACCCCATGTTCCTGCCCACAGATACACTCAGATATTCATAGGGTCACAGACTTAGAGCAGGAAGGGACCTCAGGTGCCATCTGGTTCAATCCTTATTTTGTAATTATCCCCTTCCCTCTCTACCCAGAGAGGGAAATTAACATTCAAAGTCACACAGGGATTAAGTGGTAAAGCTGGAACTTAAACCAAACCTTCTCATTCTAATTCTATAAACTTTGTCATTAAAATAATAATGGACATCAGCACAATATTTAAATATTTGCAAAGCACATTGCATACATTAGCTCATTTGAACTGCATAACAACATTTTGAGGAATACAAGATATATCACCAGTGCCATTTTTTTTTTTTTAGTTCAGGAGACAAGCTCAGAGATATTGAGCTAGGGCTGGAGGTAGGATTTGAAGCTGGGTCTTCTTTTAAGTCCTAACATCTTATCTACTATGTCATCATGGCGGTCCACAGAGGCTAGGTTGGATGCGCCAACCAAGCTGAGTATTCTCAAATCAAACTCAGTGAAAATTTGTCTTTGGTGCGCCCCACTCAACAGGTAGTCCCAGCAGCTCCTCACCATATCTGGACTCCAATCTGCCTCTCCAGGCTATGTTGGGGGCTCAGCATTCTGGAACGTCGCCGGGCACTGGACACAGTGACTATCACCACTCGGAACAGGATGAAGGTATTCACCTGTGGGTCATGTGCAGAATGTACATATTCTACTCCCATTTTCTCCACATTTATTCGCACTATCCCTCCTGGGTGCTTCTCTTAGCTTTCTCCCTCAGCATCTTGCTTTGTGCTCCTTCCCCCTTCTTTCCCATCAAGAACTACTATTTATCAGGCCCTCTAAAATCCAACACCTTAGACCAGGGGTAGGGAACCTGCAGCCTCAACGTCACATGCAGCCCTCCTAGTCCTCAAGTGGAGCCCAAACTTCATGAAGTTTATATTCAAAGGGCTGCACTTGAGGACCCAGAGGGTCACCTGCGACCTCAAGGCCCATGTTTCCCACCCCTGCCCTAGACCCTTAGGCCTCGCCCCCAGGTACTCCACTCCCAATAATAGCCTTGTCCATTTGGATCTTATCTCTCTTTCCCTGGAGCTCTTCACTCTACCCTCATCCCCATAACAACCCATCAGCCTCCTCACAACCTACACTTTTCCTGGCCTTAATCTAGTCCTTCTAAAAATCTATCCTGCATTCCCTCAGGATCTGTTTTCTTCCTGTTCCTTTTCTCAAAGCTTCATCCCTGGTCTCTCAGATCCCCACCTTTCATCCTAGTTCCCTAAAATCACTTCTTATACCCATAGGATCCATCACACTCTTGGACTCCCTGGAACCTTCTCATTCAAGTCTCACTGAATATTATCCTTCTGTCCAATCCCAGTTTTCAGGGCCAGCCCTTCAAGCCTTCCCTTGTCCCTGCTCTTCACTTACAGTTAATACAAAAAGGACAGGTCCTGCAAAGGCCCAGATGACGCCCTTCCGCAAGTTAAGCCAGCAGTGATGATCAGCCATATAGCCATCAAAGGAGGAAGCCAGAGTGACACCTACAATGACCACTGGGAGACCTGTAAGAGGGGAAGTATGGCGGGTGAAAGAGGAAATAACTGAGGAAGCAAAGGTTCAACCTTCTGAGCATATCAATTTATTAAGCAACGCATGCTAATTACCTAACAAATTGGGACCAGGCCCCTTCCTCAGCTTAGGAATGGACCCTCAGTATAAGGGGAGACAGGCTTTTATAGTTAAAAACAATCAAATAGGGCCAATTAATTAAAAAGAAACAATACAACATTAGATAGTCTGATTTCTAATTGGATGAAAGATTAGGAACTTTCCAAGTTGGGAGGGGAAGAGCAAACAGGTGCAATTCCCTAAATTCAGAAAAAGAGGTACCACACTCCCCAAATATCTATAAACAATCAAAGGAGCATGGAAATAATAACTGATCCATCACTATGGGATCAGTTTTCAGATAAGACATATGGTTGCTTGAGATGTACAACTGTGAGAACACTACTTGCATTGATCTTTGGATCTGACTGAGTTTCTGGTCAGCCTAATCTAGGTCCTTAGTTAAGCTTCTCTAAAAAGCAGGTAGAGTGGTCCAGCTTCCCAGCCACATAAAGCTAGCTTCAAATAATACAATAAAATAAGGCTTTCTCCTAATTCCCATAATTAAATAAAGTTTTCTCACAGGACAAAAATTGGACTAGACCCATAACTGAATAGAAAGGGGACTGAGCTAGCTTCAGAAGTGAGGCACCAGATGGATTGAATGGGGTTCACTTACTTCCCACAATTAACCACCAACTATCCCCTCAATTCCATCAAGATAAACAAGATATTAGCAATCATTTCTAGTTTCTCTCCTCAACTACCCCAGACTAAATGGCCTCAGTTTTGCATGCCACCTCCTAGACCCTGGAGGTTTTTTCCCAGGCAGAGTGAGGGGAATTGTGAGAGAGCTAGAGGACAGGGAACAGAAAGTTTGGGTTTGGATTGGGGGAGGTCATCAGGGACAGGACTGGGCATATGTAGTCATGGTTTCATCTAGGTTTAAGATTGGAGCCAGTATGGAGTAGTGGCTAGAGTCCTGGATTCCTAGTTGGAGGTAGATTATAGAATTTAGAATTCAAAGAGACTTTAGAGACCTTCTAGTCCAATTACCTTATTTGACCAAACAGAAAATGGACCCAGGGAGGTTGTCATTTCTCTAAGACCACACAGACAATAAACAGTAGATCTGGTATGTGAGCCCAGATATTTTGATTCTGAATCCAGCACTCCTTCCATAACATTTTGGTCCAAATATAGGCCTCCCTCTCACATAGGCTGCATCCCTAACACATCATTGTTTGAAGAGGTAATATAATCTAGTCATCTCCTCACCTCCCTCCCACCTCCTTGCCTTTAGTGGCCTCCTGGAGCTCAGTCCTTACCCCAGCCTATCATGTAGTAAAATTTCATCCTCTGATTCTCACTCCTGTTGACAGCTACGACCTTACTCCATAGTAGGAGACCCTCAACCAGCATCCAGGTAAAGGCAGCCATGAAGAAGAGGTGTAAGAAGGCTGTCAGCACCATGCACACCACCTGGGACATGGAAGGGCAAATATAAGGGCCAGTGTATCACCTCCTCCCACCTCACTCCTGAGACTCAAGTCAGAAGATCCCTGTCAGAGTCTGAGGTTGATCCTAGAGTAACCTTGTGTAGAGTCATTTCTCATCTCTGAGTCTCAGTTTTCTGATCCATAAGATGGGGACAACAAAGCACTTCCTACTTCCCGAGGCTATTGTGAGAGGAAAACACTTTGTAAACTATAAAAATGCTACAGAAAGGGAAACTGAGAGTGCCATCATTCTATGACTGAAAGAATGAGCAGTGGTGTGACATATGGAAAAGACCTGTGTTCAAGACCTGGTTCTGTCATTGGTTAGCAGGGTGACTGGGAAAGTCAGCTCATGTCTATAAGATTCAATTACATCAATAAGATGGAGATGATAAATATCATCTGCCTCAAAGGGCAGTTGTGAGGACCAAAGGAGATCACTTATGGGAAGCATTTTGTAAACCTTAAGGTGGTAGGTGGCTATCAGTTAGAATTGCCATTAAAATCAGCAGCATCAAGAGGCTGGTTCACATAGGAGGCACTTAATGTTTATTAAGTGATCAATTGATTGCCAGAATGAGCGGTACAATGAAAGTCAGGAGATCTTGGTTTTTTCTTGACTGCCACTAATTCTGGGTAAGTTACTTTCCATCTCTGAGTTTCATTCAGTTTCCTCACCTGTGAAATGGGCATATATTTTGCCCTCTTTCTCTTACAGTGGGGTTTTGGAGGTTCGGTTGAGATATTTCATGGGAAATTATTTCCAAAAGTATAAAGAGAATAACATGGTTTGGGTTTGGGGAGTGAGTGAAATGTGTGAGGAGAAAGTAGAACATAGCTCATCATCTTTACTCAGGCCTTTTCAGTCCTGAACCCTACTTGACTTATAGGGCAATCAGAAGCAATTAGGAGGGTTGAAGACAATCCCCAATTTTACTTCTTTGCAGATTTCTTAAGTGGAATTCCCAGGGTAATTTGAAGGAGATTCAGGCTAGCAGCCCAGAGGTATGATAGGAATTCAAAGGAATTTGGGAGTTATAGTTTAGATCATCTGATTTTAGACTGAGTAAATATGAATGGGTAGCTTTGGACAAAATAGTTCAAAAGACAGACCAAAAATGTCCCTAGTTGGCTGGGACTTGAATCACAAAGGAGTTAGTCATTAATGACAGTGATGAAGAAAGTGAATGTATAACGGCTGAGGACCAGTAGATGGTAGCAGAGAGCAGAGAAGTTGAGAGTAAGGTGTGATGACACACTGGGAGCCTGTAACTTCGGAGGTATGAGTTAACAATAGCTAATATGTATATAGTAGCAATGTATGACTGTGAGAGTTGGACAAGAAGGAAAGCTGGGTGCTATAGAATCGATTCTTTCAAACTGTGGTGCTAGAGAAGATGTTTAGAGTCCCTTGGACAGCAAGGAGATCAAATCAGTCACTACTTAAAAATTAATTAATTAATAATCTGAAATGGATTCAGGCTATTCACTGGAAGGTCAAAAAATGAGGCTGAAGTTGGAATACTTTGACCACATAATGAGAAGATGGCATTCTTTGGAAAAGACCCTGCTGTTGGGAAAGATTGAAGGCAAAAGGAAAGGGGAGGCAGGGGATAAGAGATGGAGAGATAGTGTCATGGAAAAAGTGAACATGAGCTTGGACAGACTTCAAGAGATAGTGAAGGACGGAAGGACTTGGCATACTGTGGTCCACGGGGTCACAAAGAGTCCAACATGACTGAACAGCAGAGAATATAGCACTTACTATGGGCCAGGCATAGTATTAAGTGCTTTTTACAAATATTATCTCATTTGATCCTTCCTACAACCCTGCAAGGTAGATGCCATTTATTACCCAATTTACAGTTGAGGAAACTGAGGCAAACAGAGATTTAAGTGACTTGGCCACATAGCCAATAAGTATCTGAACACAGATTTGAACTCAGGTCTTCCTAACTTGAGACCCAGCACTCTATCCACTGCACCACCTAGCTGCTTGGGGTATATGTGCTCCTCCATAGAATTTTTTTGGATGTATCCTATTGTTTATGTAACCTCTCCCAAAGCAGGTGTGGCAACTCATGGGAATGTGTACCCCTGTGTGTCTGAGGGAAGAATCTTTATCATTTATTTTGTTATGCTGTCTAATTAAATGTCTTTTCTTTGAACTAATGTTTACACTTTGCTTAGCCTAGTAAGAGAAAACACAGGTAGGACTTCATGACCCTTGGTATCGATTGTAGATTGTAGAACAATTATAAAATGCAAAACTGTTTTGGGCTTCTGGATTCCTATCTATAGGATGGGAATACTCATTCTCTTCCTTCTTCTCTCTTAGGATGTAACGAGGATGGAGGGGAGGGAAAGAGAGGTTGTGATGTTGTAGACCCAGTGCCTTCTCTGTCTAGGAAGGACCCATGCTCCATGTTCTGACTCATACACACATCTCCAGGGTTAGAACTGCTCACCTTCTTGGCTTTTGCCCATTCGCTGAACATGAGAAGGGCTTCCGCAGCCGCCAGAGCAAGGATAAGGTTCTTGTGAACGGTGGTCCTCTCAGACGGTGGGAGCCTGGGAGAGAACAGATAGAGGAAAAGAGGAGGGGGGGAGAAGGAAAGGAGGATGAGGGAAGGATGGGAGAAGGGAGGAGAAGGGGATGAAGCAGGAAGAGGAATGAAGAAAGGGAGGCAAGGAGGGCAAAGAGATGAGTAAGAGGAAAAGGAGAAAGAAGGGTGAGTAGAAGAGGGAAGAGGGGAGATGAGGGTGAAGAAAAAGAAGAAAAAAAGAGTACAAGATGAGATAGCAAAGGCAGAAGAGATGAGAAGGAAAGTGGGATGAGGAGAGAGGAGACGAGGAGGTAGAAGGGGAAACAGAGAAGAGGGAGAAGGGTGTGGAGGGAAAGAAGGGAAGGAAGAAGGATGAACTGAAATACCGACTTTCCTCCTCTAACTTTATCCTACTGCAGTTCCCCTCTGCTCTCCCCACCTCTAGCTGAAATAGAAGTTAGAGCCCTGATCAACAAGGACAGCAGGGCCAACTTTGGAGAGAGCATCTGAGCATCTTCCCTGAAGACGTTTGAGGATGGGTTCACACAAGCCCCGGGAGGACTCCTGAAGTGCAGTGGCATCTGGGTCGGAGTATATGTAGGGTTCATCAGGTGTCTGAGGACTCCTTACCCAACAGCCAGGAAAAGGATGAAAGTGGTGATAAGAGCACAAAAGGACACACCACAGCCGATGAAAGAGAGCGTCTTCAGCACTGACTCCTCTTCAGAGCTCCTCTGTTTGGAAAAACAGATAGGGCAAAACCACATGGAGACTAGGAGCTGTGGAGCCTTATTCCGTCCTATCGCTCTGCCCAGGTCAGGATGGCTAGTTATGGCAAGCACTTTTCCAGTCTGGGCCTCAGTTTTCTCATCTTTAAAGCAGGGAGGTTAGACTGGACAATATTGGAATATCCGCATAGCTCTGACATTGCGTGTTCTGAGGACCTTCCCAGCTCTGACAATCTTCATTCCCATGTCTCTTCCAACTCTAACATTGTCCTCTTTTATGTTCTTCCCATACTGTCCTCTTTCCCTCAACCTCCTCAGGATTCTGATGACTGCAACTGGATTATTATTTAATGATAACAATATTAGCAGCAAGCATTTCCATAGCACTTGAAGGTTAGGAAAGGGCTTATCTAATTTGATCCTCACAAAAACCCAGGGAGGTAGGTGTTATTCTCCTATTCTCCTCATAGATGAGGAGCCTGAAGCCCAGACTGGGGAATTGACTTGCCCAGGGTCATATAGCTAGTAAATAAATGTCTGAGGCAGGATCTGAATTGAGGTCTTCCTAACTTCAAGTACAACCCTCAATCCATTGTGTCATGTCACTATTTCCAGGACTGATTGAATCCCTTAACTCTACCACTAGGCATGATTCCCTACCCTCCTCTCCCTTTTCCTGACCCACCTGGACATCATACACCTGCAAGAGGATGGCAAAGTTGGTGCTGTGGTTGCAGAAACAGTAGGTAGATTCTTGGTGCTGAGCAATCACCGAACATCCTTCACTGGACCAGGAGCCCCCAGCCTCAGGGCTGGGATAGGAAGGAAACAAAAGTCCTGTCATTAGAATGAGCTCATACTGTTCTGAACCCATTCTCCCTACTACCCAGGGAAGTTGGGAGAAGGCCTCTGCCACCAGGTTGGATTCGGATCTCACCACCAATTTCATGTCTGACCTTAGACATGACTGTTTTTCCTTTCAGCTCTTTAATCTATAAAATGGGGATGATAATATCTACTCTATTTATCCCACAGGGATGATGTGAGGATCAACTGAGATGTGTGGAGAGGGAGCAGTGGATACAGAGTTGGGTTTGAAGTCAGAAAGACCTCAGTTCAAATCCTGCCTTCCATACTTATTAGCTGTGAGATCCTGGGCAAGTCACTTAACCCTGTTTGCCTCAGTTTCCTCATCTGTAAAATGATCTAGAGAAGGAAATGGCAAACCACTCTAGTATCTTTGTCAAGAAAATCTCACATGAGATCACAAAGAGTTGGACACAACTGAAAAATGATTGAATAACAAAAATTCCCTTAATCTCTCCTGTCTCAGATTCCTTACGTAGAAAGCAGAGGTCCCTTCTGACTCTAACCCCTGTAAGCCCAAACAGAGTTTTATCCACGGTTAATTATCACTGTTACTATAGTTTTTATGGGGTTCAGGGACTTTGTACTTAACTGATAGACAGAATCCCCTCCTGTCAGGGACCCTGGATCATTTAGATCAGGGTTATTAAAGTTTTTTGAGTGATGGTCACCTTTGACAGTCTGGTGAAGCCTATGGATTCACCTAGAGGCAGCTAGAGGTGCCATGGATAGAATACTTAGTCTGGAATCAGTTCAAATTTGGCCTTAGATCCTTACTAGCTGTGTGGCACTAATTAAGTCATTTACCTAGGGACAGCATTCAGAATAGTACCATTCTGCCTGCCTGAGTTTCCTCCTCTGTAAAATTTGAATACTAATAGCACCTGGCTCACAGGGTTGTTTTAAGGATCAGATGAGATAATACTCATAAAGAGCTTAGCACAGTGCCAGGCACATAGTAGGCACTTAATAAAAATTTGTTTCCTCCTTTCCTTTCTTTTCAGAATAATGTTTTAAAAAGCATAAGATAACACATAGGATTGCAAAGGAAACCAGTTGTATGTAAACTATTGTTGTTTTTCAGTTGTGTCAAACTCTTCGCAAGTCCAGATCATTTTATAGATGAGGAAACTGAGGCAAATAGGGTTAAGTGACTTGCCCAGGGTCACACAGAGCTAGTATGTGTCTGAGGCTAGATTCGAACTCAGGAAGAGTAGTCTGGTGAGCAAACTACAATCCCTGAACTGCAGGATACTCTCTGCCCTTCCTCCCCTCCCGAAACCCTTCAGTTATATGGAAAGACTTTCCCTTCCCTTTTACCATACTGCCCTCAGGCAAGAGGAAGGAATCATGTTTCCCCACCCCTCTCCTGGAAATCAGTGGGAATTATTTTAAAAGAAAAAAAAAGAAAACTCAGAAAACCAGGGAAACATATAAAATATGAAAACCCAACAGGTATGTATGGAGTAGAGGAAAGGCTATTTTTAAAGGGGTGGAGGGGGGCAGAAGTATTGCCCAGCTTTCACAAAGGTGTGGGCACTCTGGGGGTCCAAGGCTCGTACAGTGAGTTTGCAGAATGCTGTTAGCTACTTGTTGATCTGGATCTGTCCATGAAGTTCAGAGTGATGGGAGGTGAGAATGATAGGTCAAATCTAACAAGATGGAATTGAGAAGTGGTGAATATCAGGTCCTACCCTGGGGTTCAAAAATTAAATGGAGTAAGTATGGGGAGGTAAAGTTATGACCAGACAAGAGTTAGTATGAACAAGTTCTGGGGATTTTGGAGTCCAGTCAGCTCCATATGGGTGTCAATGGGTATCACTGGAGTGACATGGCAGCCAAGAAAGCTAATGGACCCTAGGCTTCATTAAGAGGAATTTCATGTTCAGTGCTTGGATGGTGGCAGTCCCATCCTCTCCATCCTGGTCAGACCATATTGAGAATAGCACATTCTGGGCCCCACATTTCAGGAGGGACTCTGACAAATTAGTGCAGGCAGTGGACAGTGACCAGGATGGTGAGAGAACTGAAGAGCCAGGACTGTGTGGGAGTCAACTCCTGTTACATTTTCAGTGTGAGCATTCACACCTTGGACATTGGCAAATGCTACAAAAATAGGACTTCATTTCTTGCTTGTTGATCTTCTAGATTTAAGAAAGTAATGGAGAAATAATGATGAGCAATGCAGATGAAACCAAAAAGTATGGCAAGCTGGATGTTAAACATTTAATCAGCACTTCCCTGCTAGAAACAATGTTATATCCTAGACTCTGGTTTAAGAAACCAGTGATGTTCAATCTGGGAGGAAGAGGAGATTTAGAAGGACATCCTAGCTCTCTTGAGATATGTGAAGGCTATGGGACAGCAACTAAACTCATTCTGATTGGTCCCAGAGAGCAAAACTAAAAGAGGTTGGTGCAGGGGTGGGAAATCTGCGCTGGTGGATGTTACAGTGAACCAAATCTGGACTTGATTTAAGAATAAATATAATAGTAAGTAAGGGCTGCCCCGCTTTTAGGAGGTAGAGGCTGAAAGTTTTCAGGCGTGGGTTAGATGTCATTCATTCATAAATGAGATCTCATAGTCGGTAGGATACGAACCTGCGTGGGGAAACCCCAATGGACTTCAAGTCCATTACCTTAACCACTCAGCCACAACTATCTGCCAGCATGGGCTGCCCACATAAGAAAAGGTGCTGTGCTCTTTGAGCAAAGCAGAATTGAGACAGCACAAAGTAAACGCAGGATGTGCAAATTTGGGATATTCACCCCAAATGTTCACATGAACTATCTGTGTCCAACCTGTGGTAGAGCATTCCAGTCTCTAATTGGTCTGATTAGCCACAGTTGGATGCACTGAAATTTCACTTTACAATGGTGATGTCATTTTGGTCTTCAAAGATGAAGGACAGCAACCATTCATTCATTTATTCATCCATCCATCCATCCATCTATTCGTTCATTTATTTATTCATTAACTCGTTTGTTTGTTTATTGCTATATAGAGAATTCTTGTTCAGATATGTTAGACTTAAGTCTGTGATTCTGGCCAGAGGGGGTCACTGTAGTATTGCTAATAACATGATTTTCAGCTGTGTCACTTTCAGTTCTGCAGAGAATTGCTGAATCTTGGAAGGGACCCTCAGAGGTCGTCCATGACTGAAATTGAGAAGTTGAGGGCCTTATCCACAGACACAGTTACTACATGTGAGAACTGGGACTGAAAAGCATGCCTTTCTCTGTGCCATGTTGCCCCATGATCCTCAAAACCACCCTGTAAGGGAGGTGGAGCAGGAACTATCACCTCCATCTTGCAGATGGGAAAGACAAGGCTTACCGAGTGGGAACAGCTCCCCTTAGGTCACATAGTTAGTTAGTGGAGGAGCCACAATTCTTAACTCTAAGTTAAGTTGAGATTGGGTTTTTTGGTTTTTTTGTTACACTGAGCACTATCGAAAGTCAACTGTCCTAGGTCTGGATAAACAAGGGAGAAAATCAAAAGACTGAAAAGGAAGGGTCCAATCACACACTGAGGGACCCTAGAGTGCTTAGGAATCTCTTTACTCTCCTCTCACCCCCAAGGTCAATCCTAGATTGGGTATACTGTTTTCCTTGTCAGAACAAGTCTCACCTTGAGTCTGAATCAGTAGACATCATGAATGAATGAATGAATGGATAGATGGATGGATGAATTGATAATAAACAGATAAAGGAATGCATGGATGGATGAATGAAAGGATGGATGGATGGATGGATGAAAAAGCATTTGAGTATTTACTCTGGGTAAAGCACTGAGTTAAGCTCTGGGGACACAAACAGCAAAGATGGTCTCTGCTCTCAAAGAACTCACATTTTAATATGTGAGGGCTACAACGAATGAAAATGTATCAAATAAATTGTGACTAAAATTATCAGTTCCCATTTCTTCAGCACTTTGAGGTTTACAGAGTACTTTCCTCACAACAACTGAGCTAATGCTAATATTTTTATATCTATTTTACAGATGAGGAAACTGATGCTCAGAGTATTTCAGTGAGTTGTCCCAGGTTACCCATGGTTCAGTAGATAGAATGTGGGATTTGGAGTCAGGGTAACTGAGGTCTAATTCAGCTGCTACTTACTACCCATGGACCCTTAGACAATCTTTGATTATCATCTAATCCAGGGGCTTCTTAATCTGAAGCCTGTGAACTTGGAACTTTTGATATTTTGATAACTGGTGTGATCCTATAAATTTTATTTTATATATTTAAAAACATTATTCTGAGAAGGCATCCATAGGCATCTATGACATACAAAAAGGTTAAGCACCTCTGATTTGTCCTAGCTTCTTCATTTTAACAAATGAGGAAACTGAGACCCTGAAAAGCTAAGTTATTGTGTCCAAGATCACATGGGTGTTTAGAGTAGAATTCACAGTCAGGGTCTTGGACTCTAGATCTAGTCTGGGGATTGCCCTTTCCCTTCCTTCCACCTTCCCCTCCTTCCCCCAAGTGAGGGACTCTATCCTCTGTCACTTGCCCTCTCTATTCCTCCCCAGGAAATCCTGACCTGGAGCAGACCATAGCTAGGGTGACTGCCTTCTCCTTAATCAAGGGCTACCTCACCTACTGCTGAAATTCCAGAAGGCACATAGAGGCTCCACGAGTTTATCTGAAAAGCCCTGCAGGGAAAAGAAGGCAAGAAAGGAAGGGTAGAGTGAGCTCACTTCCCTCCCAATTCATCACCAAGCATTTGTTAAGCACAAGGCACTGTGCTGGGTGCCAATGGTATACAGACCTTGGCTACAGGACTGCACAACATGGAAATATGTAACTATATGGAAAAATATGAAATAAATACATAATTTCTAGGGTGAGGCACTGGGAACTTGAAGGATTTGGAAAGATTAGATTAGGAAGTGATACTGGGGACTGAGTTTTGAAGGCAAAGAAGGCTTCTGAAAGGGCAGTGGTGAGGCATGGAGATGGGAGACGGGCTCTCACATGGGAGGAGCATCAAGAAAGCCGATTTGACTGAAATGTAGAGTGAGGGAAGGGTGGTAATGTCTGATAATAAAGTCTAATAAGGCAGGCTGGAGCCCCGTGGTGAAGGGGCTTTCAATGACACCCAGGTCTGCATGGGATCCTCAGAGGGAAGAGGGAGCCACTGAAAGTTCTAGTGGCAGAGCTCTCCATTTATAGAACAAAGGAGCATGATCAATAGCAATGGATGTTCATAGGTGGAGGAAAGGGTCGGGGACGCGGGAGGGGAATTAGGTCTTAAGTTCCAAAATATCACGTGGCTCTTAGTGTTTAAGGAGGGAGAACAGTTTGAATTTCAAATAAAATTCTGACTAAAAATAATTGCCATTTCTTTAGCTCTTTGAGCTTTATAGAGGGCTTTCCTCTAAATAACTCTGTAAGGCAGGTAATACTAGTATTATTAACCTCATTTTACAAAGGAGGAAACTGAGGCATGGAGTGATTAAGTGACTTGCATGAAGTTGCAAATGATACAGTAGAAAGAATGCTGGATGTGGAGTCAGAGGAGCTGGGTTCAAGTCCTGGCTCTCCTACTTATTACCTACATGACATTAGGTAAGTTATTTAACCTCTCTGTGTCTCAGTTTCCTCAGCTATGAAATAAGGAAAGAGAATTAGAATAGAGAATCTCTGGATCCTTTTTCACTCTAAAAATATGATCCTGTGATCTAGCATCAGAGTTGTTAACTTGAACTCTGTGACTCTAGGTCCAGGCTCTTAAACACCATACCATGCTGCCTCTTCAAATGTTGCTCAAATTTTCATGTGGTTCTTGAAGATTTACAAAACACTTTTCCCACAACAACCCAGTAAGACAGGTAGTGAAAAATGTATAACTCTCATTTTAGGGACCTCAAGAATCTAAGGTTGATTTTCTCCAAGTCACACAGCTAGTATCAGCATATGTCATCTGTGACTCAATTTTATTTTAAATTCCAAATGATCTCCTTCCTCTTTCATTCCCCAACCTGTTGAGAAGGCAAGAAGAACAAAACCCGTTATAAATATGCAAAACAAATGCCCACATTAGCCATGTTCCTCCCACCCCCCAAAAAGGGAAAGTAAAGGAAAACAAAGAAAGAGAAGAAAATATGCTTCAGTTTGTACCCTGAGTCCATCATTTCTCTCTCTGGAGATGGATAGCGTGTTTTATCATGAGTCCTTTAGAATTGTGGTTGAGCATTATGTTAATCAGACTTACTAAGCTTTTCAAAGTTGATTTCCTTCACAATACTGCTGTTACTATATATGTATGTATGTGTGTGTGTGTATATATATATAGTTCTCCTGGTTTTACTCACTTCACTTTGCATCAGTTCATACAATCTTCCCAGGTTTTTCTGAAACCATTCCTTTTATCATGACAATGTATAATACTATTCCATCACATTCATATACCATCACTTATTCAGTCATTCTTCAATTCATAGGCATCCTTTTAGTTTCTAATTATTTGCCACCACAAAAAGAACTGGTATAAATATTTTTGTTTCTGTGGGTTAATTTCCTCTTTCTGTGATCTCTTCTGGGTATAGCAAATCATTTAACCTTCTAATGCCTCCAGGTGATTAACCAAGTAAGTTGAGAGCAGGTACTGCTCTACATTGGTATGGGAAGGTTCATAACATAATCCATGTAGAGCTTGGAGGGCATATGTTAGAGAAAGGACTGAATCTAGGTCTTCTTGAAACCAAGACTGGCTTTCTATCCCCTATACTATTATTTGTAATATTTATTCAATAGTTCTGTGTTTCCTGCTATTTATCTATTAAAGCAGATAAATGAAGTATTTCTCTGTTTCTGTCCAAGAGTTTCTCTCTGAGCCTCAAAATTTTTGCTAGTGGGATGAGGAAGGGGAATGCATCTCTTTCTGAGGTTGAGGACTGTGGTCTAGGTCTCTAACAGATCTGTCACTGTTGATGTCACCCACCCTACCTTACCTGGGTCCTGTGTAGAAGACGGTAATGCACAGCTGTGCTGACCTCCTGGAAGTTGACCAGAAGTGTGGATGAGATGATGGCTGACCCCACCTGGGTGCTTAGGTGCCTAGAAGCACATTGGGAAAATGTGTTGAAGAGTTACAAGTTTGGTAGATGACCTACCGCCAGTCATTTCCCATCTTGGACACCCATTTTCTAGTCCTAGCTCTTATATTTATTATCTATGTGTTTATAAGTACCATCACCTCTCTCAACTCTGACATATATGACCTCTGAGGTCTCTTTTCTGCTTAATAAAATGAGAATCATTTCTAAAGGACTTTTAAACTATTATATTGTATATTCCAAGGCCCCCTCTAGCTCTAACACTCTATGTTCTAAGGTTCCTTCTAGTTCTACCCTTCTATGGTCTATGTTCAAACATTCTAGGCAACAAGATTCCTTTCAGCTTCAACATTTCATGTTTTAAAGGCCTTCCTATATGTAACTAACAGTTAACCAAGCCAATATTAAGTGCTTACTGTGTTCTAGGCACTGGTGTTAGACAAAAATGAAACCATCCCTGCCCTCAAGAACTTACATTCTGTATAGGGAGATGTATACCCATAGAAGCATGTACAAATATATTCAAAATAAATATATAGTTATTTTAATAGGGTAGAGGGACTAGCTGCTGGGACAATTAGTAGAGGCCTCTCGTAATTGATGGCATTTGAGCTAAATCTATATTCTGTTTTCCTTCTCCATCATTACACCTTTCCTCCCTCCCATCAATTAATTCTTCTCTGGGGGAAAAAAAGGCATCCAAAATGATCAGGATCCTTTGGTCCCTACAAACTGCCACCCAGAAGGACCCAAGGAGAAAAGTCTCCACTCACTTTTGCCTTTCGTCAGATACGGATACATCTTGGCTGAGGACCTTGCTACCTTCCTGCCCTTCCCACCCCAAGGAGTGCTGGAGGGCACTGTAGGCAAACCAGGTGTTGATCACGGTGACTCTGGAGAGACCTGGGCAGATGGGAAACACCCTCTTCAGATGACTGACTCACTCAGTCCCACAATCTCATTCATTCTCTGCCTCACTTCACTTAGGCCCATGGAGATTTTCCTTTGTGACTGTTTAGTCTCCCAACTCAGGCTTGGGTGTTCCCAGAGGGCAAGAGACCATGTCATCCCTCTCATGTTAGGGGGCTGCCTGAGAGCGGAAGATATGTTGTTCCCCTCAGATTGGGGGACTCAGAGGCAGGGCCTCTGTTTCTTCTCTCAAAGAGGGACTCCTTGAGGACTAGGCCCTTGACTCTCTTTTGAGCCTCAATCTCATATCCTGAAGAGTCCGTCCCCTCTCCTTTCACTAAGGACTACTCTCTGTCCCTTTAAAGCAGTGGTATCAAACCCAGCTAAAAATGGAGCCACTAGATCTAAGGATCCCTACAGGTTGTACATGGTTTTAATAAAATATCCATTAAAAAAAAGTTCATGATCATTATATTATATTATATAAATATATTAAATATATAACATATTGTTAAACTAATTATATATTATATCATATTATATAACATAATTATGTTATATTAATCATATATTAAGGCTACTTTAATATTAATAATAATATGTTTTATATAATATACATTAATAAACATTAACATTTATATATTTAATTATACATTAAATGTATAGCATTATATATTATATTAAGATTGTCTGTATTCATATCAACATTATCTATGTTCTATTGCATTTTTGTTTTGTTAAATATTTCCCAATTATATTTTAATCCAGTTTTGACTACACTTGGGAGTGTGGTAGTAACCTGGTGCCACCATGGCCCCAAAACATCTGAAGGGTGTGAGGAATTTCTTTGAGCTCTCTTCCCTCATAAATTTCAGAGGAGAAACTGAGGCTTGAGGTGGAGGAGAGTCTAGAGTCTATCAGACTCATCTCCCAGATAGAGTGTACCAGTTTCATCTCCCAGAGCTCACCTTTTCCTTGAAGTCTTCTCACTTCCTCCAAAGGCACTTGGATATAATCTGACCCACCTGGAATCTCCAATAAGTCACTGGTCAAGTCTCTCAGGTTCAGGCTTCGAGCTTCAATTCCTGGAGAAAGAGTAGGACCCCAAGGCTGAAGAGCTCCCCATGCTCAAGATAGGGGGAACTTTGTGTTTTTAGGGTCCCCTAAACTGGAGATCCTCAATGCACTGATCAAGGGGCCATCCCTCTGCAGATCCTCTCTTCGGCCCCATCCTCCTCTCTGGACTTGGACATTCAAGTGAATTTGGAAGTATAAGTATTATAAGATTCAATATATCAAGGACCCATGACTTCACTGATGTGGGTAGTGAGGCAGGTCACAGCTGTCCTCCATGCTGTTATGGTTCAGCCTTCATTGTCAAAGAGGGCCAATGGTATCATGGGGTCTCTGAGTAGATAAGTCTTCACTAATTGCTACAGTCAGTGTTCTGGTAATGAACCTCATGTCTCTAATCTGGTCCTCAAAACTCAGCGTGTGGACTATTCCCCAAGTCTTTCCTGCTTGGTAATTGAGCATTTATTAAGTTGCTCTGAGGTATGTAGTAGGAGTGGGAACACGAAGATAGTGATGAAATACTTCCTGTCCTCAAGGAACTTATATTCTACAAGGGAGAAACAATCTGTGCATTTATAAAATTTATACAAGATAAATACAAGGGACTATTTGGGAGGAGGTACAAGCAGCTAGGGAATCAGGAAAGGACCTGTACTTGAGTAGAGCTTTGAGGGGAACTAGGGATATTTAAGAGGTGAAGGCAAGAGGGAAGAGTCATCTTCTCAGGCACTGCAAATAGCTTATGCAAAGGCATGGAGATGGAAAATGAGGCATCATGTGTGAGGGGCAATAATAGAGCTGGTTCGGCTAGGTCTTAAGATGACTGAAGGGAAGAATTATAAAATTATAAACATAAAAGTATAAATTATAAATAAATATAAATTATAAAATAAGCTTAGAAAGATAAGAGCCAGGTTTGAAGGACTTCAAATGGCAAGTGGAGGAACTTGAATTTGATTCTGGAGGAAATAGAGAGCCACTAGAGATTCCTGATCAAAGAGGGACATTATTAGATGTAAGCTTTACAAATATCACTTTGAACAGCTGTGGGGAAGATGGATTGGAGAACCAGTCAGATCTTGTTCTATATAGGTATAGCCTTCCAGAACCCAAGAAAACCTCTACAAAGAGAGGACATTAGTAGATGGTGACAAGGATGTTGAGGGGATTAGAGACCAAGCCATGAGAGAAAATTGGAAATGTTTAGTTTGGTGAAGACCTGGGGATGGAAGTAGGTGGTTGAAGGACTATGATAACTTACTTTAAGTACCCTGAGAAAGATACTTCTCAGTGCTCCAGGTAACTCTAAGACTAAAAGTTGCAGAAGAGATGCTAATCTGCATTGTTGGAGGGAGTTTCCTCATCTGGGAATTCTCTAATGAAATCACAGATTCAAGCCATAGCCCTAAGACCACAGAGAGATTTAACTGTAGTGGTTAGTCCCTGAAAATAGCATTAGGAACAATGAGAAGTTACAGGGAGGTAGATTTCAGCATGATACAAGGAAGAACTTTTTATCAGTTTGAGGGTGTCTAAAAGTAGAATGGGGTATCTTGAGAGGTAATGAGTTCACCATCAGTGAAGGTCTTCAAATGAAGGCTGGATGATCACATGTTGGAGATATTTTAGAAAGGAATCTTTTCCCTTCAACTCTGACATTAAGTGAGTACAAGCTTGATCATTTCCATTTTAGTAAAGCCCAGGGAGGAAGTATATTTCTCAAGTTCATATAGATGGAGAACTAGCATCAGGATATCATTATGTACACTCACCAACAGAGCCCTTCCAGATAGAGATGTTGGATATCTCAGCTGTGAGGAGCAGGCTCAGGCTGGCAGCAATTCTGTTCACACTCTCCACCAGGACCATGGGACTTTGGATGATCTGAGGACAGAGCCCATGTTTGCAGCCTGAGCTGAGAGTCCCCCCTTTCCCTCTATAGCTGTATTCCTTTCCTCCAACCTCAGACAACCCTGAAACATCAGCAAATAACTTCCCCGTAATTGATACTGACCTGCCACTCACTGTATTTTGACACTTGAAGTCTCAGTGATTGGTGCTAACAGAAGGGATCTATGGTATGCTTAACGCAACAACAACCCTAATAATAGCTAGCATATATACAGTACTTTAAAGCTGACAAAACACTTTACAAATATTATCCCATTTTATCCTCATATTAGTCCTAGGAGGGAAGTGCTATTATTATCCCCATTTTCCAGATGAGGAAATGGAGACAGGATTAAATATCTTATCCAGGGTTGCCCTTGCTGAGTGTTCTAAGATAGATTTGAATCTAGGCTCCAGGTTCAGGGTTCTATGGAGCTTCCTATGAAACAGTAGATACTGAGATATGGTGCTTTAAGCAGCTTACTTAGGTACTCAGCCTTCCATTGAGTACTTTGAAAAATATAAAGAAAGATACAATCCCCATATTCGGGTAGGTTTTAGTTCAGTGATTCCTAAACTCATTTGTCCTACTGCCCCCTTTAAAAAAAATTACTCAGCACCCCTCCCCCCAGGAATCTACTTTCTTTAACCTGTTAATGTTTTTTTTTCAATTGGCATCATTTCAAAAAATGCAATTTTTTAAAAAATGACCCATCTTAAATTTAATAATTTATTGTAAATTTGTGGAGTTTTTCCTGCATTGAAATTTTGATGATGCAATATGGTGTATATTATCATATTGTTAACAAGTCATTACATGCCTATATTCCTGTTGATGCATACTGGACTTCCTGACAATGCAGACACACTTACGTGCCAACACTTGCTTGTTAAGACCTGTTGGCGAACTTGAGCACTGATCAGTAATAACTTGCATTTTGTATGTTTATTTGGAAGATAAGGCAATCACTATGACTTTAACTCTGTTGCACGCACAACAGATGAAACATGTACGAATGGTTTTTCAAATTTTTCTTCTCTACTCTTCTTATGCTTCTGCTACTACCCCTTATTCTTATTTAACATCCCCTAATTGCACCCAAGGCTACTTTTGCCCCCTCCCATTATTCCAGCATTCCCTGGGGGTAGTATCACTCACTTTGGGAACCTATGGTTCTAGTTGGAGCAATAGGAAATGTATGAGACTTATTCTAGGGAACAATTCTAACTCGTATGAGCAAATGTGATCCCATAGCATAGAATGCATATATTTCATAGACTGGAGAATGTTAAAGCTGAAAGCACACTTAGAACACACAATATTAATGATATTTTTATACATTTTAATATACTAAAAATACTATTATATTATTTTGAAATAAACATTATATAATCATAACACAATATTATAATATAATAAACATAAGATACTATAATAAAATATAATATAATGAAAATAAAATGATATATAATAAAATAATGATATAATATTATATTATATATAAATGTATTATAATATACAATCATATTATAATAATATTATAAATAATAGTAATATAAGAATACTAAACAATAGTATAGAATTGTAAGGTTGAGACCACAGAATGTTAGGACAAAGAATGAAGGTAGAAGATATCTCAAAGCATGGAATGTTAGAATACATATAGAATGTTAGAGCTGAAAGAGATAAACATTGACCATGAGGTCTGGAAAGGACCTGATTACACACAGTACTAGAAGGTAGAATATTAGACTTAGAACATACTTTTGAACATAAACTTTAGAACACAGAACAAAGAATCCTAGAATTAAAAAAGGTCTTAAAGTCCATCTCAAGTCTGTAAGTTCCTCACCTCCTGATTCTAGTCTAACCTCCTCATTTTACTGATAAGGAACCTAAGACCCAGAGAGGGAGGGAAGGAATATGTACTTATTAAGTATCTTCTAGTGCTAGGCATTGTAATTGGCATTGTGCTGTAGGTTCTTTACAAATATTATTTTCATTGGATTCTCATAATTACGTTGGGAGTTAGGTGTTATTATTATCTCCATTTTATAGTTGAAGGAGTTGAGATCTAGAGAGGTTGACTTATCTAAGGTCACACAGCTAATGAGTGTCTGAGGCTAGATTTGAATTCACATCTTTCTGACTCTAGAGCTCTGTCTAGCTGCCTCTAGGCATAAGGGAAGGGTCACTGTATCAAAACTGGATTTGAGCTCTGAGCTTCCCAAATACCATGCTCTTTCCATAATATTTCATAAAGTTATGTGGTTAACAAGTTAAATGTACTCATCTTACCCTGTTTGTTAGACTGTGAATTCCCTGAGGACAATAGCTACATCATTTTCATCTTTCTATTCCCATCATGGGGAACAGTGCCTGGCAAGTAATAGGCCTTAACAGATTTTGGTTCAATTGCATTAGAGATACCTTTCTCCATTTCTGTGTTCTAGGATTTCTTCCAGCTATAAAATTTTATGGCTATGATTTAACATGAATAGTATGCTCTGCTAAGACCAAGGTATTAGAGTTTTTATCTTAGATTTGCAGGGTGCTTTACCGTTTACAAAACATTTTCCTATACGTCTTCTTGAATCTTAAAACAGCTAGTTCTGTGAGGCAGACAGGGCACTAATTGTATTGTATTGTATTCTGCATTTTACAAATAACTTTTCTTAAAGCCCTGCAAGTAGGGATTGTTATCCTGTTTTAACAAATGTGGAAACTGAGGCTTGATGCTGCTCTGCAGTGGCCCAAGACCTTCTTAGAGGGTTCTATGGCCAATAGATGGGCAACAAGGGCAGCTGGACCCCTCCCTCACAAGCCTTGAGGTTTACCTGTTTAATCTCCAGCCACTGGGCTTCAGTTTGCTTCTCCAAGAGAAGGCCAGCTACTGCCAAGAAGTTGTGGCTGAGATGTTCCTGCTGCCCAGAGGGGTCTTGATCTCTGACCTCGACAGCAATGACCCTCTTCAGGAAGCTCACCACAGCAAGCAGGTCAGCAGGCTGCAAGGGGGTCTCCTCTGCTGCTAGGGCCTGTTCCAGGATCCCCAAGAAGCTGGTAGCCTCAGGCACACTCAGGGACCCAGGGTCTTCCCGAAAGCCATCTCTGGAAAGCTGTGAGGAGAGAAATCAAATCTCCCTTTGCCCTCCTCTCTGCAGATCAGGGTTTAGGACTATGTTGAAGAGTCAGAGAGTAAGGCATTTCCCATTGGCCAAACTGGGGAAGGGGAAGTCTCTTAACTACTCTGATGAAAACAATGATTCAATTTTTTTTTTTGTTATTGCTATGTACAGATGGCAATATACTTTTAGAGCAATGCCCAATGATAATGGGAATGGGAAGATATCTTTATTTCCATTTTTTGGGGGGAAGGGCAGGGAAACTTCTATTGTTTTCCCATTTGAGATTTTTTGTTTTTAATTAACAGTAACAAGTAGGACAATTCCAGAGGATGAAAGATGCTGTCCACTTGTAGAGAGAGAGAACTGATGAATTCTGAGTGCAATTAAAACAGACTTTTTCATTTCCTTTATTTTTCTTGTATGTGTATTTTCTTTTACAACATGGCTACTATGGAAATATATTTTGCATAATTTAACAGGTATAATTGATATCATAATGTTTATCTTCTCAAGGAGTGAGAAAGGGGCAAGAGGGAGAGAATTTGGAGCTAAAATTTTTAAAAATCAATGTTAAAAACTCTAAAAATATAATTGTGAAATATCTAATGAAATAAAAAATATATATTTAGAAATATTTTTTAAAAGAAAGAAAAGTTTCTTCCCCCATCATGCTCAGTGTACGCATGTCCTTACTTGGATTCAACTGGGACCTGGCACCCTTCAACCTAACCTTGGGAAGTTTAGCAGAAGGAACTTGGACTTGGAGGCAGGACACCTGGACTTGAATTGTGGTTCTGCCTCATGAGTTGTGGGACATTTTCAGTAAGCCATTTCAACTCCTTGACCTTTAGTTTCCTAATCTGTAAACCATTCAACCAACAAATATCTATGTGTCAAATATTGTGGATACTAACTGTAAGGAATCAAATAATCTCGATTCATAAGAAGTAGCTTATATTCTAATGGATGAAAAAATAAAGACATATAAAAATATAGCCCTAGTCTGAATTATGACAAATTCCAGTGACACAGGATCCTAATTAGTGGGGTCTCAATTAGTGAAGTTTTATTAAAGTAGGATATATAAATAAGGATATATAAACAGACATACAAAATGTATTCAGAATTTATATAAAGTTATTAATACAAATAGATACAAAGTAGTTAATTAAGTACAAGGTAGTTTGGGAGGGAGGGTGCTAGAAGTTTGGGAGAACCAGGAAAGGGTTCATGCAGCAGATGGTGCCTGAGCTGCACAGTAAAGGAAGAGGATAGTTATAATTCTTGGGCTATAGTCCTCACAGTGTTATTGTGAAGAAAGTGATTTTTAAGCTGAAAAGCAGGAAGAAGTGGGAACAATTGTTATGAATTTCTAATAAAATACACTTTTATAGCTCTCCAATTCATGTAGGAATTGGAACTATGGGGCCCTGCCAAATGCTGTTGTAATAAACAGATAAAAACCCTTTTGTAATTAGCACATTTGTTGCCTGGTAGAGTCAATTCTAGGTTCTCAAACACTATAGCAACAGAATGAAAAATTTGGCAAGTCCTGCTAACTTGGAGAGGTTTTTCTGTGTAGGCCCTGCATGTGTCTGTCAATGGAGCACAGCTCTGCCACAGACGAAGAAACTAAAGCTCATAGAGGTTAAATGACTTGTCCAAGGTCCTATCACCAGAAAGCTGGCTGACTGGTGATAATTTTTTTTAACTGTCTACTGAGGGAGGGGCTGGAGGTGGAGGACATTCCATTCCCAGTGAAAACACAGATCTTTTGCTAGGAAACAAAGCATTATTTGCATGCATTGTTGAATTCCTTGGGAAGTTAAATGTCTTCCCTTGAAATGCCAATATTGCTAATTACCTTAATTGAATTATTCCAGTTCTCAATTATCAAGATTCTGATTAGGTGATCTTAATTAGTGAGGTTTTATTATAATAGAGTCTAACAGGGGTGGGGAACCTGCAGCCTTGAAGCCATATATGGCTCTCTAGTTTCTCCAATACAGCCTGAATTCAGTCAAAGGGCCCCACCTGAGGATCTAGAGGGCCACATCTGGCCTCGAGGTCACACGGTCCCTACCCCTGGAGTAGTTCTATGATTCCCAGCACCTTAAGTGGAGTCTCTGGGATTCCCCAAGCCTGACCCACCATGGTAGCATTGGCCAGAGTGTTGACCCGGCTGATAAATTCTCCATCTGCTGTTTTCTGGATTTCTTTCAGTCGCCAATATACCTCTGAAAACAAACAAATGTAGTACATGGCATCTCGGACTTGTTAAGGGAGGGGAATGAGATTCTCTTGTGTTTAACTTATCCCCAAGCCAGTTCTAAGACTTATTCCCCTCTCTTTCCTCTCCAGAGAAACATAGCTAGATAGTTCATCAGAACATAGGCTGTTCAAATCACAGGTTATTGGAGCTGGAAGCAATCTTAGAGCTGACAAGTGGAATATAAAATGTTACAGCTGAAGGGAACCTTAAGACATTTGAATGCTAGAACATAGAACACAATGATAGGTCTGGAAGAGCTCTTTAAAAACAGATGTTAAAATATGGACTGCTGAATGCTAGAGATGGACAGGATCTTAGAACATGGAAATATTTTAACAGAAGACATGTTAGTGATGAATGACACCTTACAACATAGATTGTTATCACTGGAAGAGATATTAGAACCCAGAATGTCAGTGTTCAGAATGCCAGGACACAGCACATTTGAAATGAAAGGGACCATGGAGATGGCCTAATTCAACATGCCAATGTGATTATGATATGAGATAACCAGGTAGCACAGTAGTGACAGCACTCACTGGTTTGGGAGTTAGAGGCCTTGGGTTTGAATTCTGACTCTGCTCCTTACTGTCTATGTCATGTTGGGTGATTAAATTAACTTCTCTGGACCTGTTTCCTCATCTATAAAATCAGAGGCTTGGAGGAAATACTCTTTAAAGCCCTTACAAGCTCTAAATGTCATGGATTTCCTCTACGAAAGTGAGGCCCAGAGAGGTTAAGTCTGAAGACATATATGTTTAATTAGATACAGAACTAGGTCTAGAGCCCAGCTGTGATTCTGAAATCAATATTGTTTTTATCACACTACAAAATTTGACCATTTCACTCAAATTTGCAATTTTGCAAAATCAAATAGTGGTTTGAATAAAAATGCCATAAACATCCACTTGGTACCTTGTGTGGAAGAGCCCTGTGTATAAGACATTGATTGACACGGGCCCTTCTAAAAACTTAGAAGCCGGGCTTCAGCCCTATACCTAGCCCACTCCATCTCAACCATCCCTCTCTCAGACTGTGTAAGACAATTTTTTGATTCTAACTCCACCAGGAAGCTGATTAGGGCGAGCATAGCTTACCTGGCCTGTAATGGCAAAGGAAAGGAAGGGGCCGTAGGCACTGCTCAGAACCCAGTGTTCCACCGTTGGAATCCAAAGTCAGGCATTCTCCTATAGGCACTATGGGCAGAGGGGACCAGGAAGAGAAGGTCAGTCCTTTAACAGAAGTAACAATTTAAGTGTTGCAAGGGTGCTCAGAGATAGATAGCCATCCTAACTCCTTTACCCAACATATGAATCCCTTCTGTAGTAACCAGAAAGTGGTTATCTACTTCTACTGAAACACTTCCATTGACAGAGAACTTAGCTATTGTTAGACACCACGAATCCTTTCTAGAGTGCACCTTACTTTCTTGCTATATATCTTCTGCTCTTCTTTGAGGAGCTAAACTCCTTGAAAAAGCCATCTATCCCTGTTCCTTCACTTCCTTTCCTCTTACTCTCTTCTACACTTATGGCTTCTGACCTCTCCGAATTACCAATGATTTGTAAATTACCCAGTTTTAACAGTCTTGTCTCAGTACTCATTCTTGACCCTCTGAAGCATCTCACGTTATTGATTACCTCCTCCTCATAAACACTCTCCTTTCTGTGGGTACATGAGAGAGAGACAAAAAGACAGAGGCAGACAGACAGAGAGAGGGAGAGGCTTTCCTGTGGTTTTTCTGCCACTTGTCTGATCACTCTATCTCAAAGATCCTTTGCCAGATCTTCATCCATGTAGTATCCACTATGGGTATCCATCAAGGCTCAATCCTAGTCAGTCACTCATAAAATTAAAGTGCTAGCAGGCAATGGAGATAGAGTTGATCTATTCCTTTGCTTCCACTCAATATCGGAGAACTCATACTAGAGAGAAGCCAAACAAATGTACTGAGGGTGTGAAAACTCTCTGCTCTAGTTCCTCTCCCTTCAGGTATCTGAGTTTTCATACTAGGGAGCAGGAACCAGACGGTAATAAATGCAATTAGAATCATTCCCAGGACGATGTAGGCACCTGGAGGGCAGGGATGGTTTCATTTTTATTTTGTATTCCTCACACCCTCCAGAGTGCAGAGCACATGGCACACGCCTAATGTGAGTTGGTCAATAAACATGTATTAAGGACCTACTATGTGCTGGGCACCCTGCTGAGCACTGAGGATACAAAAAGAGACAAAAGATAGTTGATGGTGAAATATCCAGGACGCCAGTGTCACTGGATTGAAGAGTACCTTGTAAAAAAGTAAAGTGTAAGAAGACTGGGAAGGGGAAGGGGCTAGCTTACCAAGGGCTTTGAATGTCAAATGGAGGATTTTATATTTGATCTTGGAGGCAACAGGGAACCACTGGAATTTATCGAATGGGGAGGGGTGACACGCTTGGACCTGTGTTTTAGGAAAATCACTTTAGTGACTGAATGTAGGATAAATGAGAGTGGGGAGAGATGTGAGGTAAGCACACACACCAATAGGTTATTGCAATAATCCAGGTGTGAGTCCATGAGGGACTGCCCCAGGGCCTGGCAGCATCAGAGGAGAGAAGGGGTATATTCAAGAGATCTTACAAAGGTAAAATCAATAGGCCTTTGCAACAGCTTGGATATGGAGGGTGAGAGAGATAGCGAGGAGTCCAGGATGACTCCTAGATTGTGTGCCTGAGGGACTGGGATGATGGTGTTACTCTCTATAGCAATATTACCGAATGCTTGTTAAACTGATATAAAAAAATCTCTGAGGCTAAGTAGAATAAAGTCTACTCCCTCTTCCAGAAAAGAAAGGTCTTCTATCTTGTCAGGGCTGGCCTTTCCTTCTTTAGACTTAAATTAAGATTTGGTTTGTTCATTTCCTATACAACTAGTGTTTTATTTTTCACTACAGTGTAACAGGTGTTTGTTTATGCCCTTTTATCTCCAGATTATTTTCTACCTCAGGGCCCACATGATGGCACTTTGGAAAGTAGAACTCCTCAACTTTCCTGTTTCACTGTTTTTTGTGGGGCAAGGGAACAAATATTTCTTAAATGTCTATTATGTGCCAGGCACTCTGTAAACACTTCACAAATGTTATCTCATTTGATTCTCACAACAACCCTGGAAATTATTATCCCCACTTTGAGGAAACTGAGGCAGATAGCAGTTAAGTGGCTTGTCCAGTGTCACATAGTTAATTAAGCATCTGAGGCTGGACTTGAACTCCAGTGTACCTGAATCCAAGGCCCAGTGACACATACACTGCACCACCAAAGTTCATTTTAGGGGGCTGCAAAGGAAAACTCTCACACTGAAGGAAAGGGAATGCTGCCTCAGAGATTGTACTCTGTGGAACAGTAGCCAAATGCCCACATTCCTCTGCCTCTGAAAGATTTCTATCCAGGGAATGGGGAGACTGGGGCTCCCTGCCTGTCATTCTAGCAATACAGAATGGGCAGCAGACATTGCAGGTGCCATTTTTCCAGAGTGTCAGAGACCGTCCGCTCTCGCGGATAATGGAAAAATGGTGAGACATACATTTCTCACTGAACCTTTCTTTCCTTTCTTTTTAAATTCCAAGGTCCATATGGAGTTAGGGTCCAGCATGCGTGCACACACACAGACATACACACACACACACACACACACACACACACATCTCTTCTTTTACCTAGAAGTTGGGAAGAGATACAGAAGGAAACCAGAAGATGGTTGAGTGGAGGGCTCCAGTAAAAAAAAAAGCTTGATTTTTAAATTTTCCATTTTTTCCATACGTACAACAAATCAAATGACCATAGAATGCTGTTTGCCTGAGTCTTATAATAGTGGCAGTCTGATTAGTGGTAAGGAAATTTCCAGACACAGGATGAGGGCACAGTGAGCCAGAAATTTTCATTATTTTTAGTGACTTTTGTGCCATGTACCACTCCATACCCTAGACCAATCTTGAATCTGATCAATGGATTCCCCCCCAAATAATTACCCCCTTTGTAGAGGGGGAGGGGGAAAAGGGCAAACTTGTACATGTATCAGAGACCTTGGTTGGATCACTAAGTTGATTCTTGAGCATAATTAAATTATGTATTACATTCCTCTAGTTAATTAATAAAGTAATCCTCTGCCTTTCTGTATACTAAGGAAAGCTGCATAAATTGTGCCTCAATCGTCACTTGGGATACCAGTTGACAGTATACATACACTATCAGCATGTCACAATAATTGCGTATATGTCATACCAGATTGTAAATTCTTTGGGGACAATGGTCCTACCATATTTATCTTTGTATTTCCTCTAGCATCCAGTAATGGCCCCATGTGAAGGAATGATAGCAACAAAAAAATGGTGGTAGTAATGATGACGATCATTGGGTACAGTAGAATGAATACTGGACTTTAAGTCAAAGGAATTCGGTTCTCATTCTCAGTGCAACATTCACTAGGTACAAATCTTGGGCAACTTGCTTAAATTCCTTGTTTCTTAATTTTCTCATCTGTAAAATGGGGATAATTATATTTGCACTTCCTTCATAGGGTGTTATGAGTCAAGTACTTTTTAAACCATAAACCTATGTGAATTCCAGCCCTGGACTTCTCCTTCACTATTTCCATTACATCACATTCCTCTCAGCAACTCCATGAAGAAGTTGGTGTAGGCATTATTATGAGATGAGGAAACAAGAGCTCAGTTGAGTTAAAGTGATTTACCCAAGGTCACACAGCCATTAACTGGTAGGATTAGGACTTGATTCCAAGTTCTTCAATTCCTAGCCCACAAAGGACTCATTAGATGAAATGCTAACTACATGTTTGGTGACTTACCTAAATTCAACTGATTCAGCATAGCAGAGTGAGAAGAACACTGGATTTGGAGTCAGGAGAGCAGTGTTCAAATTCTGACTCTGTCACTTACTAGATTTATGACCTTGGACAAATTACTTCTTTAGTCGGAGACTCAGTTTCCTTGGTAAAATAGAGTTTGATCAGATCTCTATGTTCCCTGGTACCTCAAAACCTTATGATCCTTGTTACATACTTGAGGAAATGAATTGAATGGAATAGCAGGGCCTGCCAGAGGGGCTTACCAGGACACATGAATGGCAGCATAACTTCTTGGAGTGTGGGCTCGATCTCCAGGGTCCAGAGATTCCAGCCAAAAAGAAGCCCGTCTTTGGGTATCTGACATCCTTGGGCCATATTCAGCTGCTCTAGGGCCAGCACCCGGGTCCAGATATACAGATTTGTGAGGTTGCCTCTGAAAGCCTCTTCTTTCTTGAAACTACCACCCAATGAGTCCTGGTCTTGTCCAATGACAAACACGCCTCCAGGAGCCAAGGATCGGGCTGGGGACAGGCTCTGGGTCCCTGCCTGCAGCTTGCCATCGACCACAAGGGACCACTGACCACCCTGCTCCTCCCAGGTGGCACAAACATGGTGCCACCTCCCATCTGCAGTGAAGACAGGGAGATAGGGGGAATGGTGCCCATGGACAACAAGGGCCAAATGAACCAGTCCATTGTGGGTGGTGAAACCACGTAGTTGAAGCTCATTGGCGAATGTGGGGGCAGCATACGAGAAGATGGTGCCCACCTTGTCCATGGCTAGGTCCCACTGTATATGGGTGCAGACAGTGATGGCAGCCAACATGGGAAAGTCCACCAGCAGCCTGGCATATTGGGTGGCTGTCTGCATCTCAAACACCAGGCAGGGCAGCATGTATGTACCTGAGGGGAGGGCAAGAAGGAGGAACACCAATGACTTCCAGGCATGAGGAATGAGATTTAGCATGGTGAGTCCCGCGAGAAGGGTTCCCTATAGGAAACAGTGAAATAGGAGTCTGAAGACCTGAAAGGCCATTCAGTCCAAGGCCCTCCTTTTAGAAGTGAGGAAACTGAGGCCAGAAAGACTCACTGAAAGTAACCTCAGAACACAGAATGATGTCACAGCTGGAAGTGATTTGAGAGACCCTTTTGTCCAACTCCCTCACATTACAGACAAGGGAACTGAGGCCTAGAGAGGGGAAAAATTACCCAAAGGCATACAGATGGTGGTGTTGAGATAACAACCCAGTTTGCCTGACGATATTTGTGATTAAATAAGTGATCTTTCCACTGGAACTTGAACCCCAGTTGTTGGTTTCTGTGTCTAGTGTTCTTTCTAGTGTATCACATTGGTACTCTTGTGTAAATCTTTATGACTGTGGTTTGAGGTCTGATGCAGCAGTGTTTGGATCTCTGGGCCTGGAGTCCAAAAGATCTGAATTCAAATAACACTCACTAGCTGTGTGATCCTGGGCATGTCACTTAACCTCTGTCCGCCTCAATGTCCTCAACAGTAGAATGAAGATAATAATATCACCTACTCCCCAGGGTCGTTGTGAAGATAAAATGAGATCACATTTGTAAAGTGCTTGACACGTAGTAAGCACTTGATAAATGCTTGCTGCTCTCCATCCCTATAAAAATGTTTCAGTCTATACTCAGTTGACAACAGTTAGTGGGTGTTCTAATATTTCCTGTGAGACCCTGAGCAAGTAATTTGGTTTCACCATGCCTCAGTCTGCATATATGTAAAGTCAGGACTTCAGAACACAGAATGTTGGATCATCAATTCTACCCCTCTAACTTTTCAGATGAGGAAACTGAAGCTCAAACTGATGACGTTCCAGAAGCTTGTCAGGTTGGGGATTTAAAGCCAGGTCTCCAGATTCCAAATCCAGGTTTCCTTTTAGTATATCATTCTGATACATTAATCCCTCCATCACCTCCCCAAGGGAAGCCAGCCTGTAGGGCCACTGCTGTACAGTCTCTCAGTTAGTTTCCTCTAGGATGGGTCTGTCCCTCAGTTTATACATAAGGGGTAAGAGTAGGAGGAGCTAGTCTCTGATAGACAAAGCACTATGTGGCAGGAAAAAACCCTCACTGTACTTGGAAATGAAGTGCTTGAGTTCTGACCCTGGTTCTGCCCTGTACTGCATGGCTTGGGCACTATACCTCTTTGGGCCCCAATATAGTCATCTATAAAATGAGAGTGTTGGATGAAATGGTCTCAAAGGTCCCTTGTAGCTCCAAATGCTATGCAGTTGCTGGAGCAGCTATGGCAAAATAGGCACATTAATTCACTGATGATGGAGCTGTGAATGGGATGGTGCCCCTAAAGTCACTGAACTTTGACCTAGCAGTAGCACTTACTATGCCTGTATTCCAAAGTGATTAAAGAAAGGTGAAAGGAGTCATATGTACAAAGATAACCATAGCAGCTCTTTTTGTAGTGACAAAGAGTGGGAAATTAAAATCTGCCTTTTGGAGAATGTTGGAGAATGGCTAAAAATACTGTGCCATAAAAAATGACAAAAGAGATAGTTTCAGAGAAACCTGGGAAGACTTAAATGAACTGATACAGAGTGAAGGGAGCAGAACCAGGTTAACAATTTGTACAATGACAATATTTTTAAGGGGAAAGAAAATAAACCTTAATTGTGATCAATATAGCCACCAATTATTATTTCAGAGAACTGAAGATGAAGTATATTACCCACTTCTTGAAAGAGAAAGGGTGGGCTCAAGAAGCAGAATGAGACATACATTTTTGGCATAGTCAACGTAGGAATCTGTTTTGCTTGACACGCATATTTTTATGAAAGTTTTGTTTAATCTTTTTGAGAGGTGTGGTAGGTAAAAGAGTGGGAGGAAAAAAATAAGTGTTTGTTAATTGCAAGAACATTAAATTAAAATAAAAAAATCCTATATACTTTGAGGTACTACCAGATGGGATTGGGTCCCTGTCCTTAATTCTGCTAGAGGCCCAGACCCAAAGGCATCTGTGACTCCCATTCCCTCCTACAATTCCCCAAATGGATAGTACTCACGCCTCTGCTGGGGTCTCTGGACCAAGGTTGTCCTCTGGTCCACCCAGATGGGACCCTGTACTCGTCCCTGAAGTAGCTCAGTGACAGCTTCATCTTGGGGTTCTGAAGCCAGCTGGGCAAAACGCTGGTCACAGAAATCATGGGCACGCCTCCAGTCCAGTAGCCAGCTTCCTTCAATCTCATAGACCCCATTAGATGTCTCCACCACTGTAGGAGAAGCCCCTGGAGCTGGCAGGGAAAGAGTGAGAAAAGGCATAAGCCATGGCTGGATTGGATGACCTCCAAGGACCCTTCCAGCTGCTTGCTCATGATCCTATGATTAGAGCTGGAAAGGATCCTTACCAGTCATCTATCCTCACTTTACAGACAAGAAAATGTAGGCTCAGAGAAGCAACCCAGTGAGTAGAAAGAGCCCTGGATTCAGAGTAAGCAGATCTAAGTTCAAATTCTGACTCTATTTCTTGGTAAACGATCTTCACTTCTCTGGGTTTGAGGGTCCTCATCTGAAAAGAGGCTCGATTCCTCCCTCTCTTCCCTCCCCCAGCTTTAAGTTCTTATGACATTGGACAGAAAATACTCCCTCAACTTGGGAAGTTCAGGGCCGTAGTACGGTCATTCACACTTGACTGGTGACTGGTGTTGAGGGGTGTAGGCCTCAAGCAGACACAGCGACTGTTTGCAAAAAGGATTGATTACCTTTCTTTATATACCTAGTGATTACTAGCACAGTGCCCAGCACACACTAGATGCTCAATAAATGTTTATTGACTGACTAACAAAAGTGAGACCAAGGACAGGATAATTTCTTAGGATCATTGAGACTTTAGAGTTGGAAGAGTCTTAGAGACTATCTTAGCCACATGTTCATTTGATAGGTGAGGAAACTGAGGCCTCAAACTCAGAGGTCACATGGGTGGGATTTGAACCCGGATCTTTGGACTCCTACTCATGTGTATCAGTGCATGGATTACAGAATCCCAGAATGCTGGAGCTGCAAGGGACCTAAGAGACCAGAGAATCACAGGATCTCCAAATCAAGATCGAGGGTGGCTAGTCCACCTCCTACCTGACTAAGAATCCCAAGAAGAAGCTAAGTGAATACAGCACTGGACCTGAGTCAGGAAGTCCTGAATTCAAATCCACTCACTAGATGTATGACCCTGGATGAGTCACTCAACCTCTATCTGCCTCAGTTTCTTCATCTGTAAAGTGGGGATAACAACATCATTTACCTCCATGGGGTTATTATGAGGATAAAATTAGAAAATATTTCTAAAATGCTTATTAAACCTTAAAGTACTATGAAAACACTAGCTATTTTTATTACATCCCCAAATAAAATGGTTTTTGACTAAGTGGATGATGGGATGTTTCTACTTAGGCTACAATTCCACAGGTGATAGAAATAAGAGAAGCCCTGAGTTCAAGTCTCAATGGAAAGAGTCAGAAAGTGCTATTGAGCCAGAAGATCTGGGTTTAAATTTCCATTTGACTATTTACTACCTGTACTGGAGTCGGCAGCACCCACCTGTGGGTTTGAGGGTCTTCAACGAAGCTGAGGAGTTTGAGGGGTTCCAGGAGAGACTCCCCATCTCCCAAACAGACACACACAGACACAAATCCAGAGAGAAAGGCTGATATTAAGATTCTGGTTTCTGAACCAAGGTACACTTCCCACCACCCACAGGCTAATGGGAAAGGAAAAAAAGTATACTCAGCAGGAAATCTGTCCCTTTCCTTCCCCCACAATTACCACCACAAAAAATTACTGATTTTTATTTCAAAGGGAATTCTAGAACTAGAAGGGACCATCTGGTCCAACCCCTCCCATTGTACAATGAAGCCCAGGATGGTAAATGGATTTGCCCAAGGTCACAGAATCAGTCAAGGTGACTCTGACAGGCCATTAAGGGACAGCAAAACCTACCAGGAGGAAGAGGAACCAAAGATGTCTTCCTGGCATGCTGGAAGTAATGGCCCTTACACCCAGGGGCAGAGGAGGGGGACCTAAGGCTGAGGAGATCTGGGGATCACAGGGATGTTGGCAAGGAACCCTGTAACAGGAGGATAGAAAAAGATTATTCAGAGGAACACAGAAGTCTTCTAGCCACCTCAATTGTCTATAATAGCATTTCTCATTTTTATATAACTTTGAAGATTACAAAATTCTTTTTGCTCAATACCCCCAATGAGGTAGGAAGTATTGTTATCTACATTTTACAGATCCAATTACCTTCAACAAGCATGTGGATCTCCAGTGCTTACCTGGCACATAGTAGGCACTTAATTAATGCTTATTGATTGACTGGTTAATTATTTATTATTAATTTTATTTTATTTATATTTTATTATTAATTATTGATTGATTAAGCACCTATTATATACAAGGCACTATACCAGGTGCTGATGATACAAAGACATAAATCAAACAGTCCCTGCCTTTATGGGGCTACATTCTATAGGGGAACACAATATATTCTTCCCTGTCCGTTTCTGAATGGACTCACTCAGGCCCTTGTCTTCACCTTCTCCCATCTAGAAAATTGTACTCCACTCCTAAAATTTCTGTGAGCTTTATAGAGCAGCTTTGGCTTGCTTAGCTCTGGGCCTCCATAGGACTTCCCCATATCTCCATCTGGGCCAACACCTCCACACCCTCCCTACTGGAAAACTGGGCTCCTGCTACCTCTCCTCCATTTCTAGCTCCCCTGTATGTACTGTCTTCTCCCACTAGAATAGAAACTCCTTGAGGACAGGAACTACGTAGCATCTTTCAATTTCTATCTTTAGTGCTCAGTATAGTGCCTGGCACATAGTAAATAAGTGTTTTATCTAAATGCAAGATGAATTGTAGAGGGAAGATGGATAATTAGGACAGGGGAAAGGAGAGACTTTCTACCAGGACGTGGCACCGGAGTTAAGCCTTGAAAAATGGTTAAGGATTCTTCGAGGAAGAAGTGAAGGCAGAACACACTCCAGTTATGGGGATAGCCAATGTGAAGGCATGGAGAGAGGAGACAGAATGTCAAGCTTGGGAAAGAGCTAATAGGCCAGTCGAGCCATTATATAGAGTGCACAAAGGGGAAAAATATCAAGTAAATTCAGAAATTTGGATTGGTTGGTGCCATATCACAGAAGTCTTTAAATGCCAGCTCAAAATATTATCTTAGAGGCAGCAGGGAGCCATGGAATATTCTAGAGCAGGGGAGTGAGATGATAAGACCTATAGTTCAGAAGAGTATTCTGGTGTCTTTGAAGAGAATGGGTTGAATAGGAGAGAGATTAGAAGGATGGAGGTCAATCAGGATGCTATGAAAATAGTCCAGGTAATAGAGAATTAGGGTCTGAGTTAGGACATTATGAGGTAATATGAATAAAGAAAAGATAGTGGCTAAGAGATATTGGAGAGGTAGAATGCATAAGACTTGGCAACTGGCTGGATCAGGAGGGTGAAGGAGATGGAAGAAAGATGACTCTCAAATTAGAACCTCGAGCGTCTGAGAGGATGGATTATTGCAATAGCCTTCTATTTGATCTTTTAAACTTATCATCCAAGGGCTGCCAAAATCTGACTGGCTCACTTCCCAGCTCAGAATTTTCAGTAGCTTCCTACTGTCTCTAGGGGGAAAAAATACAAACTTGTCAGCTTAACATTTAAAGTCTTTTGCATTTTGGTTCCAGTCGACCTTTCTAGATTATTTCCCATTGCTCCCCTTTATATACTCTATGTTTCAGTCAAAGTAGCCTTATTTCTGTCCCCCAAATTCTGCATTCTATTTCCCACTTCCGTTCTTTTCCATAGGCTGTCCCCTATGCTTGTGGTGCATTCTCTCCTCATCTATGCCTCTTAGACTTTTGAGTTTAAGGCTTAACTCAGGTGCCTGATCCGCGGGTTGTGTGAGCTCTCTCCCCCCCCGGACTTATCTTGTATTTACCAATCTACGTACATGTTGAAGCCTCCTAGAAGAATATAAACTGCCTGATGTCATGGATTGTTTTTGCTTTAGTTTTGTAATCCCAACACCTAGTTTAGTGCCTTATACATAATAGTTAGCAAGCATTACTGAGAATTCTATCTAGCCTTGTTGGCCTTAGTCTCTCCAGAACAAATGGTCAACTCAGTCATGCTCCTGCTTCTAGACAGTTGCATCTCAAAAATCAGTCTAGACAGAGCAAGCTTTTCTCCTACTTCTGGTTTCTTAGGTACAATTTCCAATCAAATGTCACTAAAGGCCAAATTAGCTCACTCCCCTAGTGACTTTTCAACACATTAATTGACTTGCATTCCAAAGGGGGTACAACTAAAAGCTAAGGTGAGGGGGGAAGAGCATATGGGGTCAGTGCCTAGGAGATGGGATCACCTTGGAGAGCTCTCAGCTCCTTGTGTTGGCAGACAAAAGCTCACATTCCTTACCCCACCCTCACCATCCTTTAACTCTTGCCAGTAGTAAGCAGAATCAAATAATTGTAGAAGAGAAGTAGCAGGGGTAAACAGGGAAAATGACACCAAAAAAACCCCCAAAACCCAGAACTCTGCCATCCTCCTGAAGGGTCTAGTGATTCATTGCTGGGTTGTGTCAACACCAAGGCTGGCGTCTTCAGATTACTGTGGTTAGGCAAACGAGGCTAAGGAATGTGTTCACGTCCACTTTAGCTTCATTACATCCCTCTTTCCTATTCCCTCCTACACCCTTTCCCTATTCTCTTACCCCTCAAAATGAGCCCACTCTGAGAATGGACCATGTTAGGGGTCCAGACATTTGATCCCAAACATGAAATCTGTAGAGAAAGGAGGTCTGATTTGAAGCCCATCCCCGCGGGCTCATAGATCATGGTCCCTTCCGGCTAAAAATGACCTTCAGAAAAGAATGACTTGGAACTTGAGGGGCCCAAAACATCACAATTTATATTATACAGTCCTTTCCAGACCTAACTTTCTATGCTTTTCCAGTGCTATGCTTCTCCATCCTAAGATTCCTACTAGCTTTTAAGCATTCTACATTTTCTAAAGTTTTAGGTTGTAAGACCACTTGCAGCTCTAACATTCTGTATTCTGAATTACTTTCTGCTCTATTAACATCTAATGAATAAAGGTCCTGACAAAAGCTCGGCTATCTCATGTTCTTAGATTCCTTCCAGATCTAGTACTTTACCTTCTAACATTCTATGTTGTAAGATCATCCCCAAGAGAAAAAGCACTGTGCCAGAGCCTAGGAGGTGTGAGCTCACATCTGGGCTCCCAAGTTTCCCAGCTGGAACCCCGGACAAATGACTGAACAACCCCTTTGAGTCTGTTTCCCAGTCCCTGAAAAGAATGTGATACATACTCGCATTACCTACTGTGAGGATCGGCTTTGCTCACCTTAAAACACCTATCCAAGTTATCAACTGCTAATACTAAGTTCCAATAAACTCCAATCCACAATTCCTGGACTTGTCAGTAGCATTTCTCCCCCTCTCCTAGTTCCGCGAATGGCAAGGGGCGTTATGAGAACCCCCGCTCTCGTTGTGAATGCTTGGCAATGGGCTATTCTTCGCATCTCAAAGGCTGGTAGGGGTGATCCCACTTGGCAGCCCGACATTGCCCCTCTCTGCGGGTGTCGCGGGGTCCCTGATGCCAGCCCGGACCCAAACCTCCCGTGGCCCCTGCCCTTTGCCTTGGGGGCCTGCCTCTCACCTGTAGATCAGCCTAACCCGTGCGTCCTTCTCAGGGCTGGGAACCAGGAGCTCCCTCTGCCTCCGCGCGACTGCAGCCCTAGCTCTGACCCTTCTGGGGGCGGTGTCCCGAGAGGAGGGGGCGGGGTCCGAAGATCCTCCCGAATTAGGGCGGCTGCTTGGATTGTAGAAGTTTGGAGTGACCCGGGCGGGGGTGTTCCCTTGACCGTCGGATATGCGGAGTAGTGTGTCCCGGAGACGACAGGAAGAGCGGGGGAGCATTTGTAGGGCTCTAGACGTCCTACCTCTATCCCCGAGACATGGAACCTTCCCTCAGGACCGTTGCCTTTAGTACCTGGAAGACACAGCGGTGAAAGCTTTCCCCCGTCCCCACTTGTCCGCCCCTTCTCTCCTCCCCGCTGCGCGCCCCTCATCAGTCCACATGCAGAAGTTTCAAGGTAACTGTGGATTCATTGCAGGTTAAACCTGAGAACGCAGAATGTTGCTACATAGACTATAGAATGTTAGAGCTGGACGGGACTGTTCGAGCACAGAATATAGAGCCCAAAGGAGCAGGCTCGTGTGGTACAATGGAGAGTGCAGGGAGGTAGGGAGGGGGAGGAGCGCTGAGCACATGGGTTCGAAACTTGCCTCAGTCACTTATCAGTGTGACTTTAAGAGAAGTCTCTTACTCTCACATCTCCCTTCATCACAGGCTTCTCACATCTAAAATGAGGAGCATACCTTCTAAAGTCCCTTCTAGCTATAAATCTATGACCTTTGCTTATTTGGTGAACATGTTGCATCTTCATCATAGAATGCAACTTCTCAGCAGAGTGCCTGGCATATAGTAGGCACTTAAGAAATGCTTTCCTGCTTGACTGATTTTCTTTTGATCCAGTGAGGTAAGGAAATTTATCTAAGGTTACATTTGGGGGAGTTAAAGGAGTTTACAGGATCATAAATTTAAAGCTTGAAGGGACCCATTGAATCTCCATTTTTCAGATGAGGAAGCTGAGGCTTCAAGAGATTAAATGACTTGTCCAGGGTCATGCAGCTAATAGTCTTTGAGGTAGGATTTGAATCCAGGGACTCCTAGTGGTGCAGTGGACAGAGCAGGGGACTTAGAATCAGGAAATCCTGAGTTCAAATTCTGCCTCAGACTTACTAAATGTGTGACTCTTGGCAGATCATTGACCTCTGTCAGCCTCAGTTTCTTTATCTGTAAAATGGTGCTGATAATGGCACCCACCTCCCAAGGTTGTTGTGGGAAGCACTTGGGAACTTCAAATATGAGCTTTTCCTTACTTTGAGTCAAGAACCCACCCACCGTCTCATCTTGAGATAGTGAGGAGCATCTTCTGATCAATACAAACAAAATCAAAGCAAATTAATTAGGATCAATTTCTCAGAAGGCTTTTGTCCAAGATGTCAACCCTGGAGACTGAACTCCACCCCTGAGACAATCTAATGGAGATGGGAGAGGGAACATCTGTCTTGCTGTCTTAGCACCATGGGGACAGAACCAGGCATATTTATTAGAATATTGAATTAGAATTCTGAAGTTCCTGAATTCTCAAATGCTGGTCATTCCAGGTTTTCAGTAGTCTTATATACTTTTAATGATGATGATGATAAGGATGATATTCTAAAGTTTAAAAGGAAGAAAACAAACATTTATTAAGTTCGTATTATGTGTTAAGTACTGTGGTAAGCACTTTACCAGTGCTATTTCACTTGATCATCACAGTAACCTTGAGAAATAGGTGCTATTATTATCCCCATTTTACAGTTGAGGAAACTGAGGCACACAGAGATTAAGTGACTTGCCCAGGGTCACACAGCTAGTACATGTCTGAGGCCAGATTTTAACTTAGGATTTCCTAACTTTAAGTCTAGCACTGTACTCCCTTATGCCCCTTAGTTGCCTCCAAAAGGATCAATGATTCTTGGTTGGTTTGAGTACTCTATCCATTGATTTACATAACAACTCCCCTGTGATGCTGCAGAAAGCCTTGGAGAATTGCTGGAGCTAGATAATTCATCACTCATGGCCAAGCTGACCCAAGAGGAACCTCCTTCCATATATGGAAGCTGCAAAGAGGACAAAGGACAGACTGTCATTAGGTCCATCTTTCCTAGCATAGTAGGAACTGCCCTGCCTTGGGATCTGTTGTCACAGCAGGCCACAGTGAGGCATCAAAGAAGGATGCCAGTGGAGGAACAAGAGCAAAGGTTGACAGTTATAAAGCACTTTATATTCATGAAGTCACCTGATTTTTGCAATAACCCTATGAAGCAGTGAACACAGGCATCTACATTCTACTAATAAGAAAACTGAGAGCTACGACCTGAATCTAGACCCTCTGACTCCACATCCACTCATATGGGTAGAGATACATTTGCCAAGCTAGTGCCATCTCCCCCCAGTCCCTTCCACCCCATCACCCAGGCTCCAAGGAATGGGCAAATCTAATCTCACTTTCCCAGATTGTCCTCATTGTCTTGGATGAAAGCAAGTCACAGACTTGGCCATTAATTCCAAGCTTTATGGGTTTTGGGATGACAGGCGTATTGTCTCAGACAACAGAGCTCAGGCTCTCACCTCAGTTGGACATTGGCTATTGATATTGCCCATCTTTTCAGCCAGGGATAAACTGTGTGGAGACCTATTATTGGTGTTGGCAGTGATTTAGGACCCCTCAGCAGTGGGGGGACAACAAGGGGACTTGAGAGTGTGAAGGGAGAGCTCTGGAGGAGAGAGGTTCCAAGTAGATTGGCCCTCTTTTTGCCCCCCAATCTCTTCCTTGCCTGGGCATACACAACATACTGCTCTTTTCATGGGTCTGATTTATTGGCCCATGGCCTCCATTTTGAAAAGGTGGTCAGTAGACCTTTGCTGTGACACTGATATTTAACTGCAATAAAATGAGCCTCTTTTGCTAGTAAGAGAGAATTGCATGTTGCCATTGGTAACAATTCAATTCAGACTTCCATAGTGATTTCAAGATCTCCCGCACTCTGTGGGGGTAGGTAGTGCAAGGATTATTCATGAAGATTTATAGATGGCCAAAACTGAGGCTTAGGTGCCGTGGAAAGAGGGTAGGATTTGAAGTCAGGGGGCCTGGATACAAATCCCAGTGTGGACATTTACATGCTTTGTAACCCTGGGCAAGTTGCATAATGTGTCTGTGTCTTAATTTTCTCATCAGTAAGATAAAGAAGTTAGGTTAGATCAGTGGTTCCCATTTAGAGATTCACAGACGCCTTGAGGGTTTGTAATAATGGTCCAAGGGGTTTAGGCTAAAAATCCGTTAATGAAGCCTTAAGCAATAAATAATTATAATGAATATTAAGAGTAGTATATGAAATTACCCTGGGGCCTCACTAGGTATTTTGTTGTTGAAAGTTTGTGGAACAAAAAATGCTGGGGACCATTGAAGTAAATGATCTCTGAGGTTCCTTCTAGCTATGAATCTATGACCTAAATATTTTATATCGAGAGCTTTTTGAGAGCAGAGACTATTTTTTGCCACTTTTTTGTATCACCAGTGATTAGCACAGTGCCTAGCATATAGTAGGTGCTTAATAAATGTTTATCTGTTGACTGATTGATTTGAATTACTTGCCCAAGGTCAGATGGCTGGTAAATAAATTTCAGCACTGAGGTTTGGACTGTATTTTTTCCTTTTCTCACTCTGCCATGGTTACAGATTGTAAAGGACATGAAAGTGAGTTAATGTGAAATGTTACTGGAAAGGTTGATTGGAGCCAAACTGTGGAGGCCCTTAAATGATAAGGAGAAGAGTTTGTACTTCATCCTAGAAGCAGAAGAGAGTGACTGTATTCACCAAGGTTGCTCTCATGGACAGATCTGTGCCTTAGACAATTGCCAAAGGCAGCTGTGTGAAGGATAGATTTGAGAGGAGGAGTTACTTAGGGGATGGTTAGTTCAGGTGAGAGGTGATGAAGACCTTGAACTGATGTGGTACAGGCAGAAGTGGAAGGATCAGGATGGATTCAAAATGAATTGTATAAATATAGTAAACAAGAATGGGCATTTGACTGAATTGGGGGAAGGGTGATGTTAAGAGGAGGGAAGACTCAGTTTGCTTTGCAGTTTCAGAACTGAGTAGATGGTGTTGCTTTAAGCAGAAAAAGGGAACTGGGAAGAGTTTAGGAACTCCCATGGAGGTTCCTTGGAAAGAATATATTGAGTTCAGTTTGGGAAGCAGTTGAAGATCTAAGAGGATCTAGAACTCGGAGAAAAGGTTAGGCCTGGATATAAAGATTTTTCTGTCTATTAAATAAGGATCTGAGATAATTTCTAGGATCCCTTTCAGATCCAAAACCTATGATCAGAAGGATGCAGCGACTTCTCCAGGGAAATTGATTGGAAGAACCAAGGCTCTGGCAGGGAGTAGTTTTATCTCTACCTGAAGTGTAGAAAAATGCCTGATGTGCAGCCAGGACTCCCTGGAGGCATGTGTTTCACGTGTGAAGAGCCAACGCAAGAAAATCCAAATAGTTTCCCATTTGTCGAGAACTTCCAGCCAGGAGTGACTGACATTGATCCAATTTTTTATCTAGGGGGAGAAGGATGAGTGGCTCTTTCCACTGGCCCCCATTCTTCCACCCCACCCCCATATCCCTTTCCCACACATTCAAGACTCATACATCATAAAAGTTTGGAAGGGATTACTTCCTGACCCCTGAGTCCTCCTCAATCTAGGAAAGAATAGTGGGACCCTGGCCCATGGTCTGACCATGAGGTAGAAGACAGACAACAAGATGAATCTGGGAAATAGCTTATAGGTTCAGTATGACTGGAATAAGGGAGCGTGGAAGAGAGTAATATAAAATAAATATGGAAAGGTAGGTTGGAGTTAAATTGTAGAAGACATTTAATTCCAGGCCAAGGAGTCTGTATTTTATCTGAGAGTCAATAGGCAGCCATTGAAATAATAAGCTGGGAAGTAAAATAGCCAGACTTGCACTTTAGGTAGATTACTTTGGTGGCTCTGAAAAGGGGTAAAGAATAGTTTTCCTCTGTTGGAAGCAGAGAGGCTAATTAGGGGGCTATTATAATAGCTGTTATGTGAGATAATAAACTAAGGTAGTAGCCATGGAATGAAATGAGAGGATAAATGTTAACTAGTCAGGTAGCAATCATTTACTAAGTTTTTACCAAGTTTGAGGCATTGTGCTAATTTGAGAAATGTTTTCAGGGTACAATCAATAGGTTACAGCAAATAATTGACTATGGGAGAAGAGAGAGAAAAAAGTCAAAGATAACTCAAAGATCATCTAGGATGTTGGTACGTGTAAAATAAAAGGGCAATTAAGAGGGAATGGTAGGTTTGAAGGAAAAATGATTAGTTCTGTTTTATACATGTTGAGTTTGAGGGACTAGGTTAATATCCAGATGGAGGTGCTTAACACAAAATTGGAATTTTGAGACTTTGTGAAAGAGATTAGAGGCAGATGTACCAATACGGGAACTTTCTGCAGAGATATAATGACTGAAAAAATGGGAACCAATGGCTTCCACAAAAATGAGAATATAGACATAGAAGAGACAGAGCTTTGAGGGGCAGCCATATTTGAGAGGTAGGTGAGGCATGATGAACCAACAAAGCAGAGTGAGAAAGAGCAGCCAGACAGGTAAGGGAAAAACCAAGAGAAAAAACTTCCATTGTGATAGAAGCCAAGCAAGGACATTATTTAGTAAGAAGGGATGGTCTAGAGTATCTAAAACTGAAGAAAGGTCAAAGAAGATAAAGACTGTCAGAGTTAGCAATTAAAAGAACACTGATCACTTTAGTGTGACTACTTTCAAGTAGAGGGATAAGGTTGGAAGCCATATCTAAGGAGTCAAGGAGTGAATGAAAAATGAGAAAGAAGAGACCCTGAACGTAAATGACTTTTTTTCAGGAATGTAGCAATCTGTTCCACTGAGAAGTATAGGACAATAGCTTGAGGATATAGCAGGGCCAAAGGAAAGTTTCTTTTCTTTCTTTTTTAGGGAAATGGGAGAACTGGAAATGTGTGCAGTTAGAAGGAAGTAGCCAGTAGATAATGAGAGATTACAGATGAGAGAGGTGAAGGGGTTATTGGAGCATGCTCTTGATTGGGGTATGAGGAGGTGGGATCAAGGGCAATGAGTAGAGAAGTGAGCTGTGATGGAGAGAAGGACCATCTCATGCCTGGAGACTGGAGCAATGGAGGAAAAGATTGGTAAAGACATAGGGGGCTTTTTGGTATGAAATCAGGGAGATAGGGAGCTTATGATGTGCCTCTATTTCTCAGTAAAATGGAGGCAATTTCATCTGCAGAGACAAAGGGCAAACAGAATGGCAACAGGGGCTTGAAGAGAGGAGAAGGTTTGGAACAGCTTCTTTGGGCAGTTGCATTAAATTATGAATTGAATCATCTTCTAACCCCATTTCATGGATGAGGAGGGGAAATAACTTTCCCAAGATCACATAGATAGTAGGTATAAGTATTAAAACCAGTATTCAAAGCCAGGTCTTCCAGCTCTAGATTTAGTGCTTTAAAGCTTCTGTTTCCAAATACAGAACTTTCTCCCGGTGTACAGACAGTGATTTGATTTTACTGTAATCACCTACAGGCTAAAACTGACAAACTTAACCAGCAAATTAATGCAGTTAAAATTCAAGTAAACAACTACTGGAGAACTGTGTCTTTTTGGGAAATAAATCTTGTCTCAGTAGAGTAGGTGGTCAAGAGGTATGAACCATTTTCTTTTTTTCTTTTAAACTGTATTTTATTATTTCCAATTACATGTAAAGACAATTTTTAACATTCATTTTTAAAATAAAATTCGTTTCAATTTTCTTGCTCCCTCTCTCCTCCATAAGACAGTAAGCAATTTGATATAGGTTATATATGTGCTATCATGTAAAACATATTTCCATATTAGTCATGTTGTGAAAGAAGAAACAGAATAAAAGGGAAAAAAACACACAAAAATGAAAATAGTGTGGTCTGATCTGCATTCAGGCTCTTATCAGTTCTTTCTGTCGATGTGGATAGTATTTTCCATCATAAGTCTTTCATAATTGTCTTGGATCATTGCATTTCTGAGAATAGTGAAGTCAATCATAGTTTATTATTGCACAATGTTGTTGCAACTGCACAATGTTTTTCCGTTTGTTTTGTTTGGGTTTTTGGTTTTGCTTACTTCCCTTTGTATCAGTTCACGCAAGTCTTTCCAGGTTTTCCTGAAATCTGTCTGCTTGTCATTTCTTATAGCACAATAGTATCCCATTACATTTGTATGCAACAACTTGTTCAGTCATTCCCCAATTGGTGAGCATCCCCTCAATTTCCAACTTTTTGCAACCACAAAAAGAGCTGCTATAAATATTTTTGTAATGTAGGTCCAATCAAAGGATATGAACAATTTTATAGCCCTTTGGGCATAGTTTTAAATTGTCCTCCAGAATGGTCAGATCAGTTCACAACTCCACCAGCAGTGCATTAGTGTACCAATTTTCTCATATTTTCTCCAATATTTATTATTTTCCTTTTCTGTCATACTAGCCGATCCAATAGGTATAAGGTAGTACCTCAGAATTGTTTTAATCTGCATCCCTCTAATCAATAATGATTTAGAACATTTTTATATAACAGCTTTGATTTCACCTGAAAACTGCCTATTCATCACTAGACATGACTTGTATTCTTATAAATTTCACTCAGTTATCTATATATTTGAGAAATGAGGCCTTTATCAGAGACATTTGCCATAAAAATTGTTTCCCAGCTTTATGCTTTTCTTCTAATTTTGATTGCATTGGTTTTGTGATATGATTTCAGCAGATGAAATGTAAACTAACAATGACCCAATGAAAAATGCTCCAAATCACTTTTAAGAGAAGAAATGTAAATTAAAACAACTTTGAACTTTCACCACACACACACACACACACACACACACATACACACACACACGGTTAATTGGCAAAGATAATGTTGCAATTCTTTATGTATCTGGGGTCTCACTGATGTGGGTATTCCCTCCAGTGTCACAGATCAACCTATCCATTACTGCTTCTCCAGTGAGACTCTTGTTTATTTCTTCCAGTAAATGTGTCATGAGTGGTCCAACCAATATGGTGGGAGCTGTAATCAAGGGCTCTTGACATTACGAGGAAAACAGTGAAGCACATGGGCTATCCACTGATTATCCTTTACCCTCACTGTATGACCACACCAAATTTCTTTTTCAAATATGTGTTTATTCAAAAACCTCCCTTCCACTGCTTCTACTCCATAGTGCCTTGTTTACCATAAGCTCCTCTTTCTTTACACACACCCTGTGCCTCTCTATGCCCTTTAGGTGATTCTTAGCTTCCCTTCTTTGAGAATTGCAGTATTTTATGACTTGCAGTTGTACAACATTGCCAGAAAAATATTGGTATAAAAAAAGTACCTTTGTTTTAGGGAGAAACTCAGGATTGTCAAAAGAACTTTCTAGATTTCCAAAGATAATCCAGTTTGCTTCCCTCCTCCTATTTCAATTCTGGACCCAATTCAGTGACCATTTGCAGTGCTTGTCCCAGAAATATGTTTTCTTCTTATATGTACATATGAGGTAGGGTTGTGGCAACATGAGTAGTGAATGATAAGTTGGTTGCTATTCAGTCGTGTCCAATTCTCTATGACTCCATTTGGGATTCTTTTGGCAAAGATATTGGAATAGTTTGCCATTTCCTTCTCCAGCTCATTTTACAGGTAAGGAAACCGAGCCAAACTGGGGAGTCAAAAAGTCCTGAGTTCAAGTTTTTCCTCTGACATATATTGGCTGTGTGACCCTGGGCAAGTTATTTATCCTTTCAATGCCCTCAGTCAAGTCTCTATGACAATAATTTGCAGAGAAGCTAATAATCTATATTATTGGAAGAAATTCCTCACCAGGTGCTCCCTATACTGATGAAGTCACAGGTTTGCTTTCCCTATTGAACATACATACATACATACACATGCATGCACACAATACAGGTCCACAATACATCACATATACATGCATGGACACATGTGAAATACACATATACATGCATGTATATATACATATAGTACACATACATACTCATATTCTTGTCTTTCTTATAGTGATGGTCAAGTTCTGCTGGCATTCTATCTAACTATGAGCAGTGGACATTCTCTGTCAACTTGGTTTTTTGGCAACTGGAATGGTTAATCTATGTCATGTCAGGATCAATTGGAGGAACTGGGGATGTTCCTCCTGGTGGGAGGCTTTGACACTTATAAGCTCGTGATGATGAACAAGTCACTTAACATTCTGAGCCTCAGTTTCTTCTTCCTGATAATAATATTTGTGCTGACACTTTACAGGGGCCAGGGAAACATCTCTGTAATTCTTAGAGCTTCAGAGCAATATGGGTTGTTGTAAGGTGACCTGTTTTTTTAGTACCTTCTTCTAGATAAGAATATTCCTCTCAGTGTACCTTATTAGCTCTGTGACCTTGGTCAAGATGCTTCATATCTCAGCCTCAGTTTACTCATCTGTAAAATGAGGGAGTTTGGACTAGCTGACCTCTTAGGTCCCCTTCAGCTCTGACAATCTATATTCACCTCTGGGATTCTGAGGGTGGGGAGCTTGTGGGAGGAGAGGAAATGGCTATTGCTCAGAAGTGATGATCTTGGACTGCGAATCCAGTCTAAGGGCTTGAGCAGTGGAATGTCCTACTCCACATCTCTCTTCAGTTCAGTTCAAACCAATTCAGCTCAGTTCAGTTCATCTGGCTTCCAATTTTATCTAGCTCTGCCTCTTACTCCCTAGAGAATTTTAACAAGTCAGTCCATCCGCTTAAGCCTCAGTTTCCTTACCTGTTTAAAAAAAAAGGTGGGGGCTCAAACTAGCCATCTCGAAGATCTCTTCCACCTAAGACGGACCAATGCACAGACAAAGCCAGGGAAAGCAGTTGAGAGAAAGGAGGTAGGTGGCGCTAGAAGCCTGCTCACCTGTCCAAGGACCAAGGCGGTAGGGCTGTGCTGGGTCTAGAAGCCGCACCTGGGAAGATGGGCGGGAGGCCCCGCTCTGACTCCGAGGTAAAAATAATCATTGTAGGACATCTGCTTGGCTGTCAACAGCCACGAGGGAAATAAAGCAGTTGTCCCCTCCAGCAAAAACCTGCTGTTCCTGTTCCCCAGACTGGCAGCCAGCAACTGCTCGGGCGTTTGAATGCCAATCCAATTTGAACGCCTGGAATTCACCCCAGAGAGGGGGGTAGTCCAACTTTATCAGACCAGAGAAAAACAACAGGGTTGGAATAAGGGAAAGGAGTCAGTACAGGGAACAGGGAGCAGCTGGTGGAGGGGATCCCAGTAGAGAGATGATAATAGTATTATTATTAATAATAATAGCAACAGCATCTGTTTAACACCAATATTCTCTTGGTGAGGCTTTTTTTTTTGACCATGAAACCCATGAAACAGATAAAGGGGTTCTCAGTCCTGGGTACCTTGCCTCCTCTCTGCAACGGTCATGGTAGAGTGATGAAAAGAGTGGGTCAGAGCTCTTGAATTGTCTACAAACATTAAGTTAACTGTTGATCTTCTTGGTGAGTGATCATTGTCTAACGGGGTGGACATAGTACTGGAGGAATGGAATTACTTCCATGTACCTCCATGTTCTCATTCTCAGTGTCAATGAAACCAAAAGAGGAGAGAGATCACTGCTCAATGAAAGCCCAGCTTCTGGATTCTCTTGGGAGGAGGTGAAGAAAGGGGTTGGTTTCATTATATGCCCCAAAGTGCCCCAGTTTCATGGGACTCTTGGTCCTCCTAACCTGGACTGCTTCTGTTGGGTGTAAGTTAAAAGACTGTCATGAAGATAAATGTGACTTTTGCAGATGAAGAAATAGTGAGAATATATAAAGAATTTGACAAGTTCCTTTAAGCTAAATCAGCATAAACTCAGGGACAGAGTGAAACAGGGCACAGGAAAAGATGGTTAGAATGTTGGAGAATGTAGTTTGGGGTTAAGGAATGAGAGGTTAAGAACTTTCAATTACTCAAGGGCCTTGTGCTTACTTTCTTTAAGGAGAATGGGCAGGTAAGAGTCAGTGTGACATAGAGACAGGAGAGCTGGATCGACCCCCATTCAAGTCTTGCCTTACCTTGGCTATATGGCCATGGTCTGGTCACTTAACCTTTCAGGGTTCCAGGCAACTTTCTAAAACCTGAGTTGTAGAGGAGACACTAACCTGCCTTGATAGATAGATAGAGTTTCTCACTGGATGTTTCAGTGAAATTGCAGATCTAGCCAGTCAGGGGAGAAAAAGAGTCCAAAGGTACTAGATAGTATGATCACTGAAGATGGTTTCAAAAGAAAGAAACTGACTTTATTTTAGCAGTGGGTTACTTGGTGAAAGGGATAGCTAAACCTGAGTAATTTTAGGTAAAAATGACAGAAAGTATTTATTTCTCTGGTAATCCAGTGGATTAACTGAACCAACATGCTAGACTCAATATCACATGTGCTATGTTAGGAAATGGCAGTGGTACCAAAGAGTATCCATCTGGGCAAACCAGATCATACACATACACACATGTATACACACATGCACATAGGAATACTCCTATGCACATACATACATATGGATACACAGAAGAAATCCTTTCTGGAGGTAACACAATGTTCCAGACACTCAGGGAGACATTGTCAAGGTATCTTAAACATAGGAAGGTACTTGACTGATGGGCTCACATATTGAGAGGTGGAAGGAGCCTCAGAGCTCATCTAGTCCAGCCCCCTTATTTCACAGAAGAGGCCCAAGGACTTTGAGCGACTTGCCCAAGGTCATGTGTGAAATAAGTGCTATAAAATATTTTTGAGATTGGTCTCTATATGCATCAAGGGTATCTGATGAAAATGTAAGGAAACAGCCAGGTTTTCTTAAACACTTTTCTTTGGCAGATCGCATGAGTGAATGTGAATAAATGAAGGAGAAAAATGTTTATTAAGTACCCACTATGATGCCAAACATTATACTGGGTGCTAGGGCCATACATACACAAGTCAAACAATCCTTGCCCTCAAGGACCTTATATTCCAGCTGGGGAGGCATCACTTGGTGGGGAATGGGGGAGAACTCGTGCTGGACAGAGAAGGGAGTTTTGGTCTGAGGAGTCACAGGTATGGTGAGTGGGGACATAAAGCATGAGTGGTCACACTCTTTTCAGAACCAATGGTGGTATTGATTTGGTAGAGGTGGAAGATGAAGATAAGGGGTACACACACATGTAGTGATGTCCAGTGTGTGTGGCTGGATGGGATCTGAAGCATAGTCTGAGTAGATGTAGTGTGCTAGGTGATCAGGACAGCTCAGCCCTGGGTGAAATTCCATAATGGTGTGTAGTTCATTGTATGGAACAATGAGGAGTCTTAAAGGCAGATAGATGTCTGAGGTGGTTAACTGGATGGGACATCTTCAAAATTATGTAATTGAGTGGTACAAATGACCCCACTCTATCATGGGCTGATATCCAAGAAAGCATTTGAGTTAGGACAAAATGTAGACTAGAATGCTTCCCTTAAAGGCACTTTCTCTACTCAGGCTAAAAATCACATGAGTTTCTATGAAATATGTGACTGTAGACAAATCTTTGGCCAATGATCTTCTGATTAGCAGCATCAAGAACATAGAACATAGACTCCCTTAAGGCATTCTTCAGTGCCATGCAAGCTGCGCTATGCAAAGTCCAACAGAAGAGGGATTTTCAACTGCTTCAAGTTTATAAAGGATCCATTGCTTATTGTATCAAAACCCAGAATACTGCAAAGTCTCTTCAGTGAAATGGACAGTCACCTGAAAGAGGTTGATCTAATTATCTTCTAAGGGAAAATGAAATAAATGATACACATTAGACAGATTTAATATGACATTGGAAGGGAAGTCCATTAAGTTGGTCTATTAGTGTATATACATATATATATATATATGTATGTATTGATCTGTGTTATATATGCACAGAAAGAATTGCTGTAGATGGACAATGATTGGCCAAGATGCTACAAGGATCATTGTCACAAAAGCCCCTTTACAGCACTAGGATTCCTCTAGTGAAGTTATATGGTTTTGAGTCATGGAACACCAAAGTCTCAGGAGAAGCCCCATTGCAGGTAGCCCAAAAGACAATGAATTGAACTGCTAATGATTGTAAATAACTGCCATGTTACCAACAATAACTGGTGCAGAAGTCATGTGAAAGACATCATTAAGATTGAATACCACTATCTTTTGCCTTTTTCAAAAACATCCCCAGCACTTAGCATGGTTCCTGGCACATAGTAGTTACTTAAGAAATGCTTATTCACTGAATAGAAAAGGACCATATAATGTGTGTGTGGAGGGGGTGGTGGTGGAGAGAAAGACACAGAGACAGGGACACACCTACACAAAGAGAGATACAGAGGCACAGAGGCAGAGACAGAGAGACAGAGACAGAGAGAGAAATGGACACGGAGAAAACTGAAATTTTATTATAGAAGTATTTTTAGCATATATTATATGTAACTCAATACCCAAAACCCAATGATATGAGACCCTTTTCCTTATTAATGAAACTCAATGTCTCATTCCTTGCATGAGGGGTGGGGCAAAGTTGGTTATGGTTGAAGATAGGAGAGCTTTATCATGTTCCTATCTCCAGCTTGCTGCACTGGAGACCCTAAAGAACTCCCCCTTGGGTGAAATATAGGACTCTTTCTCTCTCTTTCCCTTAGTTGAGCTGATCCATAGGACCTCACTCTTAGTGGGAGAGCTCCTTCACTCTATATTGCATGTTTTGTACACTCCTATGTATACCTTCTTTTTTTCTGGTTTTTTTTTTGTTTGTTTCTTTGCTACATACTACATGCATTTATTTTGGAACCGGTTTTTGGTGGGAAGGTAATTAAGCCTTGGATATTAAGCTTGGAGTCCAGCTTCTCCAATTAATGAAACAATGATCAGAAATTATCATGCACCTGAAAATCATATCCCATAGACTAATAATATTTTAGTGAGCAGACAGATACTATTCAAGCCCAGTACTCCCTCTCTCTGAGACCAGAGTGGCCAAACTCTTAGCCCCAATCTCCTGTTTACTTCCTGGAAGTAATGAAAGTCTTCCTTGGAGAAGGGTGAGGGAAGAAGAAACTAGGGATAGCTATGCCACCTCCCTTTGAGCCACTTGACAGCCCCTTGCTACATGTAAGGAACAGTCATATATATATATATATATATATATATATATATATATATATATACATATAATGTGATAGTAACAAATTTACCCTGTTACATGGGAGCATATTTCATGATCAGTTTTTTAAAGTCATGATTGAAAAGTCATGATTGGTCTTTGCATTAATCAGTGTTCTTAAGACTTTCGAGAGCCTGGGAAGCTAGGGCATTCTTTCTTACCAAGATATACAAGCTCTGGGCTCTTATAAACTGGACTTAATCCTGGAAGAGTCTAGTTGCACATTAAAGAATTAAGCTATTTTCACATTCTCTGGCTCATTATGCCCCCAGCCCTGAGTAGAACTTTGAGGACAATCACCTTAATTTCAAATTCTCTCCCTCCCTCCTACTCCTTCCCCACCCACTACACAAGCAAAATAATATCAACTACATATGTAACATCATGTAAAACATATTTCCATGTGGGCTATGTCACCAAAAAATAAAGAAAGCAAAGAAAATTATACTTCAATTTGCGCTCAGAGTTCTCATTCTAGAGGGGGAAAGCATTTTTTTCATCCTGCGTCTTACGGAAGTGTCTTGGATCATTGTATTGATCAGAGTAGCCAAGTCTTTGGCAGTTGATCATTATTACAACGTTGTTGTTGCTGTGCACAATGATCTTTTGGTTCTTCTCACTTCTTTTTGCATTGGTTCATATAGGTCTTACCACATTTTCCTGAACCTCCTCATTGTTTATGGCACACTAGTATTCCGTCACAATCATATACCACAACTTGTTCAGCCTTTCCACAGTTGAAGAGTAGTCTCTCGATTTCCAATTTTTTGCCACCACAAAAGAACGGCTATAAATATTTTTATATACATGAATCTTTTTCATTTTTCTTTGATCTCTTTGGGTAACAGACCTAGGAGTGTTATTGTTGGTTCCAAGGATATGCACTATTTTATAGCCCTGTAGGCACAGTTTCACATTGTTCTCCATAATGGTTAGACTCCGTTCAGCAGCACACCAACACTGTCAATAGATTTCTATATCCAACTGAGTGTGTGTATGTATGTATGTAAATGTGTATGCACACACACACACACACACACTCACACACATACACATATATTCTTCCCTCTTTTAACCAATTCCAATGAGAGTGAGGTTCAAGCATTGCCTACCAATCTCCCATTTTCCCTTCAACTACAAAAGCTGTTCCTTGGACACCTCTTATTTTCCTTCATCTTCTCCAGCATTTGTCATTTCCGATAGGTGTGGGGTAGTACCTCAGAGTTGTTTTAATTTGCATTTTTAGTTTGCATCTTTCTAATCAATAGTGATTTAAAGCATTTTTTCCTGTGACTATAGATAGCTTTAGTTTTTTTTCTGAAAACTGCCTATTCATATCCTTTGACCATTTATCAATTGAAAAATGACTTATTTTTATAAATTTGACTCAGTTTCCTATGTATTTGAGAAATGAGGCCTTTATAGGAGAAACTTGCTGAAATTTTTTTGAATATTACTTCATTGTCTATGGTACATTTTAGCAAAATGTAGTTTTCCCAATTATCTCTTTTAATTACGTCTATTTCTACTTTTGCTTTGTCTGAGAACATGATTGCTATCCCTGCTTTTTTTTTTAACTTGAATTGAAGCATAATAGATTCTGTCCTACTTTATTTTAACTCTCTGTATATCTTTCTGTTTCAAGTGTGTCTTTTGTAAGCAATATGTTGTTGGATTCTGGTGACTGAGTTCATACCATTCACATTCACAATTATGATTACTGTGTATTTCCCTCCATACTATTTTCTTTGGTTTATTTTTCTCTCTCTCTTTTTATCTTATCCTTCTTCAAAAATCTTCTGACTACTGCCTTCCTTAATCCACCCTCCTGTTCATCATTCCGCCCCACCCCCTTCTCCCCTACTGCAACCTCCACCACCTCCCTCTATCTTATATCTCCTCCCCCTCCTACTTCCTTATTGGGGAAGATAGTTTTCCAGACTCAACTGAGTGTGCGTATGTCTCTCTCTCTCTCTCTCTCTCTCTCTCTCTCTCTCTCTCTCTCTCTCTCTCTCACACACACACACACATTCTTCCTTCTTTTAACCAATTCTGATGAGAACAAGGTTCAAACATTGTCTACTACCCTCCCATTTTCCCTTCAACTACAAAATCTCTAGCTTGCACACCACTTTTATGTGAGGAAATTTTCCCCATTCTACTTTTCCCTCTCCCTTTCTCCCAGTGCATCTGTCTTCATCATTTCTTTGGGTTTTCTTGTTTGTTTTTTGGAGATGATCTAACATAATTGATTTATATTCATTTCCTCTATGTAGACTCCTACTAATTGTTCTAGTAATGATAATGTTCTGAATTGTTACACCTTATCTTCCCATATAGTAATAGTAAATAGTTTAACCATATTTTAAGTCCCTTATGATTTTGCTTTCCTATTTACCTTTTTATGTTTCTCTTAAGTCTTGCATCAGATTGTCAAATTTTCTATTCAGTTCTGATCTTTTCATCTGGAATGCTTGAAAGTCCTTTATTTCATTAAATATCCATATTTTTGCCAGAAGGGTTATACTCAGATTTGTTGGATAGGTTATTCTTGTAATCTTAGCTCCCATGCCTTCTGGAATTTCATATTCCAGACCCTTCAGTTCTTTAATGTGAAAGCTGTTCAACCTTGTGTGATCCTGACTGTGACTTCATGATATTTGAATTATTTCTTTCTGTCTGCTTGCAATATTTTCTCCTTAACCCAGAACTCTGGAATTTGGCTATAATATTTCTGGGAATTTATTTTGAGATCTCTTTTAGGAGGTGATTGGTGGATTCTTTCATTTTCTGTTTTACTTTCTATTTCTAGGTCATCAGGGTAGTTTCTCTTTGATAATTTCTTGAAATATGATGACTACATTCTTTTTAAAAAATCATTATTTTTCAAGTAGCCCAATTATTTTTAAATTATCTCTCAATTTATTTTCCAGGTCAGTTGTTTTTCCAATGAGATATTTGCATTTCTTCTATTTTCCCATTCTTTTGACTTCGTTTTATTGCTTCTTGATATCTTAATTTCCAGTTGCCTAACTCTAATTTTTAAGGATTTATTTTCTTCAGCAAATTTTTATGCTTCCATGTGGTTAATTCTGGTTTTTAAGGTGTTATTTTCTTGAATATTTTTGTGCTTTTTTATAAACCAAGCTGTCAGTTCTCTTTCCATAAATTTCTTGCATTAGTCTCATTTCTTTTCCAAATTTTTCCTCTACCACTTCCATCTCTTTCTTTAACTCTTCCAAGAATTCTTGTTGGGTTTGGGTCAAATTAGAATTTTTCTTTAAGACTTTGTAGCTGTTTTCATATTGCTATCTTTCTTTTGAATTTGTATCTTGTTCTTCTCTGCCACCACAGTAGCTTTATAGGTTAAGTTCTTTTTTCGTTGTTCGCCCATTTTTCCAGCCTATTTCTTGACTTTGCACTTTATGTTAAATATAAAGTTCCAAAACACCTTGTAAAAGATGCCTGGTGAACTGTTTGTTGTTTTTAAGGCACAGAAAAATAACTTTTACTTATTAAGAATGGCAAAATATAAGTATAAAGAGACATAGTTGTCAAAGGCACAGATCATTCCAGTGGACCTCTTTTAGTACCTTGAACATAAGATGACCAAGAAGAAGAGGAACAATAGACTTAGTAAGCAGGATCTGTAGTTATGTGCAGCTTATCTAGTATACCACTTGTGCTTGATGTATGCCCAAAGACAAGATCATCAAGAAATTTGTTATCTACCACATCATGGAAGCCACATCCATCAGAGACATCAACAAGAAACTTGACTTATAGGTACTGCCCTAGCTGTATTTTAAAAATATATTACTGTTTTAGCTGCATGATCCATAATAAAGTGGTAAGGATACAATCTCATGAGGCATGTAAAGATTGGATACCTTCACCTCACTTCAGACCTTCAGGCACTGCTTCTAAACTCCCTCCAAAGTGTATGTAAAGAGCTATTTGCCTCCTTTAGGCCTCTGAACCCCTTAGAAGAAAAAAAATGCCTAGATTCTTTTAAAGAAAGGATTATGGAATGAATGGAGCTGCAGGATATTGTGATCCTTCAACTCATTTGCTTGTAATGGTTTTAAAGCTCAAGAGGGCCCTTTTCAGGTCGGACAAAATGAATACAGATAACTGTTTGGCAATTATGAAATAACTAAATGAGGAGAATTTTTACCTCATAAGGAAAAGGTGAGTTAGTAAGTGTCAGGGGGCTCTGATTTAAACCATTGAGAGTAGTAGTGAAGACCTGGCTGAAAGGGTCAAGAACTGAAAAGTGAAAAAGTAAAGGCTTTTTGTCATCCACAAGGATACTAGTTCCTGGTTGGTTGAACAAAGGTTCAAGCTCATTGAAAGAAAACTTCAATTTCAGCTATTGGTTCTTTGATGCCATCTACAATTTGAGAGAGATGAAGCCTTTCAGAAGTCGTCCTTTTTCTCTTTGCACTGAGACAAAAAAGCAGAAAGGGGAAAGATAGGTTTAGCTTCTATTTTGCTTTGTAAGAAGATCTAATTGTGTAATATAGAATCCTGGTGAGTGAAGTGTTGGCTAGGTTTGTCTGCATTGCCCAGAGAGAGCCACCAAGATGATTTGTGCAGAGCTTGGCTTAATGGAAACTTCTGGGCAATTCAGCAACATAACACTTCCAATTTCTTTATAAGGGCGATTGGGAAGTTAAAGGAGTGTCATTGCTTCCTTGATTGGAGAGAGGAGGATTTTTCTGAGTTGGAGAACAGTGAAATCATAAGGGGACAGTTAGCAAAGAGGTGGTACAGATGTTCCTTAATGAACCAATGATACTGAAGCCTACAGAGTTATGAGTTACCTGAGAATATGGGTTTTCTTCATTCCAATGTTTCCAAGTCAGATACTTGTAAGCATGAGTCCACTCTTCCCCTCTCTCCCAGTTAAATTCTGGTTTTATTTAGTTCTTCTTCTTTTGAGTTTTGGTTACATTATACTTAGGGGCAGCTAGGTGGTGCAGTGGATAGAGCACCAGTGCAGGAGTCAGGAGGACATGAGTTCAAATTTACCTCAGACACTTAACACTCACTAGTTGTGTGACCTTGGGCAAGCCACTTAACCCCAATTGTCTCATCACCTTGGGTCATCTCCAGTCATCCTGATGAATGTCTGGTCACTGGATTCAGATGGCTCTGGAGGAGAAGTGAGGCTGGTGATCTGCACAGCCCTCCCTCACTCAAAACAAAGTCAAGTGCAAGTCAGGTCATTATTTCTCTGATGGCATGGTCTTCTTTGCAATGAAGGACGAACACACATTATACTTATCAGTATCTTTTTTTATGTTTTATTCAGCTACTAAGTTCATTGGTAGGAAAGTGTGACCCATATTTTTCTTTGGTCTTTAATGTACCTGTTATTTCTGTATTTGATGTAAATCTATAAGTATCTGTATGGTTACAACTTTTTTTTTTGCTGTTATTAAGTAAACATGTTTAGGATTTTAATGTGTCATTGTGGATAGTTGATTTGTGTGAATGGGAGTGCATTGGTGGGGGCTTGAGAGACAAAGTGGTGAGTGGGGGAAGCATATTACTGAACCACAGGGTTACCCTTAGTACTATGAGAGGTTTTGAGTGCAACCATGTCCTTCTCTGGGAATCTAAAGTTGCCTGTGTTAGGGCAGGTTGGAATGAGTAAGCCAGTCCAGAGGCTGAATACATGTATATCTCATGAAAGAAACTGAAAGCAATACACTTAGGGTTCTCTACCCCTACCCCAAGTACCACTGACATTATGCTGCAAACATAAAATAGTAACTCATAACTCTTATACTTTTCAGGAAGTTAATACTTGAAATGTTAAAATATGAACTGTTTTGTTAAATTGTTCAACAGGTATTTCATTTTTACCTTGACTCTACACTGTCTAAGCAAATCCCTCAAGGTCCATATCTTCTGGCAAGCCATGGATGTGACTTGGACTCATCCTCTGGGTGATGGTCATCTCCTTTGAAAAGTTGCTTCAGAAGTTTTGGTAGGCAGTCAGTATCTGGACTCAAGAAATCCCATCCTCTGGAACTCATAATACTAGTACCAAAGCTCAAAATAGCCATCTTTCAGGATCCCTCTGCTCTAATAAAGAAATACAAAGCAGAAGATTTAGCCCAAAACCTATGTCAAATTCAGATAAGCACATGTGAGGCAGTTAGGTGGTACAGTGGATAAAGTGCTGTGTCTGAAGTCAGGAAACCCAAGTTCAAAGCCAGCCTCAGAAACTTACAAGCAGTGTGACCTTGGGCAAATCACTTAAACTGTCTGCCTCAGTTTCCTCAAATGAATAGTAGCATCTACCTCCCAGGGTTGTTGTGAGGATCAAATGGGAGAATGTAAAGTGCTTAGTGGAGAGCCTAGTACATATTAGGTGCTAATAAATGCACGTCCCCCCCTTCCAAGTGCTTGTAGCAGTTAAAAATCCTGGAGGGAGGGATAAGGAAAGAAAAGGGAAAGGAAGACAAAATCTTTTCCCTCTCCATCCTCCCTCCATCCTAATAATCAGAAGAAAGGAAGAATATGCCTGAGATGTTCAATGAAAGGGGGAAGGCTTCTCATCCATTGTGTGAATGAATCCTCTGAGTGGAATGTATTGGAATGGACAAGAATGAAGCAGCATGGGGTAGCTTCAACGTGTGCCAGCAGAGGGAGAGCCCGTGTAGATGTGACCAGGATTCCACTTAAATATCTACTAACAGCCAAATATATATATACACATATATACATACATATATATGTATCTTAAAGATGAGGAAACTGAGATGTGGAGAATTGACATTAGCCCATCCGTCAACAAGCATTTATGAAGTATCCTCTATGTGCCATGTGTTAAGCCCTGGAAAAACAAAGCCAAAAGATAATCCCTGCTCTCAAAGAGCTTTCAGTCTAATGGGGGAGACTACATGAAAACAATTCTGACCAAACACTACATAGACAGGATAAATTGGAAATAATCATCAAAGGGATGGGACTGGTATTAAAGGGTATCAAGAAAGGACTAGCATTACCATTAGGATAACACAGTGAGTGAGAGAGCCTAGATAGATCTCCCTTCTATTCATCTGTTGCTCTTTTCACTAAAGCACCTGGAGGCAAACCTAGGAGGTGTCTGCCTGCTTCACCTGTTCCTAGGGTAAGAATATAGAATGGTTAAACAGGAAGGAAAGAAGGAAGAGAGGGAGGGTTGGGAGGAAGGAAGAAAAAAATGTGCCAGCCATTGTGCTAAGTACTTTTCAAATATTAATTCATTGAATCCTCACATCAACTCTAGGAAGGAGGTGCTATTATTATGCCCATTTCCTCAGTTAAGGAAACTGAGGCAAACTTGGAGTGACTTGCCCAGGGTCACATAGCTGATAAATATCTGAGACTGGATTTGAACTTAGGTCTTCCTCACTCCAGACTCAGCACCTCTCTTCACTGCACATCTAGTTTCCTTAGATTGCAAAATATTAGAACATAAAATGTTAGAGTTGGAAGGGACTTTGGAAATCATCTAATCCAATTCCCCTGCTCCAAGCATAAATCCTCTTAAAAATATCCCTAGCAAGCAGTCAATATTCCTCTTCTTCACCATCTATAGGGTGAATCCTGATAAGAAAATGACCTGGGAGTCACTGTAGAAGGTGACTTAAAGGCCTTGGTCCAATGGTGCCATTGTGGCCAAGAAGGCCCACATGATTTTGGACTTCTCAGATCTGGAAGAGACTTCACTGATTTAATTAATACATGCCTGAAATAGGAAATAACTTCTATAATATACCTGGCATTGTACATTCTAGGGTCTATACTCTATACCAGGTTGCGCCTGGTCTGGAGTTCCAGGCTGAGAGAGGGAGATGTCTATAAATTCATGAAGGAGATAAAAAGAAAAATTAAGTAAATATTCCCCAATTCTCCAATATACTATTCTAGCCATCAGAGCTAAGGGCCCCTGAAAGCTGGAAGTGAGAAAACAGATGGCACTTATTTCCCCAGAAGCAGAAGAGGTTGGAAATATAACTAAATTTAAAATGGATTTAGATAAATTACAGGATGACAGAATCATGATGGCTTCCTATGTGAATTTCTGGAAGTTTAGGGTACAACCTTAACCTAGAAAGACAAGATAATGGAGAATATTCAACATCTTCCTCCAAATCACACTGTGATGTTTTCCAGGAACAAGATTCTGGGCTGGAAGAAGTACAGAGATGGTAAATCAAATAATTAAGAGTTATCCAGATCTCATAGTGAAGTAATGGGAGATAAGCCTGGAGAGGTAGAATAATAGAACTTAAGATCACGTAACTATGATCTTAGAATCCAGTGTTGAAGCTGGAACCTTAGAGCATAGAAGGTTAGGAGCAGCCCATAGAAGGGATGATCTGAAAGGGAACTTAGTTTTCACTTGGTCCAAACACATCATTTTAGAAATGCGCAAACTGAAACTGAAAGAAGGTTCTTGTCCAAGATCACATAGCTAGTAAATGACAGACCTAGCAGGTTTTCTAAAAGACCTTCTTAAACCCATGTCTTCTGATTCCTGGTCCAAGATTCCTCTCACTACACCAGCTCAGGGAGGTCTTTGAATGCCAGACAGACTATAGACTTTTTAGGTAGGTAATAGAGAGCTGTGGCAACAGGGAGAGGAGTGGAGTTAATGAGGAGGCTGACATTTTCAGATCAGCATCTTAGAAAAATTGACCTGTAATACTGGCTAGCTAACTTGGGAAAGAGAGGAACCATTTTTGAGCAGGGTGTTCCTTCCCTGCCTTCCTTTCTCCCTTTCTCCTTTTCTCCCTCCCTCCTTCGATTCCTCCTTCCCTCCTTTCCTTCTTCCTTCCTTCCTTCCTTCCTTCCTTCCTTCCTTCCTTCCTTCCTTCCTTCCTTCCTTCCTTCCTTCTTTCCTCCTCCCTCCCTCCCTTCCTTCCTTCCTTCCTTCCTCCCTTCCTTCCTTCTTTCCTCCTCCCTTCCTTCCTTCCTTCTTTCCTTCCTTCCTTCCTTCCTTCCTTCCTTCCTTCCTTCCTTCCTTCCTTCCTTCCTTGCTTCCTTCCTTTCTTCTTTCCTAGAAACTACTACAAACTAAGTTCTTGAACTAAGAGTTAAGGAACACCAAAAGACCTGAATTTGGATATGAATCCTGCCACTAGCTATGCCACCAAATCCTCTCAGCTTCCGTCCTCATCTTTAAAATGATAATAACGATACTTACACTACTTACTTGAGATCAATGTGCAGAGAGCCTTTTGTAAACCTTAAAGCATTATAGAAATGTGGGTCACCATTATTACTCTACTATTATTGTTATTCCTACGGATGTCCCACCAATCCTTTGAGATGCTGAACTTTAAGTTCCTTAAAGGCAGGGGCTCTGCCTTGGAAGAAATGTACATGTTTAATGACAGAAAGGAAAGGAGACCAGTGCAAATGATAAGGTCAGGAATAACACTAGGCTTGTTAACATAAGAGAGTTAGAAGGGGTGCCTTAATGGGGAAGATAGTCCCTAAGATGAATCTTAAAAGATTGGGTAGAATGTCAACTAGCAGAGATGGGGAGGAGGGTCTTCTGGTCTTTAGAACGGCAGTAAGCAAAGGCACAGAAATGAGGAAAGCAGGAATACATAGGGAATGACCAGGCATCCCAGTCTGGCTGGAGTGTTGAATGCATGAAGGGGATAGTGTGATAGGAGGCAGAGAACTAGGTTGGGGGTAAAATTGCCTAGGGAAGGAGAAGGATGAGGTGAATAAGCATTTATACAATACCCACTATGTGCCAGGGACATACAAATATCTCATTTGTGTGTGTGTGTGTGTGTGTGTGTGTGTATAACATATAACAGCCCTGTGAAGTAGGTGCTTTTATTATCCTCATTTTACAGTTGAAGAAATGGAAGCAAACAGAGCTTAAATGACTTGCTTAGGGTCACACAGCTAGTTAATGACTGAGGCCAATTTTGTTCTCATCTTCCTGTCTCCAGGACAAGAATTCTATCCACTGTACAAGTAGCTGGGTGAGGAATCTAAGTTCTGTCCCCTAGTTACAGGGTAATTATTGAAGAATTATTGAGTAAGGCAGCAACATAAATGGAATTCTCCATTAAGAAGTAATCTCCACATTTTATAACTCTTGGACTAGAAGTGCCAAGAGGTCTGGTTGCTCTCTTGGTGGGTTCTGGGTAGAGCTGGATCTAAAACAGGCTCTGCGCTGGGCAGAATACGTGGAAGAATACGTGGAAGAGTCAGCAGTTGTGTGGCCCTAAGTCAGTCATTTCATCCCTTCAGTTGTTAGTTTCATGAAGTAATAGGCATAGCATTAGACTTGGAGTCAGGAAGCCTCAGATTGCAATTCTGATTTGGACACTTAAGTGCTAAAAATGGAATCAGATGAGGTCATGGGCATAAAATGCTTTGCAGACTCACAGATGAGTTATTATTAATTTGTAAATTTATATAATGTAATAAATGTATATAAATATAATCTAAATTTAGTACTTTTACTACTTATTTTATAAGATTGTTATGGGGAAAGCACTTTGTAAAATTAGAGAATTATAGAAATGGGGGTTATAATTATTGTTAGAAATAACACCTTAGAAAGTGAAACATAATGCAGTGGAAAGAACTGTAGTTTAACAGACAGATCAGAATCTGAAATCCTAGTTCTGTCATTGACTTCTTGTGTGCCTTTGGGCAAGTTCCTTCCCTTCTCTTCCCCTCTGTAAAATAAGGGGGGTGGGCTAGATGACCTTTTAAGGACTCTTCCAATTCCAAATCCCCTAATCTCCAACTGGGCTGTGCCACCTTGGGTAAGTTTTTTCTCCTCTCTGAGCCTCGGTTTCCTTTTCTGTAAAATGATGCAGTTGGACAGATTGGTCTTGAACTCCCTTTCAGCTCTAACATTCCATGTTTCTGAGACTAATAAGAATAGTGACCCAGAAACCAAACTGCCTGTGCTGTAACTCCAGGCTGACTTCTTTCCAGCAGCCTCTCCCCCAAGGAACTCCAGCCCTAGTGGCTGTGAGTGAGCCGGGGGGCTGAACTGGAAACTCCTCGCTGTTGCAGGCACCCTGGAGCGGGGTCCAGAGGAAGCCAGGGCCAGCGTGCCTGGGCCTGTGTTGATAGTATGGTGCACACTTCTGCTGCCCATCAATCCAGGTTGCTGTGAAAGTTTTGTTTACCGGCAGCCGATTCCTTGCATGGACTTCAAACACTTGGCCTTGGGCAGCTCCATGGCAGGGAGCCGGCTGGGCGGTAATTGGTAGAGTGGTCCGGCTTAGGGGTCATGAATAACCCAGCATCTGCCTCTCACAGCCGGCTTTGAGCATCTCCTTGCTGACCTCTGAGGCCTGCCGGGATTTCATGTCGAGTGTAAAGCCGGCACCAGGAACAAATTACTTGTTCCCCAAGAAATCTATTAAAAGGTGACAGAAGGACGAGGAGAAGGCAAGCAAAGGAGCAGGAGCCGGCCATGACATGAAGTTTAATGTACCTGGGTCCCCCAGGGGCTGAGCATGCTGTTCACAGCAGCTCTGGCTGAGACCAAGTGCAGGGAAAGCCAGACTAGGAAGGGAGGGAACTTTGTTAGGGACTGAACTTTCTGGGTTGTGAAGAAAAGGAACTGAGAGGGAGAGAGGGAGATGAGCCAGTAGAATGGGAACAAGTGGGCTGTTTTTATTGGCTTTTAAGTTGGAAGTGACTTAAGGATTATCTAATTCAGCCCCCTCATTTTTCAGAAGGAGAAACTGAGGCCTAGAGAGATGAAATGAAATAGTCATTATGTGACATCATATATAATGACCTATCATATAGGTCATTGTATATGGCAGGAAGATGGCTGAATGGACAGAGCACTAAGCATTTATTAAGCACCATCTCCTGCCAGACACTCTATCCTGATGATTTTTCAGCAGCCTTAATTATTAGGATATTTTTCTTATGGAGGAGTCTGCCTCTCCATAACTCCTGCTCACTGATCCTATTTCTGCCTTCTGAGACCAACCAAAAGAAGACCAATCCCTTTTCCATGTGATGGCCCTTCAAATAGTTGGAAATAATGAAGATAAAACTTAAAAATAGGTCTTGCCAGAGTTGGTTGTTAAACATTTAACAGCATGCCCCTGGAAATAAGGCTGAAAAAGCAGGAAGGAACAAGACAATGGAGGATCTCCAGTAGAGGCAAAGGAATTTGCATTTTAGCTTATAGACAGACAGTAGGAAGCCATGGAAAATTTTTGAGCAGGGTAGTGAAATGATTGGGGCAGTTAAGTGGTGCAGTAGATAGAGCATTGGGCCTGGAGTCAGGAAAAGCTGAGTTCAAATCCAGCCTCAGAAACTTACTAGCTGTGTAACTCTGGGCAAGTCACTTAACCCCTATTTGCCTCTGTTTCTCTTCTGTAAAATGAGGGCATCCTGGAGAAGGAAATGGAAAAACAATCCAGCATCTTTGCCAAGAAAGTCCCATGGGCAAAGTCCAAATAAAATGATCAGAGGAGGAAAGTGAAACTCAGCAAATTGGTGACAGAGCTGAGATGTAAAACAAGGTTCCCTGAATTGAAGTCCAGTGCTCAGGTCTGAGGTAGAGAGAAGGGACCACGACGGTCCATCCTTTAGCAATATAACGTGGAAGAGGTTTCTTTCAGGAGATGGAGATAGTTCATAATGAATCTGGACTTGGAGTGACCCTTGTTGTCCTCAAAGAAAAGACTTTGAGGGAAAGGGGAAGGTGGTCTCATCAGTTCACATATGGATGGCCAAGCACCCTAGTTATAGAGATGTGGTTTGGGCAGATTAGGTAGGGCACATCTTCAAACATCTAGCCATGCTATATACATCTCCAAAAATACTTTCCTATTTGCCTCTAGGTGGTGTAGCGGATAGAGTTCTGGACTTGGTATCAATGGAAACATGAGTTTGAATCCCATCTCATTGGCCATCTATAGGATCCTGGGAGAGTTGCCTGACCTCTCTCAAACTCGGTTTCCTCATCTGTAAAGTTAGGGCAATAAATACTTACTTCGCAGGGAGAGGATCAAATGAGGTAATGAATGAAAAGTGCTTTGCCAGCCTGAAAGTGCCACATAAATGCTAACAGTAAATATTATTATAACTTTCATCCCATTCGTCTGGTTCCCCTGTCTCAAATATGTCTACCCATCTTTCAGAGCTTAGATCAAGTAGAATGAATAAATAAAAAAAACCCATTTATTAAGCATATACTGTATGCCAGGCACTGTGCTAAGGGTTGGGAATTCAAATACAAGCAAACAAAATAATCTCTGTCTTCAAGGAGCTCTCATTCTAATGAGGAAAAACAACACAGAAAGGAAAACGAGGAGGAGGAGGGTGAGGGTGAGCATGGCAGAAGGTGGCAAGGTTTAGAAGTGACCTAGAAGTGATTCAAAGGCCTGTTTATAGAAAATACAAAAGCTCAAAGTGAGAATGAAATAATCAGAAAGTTAAGTTGGGAACCTCTGATTTTACCAATGAGCAGATATGACTACAAACGTATCCCTAGGGACATCAAGTCAGTCTTTTCATTCTTCCCTTGTGGCCCCTTATCTCTCTCCCCACAGATGCCACTCTGTTTCCTTGAGTTTCCACCCTCTTATCAAAGGTCTTCTCCTCTTATTTTACTGTTTCCCCTGAGCTCCCTCTTCCACCTTTTCTCCATCTCAAAACCCCTTCCCATTATCTTCCATCCCTTCCTTACACCCACCCCCACCAAAGTCCCCATGGCCCTTCACCTTGCAAAAGCCAACCCCTCTACATGTGACTTTGATCCTGTCCACTCTTGTCTTCTCCAGCTGATTGCCCTCTTCTTGAATTTTCATACTCTCCCTACCTACTGGTTCTTTCCCTACTGCCTTCAAACATGCCAAAGGCTCCTCTATCCTTTAAAGACTATAACAAAAAATTTCACTAGACCCTATCATTCTATTCAGAATATGTCAAAAGTCTTAGTGAGGACTTTTCTCGTTTCTCATCCTATCTGCCATGTCTGACACTGTTGACCATGCCCTGCTCTGGGATATTTTCTCTTCTTTGGGCTTTCATGACACTATTTTTATATCTCCTCAGAATTTGATTGAAACAATCTAGGGCACTGAGTCCAACCTCCACAGATAAGCAGGTAAAATCCAGAACCCTGGTAACAGTAGTAGACCCCAGAGCACCAGCTCAGCTTCCAGCCAGGCCCCACAGCTGTCATGTGGGAAATCAACCTTTGTGGAGACATAACCTAGCACTTGCTTTCAGATGTTCCAACTACTCCCTTCTTAGCAACCACAGCTTGTGTGTTTGTCCTTTGTCCTTAAAGAGGACCATGACATCAGGGAATGATGACATGACTCGTAGTTGACCTGGATTTGAGTGAGGAGGGGCTGTGCAAGGTCACCAGCCACACTTTCTCCTCCATTGCCAGCTAGGTCCAGTGGCCTGATATTCATCAGATGTCTGGAGAGGGCCCAGGGTGCAGTGGGAGACCCTGGCCCTTTTAGGCTAAGGTCTTTTCAGGTTCTCACTTTGAATGAGGTAATGCTCATTCAATGAAGAGGCCTCTTTATGAAGTGATGGGATGACCGCAGCTATTGACAACCCTGAAAAGAAAGTTCTCACCGTCAGAGTCCTTAGTACTTCATATTTTGATTCCTATAAGTATCAGAACCATTCATCAGAACCATTCAGAAGAAACATCAGAACCAACCATCAGAAATTGATATGGTTTTATTTAAAAAAAAGAGTTTTGCTTATAATTAGTGATCAATAAATGTTCATTTATTCATTCATCCTGGTTCTTCGACCTGTTTGACTGCTCCTTCTCAGGTTTATTCTCTAGGTCATCAACTATATGAAGATACTTAACCAATGTGCATTTTCCACGACTCCGTCTTGAGTTCTCTACTGTTTTCTATTTATGCTTTCTGTCTTGTTGATCTCATCAGCTCCCATGGGTTTCATTGTCATCTTTATGTGGATAACTCACAGGTCTGTGTAATCAGCCTCAGTTTCTCTTTTGAGCTTCAGTCCCTGTGCCATCAATTGCCTATATATAAATTTCAAATGGAATGTCCCAGAAACATATCAAATTCATGTCAAAAAGAGAACTATTTTCTTTCTTTGTTTTTTTTAAAATTTATTTAACATTTTACATTCATTTTCACAAAATTTTGAGTTCCAAATTTTCTCCCCATTTGTCCCCTCCCCCCACCCCAATACACCGAGCATTCTAATTTTCCCTATCACCAATCTGCCCTCTCTTCTCTCCTCCCTCCCTACTCTTGTCCCCATCTTCTCTTTTGCCCTGTAGAGCCAGATAACTTTCTATTCCTCATTACCTGTATTTCTTATTTCCTAGTAGCAAGAACAATACTCAACAGTTGTTCCCAAAACTTTGAGTTCCAACTTCTTCCCTTCCCTCCCTCCCCACCCATTCCCTTTGGGAAGGCAGGCAATTCAATATAGGCCATATCTGTGTAGTTTTGAAAATGACTTCAATAGTAGTCGTGTTGTGTAAGACTAACTATATTTCCCTCAATCCTATCCTGCCCCCATTGCTTCTATTCTCTTTTGATCCCATCCCTCCCCAAGAGTGTTGATTTCAAATTGCTCCCTCCTCCCATTGCCCTCCCTTCCATCATCCCCCCCTTGCTTATCCCCTTCTCCCCCACTTTCCTGTATTGTAAGATAGGTTTTCATACCAGAATGAGTGTGCATTTTATTCCTTCCTTTAGTTGAATGTGATGAGAGTAAACTTCATGTTTTTCTCTCAGCTCTCCTCTTTTCCCCTCCACTAAAAAGTGTCCTGCCTGCCTCTTCTATGAGAGATAATTTGCCCCATTCCATTTCTCCCTCTGTCCTCCCAATACATTTCTCTATCACTGTTTACTTTAATTTCTTTTAAGATATGGTCCCATCCTATTCAATTCACTCTGTGTTCTCTGTCTGTGTGTGTGTATGTGTGTGAGTGTGTGTGTAATCCCACCAACTACCCAGATACTGAAATGTTTTAAGAGTTACAAATATTGTCTTTCCATGTAGGAATGTAAACAGTTCACCTTTGGCAAGTCCCTTATGACTTCCCTTTGCTGTTTACTTTTTCATGCTTCTTCTCATTCTTGTGTTTGAAAGTCAAATTTTCTTTTCAGCTCTGGTCTTTTCATCAAGAATGCTTGAAAGTCCTCTGTTTCATCGAAAGACCATATTTTCCCCTGAAGTATTCTACTCAGTTTTGCTGGGTAGGTGATTCTTGGTTTGAGTCCTAGTTCCTTTGACTTCTGGAATATCCTATTCCACACCCTTCGATCCCTTAATGTAGAAGCCGCTAGATTTTGTGTTATCCTGATTGTATTTCCACAATACTGAAATTGTTTCTTTCTAGCTGCTTGCAATATTTTCTCCTTGACCTGGGAATTCTGGAATTTGGCCACAATGTTCCTAGGAGTTTCTCTTTTGGGATCTCTTTCAGGCGGTGATCGATCGATTCCTTGAATAATTATTTTGCCCTCTGTTTCTAGAATATCAGGGCAGTTTTCCTTGATAATTTCATGAAAGATGATGTCTAGGCTCCTTTTTTGATCATGGCTTTCAGGTATTCCTATAATTTTTAAATGGTCTCTCCTGAATCTATTTTCCAGGTCAGTTGTTTTTTCAATGAGATATTTCACATTATCTTCCATTTCTTCATTCTTTTGGTTTTGTTTTCTGATTCCTTGGTTTCTTATAAAGTCATTAGCCTCCATCTGTTCCATTCTAATTTTGAAAGAACTATTTTCTTCAGTGAGCTTTTGAACCTCCTTTTCCATTTGGCTAATTCTGCTTTTGAAAGCATTCTTCTCCTCATTGGCTTTTTGGACCTCTTTTGCCAATTGAGTGAGCCTATTTTTCAAGGTGTCATTTTCTTCAGCATTTTTTGGGTCTCCTTTAGCAAGGTGTTGACCTGCTTTTCATGCTTTTCTTGCATCTCTCTCATTTCTGTTCCCAGTTTTTCCTCCACCTCTCTAACTTGATTTTCAAAATCCTTTTTGAGCTCTTCCATGGCTTGAGCCCACTGAATATTTATTTTGGATGTTTGGGATACAGAAGCCTTGACTTCTATGTCTTTCCCTGATGGTAAGCATTGTTCTTCCTCATCAGAAAGGAAGGGAGGAGATATCTGTTCACCAAGAAAGTAACCTTCTATGGTCTTATTTTTTTCCCCTTTTCTGGGTATTTTCCCAGCCAGTTACTTGACTTCTGAGATTCCTTACCATACCCACCTTGCCTCCAGATATGCCCAGCTAGTGCTTGGGGTCTGAGATTCAAATGCTGCTCCCCAGCCTCAGGGCTTTCAGTGGGGGTGGGGCTGCTATTCAATGTGAGATTAAGTTCAGCTGCTTGGGGTGGGTCTCAGTTCCCTCAGGGGGTTTATGCGGAGATCTTCAATAATGGATCCAAGCTCCTTCCTGCTTTGGGAGCCCCTGTCTGCTGCTGCCTCTGCTGCTGCCTCCTGAGGGGGCCTGAGTTATGGAGACACCCTGCTCCCCTCTCGGCCCATTAAACAGGCTCTCTCACTGTCCTTTAGCGTCTGTGTGTGGAGGGAACTGTGTCGCTGCTGGAGATTCTGTCCCTGAAGCCTGCTTGGATCTGCTCCTCTCGGTGCCCTGCGGCCAAGGCAGGGCTGGGCTCTGCTCCAGATCAGTGCGTGATGGACCTTTGGTGTTGATTTTTCAGGGCTCTCTAGAACAGAAATCTCCCCAGCTCTGTTGTTGTGTGGCTTCCACTGCTCTAGAATTTGTTGACAGTTTTTCTTTATAGATATTTTATGGTCTGTGAGTTTGGAGCTAGCATATGTGAATCTTTCTACTCAGACATCTTGGCTCCTCCCCCGCAAACTCTCCTATTTCTGTCAAAGGTCCCACCATTCTTCCAGTTTACAGGATTTATAACATTGGCAACCTCACCCCACAGATTCGATCACTTGCCAAATCTTCTTGTCTTTCCCCTTACAACATCTCTCACATCTGATTCTTCTCTATCCACAGTCACTGCTTTGTTCAGGCCCTCATCACGTCTCAGCTAGATTTTTGCAATAGCCTCCTAATTGGCTTTTCTTTAAGTACTGAATCATTCCAATCTCATCTCCACGTAGCTGCCAAAATGATTTACCTTAAGTGCGAATCTGACCAGGCCTCCCTGCTTCTCGATAAACTCTAGTGTCTTCCTATTACCTCTAGGATAACCTACAGCTATCTTCTGTCTAACTTTTAGAGCCCTTCCCAACCAGGCCCTAAGTTATCTTTTTTTTAAAAAAATTTATTTATTTATTTAACTTTTTACATTCATTTTCACAAAATTTTGGGTTCCAAATTTTCTCCCCTTTTATCCCCTCCACCCACCCCAATACACCAAGCATTCTAATTTTCCTTATCACCAGTCTTCCCTCTCTTCTATCCTCCCTCCCTTCTCTTGCCTCCATCTTCTCTTTTGTCCTGTAGGGCCAGATGACTTTCTATTCCTCATTACCTGTATTTCTTATTTCCTAGTAGCAAGAACAATACTCAATAGTTGTTCCTCAAACTTTGAGTTCCAAATTCTCCCCATCCCTCCCTCCCCACCCATTCCCTTTGGGAAGGCAGGCAATTCAATATAGGCCATATCTGTGTAGTTTTGAAAATGACTTCGGTAATAGTCGTGATGTGTAAGACTAATTGTATTTCCTTCCATCCTATCCTGCCCCCCATTGTTTCTGTTCTGTCTTTTGATCCTGTCCCTCCCCAAGAGTGTTGACCTCAAATTGCTCCCTCCTCCCATTGCCCTCCCTTCCATCATCCCCCCCCCCTGCTTATCTCCTTCTCCCCCACTTTCCTGTATTGTAAGATAGGTTTTCATACCAAAATGAGTGTGCATTTTATTCCTTCCTTTAGTCGAGTGTGATGAGGGTAAACTTCATGTTTTTTTCTCAGCTCTCCTCTTTTTCCCTCCACTAAAAAGTCTCCTGCTTGCCTCTTGAATGAGAGATAATTTACTCCATTCCATTTCACCCTCTTTCCTCCCCCTACCTTTCTCTCTCACTGTTTACTTTAATTTCTTTTAAGATATGGTCCCATCCTATTCAATTCACTCTGTGTTCTCTGTCTCTGTGTGTGCGTGCTTGTGTGTATGTGTGTGTGCATGCACGCATGTACATGTATGTGTGTGTATGTCTGTGCATGTTCCCACCAACTACCCAGATACTGAAATGTTTTAAGAGTTACAAATATTGTCTTTCCATGTAGGAATGTAAACAGTTCACCTTTGGCAAGTCCCTTATGACTTCCCTTTGCTGTTTACTTTTTCATGCTTCTTCTCATTCTTGTGTTTGAAAGTCAAATTTTCTTTTCAGCTCTGGTCTTTTCATCAAGAATGCTTGAAAGTCCTCTGTTTCATCGAAAGACCATATTTTCCCCTGAAGTATTCTACTCAGTTTTGCTGGGTAGGTGATTCTTGGTTTGAGTCCTAGTTCCTTTGACTTCTGGAATATCCTATTCCACACCCTTCGATCCCTTAATGTAGAAGCCGCTAGATTTTGTGTTATCCTGATTGTATTTCCACAATACTGAAATTGTTTCTTTCTAGCTGCTTGCAATATTTTCTCCTTGACCTGGGAATTCTGGAATTTGGCCACAATGTTCCTAGGAGTTTCTCTTTTGGGATCTCTTTCAGGCAGTGATCGATGGATTCTTTCAATACTTATTTTGCCCTCTGGTTGTAGAATATCAGGGCAGTTTTCCTTGATAATTTCATGAAAGATGATGTCTAGGCTCTTTTTTTGATCATGGCTTTCAGGTAGTCCCATAATTTTTAAATTGTTTCTCCTGAATATATTTTCCAGGTCAGTTGTTTTTCCCATGAGATATTTCACATTCTCTTCCATTTTTTCATTCTTTTGGTTTTGTTTTATAATTTCTTGGTTTCTCAGAAAGTCATTAGACTCCATCTGTTCCATTCTAATCTTGAGAGAACTGTTTTCTTCAGTGAGCTTTTGAACCTCTTTTTCCATTTTTCTAATTTTGCTTTTGAAAGCATTCTTCTCCTCATTGGCTTTTTGAACCTCTTTTGCCAATGGAGTTAGCCTATTTTTCAAGGTGTTATTTTCTTCAGCATTTTTTTGGGTCTCCTTTACCAAAGTATTGACCTGTTTTTCATGCTTTTCTTGCATCTCTCTCGTTTCTCTTCCCAGTTTTTCCTCCACCTGTCTAACTTGATTTTCAAAATCCTTTTTGAGCTCTTCCATGGCCTGAGTCCACCGGACATCCACCTGGGATGTCTGGGATAGAGAGGCCCCGACCTCCACGTCTTTCCCTGATGGCAAGCATTGTACTTGGTCATCAGAAATGAAGGGAGGAAGGATCATTTCTTTCCCAATAAAGTAACTCTCTATGGTCTTATTTTGCTTCCTTTTGCTGGGCATTTTCCCAGCCAGTTACTTGACTTCTGAGATTCCTCTCCACCCCTGCCTAGATCTGCCCAGCTAGTGCTTGGGGTCTGAGATTCAAATGGGCTTTCAGTGGCGGGCGTGGCTGTTATTCAATGTGAGCTTAAGACGGTGGGGGCAGGGCCGTCTCCCAGGCTCAGTTCCCTCAGGGGGTTTATGCAGAGGCCTTTGGTAATAGCCCTGAACTTCTGCCTGCTTGGGGACTCCCAGGCCGCTCCCTCTGCTGCTTCCTCTGCCACTTCCTCCCAAGGGGGCCCGAGTCACGGAGACACCCTGCTCCCCTCTCGGCCAGCCCAGAAGTCTCTCTCACTGACCTGGAGCACCTGTGGGCGGAGGGACCTTCCCGGCCGCCAGAGGTTCTGTCCCTGAAGCCTGCTGTGATCTGCTCTTCTCAGCCATGAGGCCAGGGCAGGTCAGGGGTGAGTTCCACTTTCCGGGGCACGACGGACCCCTGGGGACAGCTCTCTGGGGCTCTCTGAAATGGAAATCTCTTCCACTGTGTTTCTGTGCGCCTTGCAGTGATCCAGAATTTGTGGGGAGTTCTTCTTACAGGAAATTTATGGGCTGTGGATTCGGAGCTAGCATACGTGAGTCTTTCTACTCCGCCATCTTGGTTCCTCCCCCCTGCCATCTTTGCTCCTCCCCCACCCTAAGTTATCTTTGCAGATTTATTGTACTTGACTCTCCCCGCTGTACTCCGTGACCCAGCCAAAGTGACCCTTTTTGCTTCTTATGAAAGACACTCTATCCCTTTCCTGTCTCCATACTTTCCCGCTGGCCATTCCATGTGCTCAGTACTCATTCTCTCCTTACCTCTGCCTCACATAATCTTTTTCTTCCTTCAATGTTCATCATAAGCTACATCTTCTACATAAAGCCTGTTCTGATTCCCCTATCCTCAACTGTTGTTGTTTTTTCTTTGTATTTGTATCCCAACCTCTGGAGGCAGATAGGTGGTGCAGTAGGTAGAGCACTAGTGCACAAGTCAGGAGGACATGAGTTCAAATTTCACCTCAGTCACTTGACACTCACTAGCTATGTGACCTTGGGCAAGTCACTTAACCAAAATTGCCTCATCCTGGGTCATCTCTAGTCATCCTGATGAATATCTGGTCACTGGATTCAGATGGCTCTGGAGGAGAAGTGAGGCTGGTGACCTTGTACAGCCCTCCCTCACTCAAAACAAAGTCAAGTGCAAGTCATGTCATCATTTCTCTGATGGCATGGTCTTCTTTGGCGACAAAGGATGAACGAATACACACACACACACACATCCCAACCTCTAACACATAGTGAGTGCTTTATAAACATTGATTGATTGATAATGACTTCTCTCCCTAACTACTTTGCACTTAATTTTAAAATTTATTCTTTTCATACTTACACATATAGTTGTCTTCCTATTGGAAGTAAGTTTTTGAGGGTAAAGAGCATTTCATTCTTTGTTTTTGTACTCCCAGCACCCAATGCAGTACCCAGCACATCATAGGTATACATACATGTTTACTGGTTGATAAGAGGGACTTTAAATATCATCTAGTCCAACCCTCTTCTTTTACAAATGAAAAGATTGAGGTGCCAAGAGGAGAATAGATTTGTCCAAGATCACAGGGGGTAAAAGACATAATGAGGATTTGAGTCTACATCTTTTCATTCTGAACCTGTTGCTTTTTTCTATTGTACCACATTGCCTCTCCTACTGAAGAACTCATTTCAATTGCCCAAGTCTTATTATTTCTTGGGGAAACCTAGAAGGTGTTTATTGTAAGGGATCAATTTGGTGACAGTTAATAGGGCAGGTAACTCTTGAACATACTCCCACGTTCAATTGTTTCACTTATGTCTTTCTCTTTGTGACCCTATTTGGTGTTTTCTTGGCAAAGATGCTGGAGTGGTTTGCCATTTCCTTCTCTAGATCATTTTACAGATGAAGTAATTGAGGCAGAGAGAGTTAAATCACTTGCATGGATCACAGAGTTAGCGGGCAAAGCTGGATTTGAACCCAGGAAGAGGAGTCTTCTTGACTGCAGTCTCAGTACTCTATCCACTGCACCACCTAGCTGCCCTTCATAGTCCCTTGTCCCACAGGTAAATCCCTTTGAGCTAACGAGAATGTAAATCGTTTTGTAACTCTGGCTTGTGCCTAGATGTACCAGGTACCATTTTAAGATTCATTAGTAGACAGCCATCTACTCATTGGAGATCCCTTCTCTAGACATTGTGTTCAATAAATTCAAGTCTGTAAGTATGAAGTAGAATATCCTAATGCAGAATGAAATCTAATAATAGAATGGACTGCCTTAGGAAGTACAGTCAGTTCTGCTATAACTCAACATATGCGTTCCTAAAAATTACTGTGCTATGAAAGATCTCACAATAAAAACAACAAGGCTTATGGGTAAAATAGGATTGGGGTACTATACTCAAAAACTCAGTGACAAAAAAGAGATAAGAACTTAATAAAAATGGTAGTACAGTTTTGTACATCTTAAATGGTTAAGAAATACAAAAAGGTAAGTCTTTTTCAGTCATGTCCAACTCTTTGTGACTCCATTTGGGGTTTTCTTGGCAAAGATACTGGAGTGGTTTTCCATTTCCTACTCCAGCTTATTTTACAGATGAGGAAACTGAGGCAAATAGAGTTAAATGCCTTGCAGGATTTGAACTCAGGAAGATGAGTCTTCCTGACTCCAGGTGCAGTACATAAATAGTGGTGGCATCTTCAGCCACAGGCTGCTTGCTTAGCTTGAACCCTTGTTCGCACAGGGGAGGGGCCCCAAGCCACAGAGATGATGAGGGAGAGGGGTTGGAGTGTGTGGGTACACATATGCAGCCTACTCAGGTCAGAGCTACTATTGTACCAGAAGATGTACAATACATCTGGCACATTACCTTGAAAAAGCCCTACAGTTTTCTTGTAGAAGTGGGCATCAGAAAGATTGTAGCTTGTGAGTTATTATGAAGTGGTACAGTTTTCTATGTTCCCTTCATTTTTCTCAGATAAAACTGAATATAAGCAAACTCAAAATTCAAGTTATTTTCAAACTGCTCCATAGTATATTAATCTTATTGGAAAAAAAGTTTCATTTTCAAAACAAATGTCAGAGAAGTGTCTGTAATGAGTCTCTCCCCCTTCTTCCCCACCTTGTTGGATATTTTTTGAGCTGAAACTGGATGCCCTCTGTATGGGATGTCCCATAAGATTCATCTGCTCAGGTATAGGATGTAGTAGGATTGTAGATCATAGGATAATAGAATTAGAGGTGGCAAGGACCCTAGAGATCATCTAATCCTACCCCTTCATTTGAGTCCAAGTTTTATCGAACACATCCTTTTATTAAGGGGATTTGTTCTGTGAAGTTTAGATTCAGATGGCTAAGTGGTACAGTGGATAGAGTGCTGGGCCTGGAGTCAGAAAGACTCATCTTCCTGAGTTCAAATCTAGCCTCGGATACTTACTAGCTGTGTGACCCTGGGCAAGTTATTTAACCCTGTTTACCTCAGTTTCCTCATCTGTAAAATGAGCTGGAGAAGGAATTGGAAAACCACTCCAGTATCTTTGCCAACAAAACCACAAAGAAGGTCATGAAGAGTCAAACACAATTGAAATGACTCAATAAGAGCAAGGCACTACTCAGTGGAAGAAGAAAAGGCATGACTGGCACCAGCCAGTAGACCCTGTGTTCAATGGTAGGTGCCAGAGGAGGGAATCTTTTTTCTCTTTCAGCTTAACTTCTTATGGAAAGCCTGTACTCGATGGCAGAGAAAACTGTAACAGGAATCTCCTTTACAATATCTCTGATCCACAGTCATCCTGTTTCTGCTTGAAGGCCTTCAGAAACGGTAACTTGCCACCCCCTGGCATAACCCATTCCACTTTTGGACAGAGTTCACTCTTAGGAAGCTCTTCCTCATGTGGGAGAGCAGAAAGAATGTTGAAGTTGGAGCGGCAGACACCTGGGTTCAATCCTCTGTGACGATTATTGTCTGTACTATGTTCAGTAAATCACTTAACTTCTCTATATGTTTTCTCATCTGTAAAATGGGGACAATAATATTTCCTGTACCTGCTTCATATAGTTAGGAAATCATTCTGTAAACCTCAAAGCTCTTTCTCTGTAAAGGTGGATCACCACTGTTACTACCACCACTGCCACCATCATTAGATTAGGCTGAGATCTGCCCCTCCCCTCCCCAATCTTGCCCTCCTTTTCCACTCTCAGAGCCAGAGACACTGGTCTCCTTGCTATTCCACACTCCATCTCCTACCTCAGTATTTTCCCTGGTTGTCTCCCCTGCCTGGAACATTCTCCCTCCTCCTCTCTCTGCCTCTTAGCTTCCCTGGGTTTCTTCAAATCCCAGCTAAAGTCTAACTTTCTACAGGGAGCCTTCCCTAGGCCTCTTTAATCTTAATACCTTTTCTTGGAGACTACCCCAATATATCCTGTATATATTGTGTATGTGTATAGTTGTGCCAAGCAGTAGGAAGGCAAAGAGTGGTAAAACAAAACAAAACAAAGAAAAACAACATTCCCTACTCTAAAGGAGTTTACAATCTAATTGGGGCAGAGAGGGGGAAGCAATAGGCAAACAATTATACACATACACGATATATACAGGATATATATTCATTAGTTTTTGGCAACCTAATATATGAAATATATGTGATATAATCCCTGCTTTCAAGGAGTTTATAGTTTAGTTAACGCACCAGAGCATAAAACATATATAATAGAAAAGACATCAAAATAAGGCAGTGTTGAGAAATGTCAGATAACTGATACAGGTCATAAGTGGCCCAGGAGTGTAAATGAGAGAGAAATCAGCATGGTCTAATATGGTCAGAGAATATTGACCAAGGAAGGTGTGCATCTGAGATCTGAAGAATGGTAGGAGAAGATTTTGTCTAACAGAAACAGTAGGGAAAAAAGGTCCCTTCAAACTCTGAAGTTCCCTCTTCTAATAGTCTATGCTCTAAGATCCTGCTGGCTTTAACGACTGTTCTATGCTCTGACCTTTTTTATTTTGATAACTTCTAGCTCTAACATTCTACATTTTAATTCTTTCTTCTAGCTCTGATATTTTATATGTTTGACTAGTCTATGCTTAAGAGCTTTCCCAGCTCTTAACATTTTATATTCCAACATGCTGTGTTCTAGAGTCCCTTCCTGCTCTAAGGTTCTATGTTCTGACATTCCGTTTCATAGACTCCTTCTTGCTCTAATATTCTATGCTCTTACTCTTTGTTTTAGGATCCCTTCTAGCTGAAATCGTCTATGATTTATATAGTCTAAGATTGTGTTCTGAAGGTTTGTCAGCTCCAACATTCTATGATTCTATAATTATAAGTCTCATAAGTGAGGTACAAACAACATATAAATTACCGGAAAGAGAGATAACTTCAAGCTTTTGGGGGTGGGGGAAAGAACAGGGAAGGCTTCAAGGAAGAAATTGCATTTGAGTTGGGTTTTGAGTGATGGATAGAATTTTAAACTGCAGAGATGGTGAATATTCTGGGGAAAAGATGTTTAATCATTTTTGAGTCATATCTGACTTTTCAGATTGGGGGGGTGGGATTTTCTTCACAATTTCCTTCTCCAGCTCATTTTTACAGATGAAGAAACTGAGGCAAATAGGGTTAAGTGACTTGCCTAGGGTCACAGAGCTAGTAAGTATTTGAAGCTGAATTGGAACTCAGAAAAACAAATCTTCTTAACTCGAGGTTCAGTCCTCTATTCACTATGCCACCTAGCTACCCCATTCTGGGAAAACTAGCCCTCTAATTTTTGGACTTTTAATCAATTCCCAAAGTCCTGTACCCAGAGACTATGCTCATAATCCATCTCACTGCCCTTGCTCATTTTTCCTGCGGAGGCTTTGTTCTTCCCTCTTCTCTTGAGATCAAAACCTTATGTCCTGAAAACCTGCCAAGCAACTAACAGCCAATTTCCCTACATATAGAAGTTTATTTCTCAAATACAGGTCCCTCCTCCCTTCTCTTCTTCTCCTTCCCTCCCCCTGAGAGCTTCCTGGGAGTTTTACACCTCAGTATAGCTAAAAGGGGAGAAAGCATTTGTCTCTATCTCTCGAGAGTAATTAACATTCCATCTCCATGTGAGAAATAAATATATTAGACATAAAATAGAGACACCAGAGAGGGATGGTACACTGGTGCCAGCTACCGAGAACAAGGCATCTGTCTCCATCTCTCCAGAGTGGGAATGTTTGGTAAAGATCAAGTTTGTAGCATTTATTAGAGAAAGTGTGAACATATCATCACTTCCCTCCCTCCTGTGCCTCTGAAGGGACTGTCTCTCCCCTGGTTCTTCTCCCTCACTATTAAGAATGAAAGTGGGGGAAGTGATGGTACAGGACGGCATTCTCAGGAGTAAGTTATAGCATCATAAGATGAGATTTCCAGTTTGGGAAGGATCTGAGTAATCATCCCACCCAGCCTCCTTATGTTTAGGGGTGAGAATACTAAGACACAGGAAGGGATGCTGACCATCCTGAAGCTGCAAATCCAGCGCAAGAATACAACTGCTCTCATTTTCCATGCAGGAATCTCACCCCAGCATCCTCCTAATGAGGTGAGCAGTACCTTGCAGAGGTGAAAGTACAAGAGGACTCTATGTCCTGCTAGGCTTGAGTAATGTGAGGGCAAGTGGTTAGTAACCTCTAGTTCTGAGAGCCCCTGGTGAAACATAGATCTGAATCACAGCATTTGAATCCGGAAGGAGTCTTAGAGAAGTCCTGAAATAGAGTACATAAAGCTAGAAGGGGCTTTAAAGACTATGTACTTCATCCTCCATCATTTTACATATAGTGAAACTGAGGGCTTGGAAGTGACTTGCCCATAGTCATATAGGGAGTAAATATCAGAGGTTGGATTTAAACCATGTCTTTGGGTTCTAAATGCAGAGCTGGGTCTAACCATACTAGTTTGTCATATCCTAATGCCTACCACTGGACATCCTTTCTCTAATAGGAATGTTTCTATAGCACCTATGGTTTGCAAAGTGGTTTTTTTGTTTTTGTTTTTTTTTGCATAATGGTCATGGAAAGTAGGTTGTGTATTATTATCTTCCTTTCACAGGTGAGGAAACTCAGGCTTAGAAAATTCATCTAGTAGAACAGAGGAGACCATGAGAGCTTTGTTGTCCCCAGGGTCTAGTACGATGCCTTGTGCTACAGCACCTGGATTAGGTATTTAATAAGTCTTTATTGAATTGAATGAAGTGAATTGAAAAAGAAGTGATTTGCTCAAGGTATTAGAGCTAGAGAGTATTGATAAATCCCAGTTCTCCTACCTCCAGTCTAGTTCTCTTTCTTCTACATTATTTTTAACTGTGACCTTCAGCAAGTCATTTAATTTCTGAGTCTCAGTTTCCTCATTATAACATGAGGGGTTGGAACTGGATAATCTGCTACTTTCAGCTCTAAATTTATATATAATCTTATTCTATTTTCTAGGGAGATGATATTGTCAATGAGAAAAAAGCATATTAGAAAAAGAGAAGAGCAATGAATTGATCATATAATTTTTAAAAGATATAGAAGTAAAAAAAATCAAAAAGTCCCCAAAGAAGAACAAAACTAGAAATCCTGAGAATCAAAGAGATGAACAACACTGAAAGCAAAAATACTATTGTGATAATAACATCCATTTTTTAAGTTTCAAGTTCTCTCCCTCCATTCAGCCCCTCTCCTACCAATTGAGAAAGCAAGCAGTATGATACCCATTATACATCTATTTTTTAATATTTTGACATTTTTAACCTTTTTCTTTGTGATAATAAAACTAAAAGTTGTTTTTGAAGACAAACTAGACAAGTCATTAGCCTTGACTTAAAAAATTTAAAAATAAAAAATGAGGAAAAAGAATATAAATAAATGAGGAAATAATAACAACAAATGAATAGAAAATAAGAAAGATGATTGAAATCTATGATGCAAAGAAACAAAACCCCAAAACTAATTATAGGATTATCTAGTCTAATCACTTCATCTTGCAAAGGAAGAAACCAAAGCCAAGCAAAGCTGAATGATTTTTCAAAGGACATAAAGGTAGTGACAAACAGGATTTGAACGTAGGTCCTCTGATATTAGAGCCAGTGCTCTTTTTACTGTATCTTAATTGCCTTTTAATGAAGTAGATGGATATTTGCAAAAATATGAACTATCCATACATAAGTCACTTAAGCCCAATTGCCTTGGCTTCCCCCCCTCCAAAAAACAAATTATTGTCAGGAGTGGAGAAAAAAGATGCTTTATTAAATTCCTTCTATGGGACACATGGTGCCCTAATGCCCAAAATAGGGAAAAATAAAGCATAAAAACAAAACCATACACCAATGTCATTAATGTATACTGATGTAAGATATTAAGTAAAATATTAGCAAAGAAGACGTATATTCAAAAATTTATTTATCATGACCAAGTTGGATTTATACCAAGAATTCAAAGATTAACATTAGAAATACTCTTAACATAAATAACATATGACTAATAAACTCTTTAAAAATCGTTAGTTGTAGCAATAGATAAAAAAAATCCAACAAAACACAGTCCCCATTTGTGTTAAGAATACTAAAATGTATAAGAGTATAAGGACCTTTCCATAACATGATCCAAAATACAAATCTAAAATTAATTGCATCATTTGCAATAAACACTAAAATATTTCCTATTAAGATTATACATAGAAAATACTATTTATCATCTCCAGTGCTACTTGACATAGTGCTAGAAATTCTGGGCATAGTAATGAGACAAGAAATAGAAATTGAAGAAAGAGATATAGGCCAAATTATCTCTATTTGTAGATGATAAATGAAGGAAAAAGAATTTATTAAGCACTTACCATGTTTCAGGCACTGTACTAAATGTTGGCATTACAAATTCAGAAGTGATACAATTTCTTCCTTCAAGAAACAGTAGCAGGGAACAGCCCCTATGGCAGTAACGGCCAGGGAAAGAGTTTTTGGTCTGGGTAGTCACAGAGATGGTGATTGGGACAACAGGGACGTCAAGTGAGGCACCTTTTCCAGAAGCATGATAGTGTTGCTTTGATTACAGATCCCAAAGCAAGATGTAGAAATTTGGAGAGGAGAGAGGTTGCTCACAAGAGTAAAATAGAAGGTGGCCAAAGTGAAGAAGTGTGGCTGAGCCTGCAATTTAGAGAATCGCAGGGATTCAATAAAAGAAATTAACCAAAGCAATCAATAGTTTCAGTATTAAGTAAAGTAGCAGGATGCAAAATGAATACACATTATTATTCGTCTTTCTGTAAATCACTAACAAAATCCAGAAGAAAAGATAGAAAAATTCAAAATAATTACAAAATATAAAAACCACCTCAGAATTAATCTACAGAGATGTACTGAGGATTCATATAATTACAACTACAATGCATTGTTTACAAAAATAAAGGAAGGTAAAAAATTAGAAATTAATTTTTCATGACTTGGCCATCCCAGTATAATAAAAATGACAAATCATCTCCCTCCACTATGTTACCTAAATTAATTTAAGGATTTAATACTGTATCAGTCAAACTACCAAAGAACTACTAGACAAAATAATAACACTCATTTGGAGAAACAAAAGGTCAAGAATCTCAAGGGAAATAATGGAAAGAAAGCTAGAATGAAGAGTGTCTAGCATTCCCAAATCTCAAATTATACTGCAAAATGATTGGGTAGCATTTAAAAAGTTGAAAAGTACACCTACTACTGCTGTTGTTACTGATAATTGCTAACATTTATTAGATGTCCTACTACGTGTCAGGAACTCTGCTAAGCACCTTGCAATTATCTCGTTTGATTCTCACAACAACCCTGGGAGATAGGTGCTATTATTATTGTACAGATGAGGAAACTGACGCAAACAGAAATTAAGTGAGTTGCCCAGGATTATACAGCTGGTAAATGTCTGAGCCTGAATTTGAATGTAGGTATTCCTAACTCCATTCTCAGTGTTCTAGCCACTGCAGCACTTAGCTGTCACTACCGTTACCTAATATTTTATAGTGCTTCAGAGTTTTACCTTGCATTCAATGAACTGGTAAAGATGATAAAAATGGAAATAATGCTGAGAGGCTATGGGGAGTTAGACACACTAGGACGCTATTGGTGGAGCTGTAAATTGGCCCAACTATTCTAGAAATGAGTTTTGAAATTATATAAGAATATTTACTGAACTGTTCATATCTTCTGATCTAGCAACCTTACCATTGTGCATATATCCCAAGGATGTCGGAGGTAGAAAAGATCGTTGTTATCATCATAATAGCAATTATGTAGTTATTTATAGTTTGCAAAACATTTAATATATGTCATCTCACTTGATAAAAAAAAATTACCTCACCATTTTGGGGAGCAAAAAAAAGTCCTGAAAACAACATATATTCATAAATTAGGAAAGTGGTTGAGCATATTCTGGTATATGCTCATAATAGAATATTTCTGTGCTAAAGATGGGAAATTCAAAGAAACACAGGAGTCTTAAATAAACTGATAGAATGAAGTAAACAGAATCAGAAGAACAATATACAGAATAACTAAAAAGGATGACCATTAAAAACAACCAAAAAAGCAACTGAACTCTGAATAAAATGAACTAACCAATACCAAATCCAGATGACTGCAGATGTTGAATGTCAGATGCCAACAGATGTTTTATTTGTCAATATTTCTTGACTGCTTTTCTTTGTTTTTAGGAGTGTTCTAGGTGATGATAGAAGGAATATAAAGAAATATTGTGATGTAAAAAAATTAAGGTATTGATCATTTTTAAAAGAAAAGAAATAGAAGTTCACATGATCCTGGAGTACTTAGCTTATCACTAGCCATTCTCTTGTGTTGTTACAGACATCAAAACCAATGACAGCCTACAGTACAAATCCCAACAGAGTCTACCAAGGGAACACAGCCAAGATAAGTCTCTACTAATTCCTCTTCCCCAAAGGATTTCAATCAAGCCCAAAACTCGTACACAAAAATATCCTCAAGTCTACAGACCACATGCTTTTCTGATACTGATTCGTTACTAATTCTCTGTTGCTGATTTGTAGTATCATTAACCACAGATTTAAAGATGTTGGTTGTGCCCTGCTCACGGTTCATGGAACCAAGAAAAAAAATTCACTCATTTGATCTAACTTCAGGGTTTATTGAATAATATACAAATTAGATAAGCGTTGTCATATTAGAAAGGTGTTAAGAAAGCACATACATTTCACTTTATTACTTCTCACTAGGTTCCATATTGATTTAGTTCAGGGAAATGAAGCAATATTTGTTACATTTCTCAATAAGTCAGCCCTATCTAGACCTAACTTGGCCACTGCATGGCCCCCAGACTTGAGGTGCTATGATACTTTTTACTGAGATAAATGAAGGGAGCTGGAGCTTCTTACAAATGCACTGATCTTAAGGTAAGCAGACCTTATGTATCTTTGAATATATCAGCCATGAGTAGTTCAGATAAGGCTAAATGCAGAAGTTAATAGAATTCCTTTGGGGTCAAGGGCTACACTCATGGATATTCATCATTTTCAATTCTAAATCTATGATTCTCTTCCTCCTGGGTGAAGGGGCCTATACCACCCTATCCCTTACATATACAAACTGCATTCATTCTCAGCATTGGTAGAAAAGCTGGCACAGTCTTCTATTGCCATGGTCACACCTGTTCCCTTCCTTCCTCCCCTCTAGCAGAATGTAATCTTCTTGAGAGCAGTAACTATTTATTTTGTTTTTGCCTTTGTATCCTCTGAACCAAGCACAGTGCTGGGGCATTATAGATGCTTAACAAATATCCATGTAAATATTAATGTAAATATTCATGTTCTCTGTATTCAAAGAGTCCCCACTATGTGAGAACTACCCAGAAGGCCTGAAAAGGAACCAATCAAAAAATCAGTACCAGAAGTTCCTCAATTTGACCTCTAAATACCTACTGTGTGCAGAGCACTGTGCTTGACCCTGGGGAGAAGGAGTAAGACACAGTTTGGATAAGACATCATCTCTGAACTCAAGGACTCGTTCTGTTAGAGAGGTATGAAATGCTTACAGATAATTATAAAATGCAATGCAATGGAGCCTTTAGAGTATGCCCAGATCACTGAACACAGAGATGCTCTGAGCCTCCTACCATATGGGTGAGGGTAGCCTCTTTTGATTGGCTACTTAATTGGGAACAAATTGTGTCTTTAAAACTAATGAAACTGTGAGACAGTCCCTCTTTCTGGCTCACATTCTTTTTCTCAGGAAATTATTTTTGTTTTTAAATTATATGTGTACAATCATGTTAAACATTTCCACATTAGTCATGTTGGGAAGGAAGAATCAGAACAAAAGGGGAAAACCATAAGGATGAAAAAACAAAACAAAAGTGAAAATAATATGCTTCAATTTGCATTCAGGATGTGGATAGCATTTTCCATCATGAGTCTCCTGGACTTGTCTTAGATCCTTGTATTTGCTGAGAAGAGCTAAGTCTGTCATGGTTGATCATTGGGTAATTTTGCTGTTAGTGTGTACAGTGTTCTCCTGGTTCTGCTCACTTCACTCAGCATCAGTTCATGTAAGTCTTTCCAGGTTTTCCTGAAATCCATCTGGCTCACAATCTTTCTGGTTCCCTCTGTTCTGTGCAGAGTGCAAAGATCACAATTCTCCCACAGTGGGGTAAAGAGGGGAAGGACTTCCTCCCTCTTCTCTCCCTCTCTTTTACTCCATATCCCAGAAATGAGCCTGGAAGTGTTTGTTTCTGTTCAATGTCTTTTCTCCTCACTTTCAGATGCTGTCAGTGATCCCCACCAGACCCAGGAGTTTGAGCCACGGGGACCTGAGTCAGTATCACAGGAGATATTACAGTCACCCGGCTCAACAGAGTGTTGAGACTTGAGCCCAAGGTGGGTTTTAGGCTTGGCATTGTGAGTAAAGGAACTAAATTAAGCTATGAACCTAATAATCCACATCCCCAGGGATTGAGGTGGTGCTGGTGGTGGTGGTGTGGGGAGAGGGAGATTATGCCTTTCATGTATTAAAGGCAAAAGTTTGTTATATTTTGAAAGTAAATATTTCTTTTTAAGAGCTAATTTGATTGTTAGTAACTAAATGAAACTGGAGAGCAGTGCACTTCGCTCCCATACTTCGGGAGAATGTCTTTGGTAGGGGCTAGAGTCATTTGTGGAATGTCTAGGTACCCCCAAACCCCCTTAAGGATACTGGAGAACCCTGAGAATGGAATGAATTGTAACCTATCTGGCTTTCCAGGAAGTAAGGACCACTGTGGCTAGTTTGATTCTAGACATCTTATCCTGAAAGATCTTAGAGAAATTTGGAAGGTGTTTTTTTTTTTAGTCTGTAAATAATGTTGATTTTTTTCCCCCTTGGTGAATGTTCCTCCATAAGTAATTTTCATTTTTTGTATTTTGCTAATTTTTCATTTTGTTGAATGCTTGACTGCTAAGTATTGATCCTTTTGTATGATTAAATTCTATATAAGTATTCAGGTCCCAGTGATTTAATTTTGCAAATTTTCATTTCTTGATTGTTTGACTATTTGAATACTGACATTTCTTGTATTATTGAATTCTATATAAGTATTTGATATACTGTTATATTCTGATACTGTTCTGTGTGACTGAATTCTGCATACAAATTGATGTTAAAGTTAAGGTGATGAATCTGGAATCAATAAATGACAAGTAGAAATTTTCATATTCTTTTTGCATTTAGATAGACCTAGATTGCTTGCCTTATATGAAAGCAAAATGCTCTCCATCTTCATAGGGTAAGAAATCCTGTGCCTATAATCCATAAATATCTGTTATTCCTTGCTACACCTCTAAATAAGCCTGCTTGTTTTGTCCTGATGTGAGTTTTTAATGAGTTTACTCTGAAAATAGCAAGGCTCCATGGGGGAATATGGGGTGCCCTTTGGGATAAGGGGAACAGATGAAATTGCCTGCACTTTTATGACAACCACCTATACTAAAGGGACCCCTAGAGAACAGTGATGTGCCCTGTGTAGACAGGAACACTTTGTACAGATCCCAGTTGGATGGCCTTATACACCAAGGGACTCATTGGAAGAGCTTCCCCTAGACAGTTTCTTATTTGAGAAAGGGGTCACAGGGGATGGAAGCAAGATGACAGAGTGAAAGCAGGGACCCACCTGAGCTCTCCCACAAATTCCTTCAGATACCTCTAAAAAGTCAATTTAAACAAATTTGAGGGTGGCAGAATTCATGAAGAGACAGGGTATGGCAGATTTCCAGCCCAAGAGAAATTGGAAGATCGACTGGAAGGACCTGTTGCACTAGGCGATGAGAACACAGAGCATGCCAGTCTATACCCTACAGAGTGGGAGTCAGTGATCTAGCCTCACTGAATCATGGTTGCAGTGAGGATTCCCAAACCTCTCAGAGCAGGACAGGATTCTGGCAGAGCTGGGTGAGAGGACCCGAGGCAGCCGCAGCAGCTACTCCTGGGGCGATCAGCCCACAGACGGAACATTTGAAAGTCACCTACTTGAACTTCCAGGAGCAAAGACAGTGGAGTACACTGTAAGTGCTCTCACCCTCCCTTATTGACCTTGAAAAATCTTGGAATAGGGGAGCCAGAAGAAGGATCCAGCAGTCTTCTTGCTCAGGAGGCTAGGGTGATCTCCAGAAAGGGTCACTCCTTCTATGGCTGAAGAAGACCAGGGCAGGCCCAGAGGAATCCAGCAAGCCACACCTCAGTGGATTAACAGGAGATCCCAAACTCCAGGGGAGTGGATCTGGCAAGCACCAACACCAGGATCCCAGGTGTGCCTTCACACAGCCAGGGGAATCCACAGAAACAAACATGGACCTTGGTCCACCAGCGACTGTGTTCCAGTCCAGCCCTAGCGGAGGAGAAGACCTCCAGTGGCCAGGTCATCCCTCCCCTGTAACTCACACTGCAAGTTTCAGTGTAACCCTGGGGAAACTCAGAAAGACTTCACCTGGTCTTGATTCTGGCACACAACAGCTAGCTTCAGCTCAGCACCAGGTGAGCTGCAGCATTATATAGCTTTTAGCAGACAAAACCAGGAGCCACAGCACACAAAACTAATAACCAGGCCCATAGCCACAAGGACATGAAGCATGGGACAGAGGCCTGTGCCCCAGAAGCAGAAATCCACTTTAAAAACCAGGAAAAAGTCAATCACAATGAACAAGAAGCAAACTAGAAAAGCAAAGACCATAAAATCTTATTATAGGGAAAAGGAAGATCAAAATATGAATTCAGAAGATGACAGCATTGACATTATACCCATAGCTGAAACCTCAAAAGGGAATATGAACTGGTCTGAAGCCCAAAAAGACATCCTGGGAAGAGTTCAAGGAGGATTTTAAAAGCCAAATGAGAGAGACAGAAGAAAGAAATGACCAATTCTTCTATAAATAAAGTGGAAAAAAATATTCATTGAAGAAAACAAATCTTTAAAAAGTAAAATTAGTCAAATGGACACAGAAGTATAAAGCCTAACTGGAGAAAATAACTCCTTGAAAAGTAAAATTGGCCAAATGGATAAGGAGATACAAAAGCTAGCTGAAGAAAACAATTCATTAAAAATTAGAATTGGACAAGGAGAAAGGAGTCACAGATATTGTGACCCATATCCCTATGGGAAGAGCTTCATGTAGTTTGGAAAGCTCAGTGTGGACTAATTTTCTGTTCTATGTGAATAAGTTTTCCTTGTCTTTGCTCTTTCTTTTGTGTGTTGGTTGAGAAAAGTCCTGTAAGGCTAAGCAAGCATAAATATTTGGCGAACTTTTTGAAATGTTGCTTATTTTTGTAAATCTGCAAGATTTCATGTTTGGAGATAATTGTGATTTTCATTTGTACATGTGAAATGGCATGTGATCATTTACATTGGTTGTACTGAGACTTTACTATATGATACTAGGGAAACAAGTGAATGAAAATTGCTTATATCTCCTCAGAGATCATAAAGAACCATTCTGAATCTGGGGCAAGAATTGTTGTAAAAAAACAAAGCAAAACTGAACAAGTGAGAAGGGAAGGACTTCTTATCCTTGCTCTCCCTCTCTTTTACACAAGTTCTGAGAAATGCATGTAGATGTGTTTGTGTTTTTTCTTTGTCATTTGTCCTCAGTTTCAGGTGCTGGCATTACTCTCCACTGGATCAGAGAGATCAAGCTATGGTGACCCTGGAGCCAAGATTGCAGATAGTGTGCCTGTCACCATGGCATAGGAGCCCCTGGAAGCCAGGGTGTCTGGGATTCAAATACAAGGAGAGATTTGGACTTGGAACTGGGACTCTGCTAAGCTACTAATCTAATCCCTGTTTTTTTCCCAGAGTATGAGATGGTATAAAGAGGGGGTGGATTATACCCTATGTGGTAGGGGATGCAGAACACCTCCATGTTAGGCAATCTGGACATGGTCCAAAGACCCCATTGCAAGTGCATTAGAGAATGCAAACAAAGTACTTTGTGAGACTGAAGGGAAAGGTCATTTATTCAGGCAACATTTCCTAGAGAGGGTGGTGCTTTAGTTGGATTTTAAAGAATGAGAAGCAATTGAACAGGTTGAAATGAGACATAGTTATTGCTTAATAAATACTAGTTGATTGTTATTCTCAGCAATATGGTGATCCAAGACAGGTCTGAAGGACTTATGATGAAAAATGCTATCCATCCCCAAAGAGCTGATAGTTTCTGAATACAGATTGAAGTATATTTTTTTACATTCTTTATTTTTCTTGATTTTTTTGTAACCTATATCAAATTGCTTGCCTTCTTAATGCGGGGGAAAGGAGGAAGGGAGAGAATTTGGAACTCAAAATTTTAAAAAGGAATGTTAAAAATTGTTTTGACATGTAACTGGGGAAAAACAAAATACTAAACAAAGCATAAAAATGTTAGTTGAGTTTAGTCGAATTATTTATATTTCTTCATCCCTGTACTATCATGGAGAGTGGAATTTGATGTGCAGGCATGACAACAGCTGACTGGATATGTGTTGGAGGCAGGGAGGCTTGGGTTGAAGCTGTCCTGGCCTCTAATGATAGTGTAATGCTGTGGTAAAGGTCAGGATACCAGATTCAAGTCCCAACTTTGCTAAGAGGTAACAGTGACTTTTAGGCAAGTGCCTTTATCAGCATGAGTTGGAGTTTCCAAGTTTTCAAAATCAAGAAATTGGCCCAGAAGACCTCAAAGACTTCAACTATGAACTTCTGTCCCCTGAGTCCCTGAGGTTCTTTTGATTTCTAACCACTGGTTGCAGAATTTTTGTTACCCAAAGCTCTTACTTCAACGAGAGCACATTTTGTAATGAAGAGACCTGCTTCTGTTTTTATTTCCACTTCTTGAACCTACTAATAGTGTGATTCTTGGCAAGTCTTCTCGGAGTCTCAGTTCCCTCATCTATAAAATGGGCCCAACACTTGAGGGGTTGTGCAGTAGTTAGAAAAATATCCTGTGGACAGTTTTCACCCCCTGATAAATATTGGCTGTGCAACTCTGGGATCATAGACCTAGAGTGAAGGGCTCCAGAGATAATTTTGTCCAACCTTATCATTTTATGGATGAGTCAATAAAACCAGAGAGGATGAGTGGTTAGCGAAAGGTTACACAGTCAGCAAGCATCAATGACAGGAGTTCAACCCTGGTTCTTTAATTCCAGAACCAGTATTCATTCCATTGTTTTAGTTTCCTGAACCCATTATTTAACTTATCAGTTTCTCCAGGCAACTCTAAGGCTCTGAGTTGTATAGCAAGTGTTCCTCTGTGCATTGATAGGAGTTTCCCCAGTAGGAGTTCCCTATGCCAATGAAATCACAGTTCCAGTCAATATTTACCCACCTATTTCATTGTGTTGTTTTGAACAAAGCACTTTGGGTTGTTTTTTTTTTTAATTTAGTATTTTATTTTTCCCCATTTACATGTAAAAACAATTTTCAATATTCATTTTTAAGTCTTTGAGTTTCAAATCCTCTCCTTTTCTCCCTCCCTACCCCTGCCCATTGAGAAGGCTAGCAATTCGATATAGGTTTTAAATGCGTAGTCATTCAAGACATTTCCATCATGTCATGAAAGAAAACATAGGCCAAAAAAAAAGCCATCAAGAAAAATAATGAATATAAAAAAAGGAATGCTTCAGCCTGTATTCAGAAACTATCAGTTCTTTGTCTTGGGATGAATAGCATTTTTTATCATAAATCCTTCAGAGTTATCTTGAATCATTGTTTTGCTGAGAATAGCTAAGTCATTCACAGCTGATATCTTAACAATATTGCTGTGACTTTGTACACAGTACATTTCACTTTTCATTGGCTCATGCAAGTCTCTCCAGGTTTTTCCAAAAACATTTCACTCATCATTTCCCATAGCATAGTAGTATTCCATCACAATCACATACCAAAACTTGTTCAAACATTCCCTCAATTTTCCAATTTTTTGCCACAACAAAAAGAGTTGCTATAAATGTTTTTGTATATGTGGGTCCTTTTCCTTTTTTTCAATTTTTTTGGGGATACAGACCTAGTATGGCTAGGTCAAAGGGTATACTTGGTTTTATAGTGCTTTGGGCATAATTCCAAATTGCTCTACAGAATGATCGAATCAATTCACAACTCCACCAACAGTGCATTAATGCCCCATCTTCCCCATATCCTTTCCATCATTTGTGATTTTCCTTTTTTTGTCCTATTTGCCAATCTAATTGGTATGAAGCTATACCTTGGAACTGTTTTAATTTTCATGTACCCCAATCAGTAGTGAGTTAGAGCATTTTTTCATATGTCTATAGATAGCTTTGGCTACTTCATCTGAAAACTGTTCATAGATTTTGATCATTTGTCAATTGGGGAGTGGCTCTTACTTTTATAAATTTGACTCAGTTCTTTATATATTTGAGAAATGAGGCCTTTATAAGAGAAACTTGCTTCAATTTTTTTCACAGTTACTATTACTAACTGTTATTTCCCTCCTCCTATTCCCTCTTCCCGTTTATTCTATTCTCCCTCCTTTTACCCTGTCCCTCCTCAAAATTGTTTTGATTCTGACTATCCCTTCCCCCAATCTGCCTATCTTTCTATAACCTTTTGCCCTTCTCTTATCTCATTCCCCTCCTACTTGAGGAAAGTACTTTGTAAGGGGTTCACTGGGCATATACTATTGAAGTGAGATATTTTTTTTATCATTGTAACATTGTGATACAATAATTAACTTATTTTAGGGATGGGGGCATATGGCCCCAAAAGTTATTTTGGTTCCCTCCTCTCTGGCTTTAGAAAGTTTATTTTAGAGGAAAAATGCTGAATTTAACTACAATCTTTCTCAGTCCCTAGTTTGGAAAATCCACAACACTTAGGCAGAGGTTGGGCTCTCCCTAATTTCACACATTCACACACATATGTGTATGTATGTATATATAGCATATATCTATATACATGTACACACATACATACGTATACACACACTAGATTATGTTATAGAATCTATCAATAGATAGGAATCAGGAAGGGAAGTTGGGGAAAGAACTGACCTTTTCTTGGGACTTCCCTCAGCCTTCCCTCAGGACTTCTAGTCCCAGATGCCTATAGAGCCAGTGACTCTTCTCAATGTCTCCTTTCTCTGCCATGACTCAGTCTTCCCTTTGCTTCATTACTGCTCCAACCTCTGGAATTCAGATGTTTAGATTCTATTTTCTCCTGGTTCTGATATAATTTCTCCTTTATATACAAATTGCTTGGGGCAACTTTGGGGGTGTTGTGGAGGTGGAGGTGGGAGTGGGTGGACCCAAGATAGTGGAATAGAGAAAGCACTCAGCTGAGCTCTCTTAACATTTCCCTCCAAGCAACTTTAAAATAATGCCTCAAATCAAATTCTGGAGAGGCAAAGTCAACAAGAGCTCAAAGTGAGACATTCTTCCAAGACGACTTAAGAGGTCAGAAAGAGAAATTTGTGACACAGAGGTGGAGGTTGGCCTGAAGTCCACATGGATAAAATACTAGTGGTGGGACCAGGTAGTGGTGACAGAAGCAGCAGCATCAGGAGCTCTCAAGCCAGAGACAGGAAGGGTACCTGGCAACTGGTCAGAAAAAAGACTATAGGAGACCCCTATGGTAGCATTGAATATAAGTCCAGATACCTCTTTGTACCTCTATTGCTAATACCCCCTTCTGGGTAGAGAAGAGCACTTTTGTTCAAGAGGGAGCAGAAGCTCTGAGGGGTAGTATTATTTTTGGTCACAAAGGGTAAGGGATCCTGAGGAACAGTATCATTTCTGGTCCCAAGGGATCAGGGGTCCTTTCTGTGTAAGCATCGGAGTGCAGACCAGGAGAGCAGTAACCACACTTCTCAATAGATAATATCACCTTCGAAGCAGTGAAAACTCCAAACTCCAAGAATCAGCTCTGAAAACAGCAATACAAAAAAAACAACAAAAAAAACCAAACGCCTGAAGCTTGAGACAATGCTACCCCTGCCCCTATACCAAGAACAGCCTAACTTTAACATAAAGTTCAGAATCAAGAAATAGGGTGGAAAAAGTGTGCAAACAACAGCAACAACAAGAACCTGACCATAAAACTACTATGGTAACAGAAAGATCAAGATGCAAACTTAGACAAAGACAACGAAGTTAAAATAGCTACAAGAAATGCTTCAAAGAAAAAAATGTGAATTAAACACAGACCCAGAAGAATTTCTTAGAAGAGCTAAGTTTTTGGTTTTCAAAATTAAAGTCGTAGAGAAAAAATTAGGAAAAGAAATGAAAGAAAATGAAAAAAAGATGAAAAATAATCAACAACTTCGTAAAAGAAACCCAAAAATACTAAAGAAAATAACATTTTAAAACTCAGAATTGGCCAAATGGAAAAAAAAGATGTATGAAAATTCAAAATAACTCCTTAAAAAGTAGAATTGGACAAACAGAAAAAGGGTATGGCACAAAAACTCACTGGAGAAAATAATTCATTACAATTAGAACTGAGCAAATGGAAGTTAGTGACTCTATGAGACCTCCAGGAACAATAAAACAAAGTCAAGACAATGAAAAAATAGAAGAAAATGTGAAATACCTCATCAGAAAAACAACTAACCTGGAAAACAGATTGAGGAGAAATAATTTATGAGTTATTGAACCACCTAAACCTCTTGATCAAAGAAAGAGCTTAATTCAAGAAATTATCAAGGAAAACTTCCGTGATAACTTAGAAACAGAAAGTAAAATAGGAAGTGAGAGAGAATACAACAATGAGATGACATTCCAGTATTTTGGGGATACAACCAAAACACTACTTAGGGGGAAATTTATATCTCTAAAAGTGAGCATCAATAAAAGAGAAAAGGAACAGATCAATAAACTGGGCATGCAACTAAAAAATAAATTAGAAAGAGAACAAATTAAAAGTTTCCAATTAAAGACCAAAATGTAAATCCTAAAAATCAAAGGAGAGATTAATAAAATTAAAAAGTAAAAAAATTGAACTAATAAATAAAACTAGGAGCTGGTTTTATGAAAAAAAATCCAATAAAATAGACAAAGCATTGATTAATTTGATTTTAAAAAGGAAAGAAGAAAACCAAATTACCAGTAGCAAAAATGAAATGGGTGAATGCGCCACCAAGGAAGTTGAAATTGAAGCAACTTTTAGGAGTTATATTGCCCAATTAAATGACAATAAAACTGACAATTTAAGTGAAATGGAGGAATATTGTGAAAATATAAATTGCCCAGTTTAATAGAAAAGGAAATTGAATACTATATTATTCAATCTTAGAAAAAGAAAATTGAACTATTAAAAATAAGAGCTCCTTAAGAAAAAGCCCAAGATCAGATGGATTTACAAGTGAATCCTATCAAACATTTAAGGAACAATTAATCCCAATACTATGCAAACTATTTGAAAAAATAGGTAAAAAAAAGGAGTCCTACCAAATTCCTTTTATTACATATGTTTTTATACCTAAACAAGAAAGAAGAAAAATAGAGAAAGAAAAGTCTAGACCATTTTCCTTAATGAATATTAATGCAAATATTTTACATAAAATGCTAGCAAGGAGATTACAGCAATACATCACAAATATGATAAACTATGACTAAGTGGGATTTATACCAGGAATACAGGGTTGTTGAATATTAGGAAAAGTACCAGTATATCAGTAACAAAAACAACAAAAATCATATCATTATCTCAATAGATACAGAAAAACATTTGACAAAATAAAAGACCCATTCCTATTAAAAGCGCTAGGAAGCACAGGAATAAATGGAGACTAAGCAATACCTATCTAAAACCAAGAATAGACATTATATGTAACAGGAGTGAATTGGAAGCCTTCTCAGTGAGATTAGGGGTGAAAGAAGGATGTCCATTATTACCAATATTATTCAATATCGTACCAGAAATGCTAGCTATAGCAATAATATAAAAAAAAAAAATTGAAGGAATAAAAATAAGAAATGAGGAAATAAAACTCATTCTTTGCAGATGATATGAAGGTATAATTAGGTGACTCTAGAGAATCTATTAAAAACTAGTTGAAAAAATTAACTTTAGCAAAGTTACAGGTTACAAAATAAACCCACATAAATCAAAAGATTTTTAAAGCAATAAAACCCAGAAGGGAGAGATAGAAAAAGGAGTGCCATTTAAAATAATTGCAGGCAATATAAAAACTTGGGAATCCACTTGCCATGATAAACCCAGGGATTATATGAACACAATTATAAAACACTTTACACAGATAATGAGAGATCTGAATAATTAGAAAAATATTAGTTGCTCATGAGTAGACTGAGCCAATAATTTTACCAAAGTTAATTTACTTATCAGTACCATGTCGATCAAACTACCAAAGAATTATTTTATAGAGCTAGACAAAACAACAAATTTCATCTGGAAGAACAAGTGGTCAAAAATATTAAGGGAATCAGTGGAATAAAATGTGAAGAAAGGCAGCCTAGTAGTTCCAGATTTCATACTATATTGCATAGTGGTAATTATCAAAACAATCTGGTAGTGATTAAAAAAATAAAGGTGTGGATCAGTGGAATAGATTAGGTACACAATAGATAGTAGTAAATGATCATAGTAATCCAGTGTTTGATAAACTCAAAGATCTAGGATTTGAGGGTAAGAATTTAACATTTGACAAAAATTGCTGGGAAAACTAGAAATCAGTTTGGCAGAAAGTGGGCATACACCATAATTTCACACCATAGACCAATATAAGGTCAAAATTGATGAAGGGTGATATCATACATAAATTAGGGGAGTATGGAAAAAGGTACTTGTCAGACCTATGGATAAAGGGAGAGACTTGAGCCAAACAAACCAAACTAAGCAGCAAAAATTAGAAGGAAAAGAGGAAACAGGGAGGGGGGAAGAGATTTATAGTAAGTTTCTGACAAAGCCCTTGTTTCTAAAAAAATAAGGAATTGAGTGAAATTTATAAAAATAAGAGCCATTTCCCAGGTCATAAATGGCCAAAGAATATGAACAGTTTTCAGAAGAAGAAATCAAAGCCAATAGTCACATGAAAAAAAAAATGCTCTAAATCACTAGTAATTACAGAAATGCAAATGAAAACAACTCTGAGATACCACCTCCCACCTGTCAGATTGTTTAGCATGACAGAAAAGGAAAATGACAAATACTGAAAAGGATGTGGAAAAGTTGGTACACTAATATATTGTTGCTGGAGTTGTGAACTAGTCCAAACATTCTGGAGAACAATTTGAAGCTACATTTAAACTGCTATAAAACTATGCATATCCTTTGACCTAGCAAGAACACTACTGTATATCCCAAAGTATATTCCCAAGTGATTGAAGGAAAGGGGAAAGGATCTATTTGTACAAAAATATTTATAGCAGATCTTTTTGTGGTGGCATAGAACTGGAAATTTAGGGGATGCCCATCAATTGGTGACTGACTGAACAAGTTGTGCCATATGGTTGTAATGCAATAGTATTGTGCTATCAGAAGTGATGAGCAGAACGGTTTCAGAAAAACCTGGGAGGGTTTATATGAACCGATACAAAGTGAAATGAGAAGAACCAGTAGAACATTGTACATAGTAACAGCATTATTGTAAGGATGATCAGCCGTAAATGCCTTAGCTATAATAAAGACTATAATCCAAGACAGTACAAAAGGTACTATGAAAAAATACTATCCATCTCTAGAGAGAAAGAACTGATGAATTCTGAATGCAGATTGAAGTATACAATTTTTACTTTATTTTTCTGGTTTTTGTCTGAGTTTTTTTGCAGTATGGCTAATATGAAAATGTGTTTTGTCTGACTTCACATGTATAATTGATATCAAATTGCTTGCCTTCTCAAGGAGGGGGCAAGAGAATTTGAAACTCAAAATTTAAAAAAGATTTAAAAAATCTTTTATACATAATTGGGAAGTATTAAATGAAATTAATAAAAGTAAATGTTAAAAATGACCCAATCTCTCACATTAGTTTTGATTGAGAGGTATATAAGCCCTGATCACACTCAGTTCTTACTGAGGCAATCAAAAGCGTTCTCATCTTATCAAAGCAAGAACCAAATGGGAGTGGTTTCAACCATAGTCTTGTAGTACTTTTATAAGCCTTACTTCTTGCCCTTTTCTTCCCTCCTTCATCCTTTATTATCATCCTTAGTTTCCTCTTCCTCTTTTTTTAAAAAAAATTTTATATTTCCACAAAAATATTTAGGTATCAAATACTGCTGTGAACAGCCTCCTATTGTCAAGTGTCCAAACCAGAGAGTCACTAGAGAAGAAATCTTTAGTCAGAAGTGGCATTGTGTATTAGTCTTTGACATGGAGGCAGAAGATATAGATTTCATTCCCTGCTTCTGTTACTACTTGTTGAACCTTAGACAGGTAATTTCCCTGTACTGAGTCTACTTGGGTTTAATTTGGTGGGTGACTGGGCAGGAAGGGCTAACCTCGTCTATATAGACAATTCCCAATGAGGAAACTTTCTTGACCAATGCTGATCAACTTCTATTTTGCAACTTTCAGTCTTAAAGAGATACTTGAGACACTAAAGAAGTTAAAAGAATTGCCAGGGTCGTATAGTCAATTTGCATCAGAAATGGACCTTGAACAAAACGGACCTCTGCTTCAGTTTACTCATTTGCAAGCTGAATATGATTGGATCGAAACTCTAGAGTTAGAAGGGACAATAAAAACAATATTTCACAACCTCAGTGTTGTGAAATAACAGATGCAAAGCATTTTGTAGACTGCAAAATACTGTGGGAATGCCAGCTAGCATAACTATTCAGTCAAGCTACAGGGCATCCTGAAAAGTGAAGTGCCCTTAGCCATATCTAGTGCTATGTGGAGGCAACTGACGGTGGGCTGGGTATCAGTTTCTCATTTTTATTCCCTTTGCATGTATAGCCCATACATTGCACTGGCTAATTGGGTTCCTAGAAGGCAACTTGATTTCCCTATCAGGGTCCTAAGTATAACCTTAAGGGGTCTTTCTAATATTATCAGATTTAGCCTCCATTCTGGTGTGTTCTGCCCAGTAATATCACCAGTATTTACTGTCCCATATTGGTTAGATAATTAGTATCAATTCATTTTACAAAGGTATATATATCAAAAAGATAAATAAAAAAGCAAAATACAAAACGATCACCTAATTTGGGAGTACACACTCTCTGGGGGGAATGGGTTCAGATGTAAAAATGTTGTTGCAAAGCATTTATCCTTTCAAGTTCACTTTTGAGTTTGGCATGACCAGTGGATGAATTCACTCTTTTTTTTTGTAGGACATAACATCTTTGTAAGACATTGGTTGCTATTGAGCCATCGCTGGACTTGCTCCTGAGTCCCCAGTGGACTCAGTTGCTATAGTTTGCCAAGGACTTCCATCACAGGACCCTCTGCTTCTCTAACCTCATGAAGAAAGACACAAGAAGTAGGTGGCCCCATCCAAGGCACAGGTTGGCCTAAGAGGCCATAATTTAATAGGACAGCCTGATTGGGGAGAGGGGGGAGGCAATGGGAAAAAAGGATACTTCCCTCCTACTGGCTTTCCAGAATTCAGAGAATCATTCTTATAGTTATAGACTTCCACAAGCAGGCTCATCAAACATCCACATGGGTTCCTTGTACAAGCTCCCAGAATTGAGCCCACATTGACCAGTTCTCTGTTATACTTATGTATAGTTCATTTAACTTTCTAAAATGCTTTGCCCATGTTTTGTGAAATAGGTAGAGTGGATTTTATAATTCCAGTTTCACAGATGGGGAGAATAAGGGCAAGAGAGAAGTGACTTCCCTTAGGTCACACAGCTATTATATAATGATCATCATTTTCATAGTTCCCATTTCTATAGTGCTTTAACATTTAGGAAGTGCTCCCCTCACAGTAATTGTGTGTGTGTGTGTGTGTGTGTGTGTGTGTGTGAGAGAGAGAGAGAGAGAGAGAGAGAGAGAGAGAGAGAGAGAGAGAGAGAGAGAGAGAGCGAGCGAGCTTGAAATCAAAAGAACAGATGTGACTTAGGATCACTGATCTGAGCTGAAAGGGGCATTGGAGATCATTTATACCAATCCCTTCATTTTACACAGGAGAAAACTCAGGGAGTTTGGTATGTCAGGGAATCATAGACTATAGAATATTAGATCTAGAAGGTGTCCGAGGGTCATAGAATGTTGGAACATAGAACAGAGAATATTAGAATATGGCATGCAGAATATTAAAGCATAAAATATTAGAATTGGAAAGCACCTTAGAGATCATCTGGTCCAACACTAATTTTACTGAGAAAAGTGACTTACCTAATGTTACATAGTGACTTAGTAACAGAGATACATTTCAAACTCAAGTCTTTTGCCTCTAAGTTGAGGGCTTTTCTTGATAAACCAGGATAATACTCTAATAATTACATTGTGCTTTTTTTCAAAAGACAGAGTCTCATAAGTGGAAAACTAATGACTCTGGACTTATTGAGAAGCCAGCTTTCTGCCATACAATGAAAAGCAAGAGGGCTTGACAAGGAATTGTGGGAAGCGCAGAGCCTGGGAGCTGTGCTGCAGCTACACTAATTTGTGCACAAGAGAGTTACACAGGTTTATTATGTCTATTTATATCTGGAGAGAGACAGAGAGAGAGAGAGAGAGAGAGAGAGAGAGAGACAGACAGACAGACAGAGAGACAGACAGAGAGACAGAGAGAGAGAGACAGAGAGAGAGAGAGAGAGAGAGAGAGAGAGAGAGAGAGAGAGAGAGAGAGAGAGAGAGAGATCCATTGTTGCCCTAGCAACTAGTGCACTGTGCACTAACTAGTAGGACTGTGAATAGGAAATGGTACACAGTTTTCCCCACACTACCCCTCCCCCCACTCCAAAATATGACCACATATGCCTCTCCTTACAGAGGATTGGAGAGACTCTTCCAAAGTCTTCATCCCAGACTGTACTGATGACCAGTTTTTCAGAGAAACTAGATAGCAGGATGAAAGGCATGAAGTTAGCTTCAATGGTCCCTCCTCCAGGAAGCCTCCTCTGGTCCAAACTCCCACCCCATGGAAATGAACTTTCCTTTCTTATACCTCACAGAGAACTGTGTCCTTCTGTAATGAACTTAGATGCAATATCATGTATCATAGTTCACTTACATATTGGTGCTCTTCACTCTCCCACCCCATAGCCACATTCTGTCTCTACTACATCTCTCTTTCATACCCTTCTCTTCCCTCACACAAACATCCTGTCTCAGGCTCTATCAACTCTTCTTGGACTAGAAACTAATAAATAACCATTCATCAAATCTGGGGATACAAAGACAAAGGTGAACGTCCTACTCCATTCTGCACCTGCTTCTCTGCCTGGTTTCAACTCCACAGAACAAGATGCGCTTTCCAGGTAAAACGTATCTCCTCTAATCTTATCACCAAGCTATTAACTTGATTGACACCACCTCTCTAAGCCTTCTCTCCCCTCTGACTGAAAGGCTAGAAGGTAGAGTACCAAGCTCCTTCCAAAGCCTTCCTTTATTGAAAACGGAAGCTGGAAAATTTTTGCTCATTCTACTCTGCATCTATTACTCTGCCTGGTTTCAAATCTAAGAACAAGATGCCCCTGTGCCAGGCAGTCCCTGGTGGCCACCCAGCTAAACTAGATCACTATCCATTTCCTGTTATGTTTCTGTCTCCCTTCTCTGTGCCTTTACTGACACCATCCCACATGCTTAAAAAAAAATATCCCTCCCATCTGTTTAAGTCCCTCTCTTAAAGGCTCACTTCTGTGAGAATCTCCAAGTGAAAGTGATTTATCTCTTCAATTCCTTATAGCACATTACCTGTTCATGAGCTCTCCATGGTTCTGAATCTCCTGGATTTTTCCATTACCCCAATCTCGCGTCAAATAGTATCATTTTAACTGTATACATGTCATAGCTCTCTTCCCCCATTAGATGGTAAAATCCTTGAGGGGAGGGAATGTGTCATTTTTCATCTTTATATCCACAATATCTAGCACAATATCTTAAGCTTTGTTAGTGCTTAATAAATGTTTATTGAATTGGATTGCATGTTAAATTGTTCCTTGTCTTACCTACTAGATAGTAAATTTTAGTGCAATATTTACTTCTATTATAGGATCATATATTTAGAGTTAGAAGGGACTTTAGAGGTCATCTAGTTCGATCCTTTCATTTAATTAAATTTTTTAAAAAAACAATTACTAAGCATTTATTTTCTCTACTTCCCATCTCACCCATGGGGAAAATACAAAACTCTTATAAATATTCATAGTTATGCAAAACATATTCCCACATTGTCTTTGTGCAAAAATGTATGCCTGATTCTCCATCATAAGTCCATCACCTCTCAGTCAGAAGGTGAATATTATTGTTCATCATCAGTTCCCTGGAATGATGCCAACCCACTCATTTGACAGTTCCAGAGAAGTGAAATGCCTTAATTCAAGGTCATGAAAGTAGGAAATGGAAAATCCAGCATTTAAGCATAGGACCTCTGACTCTTTATGGTGCAGTGGAAAAAATGCAGTGAATTCTAATCATGTGAGCTGAGTTCAAGGAACAGTTCTGCTGCTTACTACCTGTGTGACCTTCAGCAAGTAATGTTAGGCAGCAAAGTGAAACAGCAGTGGATAGAATGCTGGACTTGGAGTTAGGAAGATCTGAATTCAAATCTGGTTTCAGACACTTACTAGCTGTGTGACCTTGGGCAAGTCACTTAACCTTTGTATGCCTTGGGTTCCTCAACTGTAAAATGGGAATAATAACAGCACCTGCTTCACAGAGTTGTTATGAGAATCAAATGAGATAATATTTATAAAAAATACTTAGCATCGTTTTTGGCACATAGTAGGCACTATATAAATGCTTATTCCCTTCCATTCTCTCTTTCTTTTCTGGTCCTCAGCTTCCCAACTTGTAAAATAAAGTGGCTGGGCTTCATTACTCCCAATATCTCTTTCAGTTCTAGATATATATTCTCTGAGGTAGAGAAAATGAGGTTGGCAACCTTGCACAGTCCTCCCTCACTCAAAACAAAGTTAAGTGCAAGTCATATCATTTCTCTGATGTCATGGTCTTCTTCAAAAATGAAGGATGAACACAGACTATGAGTAAACTGAGCTGCCTGAGTGGGGGCCCAGCTAGCTGGGTAACCCAGCTCATCATCTCCCTTCTGTCTCCCTCTCCCCTCCCTTTGGTGTTTTGGGGTTTACTGGCTAGATTTTTTTCCTCCCTCCCTTCCCCCCTTCCTTCCTTCCTCCCTCCCTCCCTCCCTTCCTTCCTTCCTTCCTTCCTTCCTTCCTTCCTTCCTTCCTTCCTTCCTTCCTTCCTTCCTTCATGGGTTGGGCAACAATATGTTCCTTCCCAAGCTCCACTTAATGGCTGGCTTAGAGTGATTATCACTAGTAACAGTTTCTGTTGATTTAGTTATTTTTCTTTTGTTCATTAAAAGGGCCATCCTCTGACTACTTCTTAAAGAGGACTATTCACTCATTGGGCATTACCTTCCTCTAAGTGAGTACCTGAAAAGGTCAGCCTAAAAAGGCCAAGGTCTCTCATTGCATTCTGAGCCATTTCCAGTCATCTTGATGAATATCTGGTCACTGGACCAGATGACTCAGGAGGACAAGTGAGGTTGGTGACCTTACACAGTCCTCCCTCACTCAAAACAAAGTCAAGTGCAAGTCTTGTCATCATTTCTCTGATGTCATGGTCTTCTTCAAAAATGAAGGACTAACACAGACAGACAGATGTATGTTATCTATGATTCCAAATCCAGCATGTTTTCCACTGGCAGAATGTGCTTAATAAATGTCTATTAAATCAAGTTGAATTAAGGGATATAATCTGGACTAAATCCAATTGACCTCACAGGCAATGATGTCCTAACGAGCTTATCTCCTGGATCTGTCTATCTCATCCTTACACAGATGAACCTAGGCCAGCAGAGTTCTGAAAGAAAATCCTACTCTTTCCAGTATAGAGCATATGGGATATTTTTCCTTGGAACCAGTGCCTAGGCCCCTGTCTGGGAGCAGGACTTGTAACAATTGGGAAGATAAGTTGGTTACCATATGCTGCAGGGGTAAGTTCTTTAATAAGGTAGATCTACAGAGATGTACTGTGCTATTAAATTCTACAATATACATCCAGTCATTGCTCTGAAGAAACTCCTTGGTGAGGCTGAGAGACCAATGTCAAGATAAGGAGTGAAGAGTAGAAGATTCTTGCTTTGACTAATTGGCATGACTATACTAGGACATTACTAGACCTAGGATGGTCTGGGACTCAGTTGACATGTCTACAGCTGCAATGCTTAGTCATCTCACCTCTTGGCTCATCAGTTTCTTCATCTGGAAAATGAAGGCATTGAAATTAATGACTCATATGATCCCCTTCAGTGTTACTACTGTGCCATCTATGTTTTAGTCTGCAGTCTAAAGTTCTTTCTGGATGTTATATTTTAAGATTGGTTGTGAAGATCTCTATGACTTTAGGCGATTTAGCACCACAGATAGCTCCCATGTTTTCAGAAAGTGCTATTGTCACTGCCAAATCATGACATCTGCTCTCAGTATCTTTATTTTTTTTTAATTTCCTCAGCATTTTTTTGGGTCTCCTTTACCAAGGTATTGACCCGATTTTCATACTTTTCTTGTATCTCTCTCATTTCTCTTCCCAGTTTTTCCTCCACCTGTCTAACTTGCTTTTCAAAATCCTTTTTGAGCTGTTCCAGGGCCTGAGCCCACCCGCCACCCCCCTGGGGTGTCTGGGGTACTGAGGCCCCGCCCTCCACGTCTTTCCCTGATGGCAAGAATACGTTCTTGTCCTCGCCATCAGATCCGAAGGTCGGGATCATTCTTCCCTTTTCTAGGCATTTTCCCAGCCAGTTACTTGACTTCTGAGATTCCTTTCCACCCCCGCCTGGATCCACCCAGCTAGTGCTTGGCCTCTGAGATTTAAATGGGCTTTCCTCCTGCTGGCTGTCAATCAGTGAGCTTTAGTTCAGGTACTGGGGTGGGGGCAGGGCCGCCTCCCAGACTCTGATCCCTCGGGGGCTTTATGCAGAGACTTTCAGGAATGGAGCGGGTCGGGGCGGGGTGGGGGGCCCGCCTCCCAATCTCAGTTCCCTTGGGGGCTTTGAGCAGAAGCCTTCAGTAATAGAGCGGGGTGGGGGCAGGGCCGTCTCCCAGGCTCAACTTCATCAGGTTTTATGTGGGAATCTTCCGTAATGAAGATCCTGCCTGCTGTTGGGGGATTCCTGAGTCCTGGGCCGCTGTGCCTCAGCCGCCGCCCACACCTCTGCCTCCGCCGCTTCCTGCCTCTGTCTCTGCCGCCGCGCTTCCTCCCGAGGGGGCCCGAGTCACGGAGATGCCCTGCTTCCCCTCTCGTCCAGCCCAGGCTTCTCTCTCACTGACCTGTAGCTTCTGTGGATGGAGGGACTTTCCCAGCTGCCGGAGCTTCCGTCTCTGAAGCCTGCTCGGATCAGCTTCTCTGGGGCCGTGGCCAAGGCAGCGCTGGGGGTGGGGTCCACTTTCCGGGGCGCGCCGGACCCTGGGGACGGGTCTCCAGGGCTCCCTGGAACGGAAATCTCTTCCACTCTGCTTCTGCACACCTTGTATTGACCCAGAAGTTTTGGGGGACTCTTTTTACATTAATTCTATGGGCTTTTGGTTTCGGAGCTCCTAAACGTGCGTCCTTCTACTCCGCCATCTTGGCTCCGCCCCCTATTTTTTTTTAAATAAGTAGCATTTGTGCCTTTTGTTTTTATCTCACAGTCATTTCTGGATATGCCATCCTTACTCCCCAAATGAGTCATCCTTGTAACCAACAAGCAGTTAAGAAACTCTACTGACATGTCAGCTTCATTTGACAGCATGTGTAACATTCTATAACCATAGCCCCCTACCTCTCTTTGGAAAGATGCAGGTATTTTCTTTCATGTTTTCATTCTTCTTAATGTTAGTGATTTGGAGAAATCTTTTGTATGTTTTAATAATTTGAAATTCTTCATTGGAGAGTTATTTGATAGATTGTGTCACAATATAAAAGGTGATAGATTTGAAGTTAGAAGACCTGAGTTCAAGTCCTGTCTTTGCCATTTACTATGTGATTTCTTCTTTCTGGAACTCAGTTTTCTATTTGGAAAATGAGGAAGTTGAATTAGATGACTTTTCTGGTTCTTCTTATTTTTAAATCTATGATCCTATGTGACCTTTGATCACTTATCTGGTTCTTGGGCTTTATGTTTACCTGAATTCCTTATACATCTTGGATATCATACTCAACCTAAATATAAAGGAAAATATCATTTGTATTTAGAGAGAGTATAGATTGGGAACTTATTATGAAATGTGATGTAAAATGTTAACCAACATGCATCTTCTCCCAAAGCAGCTTATAGTTTTCAGAGAAGTTTTTAATCTAACCAAAGTCTTCCCCCAGTAGTTTATATTCTTAAGTTTACTGAACACTGGGTGGCTGAACCTAATCATTTGTGATTCTTGTTTGCCTAATTTACTTAAATGAGACATGTTTTTAAAAACTAGTATCAAAAAGATTTAATGATTGCTGTTTTATAATATAATTTGAAGTCTGAAAGCATCTCTTCATCATTCCTACTTTTCCTTTATTATTTTCCTTGAGATTCTAAATATTTTATTCTCCCAGATTAATTTAGCTATAATTGTGGCTAGTTTTATAAAGTTACCCCTTAGCTTGACAGGCATAGCACTAAACCTGGATATTAATTTAGGCAAAATTGCCATTTAAAAATTTTAAAGTTATATTTTCTCAATTACATGTAAAAACAATTTTTAACATTTGTTTTTCAAAATTTCTGAGGTCCAAATTCTCCCCCTTCATTGAAAAGGCAAACAATTTAATATAGGTTATATATGCACAGTCATACAAAACATGTTTCCATATTAGTCATGTTGTGAAAGAAAATATGGACAAAAAACCCAGAAAAAATAAAGTAAAGAAAAAGTATGCTGTAATTTGTGTTTAGCCTCTATCAATTCTCTCTCTGGAGATAAATAGCATTTTCACTGTAAATCCTTCAGCACTGTCTTGGATCGTTGTATTACTGAACTGTTATTGTATATAATGGTCTCCTGGTTTTACTCATTTCACTTTGCATTAATTCATGTAAGTCTTTCCAGGTCTAAATGACCATTTAACAATATGGCACAAAATAAGCAATGAAAATTCCTCCAATTAATCTTTTATTTCAGTAGAATATTTTCAGAATTCTATCTGTCTTAAGAATATCTTGGTAGGTTGACTCCCAGATTTGAATGTGTTATGTCATTATTTTGAAAGAGGTTTTTCTGTCATTTCCACCTTCATTTTAGTTTTTGCCGCACAGAAGTGAAAATGGTTTTATGCATTTATTTTGCATCTTCTTATTCTACTGAAGCTATTGATTGTCTCAGTGTTTGCTGACTCTCCGTGTCTTTCCCATTCACTCCTTTTACTATCCCTGCTCTCCAGGTTGTTCGTGGGAATGAAGGCAACTATTGCTACTGCTTCAATTTGCCTTCCTCTGCTCCAGATGATCATGAGGTGGGTTATCTTGAATTAACTTATAGTAATCCATCCACTTGTTCACTAAACAAATGCATATTAAGCAGCCTACAGATGCAGAGTACTGTTCTAGGTTCTAGGGAAGAAATGAAGGCTATACAAGGCATTGCTATACAAATGTATACACACTTAAATACATAAATCTGCATTATTTCATTAATGTGGATGCTGCAGTAATATAGATCACAGTCCATGCTTGCCAGTATCATGAGACTCTTGCCCATGCTGTCCCACAAGTTTGTCACAGGGAGTCCACTCAATGTGTGAGGGTCTTCCTTGCTTTCTTGTGACTTTACAAAGATAGTAATGTATTACATTAGCTTTACAAAGGTTATCCTTTGCTTTTGACATGTGCCCAGGACACTTTCTTTTAAAAAATGTTTGTGGTCTAGGAGATGCTGCTATGATTTGCTTATAGCAGTTAGTCTGAAGCTGATGGTGGGGGTAGGAGCAAGGGGGTCATGTTAGACTCCTTTTTCATAGGAGTTGCTATTCTAAATGCTGCCTGAAGGGGCCATGCTGGAGGCAGGGTCAGGGGACTGAGGAGCACTGCTCTTCTGGGGGCTTTTGGGCACAGGCTGTTGGTCAAGATGGTGGCAATGGTTTATCTTTTCTCATCCATGCTACCCTCCTGCTCCTGTCTCTCTCCCTCTTTCTTCCTTTTTTAAGACTAGGTCTTCCTTGGGCTCAAAATGTTGCTTATACATCATACTTACAGTGTTACTGTGAGGTGGCTACTCATGGTTCTAATCCCATTACTGAGTTTTGACCTCCCTCATTTCTGGCTAGTTTTCCCTTCATTGTGTAACTTGGTGGCCCTCTGCTCTCATGTTCTCTCCATATTGATGCTGAACTTAGTGAGTTCATCCAATAAGATTAGCTCACTGTAGCTCAGAATTCAAGGTCAAGCAATCCACCAGCCTCATCCTCCTCAGTAGCAGGGATTACAGGTATGTATCGTCACACTAAATTCATTTTCTTTTTGATTACACATTTCCTTTGTAACATACTTCATTTATAAGATCATGAAATCATACATCTATATCAAGAGAGAGAAATAAAGAGAAAGAGAAACACAGAGATTCAGATAGAGACAGAGGTAGACAAAGGAGTGAGCTGCAAGGAAACTGGCTATCTGGTCCAAATCCTTCATTTTATATGAAATATTTCACTTCACTTTGACATAGTCAGGTCTGGTGTTTCATCAGTTAATAGCACTAGGAGGTATGGTATAGCTCAGGGAGTTATATCTGAGTGAGCCCCCGTGAAGTGCTCTAGATTCAACCACAGCTCTTGGAACCACTGTTCTAACCCACTCACTAGGCATAAGTGAATGAAACAGCCACCCCTGTTGTTTGCTATATCTGATCATGATACTGTTCAAAGTTTGAAGTGCACCAAATCACTCTTGGTACATGCGTGAAATTTTAGTTTTGCTATCCTTGGTTTTTCTCAGGGCATATTTGGGTTTTATTTATAGGAATAGAAAGCTAAAATAATAACTCCTAAATCTCTCATTGATCAGCCCCTATACAGATCCTCTTTATATCTTATAAAGAAATAACAGAGTATTTAGCTACTTTGCTGCACTTTGTTGAAGACCATGACACCTTATTGTCTCTTACCTGCCCATTCCCTTCTGGTATTTCATTAACTGGTCCAGAGAAAATCAATTGATCAAGAGTGTCTTGATCAGTTCCTTTATGTTTCACAAGCATTTCCGTCTCAAAGAGAAACAGTCAGTGGATGGTCTTTTTCTTGGTTCAACACGTTCTCTTTCTACCACCATGCTGCTCCTTTACTGAATGCTCAGTGCCTTTATGAGCTCTATAGTTTTATTTTAGCCCCTAGTATGGTGATGCTACTTTTGGACACCTCAATGGCTGTTCACTACAGGGCTGTTGGTCAGATGCCATTTTTTTTCATCTTCTCCCACAGGTCTCTAGGGTTTCTCTTCACTATTCTCTTTAAAAAGCATTGTGATTCTCTTTTAAAACGCTCTACTCATAGCAGGACACTAGAATGGCTTCTGGCATACCATTTATGTTACGTGATTTAAAGTCATCCCAGTCCCACATTTCCTGTTCTTTATGGTTCCTAAAATATCCAGGACACCAAAGAGGGAAAAACAATAGTTAATATCTTAAACAGACGGGGAGCAAATAGTTAAGTGACTTTCCCACAGTGAAACAGATAATCAATAGCAGAGTACAAATTTGAATCTAGGTGTTCTGACTCCAGTTCAATGTGTGAATTTTCACTGTACCATATTGTCTTTCCTTTACAAGTTGCTTACTTACTTCTACCTTTCCTGATTGATTTCATATTGCTCTATATCATATATTCTACATTCTAGCCAAACCGAACTAACTACTGTCCTTTAAATTTAACATTAAGCCTCTGTGCCTTTTCTTTTAAAGCATTATTTTGCACTTAGCCACAAGACAAAATGAACATTTCTACACAAAAAATAGAGCAGATAATAAGGATTGTATCTGTAACTGTGAATTCCTATTATGCATAGCTTGCTTTTATTTTGAAGTATGTAGTAAATTCAATATGTTCCGTAAAAATTTCTTTTTTTGTATTTCCTTCTGTTAGTTTCTGTGCATGAAATAAAAGTTCCAATGACCTTGTTTTTTCTTTTCTTCTTTTCTGGGGGAAGAAAATACCATTACAATTCCCCCTCTATCCTATAACAACCTCCCCCTACCACCATACTTGAAACAAGGGAAAAGTGAAGCCTTTGAAATAAACATGCATAGTCAAGCAAAACACATTGATCATGTCCAAAAATGTATCTGAAACCTAAGATCATCATCATCTCTCTCTCTCTCTCTCTCTCTCTCTCTCTCTCTCTCTCTCTCTCTCTCTCTCTCTCTCTCTCTGTGTGTGTGTGTAAGGAAGTGGATAGCATGCTTTATCATCGACCCTCTGGGAACATGATTGGTCATTTCATTGATTAAATATCTTAAGTCTTTCACAGTTGTTTTCCTTTACAATATTGTTGTGTACATAGTTTCCCTGGTTCTGCTTACTACACAGTGCATCAGTTCATATATAAATTCCCAGATTTCCCTGAAACTATTCCTTTCATCATATTTATGGCTAACTAATATTTCATTATATTCATATGACATAATTTGTTCAACTATTCCCCAATTTGTGGGCATTCCTTAACTTCCAATTCTTTGCTACAACAAATATTTTTGAATATTTTTGTCTTTCCCCCCTTTCTTCAATCACTTTGTGGTACAGGTCTACTAGTGCTATTTCTGAGTAAAAAAGAATGCATAATTTAGTTATTTGGGGGGAGTATAGATCCAAATACTTTCCAAAATGACTGAATTAATTCATGATTCCACCACAGTGAATTAGTGTATTTGTCTTCCTGGAGAAATTGTCGTTGGCATCATCACCATCTTCTTCTTTTCTCTAGTTATTATTGACTTGCAATATTTTTTCATGTGCTTGTTCCTTTGGGAACTGCCTGGTCACATTGATATCCTCTTCATAAAGCACTGTGTTATTCTTTTAAAATGCTCTCCTCATAGGAGAACACTAACATGGATGTCTTTCAGCTCTGCCATATTTTCTTCTTAATGCTTTACTTTCTATGACCATCTCCCTCTTCTGTATTTTGCATAGCCTACTCCCTCAGGCCTGGAATACACTCTCCCTTTGCCTCCACTTCTTAGAATCCTTAAAATCCTTTAAGATTCAGCCTAGGAGCCATTTCTGTTTCTTACATTACCATGACATCTCTCTCCTCTCCCAGAAAGTCATCCCATATAACAAGTAGTATTTTTTAGCAAGGAAAGAAAAAGTCAGCATAATTGATTGATACATTGAAAGAGTTCAAAAACATGTGCAATGGGTAATGCCTATAGACCTCTCATCTCCATGAAGGGGTAGGTTGCGAGTGTCTTCTCAAGTCCCACTCAAATCCCACTTGATCTTTATAATTTTGTTTCATTTACTTTTGGTTTTTTGGTATATCATTATTCTTTCTATTTAATTGTTATAGTTAATATGTATGTTGTTTCGTGACTGATTACTCTGCTTTGGTAGATTTTTCTATGCTTCTCTGTATGCACCACATACGTTATTTCTTATAACACTGTAATATTCCATTACATTCTTGTGCCACAATTTGTCTAGCTATTCCCCGATTGATGGGCATCTACTTTATTTCCAGTTCTAAGTTATCACAACAAGTGCTGCTATAAATATTTTGGAGTATATGGGAACTTCTTTTCTTATCAATGACTTCCTTGGGGTATAATTCCAGTTATGGAATCTCTGGTTCAGAGTATGGACATTTTAGGCACTTTATTTGCATAATCCCAAATTGCTTCCCAAAATGGTTGTACCATTTCACAGCTCCACAATAACATATTAATATGCTTATCTTTCCACAATCTGGAAACATTGATTGTTGTCATTTTGGGGTCATTTTTGCCAATTTGCAGAGTATGAGATGAAGCCTCAAGGTTTTTTATTTTCATTTCTCCTGTTATTAGCGATTTGGGGCATGTTTTTATGTGGTTGTGAATATTTTTCAGTTCTTTTGAGAACTATTTATTCATACCCTTTGACCTATTGGGGAACAACCATTGACTATTAATCATATATAGGTATATATATTTATATGCAAGTATGTATATACATATGTGTGTATACATACATACGTATATGTGTATATACATATACACATATCTAGATTCCAAACTCTTATCAGAGAAATGTGATACAAAGGTTTTTTTCCCCCATTCAATCACTTGACTTCCTATCCTAGAAGAATTTCTGTTTATGCAGAAGCTCTTAAGTTTCAAGTGATCAAAGTTAAATATTTTATGTTTTACAATTGCCTTAATCTCTTGCTTGGTTAAGAATTTATCTCCTACCCATAGCAGCAAGAAGTATATGATTTTTTTCTCCTCTAGTTTTTTATAGTATGATTTTTAATATTAAGCCAGGTATCTATTTAGAATGTATTGAGAAGTGTGATTTAAGGGGTTAGTCTAAGGCTAATTTCTGCCAGTCTACTTTCCAGTTTTCCAAACAGTTTTTAATCCAATAGGGAGTTTTTCCCCCAAGGTAATCTATGTTTTCTACTTTACTGGGTTACTGAGATCTGTTGTTTCTGAAACTCCCTTGTCTAATCTATTTCATTAATCTATCTCATCAGTCTTTAACCAATGTCAGATGGTTTTGACCACTGCTGTTTTATAGTATAGTATGAGGTTTGAAGGTGCTGTTCCATCTTTGTTCTTACTTTTCATTATTTCCATTGATATTCTAGATCTTTTGTTTTTCCAAATGACTTTCTTATTATTTTATCAATTTCTGTAAAGTATACCCTTAGTAATTTGATTGGCATATCATTAAATGTTCAAGTTAATTTTGACAATATTGTCATGTTTATTATATTGGTATAGCCTAGCAATGAGCATGAAACATTCCTTCAGCTATTTAGATTTTTCTTGGGAGGTGGATTCTTGAAAAGTCTATGCATTTTTGAAGCTATTTAAAATGGGACGTCCTTGTCTATTATTGCTTCTTGTGCTTTGTTGCTATTGCATAGAAATGTTGCTGGTTTTTGAGGATTTATTTTGTAACTCACAACTTTGCTGAAGCTATTAGTCAATATATTTGCTGATTCCCTGGGGTTTTATAGCTATTAGTCTTAATATATTTGCTGATTCCCTGGGGTTTTCCAAATGAACTATCATATCATCTGCAAACAGGGAAAGTTTTATCTCCTTTTTACCTATCTTTATTCCTTTAATTCCTTTCTCTTGTCATATTGCTATTGCTAGTATTTCCAGAAGTATATATAATAATAGAGGGGAGAGTGAGCATCTTTGCTTCACTCCCATATTTATTGGAAAAGGTTCCAGTATATTCTCATTGCATATGATGCCTGCTTTAGATGCATTTCATATTTTAAAAAATGTCCCTCTATGCTTATACTTTGTAGAATTTTAGCACAAAAATATGTTATACTTTGTCAAATGCCTTTTCCGCATCTATTAAGATGATTATGTGGTTTTGATGTTTTGGGTTTTTAATATGATTAATTCTGTTGATTGTTTTTCTAATGTTAAACTATCCTTGCATCCCTGGTATAAATCCCACTTGATCATAATGAACAATTTATTGGATAAATTCATGTAGTCTATTTAATGGGATTTCATTTAAATTTCTGAGTCAATATGCATTAATTATATTGACCTATAGTTTTTTTTTTTCTGTGTTTTATCTTTCCCTAGTTTAGGTATTAGGACTATATTTGTCTTATAAAAAGATTTTGTTAGGGTCTTTTCTCAATTTTTGAGAACATTTTGTGAAGAATGAGCAATAATTGTTCTTTAAGAGTTTGATACTATTCTCCTGTGCATTTATTAGAAAAGGAGTTTTCTTTTCCTTTAATACTTTCTTTACAGTTAGATCTACATCTTTTTTTTTCCTGGATGCAGATTATTGAAGGTTATGGAATCTGAATCTGGTCTTCTGAAATTTGGGGTAGTTTATATTTTCAAACATATTTCTCTATTTTGTGTTCTCAGTTTTGTCAGCATGTAGCTCTGGACAATATGTTCTGATTATTCTTTTTCATTTCTTCTAGTTTTGTTGTAATTTCACCTTGTTGATCTATTGTTTTATTGATTTGATTTTCTGCTCTTTTCTTTTTAATTACATTAGCTAAAGATTTATCAATTTGTTAGTCTTTTCAAAGAACCAGCCTTTAGTTTTATCATGTCTATTTTTTTAAATTTCCAATTTATCTATTTCCCCTTTAGTTTTTTAGTTTTTAGTTTTTAATATCTCCCCCATTGTGATTATTTTACATTTATTTGTTGAGTTTCTAATTTTGAAAAGTGTATATTCAGTTCATTAGCCCTCTCCTTTTCTATTTTGTTAAAGTAAAATTATAAGGATATGATTTCCTTCCTGAGGAATGCATTAATTGCATCCCAGAAATTTTTTATGCTATTTCATCATTATACTTTTATTTTATATATTTATTGATCATTTCCATAATTTGCTCTTTGATTCATTCATTATTTAAGATTTCATTGTTCTCCAATTGGCTTTATATTTTCTGTTTGGGGTCTCTGAACAAATTTCTATTTTATGAATTATGTTAGATAAAAGATATACGAGTGATATTTGACCTTTAAAATATTTATTACAATGTTTCTGTGCCTTAGTAAAAGGTTATTTTTGTAAAAGTTACATGTGGTGGAGAGAAATCTGTATGTTACTTTGCTCTCCCACTTAGAAGATGCCATAGGTCTTTTAACTCTAATTTCTGCAGAAATTTGTACAGTTCCATATTTTCCCTTTTGTCTTTCTCTTAGACTTATCTAAAAGAGAGATATTGTCACTATTGTGTTACTATCTATGTTTTCTTTTTTTATGTTTATTTATTTATTTTTAGTTTTCAGCATTCATTTCCACTGAATTATGACTTACAAGTTTTCTCCCCATCTCTCCCCTCACCATGTATCCTGATTACCCTTTCCCCCAATTCACCCTCCCCTCTCTCACACTGCTCCCTTCCCTTATCCCAATGTTCTCTCTTTTCTTGTAGGGCAAGATAGATTTCTATACCCCATTGCCTGTGTTTCTTATTTCCATGTTGCATGCAAAAATAATTCTCAACCTTTGTTCCTAAAACTTTGAGTTCCAACTTCTCTCCCTTTCTCCCTTCCCACTGAGAAGGTAAGCAATTCAACATATGCTATATATATGTAGTTTTGCAAAAGAATCCCATAGTAGTCATGTTGTGTAAGACTACCTATATTTCCCTCCATCCTATCTTCCCCCCATTTATTCTATTCTCTCTCTTGACCTTGTCCCTTCCCCAAAGTGTTTACTTCTCATTACTCCCTTCTCCCATTTGCCCTCCCTTCTATCATCCCCACCACCTTACTTATCCCCTTCTCACCTACTTTCCTGTAGTGTAAGATAGATTTTCATAACAAATTGAGTGTGCATGTCATTTCCTCCTTAAGCCAAATGTGATGAGAGTAAGCTTCACTTTTCCCCTCTCACCTCCCCACTTTGCTCCTCCATTGAAAAAGCTTCCTCTTGCCTCTTTCATGGGAGATAACCTGCCGTGTTCCATTTCTCCTTTTCTCTTCCTAATATATTTTTCTCTTACTCATTGATTTTATTTTTTTGGATATCATCCCTTCCTATTCAACTCACCCTGTACTCTCTATTATATATGTGTATATAATCCCTCCCCACAATACTGAGAAAAGTTTCGAGAGTTACAAATATGATCTTTCCATGTAGGAATGTAAACAGTTCAACTTTAGTAAGTCCCTTATGGGTTCTCTTTGCTGTTTACCTTTTCATGCTTCTCTTGATTCTTGTGTTTGAAAGTCAAGTTTTCTATTCAGCTCTGGTCTTTTCATCAATAATGCTTGAAAGTCCTCTATTTCATTGAATGATTATTTTTCCCCTGAAATATTATACTCAGTTTTGCTGGGTAGGTGATTCTTGGTTTTGATCCTGGTTCCTTTGACTTCTGGAATATCATTCCAAGCCCTTCAATCCCTTAATGTAGAAATTGCTAGATATTATGTTATCCTGATTGTAATTCCACAATACTTGAATTATTTATTTCTAGCTGCTTGTAATATTCTCACCTTGACCTGGGAACTCTGGAAGTTGGCTACAATATTCTTAGGTATTTCTCTTTTTGGATCTCTTTCAGGCGGTGATCAGTGAATTCTTTCAATATTTATTTTACTCTCTAAACTATCAGGGCAGTTTTCCTTAATAATTTCATGGAAGATAATCTCTAGGCTCTTTTGTTTATCATGGCTTTCAAGAAGTCCCATAATTTTTAAATTGTCTGTCCTGGATCTATTTTCCAGGTCAGTTGTTTTTCCAATGAGATATTTCACATTGTCTTCTATTTTTTCATTCTTTTGGTTTTGTTTTGTAATTTCTTGGCTTCTCATAAAGTCATTACCTTCCATCTGCTCCATTATAATTTTTAAAGAACTATTTTCTTCAGTGAGCTTTTGAACCTCCTTTTCCATTTGGTTAATTCTGCCTTTTAAAGCATTCTTCTCCTCACTGGCTTTTTGGACCTCTTTTGCCAATTAAATTAGCCTATTTTTCAAGGTGTTATTTTCTTCAGCATTTTTTTGGGTCTCCTTTAGCAAGTTGTTGACTCACTTTTCTTGATTTTCTTGTATTGCTCTCATTTCTCTTCCCAATTTTTCTTCCACCACTCTTACTTGATTTTAAAAATCCTTTTGCAGCTCTTCCATGACTGAGATCATTGCATATTTATTTTAGAGGTTTTTGATGCAGAAGCCTTGACTTTTAGGTCTTCCTCTGATGGTATGCAGTGTTCTTCCTTCTCAGAAAGGATGGAAGAAAATACCTGTTCGCCAAGAAAGTAACCTTCTATGGTCTTATTTTTCCCCCTTTTTTGGGCATTTTCCAGGTCAATTACTTGACTTTTGAGTCCTTTGTGAAGAGGAGGGTATACTCTAGGGACTTGTAAGTTCTCAGTTCCTCCAAGGTGGCACAATGAAGGGAGAGGAGTTTACTTCTCTGGCCTGCGTCCTTGTTGGTGAGCAACCACAAGGACTCTATTCTGCCCAGGATCTGTGAGTACAATTCCCTCTCCACAACTGCCTCCAGCTTCACCATGCCAGCACTCTTCCTCTATCCAGGAGAGTCACTTAAGGCTGAGATCCAGATCAGTCACTCAATTCCCCGAGGGGTCTTAGACTGACGGCTCCAAAAATGGATTTAGTTGCTGCTGCTGGCGGGGCCAGACACTGTTCCCTTCTCACACAGGTGAAAGAGCTTTCTCACTGACCTTTGAAGCTGTCTTTGGAGATTGTGGGTTTAGCAATCTGAGAACAGCAACTGCTGCCAGGGATTCTGCCCCTAAAGCCTGTTCTAGTCCTGTCCCTGCTGCATCACATCTAAGGCTGGGTTGCACTCTGCTCTGTGTCTGGTGCAATAGACCTTTCCTGTCAGCTTTCCAAGCTATCTTGAGCTAGAAATCTCTTTCACTCTGTCGTTTTGTGACTTCTGCTGCTCTGGAATTTGTTTAGAGTCATTTTTGCAGGTATTTTATGGGCTATGGGGGGAACTTCTACAGGTTCATCCTTCTGCTCCCTCTGTTTTTTTAAAACTCAGATAATGTTTCTCTTATGAATTTGGATACTAAGGCATTGGATTATGTAAGTTTATTATTGGTATCAGTTTGTTGTTTATGATTCTTTTTGGTATAATTTCCTTGTTTATCTCTTTCCATTTTTTAATATTTGTTTTTGCTTTGTCTGATAGTATGATGGCAATTCTTGCTTTTTTTTGATTCACTTGATGCATAGCAATTTTTTTCCTATTTCCTGTTTTATTTTGTGTATGCCTGCTTTTAAAATGTATTGCTTATAAGCAACAAATTGTAGGGTTTTGTTTTCTTATGCAATATGTCACTTTTTCATTTTATTGGATATTTAATTCATTCACATTTAAAGTGACAAGAGGTTTAAGGTGCACTTGTTCCCATTGATTTTCTTGCCCCCCCATCCCCTTTTCTTGTCTATTACTCCTTTCCCTTTAGGGTTTTGTTCATTAATTCCCTTTTCTCTCCTGCTTTTATCTAGATATAAATTTATTTCCCCTCTTTTTCCCTCTCAGTCAAGTAGATTCCCCTCTCCTACATTTTGACTAGCATTATTCATTCTTTTAAACTTCATTTTTTTGTGCCCCTTTCCAAAAAAGAATTTCACCCTCTCTTCATTCTTCATCTTCCCTTTCATTTTGTTCTAAACCCTCATTCTCTGATTCATGATCTTTATTATTATTTGGTCTCTCTCTTTTTTCTGCATTCATTCATTCATTCATAATTTATTTAGCTTTTTACATTCATTTTCACAAAATTTTCAGTTCCAAATTTTCTCCCCTTTTATCCCCTCCCCCCACCCCAATACCCCAAGCAATCTAATTTTCCCTATCTCCAATCTGCCCTCTCTTCTCTCATCCCTCCCTTCTCTTGTCTCCATCTTCTCTTTTCTCCTGTAGGGCCAGATGACTTTTTATTCCTCATTAACTGTATGTCTTATTTCCTAGTAGCAACAACAATACTAAACAGTTTTTCCTAAAACTTGAGTTCCAAATTCTCCCCATCCCTCCCTCCCCACCCATTCCCTTTGGGAAGGCAGGCAATTCAATATAGGCCCTATCTGTGTAGTTTTGCAAATGACTTCCATAATAGTCGTGTTGTGTGAAACTAACTGTATTTCCCTCCATCCTATCCTGCCCCTCATTGTTTCTATTCTGTCTTTTGATCCTGTCCCTCCCTGAGTGTTGACTTCAAATTGCTCCCTCCTCCCATTGGTCTCCCTTCCATCGTCCCCCCCCTTGCTTTTCTCCTTCTCCCCCACTTTCCTGTACTGTAAGATAGGTTTTCATACCAAAATGAATGTGCACTTTATTCTTTCCTTTAGTCAAATATGATGAGGGTAAACTTCTTGTTTTTTTCTCAGCTCTCCTCTTTTTCCCTCCACTAATAGGTCTCCTGCTTGCCTCTCTTTTTTTTATAAGTCTTTATTCATCTATTCATTGATCTATTTATTTATTTATTTGTTTATTTAACTTTTTACGTTCATTTTCACAAAATTTTGGGTTCCAAATTTTCTCCCCTTTTATCCCCTCCCCCCACCCCAATACTCCAAGCAATCTAATTTTCCCTATCTCCAATCTGCCCTCTCTTCTCTCATCCCTCCCTTCTTTTGTCTCCATCTTCTCTTTTCTCCTGTAGGGCCAGATGACTTTCTATTCCTCATTAACTGTATGTCTTCTTTCCTAGTAGCAACAACAATACTAAACAGTTGTTCCTAAAACTTTGAGTTCCAAATTCTCCCCATCCCTCCCTCCCCACCCATTTCCTTTGGGAAGGCAGGCAATTCCATATAGGCCCTATCTGTGTAGTTTTGCAAATGACTTCCATAATAGTCATGTTGTGTGAGACTAACTGTATTTCCCTCCATCCTATCCTGCCTCTCATTGTTTCTATTCTGTCTTTTGATTCTGTCCCTCCCTGAGTGTTGACTTCAAATTGCTCCCTCCTCCCTTTGCCCTCCCTTCCATCATCCCCCCCTTGCTTATCTCCTTCTCCTCCGTTTTCCTATACTGTAAGATAGGTTTTCATACCAAAATGAGTGTGCATTTTATTGCTTCCTTTAGTCAAATGTGATGAGGGTAAACTTCTTGTTTTTTTGTTTTTTTTCTCAGCTCTCCTCTTTTTCCCTCCACTAAAAAGTCTCCTACTTGTCTCTTAAATGACATATAATTACCCCATTCCATTTCACCCTCTTTCCTCCCACTACATTTCTCTCTCACCATTTACCTTAATTTCTTTTAAGATATGGTCCCATCCTATTCAATTCACTCTGTGCTCTCTGTCTCTGTATGTGCGTGCATATGTGTATGTGTGTGTGCATGCATGCATGTACATGTGTGTGTGTGATCCCACCAACTACCCAGATACTGAAAAATTTTAAGAGTTACAAATATTGACTTTCCATGTAGGAATGTAAACAGTTCACCTTTGGTAAGTCCCTTATGGCTTCTCTTTGCTGTTTACTTTTTCATGCTTCTTCTCATTCTTGTGTTTGAAAGTCAAATTTTCTTTTCAGTTCTGGTCTTTTCATCAAGAATGTTTGAAAGTCCTCTGTTTCATTGAAAGACCATATTTTCCCCTGAAGTATTATACTCAGTTTTGCTGGGTAGGTGATTCTTTGTTTGAGTCCTCGTTCCTTTGACTTCTAGAATGTCCTATTCCATGCCTTTCGATCCCTTAATGTAGAAGCTGCTAGATCTTGAGTTATCCTGATTTTATTTCCACAATACTGGAATTGTTTCTTTCTAGCTGCTTGCAAGATTTTCTCCTTGACCTGGGAGTTCTGGAATTTGGCCACAATGTTCCTAGGAGTTTCTCTTTTTAGATCTCTTTCGGGTGATGATTGATGGATTCTTTCAATACTTATTTTGCCCTCTGGTTCTAGAATCTCAGGGCAGTTTTCCTCGATAATTTCATGGAAGATGATATCTAGGCTCTTTTTTTGATCATGGCTTTCAGGTAGTCGCATAATTTTTAAATTGTCTCTCCTAGATCTATTTTCCAGGTCAGTTGTTTCACATGAGATATTTCACATTCTCTTCTATTTTTTCATTCTTTTGGTTTTGTTTGGTGATTTCTTGGTTTCTCAGAAAGTCATTAGACTCCATCTGTTCCATTCTAATCTTGAGAGAACTATTCTCTTCAGTAAGCTTTTGAACCTCTCTTTCCATTTGGCTAATTTTGCTTTTGAAAGCATTCTTCTCCTCATTGGCTTTTTGAACCTCTTTTGCCAATTGAGTGAGCCTATTCTTCAAGGTGTTATTTTCTTCAGCATTTTTTTGGGTCTCCTTTACCAAGGTATTGACGCTTTTTTCATACTTTTCTTGCATCTCTCTCATTTCTCTTCCCAGTTTTTCCTCCACCTGTCTAACTTGCTTTTCAAAATCCTTTTTGAGGTCTTCCAAGGTCTGAGCCCACCCAACATCCCCCTGGGATGTCTGGGATACAGAGGCCCCACCCTCCATGTCTTTCCCTGATGGCAAGAATATTTCCTCATCGTCAGAACCGATTGGCGGGAACATTTGCACCTGCTCAAAAAAGCTCTCTATAGTCTTACTTTTCTTCCCTTTTCTGGGCATTTTCCCAGCCAGTTACTTGACTTCTGAGATTCCTCTCCACCCCCGCCTAGACCCGCCCAGCTAGTGCTTGAGGTCTGAGATGCAAATGGGCTTTCCGTGGCAGGCAGAGCTGTTAATCAATGTGAGCTTTAGTTCTGGTCCTGGGGTGGGGGCAGGGCAGTCTCCCAGGCTCAGCTCCCTCAGGGGGTTTATGCAGAGACCTGAAGTTCTACCTGCTGCTCGGGGAGTCCCAGGCTGCCGCCGCTGCCTCTGCCGCTTCCTGCCTCTGCCTCCGCAGCTTCCTCCCGAGGGGGCCCGAGCCACAGAGACACCCCGCTCCCCTCTCGTCCAGCCTAGCCATCTCTCTCACTGACCTGTAGCGTCTGTGGACGGAGGGACCTTCCTGGCCGCCGCAGGTTCCGTCCCTGAAGCCTGCTCAGATCAGCTTCTCTGGGGCTGCCCGACCAGGGCAGCACTGGGGTGGACTCCGCTTTGCGGGGCGCGACGGACCCTGGGGACGGCTCTCCAGGGCTCTCTGGAATGGAAATCTCTTCTACTGTGTTTCTGCACACCCTGCAGTGATCCAGAGCTTGTGGGGAGCTCTTCTTACATTAAATCCATGGGCTGTGGGTTCGGACCTAGCATATGTGAGTCTTTCTACTCCGCCATCTTGACTCCACCCCCTTTTTTCTGTATTTTTAACTCAGTCAACGCTTCCAAGGTATCCATTATAGGCTCTTCTCTCTAGGGGTTTTCTGCCACTGTCTTGTAGGACTTCATGGATTCCCCTTTTGCATTGTGTCTCACTCTCATAGTAATGCCAATCATTGCAGATGTCAGAGAGGACTGATCTATACCCTTTCTTACTGACCTGTTTCCTTACATTTGCCTGGAAACTTTCTCCCTTTTCCATGCCCTCTCACTCCTACAGGTGCCAATTGTCCCCAAGTGTTCCAAATTCCCCCACTTGCAGGACAAGTAGACTTTTCAAGAACCAAATCCCCTAGGCCTCATCCAATGTAAGTTACTCATCTCTCTTTGCTGACCATCTCTTTTCCTCCACAGGAGCATTCATCAATGGAATCCTCCTTGTCATATTCTTCTTTGAAACTTATAATTCTTATGTTGTCTCAATGCATGTTGTTTTTAAGATCAACATGTCTTCCTTGCATAGTGAACCTATTTTTTTTTAATGTTATTAGTTTTTGTTTCTTTTCTAGGTTGTCTTTTACTTTTGTGTAGTTGAATTCTCAATCTGTTGTTCTCACTTTTGTCTTTTTAGTGAGATTTGCTTTGTGATTCAGGTTTTTCTATTATACTTATAGCAGATGAAAGATGAAATGACTAATGAAACAAAAGTCTATGCTCTTGAGAGTATTGATTTATTAAGCAATGCATGCTAATTGTCCAAATCTGGACCAGTCACCTTCCTCAGCTTTGGCACTGGACCTGGAATACAGAGGGAGACAAACTTTTATACATTAAAAACAATCAAATAAGATCAATCAATTAAAATAGAACAATTAACCAGGATACAACATTAAGTAATCTGATTTCTAATTGGAGGAAAGATTAGGGACTTTTAAAGTTGGGAAGGAGAAAGTGAATAGTGCAACTCCCTGAAATCAGAAAAAGAGGTATCCCACTCCCCCCAAGTATCTGTGAACAATCAAAGGAACAAGAAAAGAATAATTATCAGGATGGGGACAATTTTCAGAAAATACATACGGGGTGCTTGAGATATATAGCTGTGAGAAAATTCCTTGCATCAATTTTTGAATCTGACTGGGTTTCTGGTCATCATAATCTAGGTCCTTAGTTAAAGATGTTTAAAGAGCATGTAGAAGTGGTCCAGCTTCCTAAGTATCCAAGGCTAGGTTCAAACAGCACGATAAGGTTTTCTCTCAATTCCCACAATTGAATAAAGTTTTCTCACAGGGCAGAATTGTACTAGAACCATAACTGAATAGAAATGAAACTGAACTAGTTCAAGAATTGAGCTGCAAGAAGGAGTCAGTGTAGTTCACTCAATTCTCATCACCACTTGCTGTCTTTATCCCTTCAATTCCCTCATGCTCATTCTTTTTGCTATGCAGGACACAAATTCTGCTCTCACAACTCTCATTTCTCTATAATGTTTTAAAAATAAAATTATCATTTGTTTATTTTTACTACTCATTGTTTAAAAAATTGAGTTCCAGATTCTACCTCTCCCTTTGGTCCTTCCCTCACCCATTGAGAAGGCAAAAAATGTAATATTAATTATATAGAACATATTTACATATCAGCAATATTGCAAAAAAAGTAAGAAAAATAAAGAAAGTGAAAAAATAATGCTTCAATCTGCACTCGAACTCCATCAGTTCTTTTTGGATAGTGTTTTTCATCATAAGACCTTCAGAACTATGTTGGATCATTGTCTTGATTACTATAGCTGTCATTCACAGCTGATCATCTTTACAATATTGATGTTACTTCTAGGAGCCAAGATGATGGAGCAAGCAACAAGGAAACCAGCAGACACCAGAGTAGAGAACCACCACTTGCATGGAGAACCACCACTTTCATGGTGGACGGGCATCCACCAGTAGCTGAGCCTACCCATGCTGTAGTGCAGCCCACAGTGAGAAGGTCAGACCACTGCCATCCCCACACCTCAACCTTCGAACTTCAAGGCAACCTGTAGGAAATGCAGTAAAATATCACCTGACATCGGCATAAACTAGCTACCACTAGCAGCTCCATCTCAGCACCAGGTAATCTACAGCTTCTACAACTTCCAGCTGGTAGAACCTGAGGACCCAGAATAGAAAGAAAATAACTAGGCCCCTAGTCCCAGCACAAGAAGTGTGGACAGTATTCCCTGTGCCCCAGAAGCAGAGATCAACTTCAAAAGCCAGGAAAAAGGCAAACATCATGAGCAAGAAGCAATGTAGAGAATAAAAGACCATAGGTTCCTATTATGGGGACATGGGAGATAAAGACAAATTCAGAAGATGACAGCATTGTCACTATACCCACATCTGAAATCTCAAAAGGGAATATAAACTGGTCTTAATCCCAAAAAACCTTCTTGGAAGAGCTCAAAAAGGATTTTAAAAGTCAAATTAGAGAGGTGGGAGAAAAACTGAACATTTCCTTTAAAAATACAATTGACAAAATATGGGTGGGAAGTACCCTGAAGAAAACATCTCCCTAAAAAATAGAATTGGCCAAATGGAAAAGTTGGTGCAAAAAGTAACTGAAGAAAATCATTCATTAAAAATTAAAATTGGGCAATTGGAAGCTATTGACTCTGTGAGACATCAAGAATCAGTAGAACAAAATCAAAAGAATGAAAAAATAGAAGAAAACATAAAATACTTCGTTAGAAAAACAACTGACCAATAGATCCAGGAGAGATGACTTAAGAATTATTGGCCTACCTGGAAGCCATGATGAAAAAAAAGAACCTGCATAGAATTTTCTAAGAAATCATCAAGGAAAACTGCCCCAAGGTTCTAGAACCAGAGGGTAAAATAGTCATAGAAAGAATTCACTGATCATCTCCTGAAAAGAGATCCTAAATTGAAAACACCAAGGAATATTGTAGCCAAATTTCAGAATTATCAAGTCAAGAGGAAATACAGCAAGCAGCCAGAGAGAAACTATTCAAATGTTGTGAAACTACAGTCAGGATCACACATGACCTTGCAGCTTCTATGTTAAAAGATTGGAAGGCTTGGAATATGATATTCCACAAGGCAAAGGATAACAACCAAGGATCAACCACCCACCAAAAATGAGCATACTCTTTCAGGTGAGGAGATGGACATTCAATGAAATTGGGGACTTCCAGAACTTCCTGATGAAGAGACCAGAGCTCAATGGAAAATCTGATCTTCAAATACAATATTGTTATTGTTGTGTACTATGTTCTCCCAGTTCTACTCCCTTCACTTTGCATCATTTATGTCTTCCCAGGTTTTTCTAAAGAAAAACTGGTCATCATTTCTTATAGCACAATACCATTCCTTTACAATCATATACCACAACTTGTTCAGCCATTCCCCAATTGATGGACATTCCCTCATTTTCCAATTCTTTGCTGCTACAAAAAGAGCTTTTATAAATATTTTTATACATAAAGGTCGTTTTCCTTTTTCTTTGATCTCTTTGGAATACAGATCTAATAATGGCATTGCTGGGTCAAAGGGTCTGCATAGTTTTATAGCCCTTTAGGCATAATTACAAATTATTCTCCAGAATGGTTGAACTAGTTCACAATTCCACCAACAGTGCATTAGTGTCCCAATTTTCCATATCTTCTCCAACATTTGTCATTTTCCTTTTCTGTCATGTTGGTCAATCTGACAGATATGAGATGCTTTCTTAGAGTGGTTTTAATTTGCATTTCTCTAATTAGTATTGATTTAGAGCATCTTTTTCATATGCCTATTAATATTTTTATTTTTTTCTGAAAACTTCATATTCTTTGCTCATTTATCATTTGAGTAATGACTCCTATTTTTATAATTTGATTCAGTTCCATATATATCTGAGAAATGAGGCCTTTATCAGACAAATTTACTATAAAATTTTCCACCAGGTTCCTGCTTTCCTTCTAATCTTGGCTGAATTAGTTTTATTTATACAAACCCTTTTTAATCATGTAATCAAAATTATCTATTTTACTTCCTCTGATCATCCCTATCTCTTATTTGGTCATAAATTCATCCCTTTCCCACAGATCTGACAGGTAAATTTTTCCATGCTCCCTTAATTTGCTTATCTTATCACCCTTAATGCGTAAATCATATGTCCATTTTGACTTTTTCTTGGTATAATGTGAAACGTTGGTTTGTACCTAATTTCTGCCAAATTGTTTCCAGCTTTTCTAGCAATTTTTGTGAAATGGTGAATTCTTGCCCCAAAAACTTGCATCTTTGAGTTTATCAAATACTAGATTACTATAGTCATTTATTACTTTGTATTGTGTACCTAATCTATTCTACTGATCCATCCCTCTATTTCTTAAGTAATACTAGATTACTTTAATGATCACTACTTTGTAATATAGTTTGAAGTCTGGTAAAAAATTAAAAAAAATGATTCCCATGATATTCTTAACCTTTTGTTCTTCAGATGAATTTTGTTATTACTTTACTAGCACTATAAAATAATTCTTTTGTGGTTTCTTATGTCATCAAACAAATAAATTTAGGTAGAACTGCCAGTTTTATTACACTGACTCAGTCTATCCATGGGCCATGAATATTTCTCCAATTATTTACATCTTTCTTTGTATAAAAAGTATTTTTCAATTGTGTTAACATAGTTTATGGGTTTGTCTTGGCAGGTGAGTCCCAAGTATTTTATTTCATCTGCAGTTATTTTAAATGACATTTCTCTTTCTGTGTTTTCCTGCTGGGTTTTGTTGGTAATAGATAGAATTGTTGATATTCTGTGTGGGTTTATTTCATAACCTGCAACTTTGCTAAAGTTATTTTTTCTATTAGTTTTTTAATTGATTCTTTAAGATTCTTTAAGTATGCCATCATATTTTCTGCAAAGGGCAAATGTTTCCTTATTGCCTACTATAATTCCTCCAACTTCTTTTTCCTGTCTTACTACTATGAATAACGTTTCTAGTACAATATTGAATAATAATGTCGATAATGGATATCCTTGTTTTTTCTCTTGATCTTATTGGGAAGTTTTCAAGCTTATCTCCATTACAAAAAAAATTACTTGCTGATGGTTTTAGATAGATACTGCTTATCATTTTAAGGAAAGCTCCACATTTATTCCTTTGCTTTCTAGTGTGTTTAATAGGAATGAGTGTCATACTTTGTCAAAGGCTTTTTCTGTATCTCTTGAGATAATATTATTTCTGTTCTTTTTTGTTATTGATATGGTCAATTATGCTGATAGTTTTCCTAATACTGAATCAACCCTATGTTTCTTGTATAAACTCCACATAGTCATAATGTGTGATCTTTGTAATATATTACTGTAATTTCCTTGCTAGTGTTTTATTTAAATTTTTTGCATCAAGAGTCATTGAAGAAATTGGCCTATAGTTTTCTTTCTCTATTTTTGTTCTTCCTGCTTTAGGCATCAAAACCATATTTGTGTCATAAAAGAGAAAGAAAAGAATAGATCATTTTTTCTAATGAATATTGATTCAAAAATTTTAAATAAAATATAATCGTACCTATTTTATATTTGGTCAATTTTGTTTTTTAAGGTGTGTTGTCTTCAGTTCTTTTTGTGCCTCTTTTACCAATCTATTGACTTTCTTTTCACAATTTTCTTGCATCACTCTCATTCTATTTTTCCAATTTTTCCTCTACCTGTCTTATTTGATTTCTAAAATATTTTTAAGGCTCTTTGAGGAATTTTTGTTGGGCTTATGTCTAACTCACATTTTTCCTTTGAGGTTTTGTTTGTAACTGTTTTGACATCATTGTTTTCTTCTGAGTTTGTGTCTTGACCTTCCCTGTCACCATAGCAGTATTTTATGGTCATGTTCTTTTTTTGTTGTTTGCTCATTTTTCCTACCTAGTTCTTGACTTATAACTTTATGTTAAAGTTGGGCTCCACTCCCTTGGAGGTTGGGGCACTGGCCCAAGCTTCAGGTTTTTTGTGCTGCTGTTTTCAGATCTAGTTCTATATTTTGTAAGGTTTAGCGCTTCCAAGATGCTATGATCCAAGGAGAGAGGTGATTACTTCTCTGCTGCCTTGTGCTCTGTTCTTTACCCAGGACAGGAACTTGATTCCCAGAAGCTGACAAGTGCTAGCACTCCTGTTGGCCCCATAACTGTGACCATGTCCCCTACTCTCCTGCGGTCACAAGCATTAATGCTCCTTTTTGCCTTAGAACTGAGATCAGGACCCCTATTCCCTTGTGAGTGACCCCAAGCACTTTTCTCCTCCTTGAAACTGTGACCAGAGCCCTAATCCCCTGCAGTCACAAGTACTAATGTTCCTCCTGGCCCCAGAATTGTAATCAGGTCCACTGTTTTCTTGTGCCCTCAAGTGCTAGTGCTCATCTCTGCCTCAGGTCTTTTGCTCCCCTGTGGCCATAAGTGCTAGTTTCTCTTTGTTCTGGAACCACAACTCAGGGCTACCTATGGGCAATTCAAGGGGTTCTTGTATCCAGTACCAGCAAAGAGTCCCCCGTGCTCTCTTTCTGACCAGTTGTCCTATCCCCTTAGTCTCTGAGATAAGATCTCCTGAAGCTGCTCTTGCCACTGTCAGGAGTGCCTCCCATGTCTGCTGTTGACATTGCTGCCATGCACACTCTGGACTGGCCCCCACCTTTATGTCATAGACATCTCTTGCTGTCTCTTGAAATTGTCTTGGTCTGGGGAAATGTCTCTTCCTGACCTTTTGTTGACTGCCACTCCAGAATTTGATGAGCGTCTTTATTTTAAAGCTGTTTGGAGGGAGCATGTTGGGAGAGTTGAAGTGGGACTCTGTTCTGCAAGCTCAACCTTTCTCTCTTTTGAACAACTCAGGAACAGCATGTGTGGTTCCATGTTCTCCTCAGATTCCACAGGGTCCTCTGCCTCATCAAGTGCTAGATCACTTTCCTTTATTTTGCAGGCCATATCTGGAGGTCATATTTCCTTCTGTTTTTACTGTTTTTCCTGCTGATTTACCATTCAAGGTCTGAGTTTTATTCTTCTGAAATCTCTGGTACTTTTAGTCTTTCTGCCTCTCTCCCTCCCCATTTTCCTTATCACTCACTATCTGACTCTGTCCCCTCTGACTGTGGTTTCCTTGTGGACTAGATCTCAAAACATCTCAGCCTCCTTCCACACTTCATGGTTCACACAGCTAGGGTTTTATCGCACCTGACTCCTGGGTATTCAGAACTGGCCCCAGCTAGACTGCTGTGTTCTTTCCCTAGTGCTTGGTGGGTCCTGCACAGCTCTCCACATGTACAATGCAAGAAAAGTGCCCTGAATTTCTGAACATGGGAAACAAAGTGCCAATCGAAATAATCCATAGATTACCTCCGGGGTGGGGGGGGAAATGGAAAGTTTGAACACTCCAGGATACACAGTAGTTAAGTCGAACATTTCCATTAAGAAAATAATTTCTGCAAGTGTTCAAGAGAATGATTTTCAAATACAGAGGAAAGGAAATTTGAATAACATAAGATGGTTCTGCACCCACCAGAAAACAGAGATGTAGCCCAAGTTGGCCTACTATGCACATCTGAGCTTAACCATATATTTGAAAAAATATGGACATTCAATTGTTGTTTGTCCTTCATTCTTGAAGATGACCAATGATATCAAGAGGGTGATCCCTTGCCTTGAAAGTGAATTGGATTTAAGTGAGGCAGAGCCTTGCAAAGTCATAGACCTCACTGTCTCCTCCACAGTCATCAGAGTCCAGTGTAAGACAACTAGAAATGGCCCCTGATGCGCTGGGAAGCCTTCATTTTTTTAAGCCAAAGTCTTTCCCAGATCTCATTTTGATGAATATTCAATAAAGTAGCATTAGAAACAGTCTTAGAAAGAAAATGAAACCTGAAAAAGACTATTTACTTCTAAAACACCTCAGACAACAAAAATGCAGGAGGGGAATGCAACAGTCAAGGACATACAGCCAAAGGATAAGAGCCAACAGAGGGACAGCAGACACCAGTGAGAAACTTCTTAAGAACACACGAGAAAATAAGGATGAAAGTTAATGGGAGCTGATAGTGAAGAGGCAGGCCGGGGGCACCAGACAGAACTTCACGGGACATTACCTATAGGTAAATCAGTGTTTTTTGTGGGATTACCTTATAAAATGGGAGGGCGCATGGTACGGGGAGGATGAGGAGAGTGTATAATGTTCCCTGGTCATGTCAAGGACTAGTAATGAGGGGAAGGTGATTCCTCTGGTCTATAGGAGAGTGAGTGGTGGGGGAAGAGAACAAAAATGGTGAGGAATGGTGAGGTCTTGTTTTGGTGGTTGGCGGGGGTGCTACAAGATGTTCTATGTAGGGAGATAGGGGCCTTGTGCCAGGCGTTATCAGTGCGGATTTGGGGCTGAAGAGATAACTTGTCCTGGCCTGGAGATGGGCTGGGAAAGGGAGACAACTCCTCTGGCAACTGAAGTCTGGGGGAATGGGAGAACATGGATCCAGGGAGGAGATTCGGACACAAACTGGGAAGAAAGATGAATAGGGCAGGTTATAGAACTGTGGTGGACTGCATAATTGTGGATGTGGGGTCTGGGGAGAGGTCCTACCATAGGGAAGTATCTTCTCCGTCACCTCTAGGAATTGACATTTTTCCGGAAGTGAGTCATAATGAAGAAAGGGACATCAGGGGAGAAGCTCCACATGCAATAGCTGAAATTACTTAGAGGAGAGACCTCAGAACGGGTACCTCAGAAATTCTGACTGCTTGAGGAATGTGGAGAATAGAGAGTAACTAGGTAAGTACAGAGGTCATGAATAAGAGAATGAGGGTCTAGAGTAGACACAAAGGAAAAATATAGAGGAAGGGAAGTGACAGAGTGAGATATTCTCTGGAAAGAGATGCAAAAACGAAATAAAAATTAATGAACAGAACTAGTTTAAGGGGAAGAGAGGAAGGGAAAATCTATTTGATTTACTGAGAGGAAAAACAGAGGATAAGAATGAAAAAATCAGATCAAAGTAGGAAAGAAAAAGGAAATAAAGCAAAACTCCAAAGGAAAAGGAGTACCAAATGGGAGAGAGGGATCAGGAAAGAGAATTAGAAAGCCAGATGGAAAGACACCTTAAAAAAGAATAAGCTAAAGTAACCAAAGATACATAGTACTTTGTTTGCATTGGAAGAGGGGGAAAAAAATCACAACTCGGAAAAAAAAAACAATATTAGAGACAAATGGAGGAAAATATAAACCTGACTCCCATAACTTTAAATATGAATGGATTAAACAATCCAATAAAATGAAAAAAGAATGACAGATTGGATAAGAAAACAAAACCCCACAATCTGTTGCTTACAAGAAACCCATTTAAAAAACAAAGACATACGCAGAGTAAAACTGAGGGAGCGGGTGAGAAATAAATTTACTATGCATCAAGTGAATCCAAAAAAAGAAGGCATAGATTTCATGCTGTCTGACAAAGAAAAGATAAACATTAAAAAAATTAAAAAGGGAAATATAGTTTATCAAAATACTTTAAAACAATGACAACAACAAGATCTAAGAACCTTTCCTGGACCACAGGATCTCCTGAAACCATGCCCTAATCCACCGGCTCTGGAACCATTGGTTTATGACTGAGTTTTCCAGATTGGTAAATCAACTAGTGTAAAGGAACATGTAACCAACCCCAGATCCCAAACCATGCCTCATAGACCAGACTGGCCATTGGCCCTACCACCCAACTCTTAAAATTCTTCTATCTCTATTGCCTTTTCACTTCTTGCTCTGGGAATATTTAAATAAATCATTACTACAATTGCTTCTGGAGAACATGGGTCCTTTGACTCTTTTATGTCTCTTTTCACCATCCCTGTGACTGTTCAAATAAGAATATTCCCTAGCCGACCACACAGTCTTCTAGGTGTGTCTTTTCTCTTCTAGAAGACACCTTGCCAGCTCTTTAAGGGTGGGACTGCTACTTCTGTATTTAGATTCGTACCATTAGCCCAGTGCACACAGTAATCACTTGATAAATTTTGTTTTATTCGTTTACACCAATAACACAGTTGTACTTTGTTTATTTAGTATTTTTCAGGAATGAGCAGTTCCACAAAAGCAAATAGCATGTTAAAGATATGGTTTGGTGTATATGATCAGCAGTGTTATGAGCCCTAGTGAATGATTTTTAAATCATTAAAAAAATTTTATTAAGCACTTACTTATGTACCAGGAACTCTGCTAAGCGCCAGGGATACACATTGTAAAAGCTCCCTTCAAGGAGTTTATATTCTAATGGTGGAAGACAAATATCTGTATGTATATTCATATATGAATATCCTGGGGAGTGGGGGGATGTTTGATGGGGAGGTGGGGAGCGGTGTCTCTCTCTTAGATTCTAGCCAGAGTCCTCCTCCAAAACAAACACAACATAACAAAGACCACCACCACCACCACTGTGAACAAAGCTCTATCTGAACTAAATATCTTTTCTTCTCTCCCTGTTTGAAGGCCCTGACTGTTGTTTGGGGTTTAGGATTATCTCCCAGGGCCTCTCTGAAAATCAATAATTAATTCAGAATCTAGCTTGTTTGCATATTAGTTCCACACTCCCGTCTTCAATGGCACTTCTGGAAGTCTTCAAAGAAGATGAACACAGCATCAAGCTCAATCACACTTATGGGAAATTCTTCAACTTGAAAAGGCTACAAGCCAAGACCAAAGTGGAGGGACTGTTGATGCATGATTTTTCTGTTTGCAGATGATTATGCACTCAATGCAGCCTCTGAAGCTGAGATGCAACAAGGTATGGGTTAATCCTCTGTTGCCTGTGCTAATTTTGGCCTAACAATTAACACCAAGAAAACACAGGTGCTCCATCAGTAACCACTACACCATCCATACGTGGAACCATAAGTTTCAGCAAATGGAGAAGTTTTGAATGATGTGGATAAGTTCACTTATCTTGGTAGTGTATTTCCAGGGATGTACACATTGATAATGAGGTTGACACATTGCCAGAGCTAGCTCTCTGTTTGGGAGGCTCTGAAGGAAAGTCTGGGAGAGAAGTATTAGATTGACTACCAAACTGAAGGTCTACAGAGCCGTTGTGCTGACCTCATTCTTGTATGCCCATGAAACCTGGATAGTATAACTGTGGCATGCCAGGAAACTCAATGGCTTCCATTTCAATTGTCTTAGGAAGATTCTGAAGATCACCTGACAGGATAAGGACCAGACGCTGAGTTCCTTACTTGAACTAAACTGCCAAGCATTCACATTCTTCTTTAGAGAGCACAATTACGATGGGCTGGCCATGTTGTTTGAATGCAAAATGTATGCTTTCCAAAAAGACTATTTTATGGAACTCACACAGGGCAAGCTTTCACATGGTAATCAGAAGCAGCAATACAAGTATACTTTCAAGGTCTTGCTTAAGAACTTTGGAATTGTGTGACATGGGAGACACTGGCACAGGACCGACCACTCCATATGGTGTGCCCACATCAGAAAAGGTGCTGAGCTCCATGAGCAAAGCAGAATGGAAACAAATCAAAGGAAATACATGATGCATAAATTTAGAGTATCCACCCCAAAAGTTCACATAGTCTATTCGTGCCTGACCTGTGGTAGAGCATTCTGATGAGCCACAGTTGGACACACTGAAACTTGACTGTAGCACAGTGATGTCATTTTGGTCCTCTTCAAGAATGAAGGAAAATAACCAATACTCATGCATAGTATGTGTAGGTATGTGTATATGTATATATATATGTATATATCATGTGCATGCACACACATATAATTGAAGTGGCGTGTTTTGGTCAGATAAGTCACTGGGACAGCGAATGAAACCACAAGGCAATTAAATCACACTCTCTTTTGAGGAACAGCAGTGTTTATTGATTATTGTTCTGAAAGGTGGAGATGGAAAGGGGTAAAAGGTATTTGTGGCTGCATGCCACAAAGATAGTCTAGGAATAACTGTGAGAGTCTGCATCTAGTTACAAAGTTTCATTAGAAGCCCAAGGAACTAAGGTGGAAGATAGAATCTGGAATTGGATGGGAGTGAGAACATCACTATGGACATATCTATTTTAGGTGCTCAGAGAGGAATTTGGAGTGACTTACTTTCTAACTCTTGACTGAATCCAGGATATTCGATGTTGCTGGATAAGTGACTTCTATATACAGGAAATGTTAATGGGACAATCTCTACACTAAGGCTGTTGGAGATGAGGTATCAATGAGAAGCAGGGATACAAAAGGGAGAGGTCCCCTCCCTTTTTATTACTAGTTATGTGATCCTGGACAAGTCACTGAACCTGCCTGCCTCAGTTTCTCCAAATGTAAAATGGGAACAATAATAGCCCCTACCTCCAAGGGTTGTTGTGAAGATCAAGTAATTTATCTGCAAAGCACTTAGCAGTTCCTGGCACACAGTATATGCTTCATAGAGGCTTGTTTCCTTCCTTCTTCCCTTCTTTTTCTTTCAACTCTAAATGCAATGATACTATTTGACATAAAAGACATTAGAACACAGTGTAACAAGAGTTACAATGGCAGCGATGAGGTCAGGGAACCGTAGTGCTGAATCAGCCAAAGTCAAACAGAGGCTATTAAAGACTGACTCTTAAGAAGCCTGACCATGGGTGAGGCTTGACTGACAAGCTGCCCAGATGGAACCTCAGATAGACGGAGTCAGAGGTGGATGGGTCTGAGCGAGGCAAGAGGGAGCTTATATACGGGAAGACCAAGATCTAGAGGTGACCGCGTGGTCTGGAGGGGACAGGGGGCCCTGATCATGACTGGGGGGGTCAGGGTGGGACGCAGGCGGGACTGTCCAGAGACAGCAGACAGCGGAGGGCCAGGCTAGGGAAGGTGAGAGCTCTGGGCGTGAAAAGCCGGATTACGTGGGGACAGTCAAGGAGGGCTCCGGGGGGCTCCCAGAGTCCGAGCTCCATCCTGAGGACCACACAATGAGACCACAGGTCCAGTACCGTCCCTCATGTAACCCTGAAGGGTTAGGTGACCTGCTCAGGCCAAAGGGCCAGGATGAGTCAGCACTCGAACCCAGGTCTCCCTGACTCCGAGGCAAGCTCTTGTCTTTGAGGTCACTCGTCCCTCGCATCCCTCGCACTTACAATGTTAAGTCTAACGATTACAAAAGAATGTTGGAGCCGGAGGAGGCCGGGCGCTATGCGGGGCTACGGAAGGAAGACCCTACCACGACTCGGTTCTTGATAAGAAAGAGCCAGCCCCGCCTCCAGCACGGAATCCGAGACCCCGCCTCCCGCCCCGCCCCCTTCTGGAGGCGCCTACGCTAGCGCCGCGCCGGAAGTGCTGTGCCCGCTCTCGAGGTCCCGCCCGGCCCCGGAAGTGCTCCCCAGGGAAAGATGGCGGCCGTCTCTGTGTGCCAGGCTCCGGTCGGCGGTTTCTCTTTCGATAACTGCCGCAGGTGCAGAGAGGGTCTGGGCCAGGGCGGCAGCTGGGGCGGGGAGGCGGAGCCGGATGCGGTGCGGGTGCCCCGGGAACGAGGCTGGAGCCGGGGCGGGAGAGGGACGGAGAAGGGTTGGCGGGGGCGGCCCGGGGCGCTCGTGACTCAGGGATTCGCGGTGTGGAGCGCGGGGCCCACGGCGGCCGGGGAGGCCGCTCCTCTGCTTTGCTGTTACTGACGGGGGCCTGAGAAGGGGGATCTGCGTGCGAACGAGCTAACGTTGGCCAAGGCCTGCGGTGTGCCCTGCGCGAGGGTGCCGAGAGAGACAAAAGGCCGGCCCTGCCCTCAGGGAGCTCCCCGTCCTAGGAGGAGGCGGCCTGCGAGCGGTGATAGACGGACGTGGCACGGCCGGGATGAGGGGAGACGTGTCGGGAAAGGCTTACTGGAGAAAGCGAGGTTCTAGTGCAGACGTGAAGGGAGTGGAGGAAACCTGGAGGCAGCGATGAGGAGGGAGAACGTGGCAGGCCGAGAAAGTGCCCATTGTGTTTGAACCTGCAAGTGACAGAGTCATTGTTGGAAAGTGTGTGCCTGTGCGTGTGCGTGTGTACACGGAGACACGCGGACGGACTTGCTTTAGGGAGATCACTTTTGATGATGATGGGTGTGGACGACAGTGACAGAGATCTGTGGCGGGTCTCGCCACCAGCAGGGTATTCCAGTTTGGTGGCAGTATCAGAGGAGAGAAGTGGGGGAGAGTGTGTATTGGGGAGACATTAAATCGACAGACCTTGGCAACAGATTAGATGTGGAGGAGGGAGGGTTGGGGAGGAGCGAGGAGTGGGAGGAGTGGAAAATGATTACCGAGATATTGAGACTGGGAGAGTGGCAGTACCTTTGCCAGTAAGACAGAAATTAGAAAGAGGGGAGAAAGACAATGAATTCAGTCTTGGACTTCTAAATCTTGGACGTGTGTATATGTAGAAACCTGGCTGTACATTTTCCCCTGCAAAGCAAAAGAATCCCAGAGGCTTTCATTTTTTTTATTGATAAGGAAACTGAGGCCCAAAGAAGTGAAGTGACTTGCCCAAGGGTTCGAATATAATAAGCATCAGAGGTAACACTTAAACCCAGGAGGCGGTGCTCTTTCCCCTACTGCACTAGTTTTCCTTGTTCTCTATCCTGTCTTCTTTTTTTTTCTTCATATCCTCCCCGTTTCCTGTTGTCCCATTCCCTCATTATCTTCCTTCTTTTTTACCTCTCCCCCTTTACTTCTTTGCTGCTGCCTCTCTCAGTGTTCTTTCATCTGCATTGAGTTTTGCTTTTGTAATTTTTGCCCTTTTTTTGTTTCACTGATGGTTTTTGTTTTTATATCATATTAATTTCCAGGTATATCCTTCCCCCTAAAAGAAGTTTAAAATCAGCAAAATCAAATGATGCACCCACCAATTCTGGTAACATTTAACGCTGCACACACGAAGTCCCTAACTTTTTCAAAGAAAGTGAGCTCCATTTTCTCAATTCTTCTTAGTTCCAAGTTTGGTCATTACAGTTACACAGCATTCAATTTCCTTAAAAACTTTTTTCCATTTACAGCGTAGTTATTATGTATATTGTTTTGCCAGTTCTACTTCATCTTATAAATCTTCCCATATATTTCTGATTTTTTTTCATGTTTCTCATTTCTTATAGTACGTTAAAATTCTATTATATATTCAGATATTATCTTCTTGGACTTTAACATACAGAAGAAGCATTCCCTACTCATCTTTGACTGGTAGAACCCCTTTCTTCTAACTGAGACCTTTTGTTTACTTTTCTGGGTACAATTGACTTATCTTCGCTTCCTGCTAGACTTCTTTAGGCAGGGGCTTTTTCTTTGGGCTTCGAGTCTCCAGTGCAGCTTTAATGTCTTTGATAAATATTTGACTAATTATATTAAATCTCTTTTCATCTTTTTTTTTACTTTCTCTTCCTTTTCCATTTTCTCCTTTTCTCACTTTGCTAGAAGGTGTGTCCCCATCCTGTTCTGAAGCATGATGATGAGTATCTCCAGCCACCTCCTTTCTCTTCATACAGAATAGAAAAGACTTTATCTAGTCCAACCCTATCCTGATATATATGGGGAATTTACCTCTTGTCTCACCATAGTAGGTTTTTTTAGGCATAGCTCCCAGGGATTCAGTTCTGAGAATCTGGAGAGCTGGACTTTATCAAAATATTATGTGTCATGGGCAAGATTTGAACACAATTTGGTAAAATACCTCTTAAAAGAACAATTTGTAACTGTTACTCTGGTTCTGAACCCACTGATACAGTATTTTACCTTACTTCATTTTGGGGAGTACTGTACTCATAAACTGTACTCATAAACTGTGAAGATTGCGTTAGCAGTAAATTAATTTTATAAGGACTAGTTTTGAAATGGAGTGTATGTGGAATAGTGAATAAAGAGCTGGCCTTAGAACCAAGAAGACCTGTGTTCTAGTCCCATTTCTGTTATATACTGGCCATTTGACCCAGGGCAAGGCCCTTAACTTTTTGATGCTGGAGGCGACTTCCGTTGGAGAGATGCTGACCTGCATTGGTTTAGGAAGTTTTCTCATCCAGGGGTTTCCTATGTCAATGAAATCATAGGTTCGATTCCAATACTCTTCTATCTAAAAAAAGTCTAGTTTTATTTTCCACCTTGCCTAGGGTAGATCCTAGACCCCTCTTCTGGGTGTCATACAAGTCCTTACTGCTCCCCCTACACTGCTCCCCCTACAGCCCATTCCTAGTTTGCTTCTGATAAAAAATAGAATTGCAAGGTACTTAAGAGATCATTAAGACTAACACCTTATTTTAGACTTGAGGGAACTGTGGTGAAATGACTTGCCCCAGGTCACATGAGCTAGCAAGTATCAAAACCTGAATTTGACCTCAGGTCTATGACTAGGAGAGAACTTGCAGAAAAAAAGCTTTCTGCTATACCACTAGAGTTCAAGCCTCCTGATTTTTAATCCTGTGCTTTTCCCATTCTAACAGACTGGTGCCTCCTGTTTCAAGTTTTTGTTGGGTTTTTTTTTTTTTAACATAGACTCCCTCCTTTGAGCCAATCTCACAGAGAAAAGTAGCTTGCAATTTAGTCAGATTTTTCTTCTCAATTTCAGAAATGCTGTCCTTGAAGCTGAGTTTGCGAAAAAGGGCTATAAACTTCCAACAGCTCGGAAAACAGGCACAACCATCGCTGGAGTGGTATACAAGGTACAGAAAGAATTCCTGAGAACATCACTTTTGTTGATAGACTAGAATCTTAGAATTGTAAGACTTTACACTTCAGAGACTGTGATTCTGGTGAAAAAATGGTGCTGTAGGGAGCTTTACTACGTTTTAGTGTCTTTGGTATCTTCTCCAGTACTTGTCGCATTATTGGGACTTAAGTGAACACTTGCTGAATTGAAACAATGTAGTAGCAGCATCTTGGGAATCATTTGGGTCAACTGATGTTTGAAACCCTTATTATAATGATAGGATTTTAGAATGGGAGTGGACTTGGTAAATTGTATAATTTAACCTCATTTCTGTAGAAGAGAAAATTAAGCTCTAGAGAGATGGGTGCCATGTCTGTGTCATAGTTGTCCCAGAACTTGGATTTGAACCCAGGTCTTCTGATTCTAATTCTGTTGCTATTTCTACTGTCAATTTAGGAGTGTACCCTAGTGGAATATATTTTTTGAGCATGATTGTAGATCTTTCATGCTGATTGCATGAATGCTAATTGAAAAGAATGCTGATTGCCAGTTGTTTTTGTGTCTTTCATCCGTGATTCATTCTTTTAACCATTCTTTTAATGTGCACATTGTGTATGTCCATTATGAATTTAAAATGTTTCTGTTTTAAACTCTTAATAGATTTATTATCCCTCTTTTACAGATGAATAAATTGAAGTATATAGAGCTAAAGTGACATGGTGACATAGGTACTAATTGACAGAGCTGTGATTCATATACATGTTTTTTGACACAAGTCCAGTATAATTTCCACTATGCCACACTGACTTAAGACAGACATTTTGTGGTATATCTATGTGTTTATTAAATATACTTGCTTTTTTTTTTTAATAGGATGGCATAGTTCTTGGGGCAGATACCAGAGCAACAGAAGGAATGGTTGTTGCTGACAAGAACTGTTCAAAAATACATTTCATATCTCCTAATATTTAGTAAGTATTGATTGTTCATATTTACAATTTTAATGCTGTGGTGTTTGGTTTTAGTGATTTTAAACTCTGTAAGTATGAAGATATTTTTGGATCATGAGATTTAGAACTGGAAGAGACTTGAGAGATCCTCTAGTTCCATTCTTCTTATTTTATAGGTGAGGATTTTGGTTAAGAGACCAGTCACATAAATTGTATTAAGCTGAAGTCTTTCTCGTCAAGTCCAGTGCTATTTCCACCATGTATAAAGTCTTTCAAATGTAATACTTTTCTGAAGTTCTCACTTCAGCTCTCAATCTGTGATCCATGATCCCAAGAACTACAATATATCAGAAGATGTTCTGTTTTAAAGATCTTATATCTTTAAGAACATTAGTACTCAAAGGAACCCTAGAACATAGAATGTCAGAAGAGTAGTTCCTAGTCTGTGTCCCATAGAGTTACTGCAAGGAGTCTTGAAATCTTAATATGGAACCTAGATTGAAGATTTCCTTTCATTAGACTTGTAGTTTCTGAGAGTTGTAAAATGGCACTGGACGCTTCATATAGCCTCAGTATAATAAATAAGGAAATCTTATTTTCTCTGGATTAGATAACTAATGTATTTCAACCATATGTATCACTCTTGCATAAGGATATAAATTCTGTGGTTAATAAAAGACATTGACTCATTGTTACTGAATTCATAATAGCTTTTTTGTTACGTATTTTTCTCAGTCAGCAGATACTAATAGGACAGATACTGCTATGCTGTGGAGTCAGTGAAATATTTAGATGTTTAGGAAGGCTCTTCATATATGAAGAAGTTGAGAACTGTGTTAGACTGTAGAATATTAGAATTGGACGAGACTTTAGAAATAGGATGTTAGAAGAGAGAATGTAAAATGACAGCTGTACCTTAGACTAGAACACAGAATGTTAGAACATAGAATGTTAATGCTGACAGGGATCTCAGGACTTAGAATGTTTGAATGGAGATCATAAATGTCTTCTGGAAGGGACAGTAAAAATGATCCAGAGATGTCCAAGTTTTTCAATAATGAGCCACATGTCCAGACTGCATGAATTTATGACATTTATCTTTAATGATAGTTACTAATAATTGATCCAAAATTGCTAATATGATATGTGGAGGCATTTAGTTACATAGAGGAAACGGTGAAGCTTTACCTACTAAGCCTATCTTTTAGTTAATGAGGTAAACTTTTTTTTTTAGGCTAAAAATATTTGGCAAACTGTACTCCAGGGTCAGATAAGCTACATTTGGATTGCAGACTCTTTGTTGAATTCTTGGGATCTAGTCAGTTCTTGCTTTTTCTTTTGCAGAAGCTGATGCCTATATAGGTGCACTTGCCCAAGACCACATGAAAAGTTAGCGGTGGAACCAAAATGAAAAAAACCACCTCATTTCTTTCCTGAGCTAGTACTTTTCTTGTTACACAGAGAATTTTAGTATTTTATTGTTCCCTTTAACAGTCTGAATTTTAAATTGAAGCAAAGGATAGATTGGATGAATTGGGCTTGATGGTCTTTATGTCAAAGCCCCACTTTTCTTTTTCTGTTTTTATGAAAGTTTCCTGAGAAGTTTTTTGGATTTTTTTAAAATTTTATTTGCTTTCAGTGTTCTACCATCACTTCCATATATCTGAGATTTTTTTTGCTTCCCTCCCCTCCTTCTCCTCTTTTTCCCCACTCCCTCCCTGAGATGACATACAATTTTACATAGATTCTACACATACATTCCTATTAAAGTGTTATTGCTGGGTCAAAGGGTATGCACATTTTTGTAGCCCTTTGGGCATAGTTCCAAATTGCTCTCCAGAATGGTTGGATCAGCTCACAGCTTCACCAACAATGAATTAGTGTTCCAACTCTCCCACATCTTCCCCAACATTTATCATTTTCCTGTTTGTCATGTTAGCCAATCTGGTAGGTTTGATGTGGTATCTCAGAGTTGTTTTGATTTACATCTCTCTAATCAATAGTGATTTAGAGCATTTTTTCATATGGCTATAGATATCTTTAATTTCTTCCTCTGAAAACTGCCTGTTCATATCCTTTGACCATTTATCAATTGGGGAATGACTTGTACTCTTGTACATTTGACTCAATTCTCTATGTATTTTAGAAATGAGGCCTTTATCACAGACACTAGTTGCAAAAATTCTTTCTCAGTTTTCTGCTTCCCTCCTAATCATGTTTGCATTGGGTTTGGTTGTGCAAAAACTTTTCAATTTAACATAATCAAAATACCTGAGAAGTTTCTGACTCAATGTTTAGATGATTGAACCTTTGAAATTTCTAACATATTTTCCAGTTGCTGTGGTGCTGGAACTGCAGCGGACACTGACATGACAACCCAGCTGATCTCTTCTAACCTGGAGCTCCATTCCCTTTCTACTGGACGCCTACCCAGAGTTGTTACAGCTAATCGAATGCTTAAACAGATGCTTTTTAGGTAACTTAATGACTTATAAGTATTAGACTACTCACTAGGATTAAAAGAAAATCTTATAGTAAGTAATAGACCTTGTGCTTAGAAGCATTTAGAGTTGGAAGGAATGTTTGAAGTCATCTGGTCCAAGCATAACATTTTGCAGATGATACTAATTGAGCTCTGAGAGGTTGTGACTTGCCCATGGTAGCATAAGTGTAGTTAGTAGAGTTAGAATTCCAGCCCAGGTCTTTTAATTCCAAATCCAGTACTCTTTTCACTATATCACTTTGCCTCTTAGCTTTATAGATTTGGGGTTAGAAGGGACATTAGTCTAGCCAAGCCTCTCATTTAACAGATAAGAAAACTGAGGTTGAGACCTCATGTGCCCTAAGTCGTATAGCCAGCAAGTTTCTTAAGTCATCTTTTATGAAATGTGTTTAATAAATGTAAGGCATATCTTGCCCAAGAGTTTGCTTGAGGTGGACAAAGCTAATTAATAGAGCCAAGATTAGAATCTAGGTCTTTTGGTGACTAGACCAGTGCTCTTTTTTGTGATACCATGTTGTCTTATCTGTCATATAATGGGTTGGAGTAGTTTAAATTCAGAAACAAAAAGTATACAGTTGACTGTTTTGGTAACACATTTGATTCTGTGAGTTGTTTTGTTTATTCATTTCCACTAACAGTAAGAACCTATTGTGTATTGAGCACTATAGTACTAGGTACTCACAGAAATACACAGTTTAGTTAAGACATTGTCCCTGCCCTCCTGAACCTTACGGTTTGATACATTGATAACTGTAATACACAATAATACATTCTATTAGAGCATATAGTTGTACATTAGAAGTTTAAAAATGCCATGTAAAGTTGGAGGCAGACGAAGCAAACCGTTGAGCACCTATTACGTATAAATTCCAGTGGGAGACCTGAGACATTTGGGGGAAATTCAAATAACATGGTTCTTGCCCATGAAGAGCTTAGCCTCCTCTGTAAACCTAGTTTCATATTGTGAATCAGAAAATCTAAAACAGTATGACTGAGTTGGCTCTGATAAGTTTTTTTGTATGTGTGTTTCTTCATTATATTGAAATATGTGTGTCACCTGTGATCTATTTGATTTATATTTACTTTCTTTTCTTAAAGGGGTTGTTAAACTTGAAAAAACATGCTACTTGAATGGAATCATGGAATTAGAAGGCCGGCATATGCTTCAGAATATAGAATTTTAGAACTGGAAGGGACCTCAAAATATACAATATGCTCTAGAGATCATTTAGTCCAAGGGTTCTTAATCATTTTTGTGTTACAGACTCCTTTGATATTTTGATAGAGCCCAGGAACCCCTTTTCAGATTAATATTTTTAAATGCATAAAAATATATAACATTACAAAATAAGCCAATTATGTTGAAATACAGTTACCAAAATATCAAAAACCCAAGTTCATGAACCCTTGGTTTAGAAACCCTGATTTTACATAGAGGTATCTGAAGCCTATTGACTTAGCCAGATTCTCATAGTGAGTTAATAACAGAGATAGGTCTCCTGTTTTCCAGTCCCCAATCTTTTTTGCTATAACATATTGCCCTGGTTGTCAGTTCATGAATATAGAATTCATTGAGTTCATAAACAGCGAATACACAGCTTATTGTTATACCTTGGAAAAGCATTGTGGAGAGACTGCTGGCCTCCCGAGTTGAGAAGAGCTGGGTTGGGATCTTGCCTGCAATGCCTAGTTACTTGTGTGAGCACAGATAAGTAACAACTTCTTTGAGCCTCAGCTTCCTCATTTGTGAAGTAGGGGTTATCTTACTTGTAGCACCTTCCTCACAGGATAGTTGGGAGGCTCAAAAGAGAGAATGTACATCAAGTGTTTCATAACCTTAAAGTCTAATGTAACTGTCACCTATTAATATGGTAGTTATTACTTAGTTGCACCTAGAGGTCTGATTTCTGAGTGGTACTTCGGTTTCTTCCCTCACTTAGAATCTTCTATCTAGGTTTTCTCTTAAGTTCCAACCCCTCTGTGAAGCTTCTCCTCAATCATCCAGTTGTGATTGTTCTTTCTCTTTTTAGATTGATATATATTTACTTATCTTTGTACATATTCTGTCACCAGAATAATAAAAACTCCTTGAGGGTAGGCATTCTCATTATTATCTTCATGTCTGTTTGCAGTATCTAGCATAACAAACACCTTGCTCTAAGTAAATGCTTAACAAAGGTTTTTTTAATTGAATGGAATTGAACTGCATGGGCAAAGCCAGTGAATTGGTAAGCATTCATTAAGTGCCTACTATGTGCCTGGTGATGTGCTGATACAGCATATTCTACTGATACAATATGTTCACAGATGAAGATAGCACTTGACCTGACTGTTTAAAGCAGTGGTTCTAAAAAGGGGAGGTGAACAGGGCAAGCATTTCTGGAATGGAGCATAACCAGTGTGGGAGGTAGGAGATGGAATGTTACATATGGGGAACTGTGACTGGAACATAAGAGTATATAAAGGAGAATACTGTATTATAATAACCTGAAAAGATCGACTGAAGTTCTATTATGAAGGGCTTTAAATGCCAAAGGAATTTATATTTTATCCTAGAGGTACTGAAAAGCCCCTAAGCAAATTTTAGAAAGGATACTAACAAATTAGAACTCATCTAGAGAAGGGTGACCAGCAGGATAGTGGACTGGAAGGCAGTACTATTTGTGGATGGGTTGAAGGAGCTGAGGATGTTTAGCTTAGGGGAAGAGAAGACTGGGGAATCTGATAATTCTTTTCAGTTGGAAAATAGATTAGACTTATTTTGCTCCTGTAGAGGGCATAACAGGAATAGTGAATAGAATTTTTGAGAGAGGCAGATTTTGATTTGGTGTAAGGAAAGTCTTTCCAAGCATTAGAGCTGTCCAGAATTGGAGTGAATTAGTTCAGAAGTTTTTGAGATCTCCTTATTGTAAAGTTTCAAATAGAGGCTGCATGAACACCTGGTGATAGAGGAAATTTTTTTCAGCTATGGATTGATTAACCTTTGAAGTCTTTTCAAGCTCAGAAATACTTTGCTTCTCTGAATGAATGAAGGAATATGTCTGATAAATCTTATTCAATTAAAAATATCACAAAATTTGGCAAAACAAGTAGATATGGAAATTTTAAAAAGTGCCAATTTTTATTTTAAATTAACAAGACTGTGTGAGCTCCCTCTGGTGGTATATTAAATACATCATGAAATTTAAAATTGAATTCTTTTTAGGTATGGGATAGTCAAAGCATTTAGAACTGACAAGAATCTTAGACATTATCTTGTCTGACCTCTTTTCAAAAGAAGGGAAATGACTTGCCTAAGCCCCCGTAGATAGTTTTCCTAGTGGGGATTTAAATCCAAAAACCCCAACTCAAAATTGAATGCCCTTTCCATGGTACTAAACTGTTAGATCTGGAAGGGGACCACAGAGGTTGTTCAGTTCAGTTTCCTTTTATAGTTAAAGAAGCTTAGGCTCTAAAAGGTAAAGTGATTTGCCGGCAAAAGGCTCAAAAGACCAGATCTAAAATTCTCATTTCTCATCTTCTAATTTAATGTGTCACATATTCTAAGACAACTAGAATATTATCAGAGTTGCTTTATGTATAAAGAGCTTTGTAAATCTTAAAGCACTATATAAAAGTCAACTAAATTGCTAGATATTATTTAGAACTATTAAGTAGAGAAAAAATACAATGATTTTTCCTGATGATCTCTTTATATTATTTGAAAACAGTCATATCACCTTGTATTTGTATACTGTGTTGCAATTTAAAAAGCATTATGGAGGTGAGAGTGCCCCTAGCTTGTCAGAGGCTAAGTCAGGGAAATACAAGCTTAGGTAAATTACCATACTGGAAAAACTTCAGGTATTGTGCCAGTAACAGCTTAGCTAAGAGTGGATGGACTTGTCTTAAGAAGGTTATTTGCTTGGTGATGAGTTAAAAAAGGCCATGGCAACTGTTGAAACAAAGAAAAAGAAAAAATGGCCTTTAGTCTTATTTGTTTTTACCATTTTCAGTTTTATTCTTTCACCCATTCTGTTTTCAGTGTGACTGTAGTGTGATGGTAGGAAAAAGACTAGAGGGAGTGCTAAGAGTCAGAGTTTCTAGACTGTTTATAAACATTAATTTACTCTTAGGTACTCTAAATATGAGCTTTTTGTCCATTTGGTAACATTGAAAGACATTAACTATGTCAATATTAGTAATTCTCTCACAATAAACAATAGAAGACAGAAGGAAGTTGCAGTTAAAAATGAAACAGTAGCCCACAGATTCTCCATAGGGAGGCAAAGGAATTGGTTTCATCCCTAAAGGCAACAAGACACATTTGTCTAAAAGAATTACGTTTTAATTACTGTCAACTAAAACAAGCATACAAAGCAAGAAATAAAAATATGACACCCTTTCTATTTAAATAAGATAGAAAAAATGAATTAAGAAACAAACAAAAATGTTTTTGTTCTCTGCCTCCTAGATATAACTGAAGTTCTACTACTTCTGGCCTTGTTTCTTCTTCCTCTCCCTCCCAGCCTAATTGTAGTCAACATATATGCAGTTCGGGTTCTTCTGATTGTACATTTATCCTCATGAATATAGGTCTTTCCACTTCCTTGTATGAGTCGTTTTTTTTATATCACAGTATTGTATTACATTATTATACAGCAGTTTATTCAGCAATTCTCAAGTTTTTTAACATACAGGTTGCTCATCCGTTTTCTGCTATGACAAATAGAGTAGTAGCTATGAATATTTTTCAGGTCTACACACAGGTCTTTTTTTTCCTTTTTGTGTTTTTGAGATAAAGTGCTAGCAACAGAATTACAGCTTTAAAAGCTGTGTTTTTTTACTTTTATTACATATTGCTGTGTTGCTCTCTAAAATGTTTGCAGTAGTCTGCAGTCACCCACCAACAAAATATTAGAATTCCTGTTTCTTTACAGCAGTACTAACTTTGGTCTTACAGGTTTTTTTGCTACTTTTGTCATTCCAATGGGAATTAGATGGTGCTTTAAGGTTAGTCTGATAAGTAGGGAATTTGAACAGAAATATCATTTCTTGGGACAATTGGTCATTTTATGTTACAGTGCTCATGAGCATAAACAAAAAAACTACCATGAAAAATGATTGTAACATATACAATTATTATCTAACAACTTTTTTAAAGTAAATTTTCTATTTTTTGTTATTCTGAACTTGATAAACCAACAAATATGAGCATTTTCATATATAAAGAACAGAAAAAGGACTATGCATGAAATTGGGACTAAATTTTACGTGTATATATGTATATGTATTTAAAAAATGTAATACATTCAGCATATTAGTTCTAAAACTATGTTTCCTACTAAAACTCATGTACTTTTTAAAGGGTTTCATTGATGTTATTCTTTTTTCTGCCTTATTATCCTAAATCTTCTTAAACCTTCTTCACTGGTTCTCCCCTCCCCAGCAAAACAAACCCACTTCTTGAAATTCTTGAGTATAGTCAAACTAAACAAATCTATCTTTTGAGTTACATTGGAAAATGTATGTCTCATTCTTTGCCTCTTGTCCATAATTCTTTGTCAAGAGGTGGGAAGCATCTTCTTGGATTCTCAGGAATCTTGGTTGGTCATTACACACTGGGCAGAGTTCTTAAGTCTGTTAGTTTATTTATTTTTTTACAATACTATAGTCACTGTACATGTTGAAGCAACTTTTGGTGCAGTGGTAGAGTACTGGGCCTGGGGTCAAGAACGTCCAAGTTGAAATGTGGCCTCAGATACTCACTGTATGATCTTGGGCAAATCACTTAACTTCTGCTTGCCTCAGGTTCCTCAGTTGTATAATGAGCTCATAAAAGTACCCACCTCCCAGAGTTGTTGTAAGAATCAAATGAGATAATATTTGTAAAGCACCTTTATCACTCTGCCTAGAACATAGTAGGTGCTAATCAATACTGTTACTAATATTTTTGGTCTCCTGGATTTGCTCACTTTACTCATTGCTAGTTCATAAAAATCTTCCAAGGATTTTCTGAATCTGTCCATTTAGTTATTTTTTATGGATGGCCCACCATCTCTTTTAGAGAATGAAGAGGTAGAGAAATTAAATTCTATAGGGAACTTGATAAGATCTTTCAGATTGAGTCATTGTGTGGTTGGATCCTCAGTGACATCAGTGTGACAGTGAGTGGAGGGGAGAAATGGGAAGAATGTGTGACAAAACATGACTCAGAGGTTGAGAATCAATAGGGGCTAAAGCCATATAAACTACTCACAAACCTCAGTGCCATATGTCATGAATACTTTCTTTTGGAAGAAAACAAAGTTATAAGGGGGACATCAGAATCTGCTGGTTTGTTTTTTTTTTCAGGTAAACTATCAGCTGATAAGAGCAAAGGTCAAAGTTACCGTTAAAATAGGATATATATGAGAAGTTAGGGTAATAGTTGGAATAGCTTTTATTTGATTTAGATTTGTCCTAGTGATGGCAAAGTTGGAAATACAAAAATGGGAAAGATATTGACCTTCATTATCAACCTTTCCTGCAAAAGCTTTATATGTAAAAACTCAGTGAGGAGACCAAAGATTCCTGGAAATTGATTTAACCAACAAATACTTGCTTTCCTTCCTAAATGAAAAGAGATGGCTGTCAAGGATAATAATGTAAGTTTGGAATGCAAGCTAACTTAGTAAACAATGCAGTAGCATGGTGGAAAATTATGAAGCCAATATTGCTCTATAAAACAGTGAAAAGCAGTGGATGTAAAAATTAGTTTATAGAAGTGTGGTATGAGAGTTAAATGAAGCAGACCATCTTAAGAGAGTTCATAGATAAAACTGGAAGGTTGGCAGATGTACATAAAATGGAACACATTTATCAGCATTCCTTTAATGTCCTATTTTTATAATCAGTGACAGAAACCATTATGTTTGGATTCTACTGCATAAAGTAGTAGCAGTGGCATTTAGGAAGACAAAGTTGAAAAGAATGACTGGACCAGATCAGGTAAAGCTTAAGTTTATTCACAGGATATTTCAAGGAGGAAAGATTAAAAAAAGAAAAAATTGCAAAAGTGATAACTCCAAAAAAAGGTAATATAAAGAACATAAAATTGACTACATTTTACCAGACAGGAAAATACTTATAGAGGTGGTAAATATGCCTCTTTGTTCTCTGTGCATAGTCAGGCCATCGACTTGTCACAGTTAAGATCAGAATTAAAATAAATCAAAGGAAAAAATAGCAATTAAAAAAAAGGTTCAGTACGCAGTTAAGATTTAAACCTGAATTATTTAAGCTGAATTATTTAAGCTTCTAAACATTAATAATTGGAAATGGATAGTAGGTAGAAGTAATATCTCTCCCATCTACAAGTTAAGCTAGTATAAATTAATTGCTGCAACAGAGACCAAAGGAACCTAGAAAGTGCTAGTTAGCTATCATTTGCCGTACTTGACAAATGGAGAAAGATGGCTGCCAAAAGCAACGCTGAATTAGATATAAATTTGTCTGTAAAATCATGAAGAATAATGGACGATTTGAACTGAGAGAGATCATCAGGAAGAAGGAAGTTGGCAAGATACCTAGTTAAGCAAAGTCATTCCAAAGACGTTAAGGATGAAACGAGAAAGTAAATTACAAACAAGAAAAATGGAAAAGATTTGCAAAAATTATTACAATAAACTTTCTCCATCAAGGATGGGGAAGGATCCACCAGACTTGAACTGCAACATCACAGTTTCTGAGGGTCATAAAGAGTTTCGAAATAGAATTGGCACTAAAGAGCACAGAGATGGGAAAATCATTTTGGTTAGACCAAACATAGAGAAGAGATTCACTCTTGAAGTGATAAAATTGTGAGAGTATTGAGTGAACAATGTACAAGATAATCTAAAGGAAAGAAAAATACCAATACCTTGAAAAAGTTTCATACATTATTGATACACAAAAAAGAAAACAACAGTTATAGATCTGTATGCCTACTCTCTTGTCTTTAAAATTTTTTACGAAAGTCAGCTATGCATAAATTAAGGGCATCTTCGATGATAATAGTTGAGAATAAGCAGACTCTCCTTTTTCATATGCTATTCAATAATGCACCAAATCTTTGTCACTTCATAATTGATTGTGTTTGTTTGCTTATTTTGGAAAAAAGCATTCAACTTGGTAAAATAAAATGCCACCTTCTAGACAAGGTGTCTCCCATCCATGTATCAAGAGTTTTTAAGATTCAGGTGAGACATGATAAATGGAAATTATTGCTCACCAAAAATTATGCCATTATGGTGGCGTATATCTGGAGGTTAGAGTTCAGATCAAAACTCCTTCTGGTTACTCCTAATTACACATAACATTTTATTGATTACCCCTCGTGGCAATACCTTCTGGAAGAGATCAGTAATCACCCAAAACAGTTTTGTCGTTTATCTACACAGGAAACACAAATGAATGAAGAATGTTTGTTGCCTGGATTTCTTTGTGCCTCTCTCAATGACTGCCCTCTTGATAGCATGTGTATCTGGAATAGACAGTTAGCTGGCCCCGGAGTTGAAAAGATAGAGATTGGGCTATGTTGCTTCAAGAAATTGCAAAGCATTTTGACCTCCAAGTTTCCTTTAAGAGCAAAACCCTATCTTTTTAATAAGCATTTTTATCAGAGCTTTTGCCTGATAGTGAGACCTAGAACACCACATTCTCTGAAGAATCAAAGATGGGCATTACACAGGAGGCAGTGGACAGTCAGTGGTGAGCTATATGGTGAGTACTTATAGATGACATTATATCTCTAGTAATGGAACATTTTCAAGAGGTGTAAGAGATACCATCAAGAAAATGTAAGATCAGAAAAAGATGAGAGCAAGGTGTAATAGATGGACAGTCTGAATGTTCTTCTGGTTCTGAAAAAATGTAAGAAAGAGCACTGTTGGGAAGCCCTTCATTATGTTGAATGAATTCTCTATGGTATACTGTGGACAAAGTGGACCAAAAAAAATAAACACACTAGATGAAAAGGCATGGATGGGTTGTGATTTGTGCCATTGGAGGGAATACTTGCTTTGAAGAGTTCACAGATTCATTGAAGTATTCTTGATGATCTCTGCATTTCAGAACCTGGCATTTGTATATGATGTTCTGATTTATAAAGCACATGCATCATTTTACACAGCACACCCCTGAGCTGGATGGGACATAGTCATTCCCTCAGGGGACAGTGGAAGGGTACTTGTATGGCCATTCATTTGCTTCTTATTCAGGAACACATGATTACTCATAACGAGGTTTGGCTAGCTTTCTTTCCTTTTGCCCTGGTGACTCCACATTATTTCACACAAAAAAATAGGTTTCCCATATTATTGTGAGAGTCAGTGCAGAGAATATGGTTTATCTTTTTCAGGGACTCTTTAGTAGTTTACTTTGTTCATTCAACAATGCCTGTGATGTGTGAGGTTCCATGGTCAGCCTCTGTTTTGGCAGCTTGGTTGAAGAGGAGAGTGGTACTATGACACAGGGGAAAAGAGCATTGGACTGATAGGAGATTTTGGTTTGAATCTCCATTCTGTCATTAGCTGTGTGACCTAGTGCAACCCATTTTCCTTCTTTAGGCCTGGTTTGCTCTCAGTTGAACCATGTATAATGGTGGTTTTGTGGAAAGCAGCTAGGTGGTACAGTGGATAGAGCACTGGGCTTAGAATCAGGAAGTCTCACCATCTGGAGTTCAAGTCCACCCTTAACCACCTATCTGTGGGACTTTCCGTGTTTGCCTCAGGAAATGGTAAACCATTCCAGTCTCTTAAGAAACCCCCCCCCCCCCCCAAATGGAGTCATGAAGAGTCAGATGTGACTGAAGCAACTGAACAATAGCAAGAGTTTCTAAATACAAAATTTTAGCATTGTCCAAAAGCGAGTAATCTTTTAGGATGCACCTTGAAAATGTTCCCAGAAATTTGACTCATTCTTGTGACCTAGTTTTGGAGAACCCAACCATTAACGAGCCAGGTAAAAAGCAAGAGAACAGTTTTGCCATTTTTATTTTATAAACAACTTCAGTGAATGTCAGTACCTTCCTTCTGTTAATTATTTCCTATTTTTCCTGTCTATAAATTGCTTTGAATTTATCTGTTATGTTTCTTCCCGATTTGACCCTAAGGTTCTTGAGGGCAGGGACTGTCTTTTGCTTCCTTTTGTATTCCCAGTGTTTATCACAGTGCCTGGCACGTAGTAGATACTTAATAAAATGTTTCTTGATTGATTGCTAGCTATCAATAGATCTGGATTCATCAGCTCCCTATTTTTGAGATTTAAAGGTGGCTTGGTGGCAATTCCTGGCTTTTCTCCATTCAGAACAAGTAACTGAGAAAAGTAACTGAGAAAACTAAACAAAATCAAGAAAAGCAGATATCTCATTCAGCATTTGTGTGGTTAACCTTTGTTTAAATGATGCTTTTTTTTTTGCTTCATTTTTTCCTTATACATGCTCTGTCCACTAGGTATCAAGGTTACATTGGTGCAGCCTTGGTTTTAGGAGGAGTAGATGTTACTGGACCTCACCTCTACAGCATCTACCCTCATGGATCGACTGATAAATTGCCTTATGTCACTATGGGTGAGTTGAACTTCTCCCACATGTTTAGAATGGTGTTATTTCATTTTTGGCCTTTGAAATAGATGTTCTTTTCTTCTTCAACAGCTATCTTCTTTCATAGTCTTCTAACATTTCTTGACTTGTGTTTTGGCTGCTACCCAAAAAATTGCTTTTAAAAATTCATAATTTGAAATCAAAACTTAGTTGGTTAGAGAGCTAGCAGGGACTTTAGGGTATAGAATGTTGGAACATGGAATGTTATCATAAGAAGAGGCTTTAGATTATAGAATGGTAGGTGATAGAGTTTTAGAAAAGCTGGTCAGTTTGAAATTATCTAGTCCAACACTATCCTGAGTTGTGAGTCCCATCAGGAACATCCAGGAAAATGATCCTGCCTTCTAGTCTCAGCTTAAAAATTTCCATGGATAAAGGAATTTGCTATTTTAAACAAAAGCAGTCCATTTTAAAGAGAGTTTTTCTTAACTGAATTTAAAAGAATGAAATTACAGGTGGTCATTTTTGTTTCTGAAATTTCTGGGGTAAATTGACCAAGAAACAGAGATACAAACAGAGTGAGAGAGAGAGAGAGAGAGAGTGTGTGTGTGTGTGTGTGTGTGTGTGTGTGTTCTTCAGTGTGCTCTACAAAACTGGATGTTTTCTGCATCTTAAAATTTTAGTAATTGGTATCTTGGCAGCACAGAACCTAGGAAACTACTACCTTGAGTTATTTGGAAATTGCCATTTAGAGACTCTGCAATCCCATTGTGTTATCTGTCCTCTTATAAGATTTTTATACGACAGCTGTTCTCTCTTTGGTGGGGAGAATGATGTGCCCCCTAGATACTGTACAGATGAATCTTTGTAATTATTTTTAAATGATGGTGCTTATAGTAAATTTAGAATTGCATTCAGAACTGTTCCCTTAAAATGTATTCTCTACTGTCAGTTTCAACCTTATGTACTCTTTCCTTTTCTGATTCCTTTAAATTGAGGGATAGTAGTAGAATAGAGTTTATTTAAAAAAAAAATAAAAAAAAGGAAGGTTCTTTTAGTTGACAAGGAAAACATCACATTTTCTTAAGCTTTGGCATAGTGCTAATTGGACCGATATTAATAATCACTCACAATTAACCTAGTGTTTTATATTTTACAGTGTTTTCCTTATACAAGTACTGTAAGATAACGCAACCACTACTTCCATTTTACAAGTGTGCGCACCAATAATCAGCACGAGTGATGACAAGTCACTTTTCTCTGTCATCTTATAGTTTACATAATGCTTTCCTCCTAACAGGACTGTAAGAGAGATGTAGTGTAGGTGCTATTATGCCCATTTTATATATTGAAAAACTTAAGCTTAGAGAGATGAAATCACTTGGCCCAATCACACAAATAATGAGATTATTGAGTATCAACGAGTAATGAAAGAAATAAAGATTTACTTTCCTAGTTCCCCTACACCCCTCAAATATACATGTATGTTGTATTTACCTAACTATTGAAAATAGTTCTCACTTCTAGATTACATTGTGGGCATAGGGCTATAGGTAATTCAACATCATTTCCAGTTTACAGACCACTTTAGTAGGTCAGATATGCCCCCTGCATATAACTTCTTTGTTGTTATTTTTTTTAAAGCAATAGATTTTTAAAAAAAAAATTTTCCCCTCCAAATTTATTTATTTATTTTCAGTTTTCAACAATCACTTCCATAAGTTTTAAATTCCCATCCCCTCTTCCCAAAGTGGCATGCAATCTTACATGGTCTGTACATGTACATTCTCATTAAACACATTTTCAGTTAGTCATGTTGTATAGAAGAATTAAAATAAATGGGAGAAAGCATGAGTAAAACTAAATAAAACCAAACATAACAAAAAAAGAAAATAGTTTAAAGCAGTAGATTCTTTTTTTTTTAAATTTTTAAAATTTATTTATTTATTTAACTTTTTACATTCATTTTCACAAAATTTTGGGTTCCAAATTTTCTCCCCTTTTATCTCCTCCCCCCACCCCAATACCCCAAGCAATCTAAATTTCCCTATCTCCAATCTGCCCTCTCTTCTGTCATCCCTCCCTTCTCTTGTCTCCATCTTCTCTTTTCTCCTGTAGGGCCAGATGACTTTCTATTCCTTATTAACTGTATGTCTTCTTTCCTAGTAGCAACAACAATACTAAACAGTTGTTCCTAAAACTTTGAATTCCAAATTCTCCCCATCCCTCCCTCCCCACCCATTCCCTTTGGGAAGGCAGGCAATTCAATATAGGCCATATCTGTGTAATTTTGCAAATGACTTCCCTGATAGTCGTGTTGTGTAAGACTAACTGAATTACCATCCCTCCTAACCTGCCCCTCATTGTTTCTCTTCTGTCTCATGACCCTGTCCCTCCCCAAGTGTTGACTTCCTCCCTCCTTTGGGAAATTGGGAAATTGCTCCCTCCTCCCTTTGCCCTCCCTTCCATCATCCCCCCTTTGCATTATCTCCTTCTCCCCCACTTTCTTATACTGTAAGATAGGTTTTCATACCAAAATGAGTGTGCATTTTATTCCTTCCTTTAGTCAAATGGGGCCACGGCCAGGGCAGCGCTGGGGTGGTGTCCGCTTTCCGGGGCGCGATGGACCCTGGGGACGGCTCTCCAGGGCTCTCTGGCATGGAAATCTCTTCCACTCCGTTTCTGTACACTTTTCAGTGGTCCAGAAGTTATGGGGGTCTCTTTTTACATTAATTCTATGGGCTTTGGTTTCGGAGCTCGTAAATGTGTGTCCTTCTACTCCGCCATCTTGGCTCCGCCCCCAAAGCAGTAGATTCTTTAGAATAACATTACATTGTCTGGTTTCTCATTCAGAATTTGTGTGAGTGAGCCTTTAAAGATTTGCTGCTGTTTTGATTAATTTTTTTCTTTTGCATACTCTGACCACCAGGTGGTGATATTGCTGTATGAGGAGTAGTTTGTGGTTGTTTCATTTATTTTTGTTTTGTTTTCTTTTGGAGTGGGGATTGGTTGTGGACCTATGATTTCATCACTGTGTAGAACTAGATATTAGAGCATCTTCTTCTCCAACTATTATTGCTTTATTTTCATTTGAAAAATTAAAAAAACCAAACCAAACTGAGATACTAGATCAATTAAGATATTCATTTAGATGAATGATAAGGTAATGCCTGGACTTTAGGAAATGGTAAAACATAATTGCAGTGATCTTATTAAAAAATACAGTAATGTTAATCATTACTAATAACCTTTTGAGATTATTCCTATTTTAAACATTAGGAACTGAGTCTAGTTGAGAGATGATATAATTTATTTATTCAAGGCCACCGTACCAAACTGTGGCTCCTATTGTATGTTCAGTGTTCTAAAGTTCACCCTTCTATCTCTAACATCCTGTTCTGTGTTCTAATATTTTATACTTGCAGTTTTAATAGCCTGTTCTGAGCTTCTTAATAGCCTCTTTTATTTCGTAACATTGTGTGTTCAAACATTTATTTTCTATGGTCCCATCCAGCTTAACACATTCTGTGATCTTGTAATTCATAACCAAAAACTACAGATTAGAAAACAAACAAATCCCTCAGGCTCTTCAAATTGGAATATTTTTATTGAAGTATTTTTTTTTGTGAAATACTGAAATTCGCAGTGAAATTTGGGTTACTACAAATGTAGAATAAGTGTGAAAATAGGGTTTTAATGCAGATTTTTGTAACTTATTCAAATTAGAATACTTCATTTACAAGAAACAAAACTACAATCAAACTTGTTAATTAAATTTTTGAGAGATTTGACAGGAAGAGCTAAAAGCTACAAATTACCTGAAAGACGAAGGTGCCTACATTGTCTACTCATGGGGCTATGTTGGCAACTAGCCAGAAGCCTGAAGACTACTCCTAATTTATGTTGAATAGACTATGGCTATCTTGTTCATCTTTAATATGATGGTATATCTGAGCAGGACTGAGTCTTGAATGCAAAAACCTCTCTATAAGGGTTTCCTTTGATGAGAAAGTGACACTTGGATGAACTATGTATCAGTGAAAGCTGTTTGTTTTTTTTTTTTTAGTAAATCTGTGTTTTTAAAGTGTTTTTTCCTGGTGTAATATGTCTGTGAAGTAAGTCTGTGGCCATCCAAATAAATAAGTTGCATCCTTTTTTTTTTTTTCATTTCCTTTTCTCTTTCTTTTTTTATTTCCATGTAGTAAGCGGTTTTTAATTAGAGTAATTTTTGAAGTGGCTGACTGAGTAAAATATCTGGGCCTAACCACTGAAAGGAAAGGAAAGTAGTAACTTAGACATATCTCTTGTGGACAAAAAGGGGCACTCCTATAATTCTTTGATTGATTATATATTTCTTTTATCTTGCCAACTTACTCAAGTTAGGCAGACCCAACTAGGATCAGGAAGAACTTGAAGGCTATTGCTAGACAATATCTTGGCAACCCTTTTTTTGTGCCAGCACTGCAAACCCCCTTCTCTCCCCAACCAAAAAAGTTTGATTTTGCTAGCTTATTTCCAGAGAGGAGCTGTATGACTAAAATTTCAGACCAGAACATTTCTGGAAAATAAGGTCCTTTTACATTTTCAGAATACTAACCTAAAGAATAAAGAATATTCAATTGAGGCTCCACTTGGCCTTGGCAGCTCCTCTTCACCCTGGAACCCTGGGTGATGGGCAACAGAGTTGCCAGGTGGCACCCATTCCTGCTCCCAGCATTAGTTCAGGGGTCTCCTAGGAACTTTTTCTGCCATGATACTCTCTCTTAGCCCCCTTTCCATTCCTGATCCATGGAATACTTCCTACACTGTGCATGCCCCTGGCCAGCCCCTCCCTTAGTGTCCAAAGACCTTTCTGTGTTTTCTTAAGCTGCCCTGGACTAGAAAATACCTCATTGTGACTTTTTCTTGGCTTTTCTAATTAGAATTCAGTCTGCTGTGTTTTCTAGGCTATTGCTCTGCTGTGAGTGTGAGCTCGGTAGAGCTAGGTGGGCTAGGTAGAAATACTTCCTCTTGCTCTGCCTTCTTGATGTTGCCCTCCTAAAGAATAAATATTGATAGTGTTTGTGCCATTGGGAAAATTTGGAGGAGCCATTTGGGTAAAGTGTTAACGCTAGTCTTGCTAGTGGCTAGTAGATTATAGTTTTCTGATTATTTGGAAAGTGTCTGTAGAATACAGTTGTGATTTAAAAGCTCAGCAGTTCTTAGGTAAACCATGTGGGATGTCATACTTTGTGAGCAAGAAAATGTTAGAATTAAGTGGAGAATTTAAATCGGTTTTTCAGATATATTTTTGTATGGGAAATGCTAAATATATCTAGCCTTATTTCTTTTTTTCATGTAAGCTAATCCTAAAATTCGTCTTTTGTTGGCTAGTATCAGTGAAATTTTTGATGTTAAATAATGATTTTGTAATGAGATTTGATGTAGAAGTGGAATTTTTGATGTGCTAATTATTTTCTATATATCTTCAACTGTTAAATGAACTAAGACTTTAAAAAGGAGGTATATGATATTCAGGCTTTTTGGGAGTCCTTGGAGGAAAAGCAAGTTATATAGATTCTGTAATTGGTAAATATAAATTGATAAATGCAAATATTCTCTCCTCCCCTTTTATATATCCTTCTCCCCTTTTCAGTGAAATTCCTTGAAGAAGTCATCTAAAATACATCTACAATAAATGTTTTCACTTTCCTTCTAAATGCTCAGCAATATGGATTTCAACTTCATAGTTAACTGAAATTGCTCTCATCAAAGTTACAGGTCTCTTACTCAACATATCTAATGCCCTCTTTATTCTTATTCTTGATCTCTCTGCAGCATTTTTGACACTATTTGACTACCTTCTCCTGGATATGCTCCCACTGGATATTTATGACTTCTCTTTCTTGGATTTTCTCTTGTACCTTCTCAGGCTCTTGCTGGATTTTCACATATGTGATACCTACAGTTTAGGTATACCCAAGACTCTCAGACTGTCTTCACTCTACTCTCTAAGTTGGTGATCTTATCATCTCCCATGGTTTCAAATATCATCTCTATACAAATGACTCAGATCTATATTTTCCTAGTCCTATTCTCCTTTCTTGAAAGCCAATCATATATCACAAACGCCTGTTGGATATTTTGAACTGGATATCTTGTATGAACTTGTAATTCACCACATAGGAATCAGAAGTTTCCCCACAAACCTCACCCTTTTCTGAACTTCCCTGTTTCAGTTCAGGTGTTCAGGGTATCATCATCTTTTCAGCCACCCAGGTTCTAAACATTGGAGTTATTCTCATTCTTCATTTTCTCTTACCCTACATATGTAATCTTTTCTAAATCTTGGTGTTTTTACCTCTACAATATCTATCGTGTCTGTTCTTTTTCCTCTGCCATCACTTTAGTTCAGGACCTAATCTTCTCTTATCTGGATTAATACAGTGACCTTCTAATTATTCTCTTTACTGCAAGTCTTTCCCCATTCTAATCCATCTTCCACACACAGTTACTGATGTGATTTTTTTTTTACAAAAATAAATTTTGTCTTTTGTTTTTATGTCACCTGAAAAAAAGAAAAATGTCAGCAAAACTGATTAAGAAATTGAAAAAAAAAAACTTATGATCTATATGTTTCATACCATTAGATCTCCCACTGCTGCAAAGAAGTGGAGGAAGGTATTAATATGTTCTTTTTTTCTTCATTAGAGTCATCTTTATAATTTGTTCTTTGTAATTTTTCAGTGTTAATTTTCTTTCTTAAATAACAAGAATTCAGAATTAAAGAAAAATAGGGGGAAAAATAATCAGCAAAGCTGATCTATACATTAGAAAAATATGAAACTATGTATATTGTTTCTCACTTGTGGACCTCTTGTCTCTGCAGAGAGGTGAGAGAAGCTGTCTTGTATCTCTTTGAAGTCATGTTTGTTCTTTGTAATTTTGCAATATTCATTTTAGATTATTTGGTGGTGGTTCTTTGTATTGTTGTAGTCATTATGTATCTTGTGTTCTTGGCTTTCCTTATTTCACTCTGTATCAGTGCATGCATGTAAAGTTATGGTTCTCTGTGTTCATCATATTTGTCATTTTTATACCACAGTAATATTCCGTTATGTGCATATACAATATTTTGTTTAGCTATTCCTTCGTCAGTGGGCATTCACTTATGTTTCCCCAGTTCTTTACTACCAAAAAAATATTGCTATCAATATTTTGGTGTATATGTGGTTCCGTCCTTTTTATTAATGACCTTCTTTGAGTATATCCCTACTATAGAAACTGTAGAAAAAATAGAAGCTGTAGGCCACAGAGTTTGTATATTTTAGCCAGTTTATCTGAATAATTCCAAATTGCTTTCCAAAGTGATTATATTAATCCAAAATTTCATAACACTGCATTATAGTACCTTTCTTGCCACATATCCTCTAATGTTGACTATTCCCATCTTTTGGTGTCTTTACCAGTTTGCTAGGTGTAAAGTGAAACCTCAAAGTTGATTTGCATTCTTATTATTAGTGATTTGGAGCATTGTTTTCATATGGTTGTTAATAGTTTGCAATTCTTTTGAGAATTGCTTATTCATAGTCTTTGGCTATTTCCCTTTTGGGAACAGTTTTTAGTCTGATATATTTCTATTAGTTTTCTACATATTTTGAATACTAAATTCTTATCCAAGTGATACAAAGAATTTTTTCCACTGTATTTCACAACTTCTCTTCTTATTCTAGATATGATCATTTTCTTTGTGTAGATGTTTTTCAGCTTCATGCATTAAAATTATTTTATCTTTTTAATTGCCTCTGTTGTGTTAAGAATACATCTCCTACCCATCCAAAGTGTTTTTCAAAAATGTAAGTCTTACCATGTCACTCCCATTCTCAGTAAACAACAGTGAGTCCCATTTACTAACAGAATCAAATATAAAAGCCATACCTTTCCAATCTTCTTAGATTCTGCTGACCTCTCTGCACTCTTTATTCCAGCCATACTGGTCTGCTTGTTGTTTCTTGAACACAATTCTCTATCTCCCATTTACTTGCCTTTGCACTGGCTGTTCCCTAGGTCTGAATTTTGTCCTTCCACCCTCATACTTTAGTACTCAGACCAAACACCAGCTTCTCTAAGAACACTCTCCTGAATTATATATTTTTCCTTTTACTAGAATGTAAGCTTCTTAAGAGTCAGTACCATTTTTGCTTTTTTTTTTTTTTTGTATTACTAGTGCTTAAACCCATTGGCTGGTATGTGTTAAGTTGATTGATTGATTGATTGATTGACCGGAAGACTGATTGTACATAAGTGTTTGGATAATAGAATATTTCCGTTTGAGTGCAGCAATAGATTGATACCTTCCCTACAGTCGTCCTCTGAGAAATAGGAAGCTCTGAAGACGCAATCTCTAATGAGATGTTTATTTCAAGACCCAAAGCAGCGAATTTTCATTACCGTTATTCCTTTTGATTTCATATGGGAAGATAGCACCTACTCTTTTGTAAGGATTAAATCTAGAAATTAAGGAAAGAAGTATGACACCCCCTCGTGCTCCTACCACTTCTCATCTGTTTGACCTTGGCCAACTTGCTTCTAGTAGGCCTGTTTCTTTATCTGTAAAACGAAACAAAGTTGGACTAGATAGATGGTTTCTGTGTTGTATAACTCAAGGTTTTGTAATCGTTTAATATATTTTTTGTGCATAGTTCTAAATTATTCTGATTTCTTTGCTAGCTTTTGCTTTTATGAGTTTGTCTTTTACAGGAAAATATATTTGAACTATCAGAGGTATAGAGTGTTGACTCTATTTTAAAGTATAGAGAAAACCAGGATAAAATAATTGGGGAACAGATAAGCTATGGACTTGAATATAAGAATCAGAATCACGGTCTATTGCAAAAGTGGCACAAGGCCAATAGATGGTGCCATTAGCTTAGAAATCTTTGCCTGTAAAATTCCCTAATATAATTACATGGTATATAGGATGTCCTATACTTCACTACTTCTTAGTGAATTTTAATTAATACAGATGACCAAATTTTTCTTCTTTTTTCTGTTTTAAAACATCAGTTGCTTTCCAGTAACTGGAATGGCCAAAGAGTAGGCACAGAGAAACACTTTTTACTTTCTTCATGCCTTGGCATTTTTGCCACAAAGTCTTTTCAATCCATTTTGAGTTTAGTTCTCAACGTACAACTAAATAAAAGCCCTTGTCAGTGCCCTCCTTTCAGAAGGGTTAGTTCTGCTTTCTGTTCTAACTCCTTTGCTTTAAACTGTACTTCAGAGAGAGAGGTTAACTTGGGCAGCATTACCTGCTCTTGTTTCAGAGTTGGACTGGAATTATCCCCCCTGAAGAATGCCTTTATACTCTGCTGTCACTTGGTGCTTTCCTAATGTCTAGTCTCTGTGTTGTGTAACCTGACTTGAAAGCCTTTTTAGACATTAGTGAACTTGCATTTTAATCTGGGACATCAAGGATTGCTCTTAGTTCTTTGCAGATAGGTCTCGTTAGTTATAAGGATAATATGAACTTTTAAACTTAAATACATTTAAATAATTATTAAGTTTTGTGGTCCTTTCAACTGTGAGGAGTCTGAGTGGTGTAAAAGAACTGAAAAGTAGTGTAACCTGCCGCAGAAGTTATTTTAAAAAGTGGACCAGGGCTAGAGATGCATTTGTGAAATCTGTCAGATCTACCTAGAATGAGCTTCCAGCAGAAGCAGCGACTTTCTTGAAGAGCTGATAACTAGATAAGGTTGCGGAATGCTGAGTTAGAGCTTCTGTTTGCTGGTATGGTCTAATGACATATGGATGTGATTAAGAGAGGCAAATATTAAAGCATTTTTTCCTGTACCATTCTCTAGCTTAACTCTAGCTTTCGGTAGCTATTTGTAGAGCCTTTATTTCTTTTGATACTTTTTTTTTTAAAGACTGAATTTGGAGCCAGGGAATGTAGATTCTGTTATTTCATGACTACATGAATTGAGCAAATAATTCAACCTTGCTTTGTTTGCCTCACCTGTAGGTAAAATGAAGACATTGAAATAGATGTTCTCTACTGTCTCATCCAGGCCTAACATTTTAGGTTTCTAAAAATGATTATAGTTGCAGAGAACCAAGATTTAAACATCTTCTACATAATATCCTACTTTCACCTTGTGACCTCTTCTGTGTTTGTATTCCCTGTATTTAATCCAGCGTTTTCCAAATTGTGTTTTGTACTGTGTGAAAATTTCAGTGTTGGTTTTATTTTCCTTTTGAAATATTAAATATAAAATTGTGAGTTAAAAATACATATTTTTATGCTGTCATTGAAATAGGCTTAATTGCCTCTACCATATTTAAAATTTTTTCTGACTCTTTATTTCTGAGGCTATTTCATGTTTTCTATGCTATTGTCTTCTTCCCTCTTACCCTTCAACTTATGAATTCTCTTGGTGTATTTCAAAAGTGATTCCTGACCAGATTAGTTTGGGGAATGCTGCATTAGTAAAATAAAAACCTTTCACTCCTTAGGTATTAGTGGCCCTGATATTTAGTCTCTTTCATAGAGAAGAGGTATTTATATAACCTGTCAGGTCAGTGAGACTGCGCAGCAGTAATTATATGAAAAATTCCAGGTCCATTAAAATAGTGTTTTAAATTATTTATTCTCAATAAAACTGGACTCAGTTGTGCCTCTGTCCCATTACTAATACAAATTGAATTAAACTCATTGCGGTAATTAGTTTTTCAGAGAAAATGTCCCTTTACATTTGAAAAATACTTTAAAATACATGTTAAATGGAAGAATTTTTTTTTTGTATGTTTGTTGTAAATAGCAAAGTATCTGACATCGAGGTACATTTGCTGATGAAAAGAAAGTGTTTTTCCCCCTCACGAGGGGTTTAAATGTGATACTCAGTGCTTACTCAGGAGTGAAAACATCAAATTAAACTGTTTATGCTGACAAAGGACAAATCTGGATTTCAGCAAACGATGCAGGATTGTCTGATTGCCTGGCTTGTCTAAGAATAAAGCTTCTGGCCAAGACATAATGAAATGCATGCATAAAATTAAACCATGGAAAGGCAGTATTTCAGCTTTAGGAAGCAGCGAGATGTTCCACCGCTCTCTAGTGGCTGAACTGGGTCCCCTGGTACCCACGTTGTTTCATATTCATAAATCAGCTCTTCACGCATTGGCAATGTCGGCCTTCGGAGCCGGCAGAAACACCGTGAGACTGGGCCTCTCAGCCAGGAACCAGAGTGAAAAATGATCCCAATCGATGGGGCTGTGGAGAGCACCAAATTTTACCCAGAACGAGAAGCAAATTGACTAACAATGAGGGAGGGTGAGTAAGCGCCCTGTCAGGGAGGGCTGACACTGATAGATTGGAAAGTTCTAAATGTTACTCTTTTACCGCTGCATACATCTTGCACTGCGGCAGTCAGTGGTGGCAAACAGGTCCTTGGATGTCTAAAATGGACTTCTCCTTAGCACAAGATATTTCAGAATTAGTGAAAAATCTGGCAAAATTGACTTGGAGGAAGAGGAATTGAACTCAGTTTCCTTGTAGATGGTTTTTTGTTTTTTTTTGTTTTTTCTTTGTTTTTTGCTCCAGAATTCTGAGGCATTATTGAGAGAGATGTTTTTGTTTTTCTCAGAAAGGGACGCTGCTGGCTGGCATAATCTCATGTGTGATTCATTGGCCAAATTCATACCTAATTGAAGAATTATTCCCTGAAAGTCAAGTGGAGGAAACTAATTTTAATCAAGTTCTTAAATGTGTTTTAATTGTGTTAATTTTCTAACTTGTGCTGGCTCACATGAGTATATCATAGACTACCTGTCCCTGTGCTAGGTGAGCAATGCTAGGAACATAGTCTACTCCTAAATATCATAGAATCAAAGAATTTTAGTACCAGAGGGAATGCTGGATTACAGAATGTTAGTACCAAGAAAATTTTAGTACCTAGAGTTTTAGAATATAGACTATTAGAACGTTATAAAATTAAAAGATACCTTAGAATTGAGAGTATTTATGATCCTATTTTGTTTCCCAGAATGTTCTGACATTCTTGGTGAACATAAGATGAAGAAAACTGAGCTAGGGAAATGATTTTTAAATTTAATTCTTGTATATAATACACTGCAGAATTTTCCAATTTGACATTAGTAATTTACTGGGTCTTTTATAAGTAGGTTCCTGATTAAAAAAATAACATTTCCTGAAAACAAAAACCCCTCAAACAAAAGGTATAATGTTTCTGGATATCCAGAGCAAATAAATGCATATCATTTTCTTGGTGTATATCAGTTATTGCTATACTGTGTATTATTTTTATAAAATTGAATTAAAATTAACTTCATAATGCTAATGACCAGGGTTCTGTTTCTAACCTCATATTTTATATTGAACACTCCCCTTTTCTCTCTAATTATAATTGTGAATGATTTGTGGTTATCAAAAATTAAATGTATCTTCAAAGCCTAGACAATGACCACTGTTGATAATATTTAGATAGAATATGCTGAAAGTAACCCCAAAAGAAGGACTCCCAATTTGCTCTGTGTGATTGTCAGTCAACAAGCACTTATTAAATGCTTCCTATGTGCCTGGCACAGTTCTGAGTATCCCATTTCATGAAGGACATTGGCAAAGTTGAGCTGTACAAAAGAGGATAACTGGAATTGGAGTATACCCACTCATGCTATACATGAAACTGTTAAAAGAACTGAGGCAGTTTAGCCCTGAGGAGAATACTTTGGGGGAAAGTGGGAGACAGAGATATGCTGTCTTTAAAATGAGCTGTCCTGTGGATTGGAAACTAAGTCTGTTTGACCTCAGGGGTAGACTATGATCAATGAGAAAAAATTACATGGAAGTAGATTTTGTTTGATATAAGGAAAAACTTCCTAATAATTGGAGATGTTTTAAATTGTGTGGAAATACCCTAGTATTATTAATAAAATCCTTGCCACTGTAAGTTTTTTAGCAGAATATGAGTGACTACTTTGGAATGTAGTAGATGGGACATATATTTCAGGTCAGAAGTAGACTAGATTCTGTGATTCTCTAATTCTAATAAATATCTAGCTTCCCAGGGTGGCTGCTTTGAAAGGGACTACATTTATGCATAAACTCTGGCATGTTTGTTCAAAAAAAAAATCTACCTTATAAACTGTCATACATCATAATGAAATTCTTTTCAACCTGTTTCTCATTTTAGTTAAAATTTGACATGTTGGCTATTAATTTCTTTCATTTAAGAAAAAAGGCAAAAATATGTCAGGCATAGATTATATTAATAGGCTGCCTGCTGAAGATAGACTACACTCCTGAATGAAATTTCTCTGAAAGCAAAAAAAAAAAAGTATAAGTGGATCCGAAAAGATAGCAGATAATATAGGCCAAATTCAGGGAGGTGACATCTAAGATGGACCACTGTGGTATATGATTTGCTTATTTTAGATATGGAACACAGTGATTTCCTCAATCCCTGATTTGGGTGGGAAACTGCAAGTACTCTCCCCTCGTAGCTGTGTCCTCAGCAGCAGGTCCTGTGTAATTAGAGCCATCTACACTCCGTCTGTGGATTGAAGAGAAGGGCCTAGAAGGGAGAGGGCAGATGAAAGAGGAGAGAAGAGAAATTTACTTAGAACATAGGGTGCTAGAAGGGAAAGGGACTTTAGACTATAGCATTCTAGATCTAGAAGGGAACCTGTGACATAGAATTTCAAAATGAAAAGTCGTTTTAGAGAGCCTAAATTCAGTCCTCTAATTCTGCAGGTTAGGTGACTTGAAGGCTAGGTACAAAGAAATCTTTTGGAAGCTTTGCTTAACTATACCCTGCCTGGGAGCGGAGGGTGTTGTGTGCTGAAAGTGGGGGGAGAACACAATGAGTTTTATTTCTTTCTTCCTGGAAGAGACAAAAGCCATTTTGAAGAGCTTAGTACGTTGTAAATGAAAGACTGAAGGAGTTGCTATAGAACAGTTTTATTTAAATGAAATACAGCAAGTCTGGTTCCACTTTTGAAAGGCTTTGGATCTGGAGGAAGGAAATTACTTCACATCTACTATTTCTGGCCAAAGTACAGAGTGTCATGAACTTTTTGTTTCTTGTTGAAAGGTGACTGGATTCTCTGAGGTGTTCTCTTAAAAGTATGGCATTGGACAATCATTTTTCCTCTCTGAGCTTCAATTTTGTGATGTAAAAGTTACAATACCTTTTTTATTGAGTTTGAAAGGGATTTTTTCATTTACATGCACCTGTGAATGTGTTTATATGTACACATATGAACTTGTGTATGTATACATTTGTAATTGTTCAGTTGTTTTCTGTTCTTTGTGATCCCAAAAACCCTGTCACACCAGACCCTTCTGTCAGTATTGTCCATGGGGTTTTCTTGGCAGAGATCCTGAGTGGATTGCATTTTTTTTTCCAGTGGATCACCTTTTGTGAGAACTTTGCATTATGTCCATCTTGCGTAATCTTGCATGCCATAGCTCATAGTTTCATTGAGCTATGCAAGCCCTTTCCCTGCCACAAGGCAATGATCCAGGGAGGGGAGAGGACACACGCACACGCACACACGTGTTCCTACTCATGTTTCAATTTCTAAATTTTAAAACAGATTAGTACACAAGTAATCAAGCACCAACATGAATATGCAAAAATATCCTACTTTCATATTCTTATGATGGTCTAAACCATCAGGTTATTTTGCCATTAGATAACAAATCAAGATGACATGGAACTGAATTAGAAGAAACCTGAGAAGCTGTTAGCCCCAAGCCCTTGCAGAATGGATGAATCCTCCATACAGTTTTCTCCCTCACATAGTCATCCACCTTCACTTTGAAGACTTCCAGTGATGAGGACTTTGTCCAGAGGCAGTCTGCACCATTGCAGGAAAGCTTCTAAATGGCAGGTAGTTTTTTTTTTTAAATGAAATCTCCCAGCATATATCCAGAAATTAGTCTCTTTGCAGTTTCCTTCCACTGCACCCTTTTGACTGTACTCCAGAAGAATCTCCTCCAGTCTATCCCTTTGCCAGTGCAAATTGCAGTCCCTCCTCCCTTGCCCCATAATCTTCATTGCATGCCATGGCCAAAAATCATTACCTGTTGACTATCCTGGTGATCTTTCATTGTACTGGTACTCAAAGCCTTTTCAGTTAGTAAGACTTGCCAGACCTTGTGATCTTGTTGGCATAGTCTTTTAGAAGAAAAGTAGGTTTCACTTTTCCTCATTGGTGTAATGGAAAGAATACTAGTTTTGAAGTCAGCGGACTTGAGTTTAAAACTTTTATTTTTTTTCTGCTGCTCCCGATGTTGCCACAACTAAGTCACTTTGCCTGTTTGGGGCCTTGATTTTCTCATCTATAAAATGAGAAGGTTGGGCTAGCATGTGTTTCAAGACCCTTCCAGCTCTCAATTTGTGACTCTGTAACTTTAATGCAAGTATATAACTTGTATAAAGTCATACCACTGGCTTTGCATATTTACTTGCATATATTCTCTAATACTACATTATATATGGTTTTAGTAGTTTATGTAAGAGAACTAGATAGAGATAAACCGGTATTTATTAATCCTTTCAGTGGTTCACCTTGTTATATTTGTATGCTAAAGTTTCAACGTGCTGCTGAAGTCTAACATTTAATAGAAAGAATAACTTCAGAAATTTTTTTTAAGTTGAAGGAACTAAGGATGATTAGATCCTGAAAAGATAGTAGCCTTCACATATTTGAAGGATTGCCATGTGGAAGATAGGCTGCTCTTTATTTTGCTTTGTGCTAGAAGGCAGAAGGTGCAGTGGAAGGAAGCTGCAAAGAGATAGATTTCTAGAGATATATAGGGAGGTTTTTTATAAAAGGAAGAATTATCTAGCATTAAGGAGCTTTCTTCAGTGGAGTGGGCTGCCTCTGGAAGAAATCCTCATCACTGAAGGTCTTCAAATAAAAGCTGGATGATTATGTGTTAGAGATGCTGTAGAGAGGATTCATCCATTCAGCAGGGGCTTGGGACTGATTTACCTCTTAGGTTGCTTTTAATTCAGCTCTGTGATGTTGTGGTCATCTTGATTTGTTATCTAATGACATAATAACTTCATGGTTTGGACCATTGTAAGACTATGAAAGCAGGATTTGTTTTTGTATATTCATGTTGGTGTTTGGTTACTTGCTTGCTAAATAAGCTTTTTTAAAAATTGAAATTTGAGTAGGAACAAAATTTATATTTGACAGTTTTTATAATCTCAGTTATATCTGGCAAAAAATTTCATCCTTCCTAGTTTAGAGCCTGACTCTTAATATTTTATTAGGATTTTATGTATTATCTTGTCCTTATTAGTTATTTAGTAAAGTATCCAGGCATCTTTTAATACACATAGTACAGAATATTGCTTTCATAGAATTTTACCATATTTGCTTTTATAACTTGTCCTGCCCTCTTTTCTTTGACATTTCTGTAGAATTATATGAACATCTGGATCTTTTGCCACTTAATTTTCTGAAGAATAGCCGCTTACAGTGGTTCTGAAATCAGTGACAAATTTATTTGGACTCAAACCCCCCCCCCCTTTTTTTTTTGTTCTGTGATTCTCTGTGTTTCTGTGAGAAAGGGTCCAGAATCAGGCTTTTTTGAATCTCTTAAGAGAGGGCACTGATTTGCAATTGATTGAAATGTAGCGTTTATTTAGAATTTACTTGCATTTTAAAGACTTCATTTTCCTCATTTTATTTTAGAGTAGGGTTTCTTAAACTGGGGTCAGTAAACTGTTAAAAAAAATTTTTGACAACTGTATTTTAATATAATTTACTTCCCTTCAAATTTATTTTATGCATTTAGAAACATTATTTTGAGGAGTCCAAGAATTTCATCAGACTACAAAAAGGGGTCTATGACATGCAAAAAATTAAGAACCTCTGTTCTAAAGCTGGGAACTATATACTAGCCTAGCCACATCCTGCTTCAAGTGCATCATTAAACCAGGACTGGTAGAATGAAGGCAGAAATGCTTAGTGATGAAGAGTTGGACAGCTAGCTGTAGAGAGTGACTGCTGACTGGCTTTCTCTTTCCTCCATTTGCTTCTGGCAAGATCATTCCCGGAGTCTTAAAATGTTAAAGAATTGGAAGGACCTTAGAATATTAAACCTTAAAGGAACCTTAGAATACAGAATGTTAGTCCTAGAAGGAACCTGAGGGCAGAACCTTGGAGCAGGAAGGTATCTTGTTGAAGCATAGAACAATAAAGTATTAGAGCTAGAAAAGAACCTCGGAGATCATCAAACACAATCTCTATTTTATAAAGTGAACTGATACTTCGAAAGAAAATCATTTGTCTAGTTACGTTGGGAGTGGGAGTGGGGTGGCAGAGTGTTTTCTAGTGCTTGGGGAGGAGAGGAGGGAGAGGGTTAGGTGGTTTGACAATAGGCTACTTGTTTTTCAGAGGGGAAAAAGTATTTGGGTTGGGAGAAAGCTTTATATGGGAAAGTCATTTTATTTTCTTAGGGAGCATGAACCTTGAAGAAACATGTATAGTGGAGAGGATTAGGAAAGTTTTTATGATAATTATTGGATGGTTCCTGAGACCAAGCACCATAATGCAGTGGAAAAGGATTTGAAATCATTCCCTGATTTGGATCTGCTGCTTTCTAGATTTGTCATCGTGGTCAGATCACTATAATAGCCAACGTTTACCTAATCCTTACTACGTGTCAGGCATCATTCTAAGTACTTTACAGTTATTCATTTGATCTTCACAACAGTCCCAGGAGGGTAGGTGAGAGTATTAACCCCATTTTTACAAATGAGAAAACTCAGTGAAGAGATGTTAAGTGACTTGCCCAGGGTCACACAACTATTAAATGTCCTAAGCTAAACTTGAATTCAGTTTATCCTGACTCAAGTCTTATCCTGACTCTATCCACTGCTGCTCCAGAGCTCTCTTTTCAGATCATTTTACTCATTTGTAAATTAGAATGTTGGGGTAGATCAGAAGTGTCAAGCTCAGGCTTCAGGTACAGCCCAATCCAAATTAAAATGTAATTTGGGAAATGTTTGGCAGAATTTTCAAAAAATACAATATAATTGTAAATTTGTTGTTTGCTATGTCAATATGTAGCCTACAAGCAATTGTTTCTGTTGGAGTTTGCCACCGCTTGACTAGATGACCTACCTACAACATCCTTCCAGACATAAATTACCTGATCTGTGAGTGGTTAGGCTTGAGGTGAAAACTGAAACCTAGAAGTTTAAAAAAATTGTTGCCTTTTTAAAGAAATCATTTCTGAATATTATCTCATCTTCTCTCTAACTGCCTTTGAGCCTTCCCTTCTATCAAAGATTCAGAAAGAAAAAAACAGCCAAAACATCAAAGAGGTTCCTGTAGAATCTGTAGTATTCCATATCCATAGTGCCCCACCTCTCTAATGAAAGGACGAAAGTGATATTCTCATCTTCTTTCTGGGGCTCAATTTGATCATTTCAGTTATACAGCATTCAGTTTATTTTTATTTTTTCAATTCATATTTTTGTAATTGCATAGTTTTCCTGGTTTTACTTCTCTTTGCATCATTTCATATAGGTCTTTTTATTCTCGATATTATTCACTTCTTACAGCACAGTAATATTGTTACATTCTTGTACCACATGTTAGCTATCCTTCAATGAGCATTTTCCTTATTTCTATTACTTTATTATTACAAAAAGTGGTACTTCAGATATAAATACACATGTGGCATTTTTCCCCCTGTTTGACCCCTTGGAGGCATACATACCAAGCAGTGGAATCTCTCAGTCAAAGAGTGTGTACATGTTAGTCATTTTCTTAGAATAGTTCCAAATTGCTTTCCAGAATGATGGGACCAGTTCACAGGTCCACTTTTAGCTCATTTGTTGCTTTTCATTCCGAAGCCCCTTTAGGATTTACTATTCTTGTCTTTTTGCCAGCTTTGTCAATTTCTTAAGTATGAGGTGGTGAAACCTCATAAGTTGTTTTGATTTAAAAAAAAAATTAATCAGCAATCAACAAGTGTTTATTAAGTGCTTTTGTGCCAGGTTTTGGTCTAGGCCCTGGGGATTTAAGTACAAAGAATGAAACCCCTTATGGCAAAGAGCTTGCTTTCTAATGAGAGAGATTTGCATTTCATTTTTAGTGCAATCCTTTTCTAGAGCAATCTTTTCTTGTGGTTGTTAAAAATTTTTTGATTTTTTGATTACTATTTATATCCTTTGGCTACTTATCTGTTGACTCTTGGTGAGATATATTGTGTGTGTGTGTGTGTGTGTGTGTGTGTGTGTGTGTATTACTTTCCTGTTACTTGAGTATCAGGCTTGTATCAGAGATAGTTTGATTCAATTTTTTTTTCTCATTTCTTATCCTAGCTGCATTGATTTTTTTTGTGCAAAAACTTGAATTTCATATAATAAAAATTATCTGTTTTACATTTTGTGATGACCTCTGTCTTTTGATTCAGAATTCTCCCTCTAGCTGTGATAGTTGTGAATTTGTTATTGCCATCCATTCCCTCCCACCCTTTAAATTTTTGAATGGGACCATTTATATTTAGGTCAAGTATCCATCTGAAACTTAGGTTGGAATATATGGTATAACATGCTGTTCTAATCCTATTTTTTGCCAGTCTTCTTTAGATTGGGTGATTCTTGTCTTAGATGTTTTTGCTAATGGGAAGAATTCATGTTCAAAATTCATGTTTAAAAACCTGGGCTCAAGTTTTTGTCCCTAATAATCACCAGGTTTTTCACCTCAGGCAAATTGCTTGCTCTGGTCTGGACCCTGTTTTTTCTTATAAGTAAAATAAAGAAAATGAGATCTCTGACCTTTCCTTCTTCCTTCTAATACTTAGCACGGTATTCTCTCTCACACACATATAACAAGCCCTTAGTAAATGTTCAATTACTAGCTAACTCAGTACTGTTTTGGAGATGAAATGAGATAATATATGTGAAAACTTGAAAACTCTAAAGCACTACTCAGATGTAAGATAATAAGTAATTCTATTTGTTTTAAATGTAATTTATTACAAATTTGTGCAGCATTTACTCTGTACTCTTTCTATGTTTATTTTTGCTTTATAGTTTTTGATCTCTAGACGTAGTACTCTGGATCCTCTTGCCTTTAAACTCATGGAGCAGACACATTTACTGTGAGTGTCTCTGGCAATAATAATTTTGATTGCTATAAAACATTAGTAGTTTGTTCATAAGCATCGTACTTTTTCTTTTCCTCTTTACGTCCAGCTGGGTAACTTATCCCTGAAGTCTGAAGCTATGTGCAGATTGTCTTAAATGGTAGCTTTGTTTACTAGGTCCCTTTGTTCCAGAGCTCTCAGACTGAAGGTGTATCTCACAAGAAGATGGATGAAGCAAATATATTTTCTTTATTTTCCGCCACTCGGAGTTGTGATGTGTAAATGATAAAATACTGTATTATATAAAACATTTTGCAAACCTTAAAATAACTACATACATGTCTCTTTCCAGGAGAGTGTAAGCCCTTGGAGGTTCTGAATTCTTACCTTTTTTTGTTTTTGTAAAGCTGCAGCTACCAGAGTGTCTTGCACATAGTAATTGAATTTCAAGCTCTTGAGGACAGAGGAGATTGTGATTTAGTAAATTTGCTTCAAGGCAACTTATAGTGGAAAGTTTACTGAACTTGTGATTTTGAGCAGTTACTTCACTTTTCAGTTTCCCTAGTTGGGCTCCAACTAGGACTCATTTTATTCATCTACAATTTGAACTGCTGATCTCAAAAGTCTTCTTTCAGTTGTGAAATTCTGTTCTAAGGTTCCTTTTGGTTCTCCTATTTTATATTCCAAAGTTTCTTCCATCCATTCTCTATTTTAAGGTCTTTCCAGCTCTAATATGCTGGATTCTAACATTGTTTTCCAAGGTCTCTTCTAACCCTAACGTAAGGTGATTTTATGCTGATTTGTTGTGATAGCCCTGATTTATATATCTAGTTTATCTCCACCCCCTTTGAAAGCCTTTCAAGAGTTCTTTAATTTTCATTTTTAATTTTCTTAAAGGAGGAGGGGTAAGAAAAGAAATTGGAGTTGCCTACTGCTCCAATGCCTAAATGAATAGTCATTGCTTGTAATACAGGTCCACACTCCCTGCTTCCTACTGCTTTTAGATGTGATGTATTTGGTACTGTAAAGGTAATGATCCTCAACCACAGCAATATTCCGTAACAGGAGTATCTGTCATATTCATCGGGATTACCATGTTCATTGATTTGTGTCTGTAAATCTGCTGTTTCTACCCTTTAAATTTGATCTATAATTGGACCTCCTTAAATGGTTCAGATAAGGCAGTCTGTATTTTCTCAATGTGGTGTCACTGTCAGCGGCTCCTTTTTCATTATACATTCAGCCGACTTGATAAAATCAGCAGGACACCTCATTTGAAACTGTTTAATCGCTGCCTTTTTCTTTTGCTAAAACCATTGAGGTGGTCAAGCGATGTACACAAATCATTTTAAATAGAAAATATGGTTTTCTCTGTGACCCAGCTAAATAGATAGTGGTATGCAAAACAAGTTAAAAAGTCATAAATGCCAAAAAAATCTTCTAATTGGAGTAAAAAATTGTGACCAACTTTATTCTTGTTCCCAAAGTAGAACATCCTGAAATATTGCCAGGATCCAGTAAAGACAAGATGATGGTTTTCTAAAGAGTCACTCTTTTCTGAACAAAGCAAGTTTAAAATTTCAAATAGTGCTGAGCTGCTTCTTCTTTTTTTTTTTTTTGTATATCCGTGAGTTGGGAGCATGTACTTATTTATAATACCGGGATCTCTGCAGTACTTTACTTGAGATGAATTTGGTAGCCAGTTACATCAATGTAATCATAACCTTTGAACCAATCACAGTTGAGATAATATATTTATGTTTTCTTGTCTGTCATTTTGGGCTATTCAGTTGTTACTTACAGAGCACAGGCTGAAAATAATTGTCCCAAAGCTATGGTCTACAGGAGTAGTGAAAGAGTGTGATGGCAGCAACTTGAGGTCCCATTACTGTTGCCAGGACACTACTTTCCTCCCAATGTGTCATTGCTGGTGTGCTAGTGTCCTCCCCGTGTGTCAAGGTGGCTGTTACCAGGACAGCTCATTAAAACAATCTAGTCTTCTGGCATGCTATTTAACAATATACCCAACAACCTGCCAAAGCAGAAATGTGGGCCATAGGAATCAAAGTAGAGCAGAATATATAAAGTGATGTGGCATTCTCTCTTTTTTTGTGTATTTCTTTTACACATTCTCTCTAACCTCATTTTCATGCTTTAGCAGTGTAGAATAGTTGAAAGGCTGTAGGGTTGGAAGATCTGGATTTGAGTCTTAGCTCTTATTAGCATTGATTATGGACACATGTCATCTGTAAAATGGAATAATAATACTTGTCCTTCCTATATCATAGTGTTAAATGTTAAAGTAAATATTAAAATACTAAGTAAATAAGTTACCTTTTTATGAATAATTTATTCTCAATCATGCTAGTAGTTAAAGGGTTGGTAGCAGGCTTTTGTGAGTTTTATAAGTGTGAATATCATTTCAAGAAGAATATACTGGGTATATATGATCCAATTAGGATTGATTTTTCATATTTGAATGCAACTTTGTGGTATTTTGCCCTATGTCAACATTTCCCCTGAAAATGGAATAGATGTAGAGAAATTGGGCATCTCTTAGGCAAAGAAAGTAAATAAATCTTCTTTTTGAGCACTGGTTGAGAAATTAGGAAACCTATGTTTAAGACTTACTTCTGCCTCCAGTTTGCTGTGTGACTATGGACATATTACTTCCATCTCTGGAAAGTATGTTTCCTTCTCTGGACTTTAGCTTCCTCATCTTTCTAATAAGGGGGTTAGATTAGATAGTATCTCAAATACCCTTCAGTTCTAATAAGCTGAATCTTATTTCTTACAGGTTCTGGGTCTTTGGCAGCAATGACTGTATTTGAAGATAAATTTAAACCAGACATGGAGGTATGGAAAGTTGCTGTGTCCCCTTATCCTCTAGAGAAACTTAAGTTCAATTATTTCAAAAGCAGTGTTTTTTCTATCAGTCTATCTGTCCATCTGTCTATCTATCTGTAGATCCATCTGTCACATTTTCATGTTAAAAATTGACAACATTCCTAAAAAAATGTATTAAAGGAAGCATGGTATAATAGAAAGAACGTTGGACTTAGAGTCAGATGGCCTAGGTTGAATCCACACTCTACCACTTACAAGATTTATAATTTTATGTAAGTCACTTTTGCTGACCTTGTGTGTGTTTATAAAAATGCATGGGTTGAATGAGATGAACTCTTAGGTCCTTTCAGCACTAAACAGTTCAGCTGTACCTTTTTGGAAATGTTATTTGACATTCTCTAATTGGGAATTCAAAACAAAGGTGAAGTTAAGTAGGGCAGGATTTTTTCTGATTTATGAATGAAGAGACTGAGACATAGAGTAGTTCCCTGACTTATCAATGGTAATACAGCAGAGTTAGAGTTCAAACAAAGATTTTCTGGGTCCAAGCCCATTTGTGTATCTTTCCCCCCATATTCCATTTTATCTGGGCCCATTATTACTTGACATGAGAGAATTGGTTATGGATACATCACTTTACCTTACTTACCCTTATTTTTCTCATCTGTGAAATGGAATAACAATCCTTGAACTTCTTGCATATTAAAATGTTAAAGTAAATATTAAAATGCCAAATAAATGGGTTATGAATAATTTAGTCTCATTCATGTTAGTATACACAGAATACTAGAGTAATTAATTTTATATTTGCCCAGCATTTTACTGTTACTGCATTCTGTCTTAAGCAATTAGTAGTTTGCAACCTCTTATGGGCTGTTGATCCTCATCATTCTTTAAGGTATAGGAATCTAGCATGTTATTTCTCTGGGGTTTGAGGTATACCTGTACAGTGTAATGATTGGCTAGTCTACTCCTCTACCCTGCTGTTTGGAAATAGTAGTAGTATCTGACATTTATTTAGCACTTATATTTTTTAAAATAAATTTTTATTAATACCTTTTTTCTATAGTACCCACATTTCTCCTGATATCCCTCTTCCTTTTCCTTTCAAGAAAGCCAACCTATATAACATATACTTTTTTTTAAGAAAAAGAGAAAGAAAAGGAAAAGCCATAAAACCAATGACTGCATCCAAAAAGTTTTAAAAATGTATGCAATAATCCACACCTGTAGACTTACCACTTCTTTAAAGGAATAGCATGTTGAATTTTATGAAGTGTTTGCATCATATCTTTATGTAATGGTAGGAGATTTGAAAGTTTGATAATGAACATGACTAGATGGGATGAGTGCTACTCTTCTGGCAAGTTCCACCAAATACCAGGATGACTCAAATATCATTGTCCCAGCCACACTAGGAGAATGCTCTGACAGATGATAGACCATGTCAAAATGGCAGCTGGTTTTTCTTCTTTCACATTGGGGTGCAAGTGTGCACAACTGCACACAGATGCTTTTATAATATCACAAAATCCTGGAGGGAAATTGAACAGCTTTTAAGTCTGTATGACTTGTTCCATATATTGGGTTATAAGGAGGATGTAGTCATTAATGGACTAGGCTTTTCCATAAAGGAATTGGAATACTGGCTTCAAAGGGACAGTACCTTACATAGATATTTTTATTTCTTTTTTCAGATAGGATGAGAAATAAGGATTATCTTCTGAGTGACACACCACTAAATCTCCTTTAATGATCAGTGCCTTTCCTATTTTCAAGACCTTGTTTGCATTCTTTAATAGCCAGAAAACAAGATCAAACCCATAGGTCTTTCATTGTTCTTGTAATCATACTTCCAAAATGAGAAATGAAAATTGTCATTGATTTTTAGAATTTTGGAAGTGGAAGGGACCTTAGGACATATAAAATCAGAAGAGACTTGAAGGGGCTTTAGAATAAAGACGTTTGGAATACAGAAATTTTAGAACTGAAAGGGACTTTTGAATATAATATAATAAAACTAGAAAGAATCTTAGAACACAGAACATTAGAATTGGTAGGATGTAGTCATGGTGTGGTAAAAGCTGTTGGGTTTGGAGTAAGACCTAGGTTCAGTTTTGTTTGAAACTATAACCATATTACCATGGAGAAGTCAGTAAACTTCTTGGGATTTCATTTTCCCTATCTGTACAATGAAGAGGTTAGAATAGATTAGTGACCTCTGAGTTCTCTCCTATTTCTGATCTTATGCATCTAGGGCATTGACTATAGGAAGTCAGAGTTGGAAAGGATCTTAGAGGTCATCTGGTCCAGTTGCTACCTTAGCAGAAATCCCCTCTAAAATATCCACACCAAGTGGTCATGCAGACTCTACTTAAAACTATTTTCCTCCTTGTACACAAATGAAGAACTTATTTCTGAAGTCTGCAGCTTTGGACACTGTGTGATGCAAAATCAATTACTTTTAGAGGCAACTGGTTCCATTTTTGGAGAGTTTTAATTGTTAAGTCCTCTCCTTTCAATTTCTCTGTTAGTCTTAGCTTGGTCCTCTTTGACTATAGTGTAAATCAAATGCATCTTCCACAGTTCAAAGTGTCCTTTCCGTAATAGTTTTCATGATGACATTGCAGGATACCTGCACACTTTTTAGTTTGATATTATTTATCTTTGCGAATCTTTTGAGCAGAAATCTCATTTCATAGATTTTGTACAAGTCTGGAAGGAGTATGCTTGTTGGTAGCCTAGAATTTTGTGTTCACAGTAATTATTGTCGTCCCCCCCCATATTCATTTGACAGTGGAATTTAATATAATCTTAATCTAATAGCATATAACTACTTATTAAACATAACAGTGTATAATTGCTTATTAAAATCTGATTTTAAAAGATTAAAAAAATTAATAACAGCTTATTAAAATCTACTTAAGATTAAGTGATCTAGATTTTTAAAAATGCAGCCAACTCCACCAAAACTAAAGGTTATAAATTCTTAAGAGTTTGGGATATGAAGAATTAACAACTCTTTTTGTTTCCCTCTTATGCCATTAGAACTGAAGCTAGAACTAACGAGCATGTAGGCACCATCACCCATTGCCACCAGATTTCCTCAGGTTTTTCCTTCTTGGACTTTTAAGTCAGAGCACCTGTTTTAAGTTCCACCATACAGTTTCCTAGCCATATAACCTTGAGCAAGTAATTTAATCTGGCAGGAGTTTTGTTTCTTAGTTCGTAAAATGAAAGCATTGAACTAGAGCACCTTTATGGTCCTTTTCATTTCTGACATTTTGTGATTCTCTTCAACCCCTCTCTGGTTTTGGTTCTGCCCCCACCAATCAATCATTAAACGTTAAGTGTTTACTATGCACTAGACATAGTGCTAAGCACTGGAGATACACAAAGGGGCGAAAGACAGCACTGCCCTCAGAGAGCTTACAGGCTAATAGGAGAGACAGTATGCATACAAATATGTACTAAGAAAGCTATTTACAAGAGAAATAGGAAATAATTTTTTAAAAAGGGAAAAGCACTGGAATGAAGAGGGCTCGGGAAAACTTTCCTGTAGAAAGTGGATTTTAGTTGGGACTTAAAAGAAGCCAGAGGGTATCTTGTTCAAGTAACAGTAAGGAGATCAGTAGTCTAGATCAAAGCATATATCTTGGGAAATGAGATATAAGAAGACTGGAAAGGTAGGAGGGGGCTAGATATGAAGGGCTTTGACTGCTAAACTGTATATTTTGTATTTGATCCTGGAGACAATAGGGAGCCTCTGGAACTTATTGGAAGGAGCATAGGGACATGTTTGGATCTGTACTTGAGAAAAATCACTTGAGTAGAGGTTGGATTGGAGTGGGGAGAAACTTGGACAGGCATACCCACCAGCAGGTTATCACATTAGTCCTGGAGTGGGATAATAAGGACCTTTACCACAGTGTTGGCAGTGTCATGGTAGAGGAGGGGAAATATTTGAGAGATGTTGCAAAGGTGAAATAGATTGGCCTTGGCAGCAGATTGAATAGCAGTGGTTGAGAGAATTGAGGTTGATTCCTGGTTGGTAAGCGTGAGGGATTGGGAGTGTGATTTAACCTCTGTAATAATAAAGAAGGTAGAAGGAGGGTAGGATTTAGGGGGAAAGATGAGTTTGATTTTGGAAATGTGAAGTTTAAAATTGGGCCTTCAGTTTGAGATATGTTTGAAGGGTAGTTAAGAGGTGCTAAATTGCAAGTCAGTAGAGATTTTGTATACGGACAGGAAGACTTGAGAATCAGCAGTGTAGTGATAGTAGTTAAATCTGTGGTAGCTGATGAGAATGCCAAGTAAAGTAACTTAGAAGGAAAAGAGAAGAGGGCCCAGGACAGAACCTGAAGGACACCTATGGTTAGAGGCCGTGACTGGGATGAAGCAAAGAAGCAGTCAGGTATGAGGAAAACCAGGAGATAGTGGTGTCCCCAAACCTAAAGAGAACAGAATGTCAAGGAGGAGAGGGTAATCAAGAGTGTCAGGTCAAGGAGAAGAAGGAGAATAGAGAAAGGTGATTGATTTGGCAATTAAGAGATAATTAGCAACTTATTCACTGGAATGAAGAGGTTGGAAACCAGATTGTAAGGAGTTAAGAGAGTAGGAGGAAAGAAAGTGGAAGCACCTATTTTAGATGGACAGAAGACATATACGGTGCATTGGTTAACAGGTATAGAAGGATCAAGTGAAGATTTTGTCAGGGTGGTGGCAACATGAGCATATTTGTAGGCAGCAGGGAATGAACTGGTAGTCAGTGAGAGATTGAAAATAAATGATAGAGTGGGGATGACAAGAGGGGCCAATCTGTTGAAGGACATGGGATAGAATGGGATCATTTGAACAAATAAAAGGGTTATCCTTAGTAAAGAGTATGACCACCACACTGTATGGGTGAGGAATGCAGGATAGAAAGCTCGTAGGATAGAAAGATAGTAAGTAACTGAAAGTATCTGAGTGATAGAACAAGAAGAGGGGAGAAGAGAGAGCTCATGGGGAATGGTCTCAATATTTTCTGTAAAATATGAGGCAAGATTCTCAGATGGGAAAGTGGGGGGAAGGAGAGGTTTGGAAGAGCCACTTGGGAGAGTGGGATATTGAAGTTCAAGTTGTGGAACATAAATTTGTAGTGAACTCAGAATGGTTGCATACCTTAATCCATCTTCCTTTAGCAGCATGTATGTAGAAGCAAGGGCAGTGAATGATGAGAGTGATTTAAGACTGGGACAGGGAGTTAGGGATTCAAGAGAGGATGACAGTATAGAGTTGAATTGGTTCACCAAGGAGTCAAATTGAGGAAAAGGAGAGAATGGCTATTATAGGGAGATGATCTAGCAGAGAATTGAGGGATCAAGAGATTAGAGGTCACAGTAAGATTTTGTAAGAGAAGGCACAAGGAAAGATAAAAAGTCAATAGAATATAATCAGATATGGGCACTTAAGAATTCTTGAACACAGAGATGGTACATTTGTAGGTTATGGCAACATCATGGGTGTGACTATCTTTGTATGTGGCTGAGGTGGGGTGAAACAGTAGCTCAGTGGAAGTGAGCAGTTGAAGAACTGTGTGGTTAAGGTATTTGAGGCAGAGTCAGTATGTATGTTTAAGTCTGCTAGTATGAAGGCAGTGAAGTGGGGAAGAGAGAAAAATTGTGAGCCATGTCCTGAACTCATTGAGGAAGGAAGGGAAGTGGCATGAGTGTCTATAGACAAGAGCTACCATGATTCTGATTAGGTGGCAAAAAAGAATAGCATGAATCTCAGTGATGTTCAAGAAAGGAGGAGAATCTGGAAGTGGCACTGAGGTGCAAGGAGTATTCCAATTCCCCTGCCTCAGTCAGTGAGCCAAGGAGAAGGAGTGAAGATGCCGCTGGTACTGGAAAGGGTGACCAGGGAGTGTGTATCTTCATGGGGGAAGGAAGAACAGGGCAGAAGAGAGGGAGGAGATTTCAGTAAGAGCTTGTAGGTAGGAGAAGGAGAAGGAAAGATTTAAGATGAAGAGAAATTTGTTGCCTATGTAACAAGCATTCCGTAGGGCATTGTAGAAGGATTGGGTGGTGTTTGGTTGAAAATTTGGGGTGAGAGTTTTGAGGGGGATAAGAATGAGGAATTGGGAGTTGGGAGATGATGCTCCACAAGAGTTCAGAATCCCTGGGATATAACTGATATGATTGGGATTTGGCACCTGGTGTGACCAGGTGTGAGAATGTTCATTGAATGGAGGGTACCATTCCTCTTCCCAATGGAGGTTGAAGAATGAGCTCTGGAGGCAAGTGCCACATGAGATGGGAAGCACATGGTCAGAAGACACAGGTCACACAGCTCCTTTTACTTCCAAAGAGATTAGGCAGGAAAAGGATGCAGGAGGAGAGGTAAGTTAAACTTGTACAGCAGGGAAAAGCAGTTCCATTTCCCACTGGCTTTCTTCTTCTCATTTCCTCAAAGGACAGGTATAGCAAGAGATGGAAGGCTTGAAGTCAGAGGGTAGGTTGCTTGTCTTTGCACCTGTGGTTCTACAAGTTTCAGTTAGGAGACTGGACTGACAAAAGGAAGTAGAGATTGCCTTTCATCTGGCACACATGAAAGTCATTGCTTTGGGGTAGATGGATAATGCCCAGCCCCTTGCAGTCTTCCCTCAGAGGACATGCTGTGCCCAGCAGAAGGAAGACACAAGATATTTGATCAGTCTAAGGAGTTACAGTTTCTCTTTTCAACCTGGAGAGGCTGGCAATGAGCCGTAGCGGGAATTGATAGACTACCTGTGCAGTGGGAAGCTCTTTTGGGCAGACGGAAGATGCTCCGACACATTGTGCCCAATAGGAAATGGAAGGTACAAGGTGCTCAACAGCTCCACTGAGCAGTGCACCAATATTGATGTCACTTTGTCACTTTGATGTCATGGTCGCCTAAGTAAGCACATGTGTATGTCATCATGTAACTTCACTCAAAGGCTTTCCTAGAAGTTTTATGAAGATGCACACACTCTTATCTGTGGTTGAATGAAACATTCTTTTATGTCCAGATGGCTAGATTGTTACCTGAGATTGACTACTTTAAGCATTTTAAACTCAGTCATTTTGATTTATTAGTCTCATGATGGTGGGCAAGTCATTTAACTTCACTGAACCTCAATTTCCTATCTAAAGTATTGACAGAATGAGACATTTCCACAATTTACTTTTTCCCTGGTGTTTCCTTTGCTATAGTACTTAATTCCATAGCCCCATAGACAGAAAGCCTTTCCCTAGGAGATGCAATCCTGTTTTCCCTAAACCTAGAGATTATTCTTTACTTCTGTGGAGCACAATTCTTGACTACTTGAAAGAATAACTGCAAAGGACAGAACTGTCATCTTGCCTCTGACAAGTCAGGGGCAAGAACATTTTAAGGAGAATGGGGTGGTATTGAGTAATCACATGATCTGCTTGCAGAGAATTTTCAGTTCTGGTATTCAGCTCAACATGTTTTTGTTTACACCCTTCTCAACAATAGGGAATGTTCTGAGTGTTGGATATGGAGTGTGATACACTGGTGTAATAAGGGAGAACTTATAATGGGGAGTGATAGACAGTGTTAATCATGTCCTCATGATTAACTCCAGAAAAGAGTTCTTTGACCATTTTTGATTCAGCTAGATAATTTTAAGATCCTTATTAATACTTGTTTTATTTCTTTTTGTCCGTCACTTGCCGTTCCCAGAGTTGATGATCTCACTACCTTGCTCTGTAGCATAAAAGAAAAGCAGTAGACTGAAGATTCAGGGAAGAGAAGGGAAGGGAAAGGAAGGGACAGTAGCCAGTAAAACCCAAGTCAACTGGACATCATTTGGCCATGCCAATTTGCCTTCCTTTGGAGAGAAGGAAAGTGAGGGGGAGACAGACAGGAGAGGAGGAGCTGGGTCTACTCACAGGATGGCTCTGGAGGAGAAGTAAGGCAGGTGACTTTGCACAGCCCTCCCTCACTCACAACAAAGTGCAAGTCATGTCATCATTCTCTGATGGCATGGTCTTCTTTGGCAACAAAGGACGAACACAACAAGAGAAAAACATACTAGGATGTAGTTACAAGTATGTTGTTGTTCAGTTCTTTTCAGTTGTGTCTGACTCTTTGTGACCCTGTTTGGGGTTTTCTTGACAAAGATACTGGTTTGCCATTTCCTTCTCCAGCTCATTTTATAGATGAGAGGAAACTGAGGCAAGAAAGGTTAAGTGGCTAAGCCAGGGTTACACAGCCAGTTAGTGTTGGAGGCCAGATTTAAACTTGGGAAGAGAAATCTTTTTGACTCCAGGCCTGATACTTGGTATCACCTATCAGGTGCTTCATTTAACTGTTCAGTTATAAGTATACATAATAGCCAAGTGGACTGTGGTGGACATTTGTGTATTAATAGCCTTGTAGACTGTCTCAGGAAATGCAGAATTTTGGCTGTATAAACCATTACTGCCCTATATAATCGTGCATACCTACAGCACTCAGCACAGAACATAGTGGGCACTTAATAAATTCTTATTGATTTAACTTGAAAAAAGAATGTCCTGATAGAGTAGAACAGGTTTTTTTTTTGATGCTGAAGGAAAACTTTCTGCGGGTGTGAAATTACCAGACCAAGCTAGAAAATTAAGATTGTATTGTTTCCTGAGTACCTTTTTGTATGAAATCTCTTGGATCTTAAGAAGAACTAAATGCCTTTCTTATAGATCTTTCTTACAAATCACCAGATTTAGAAATTCTGTTACCTTGGGTAACTCAGTGGCTGTACAGTTTTCTACTGGTCATGTTTATCATTGCAGTAAACTTCACCTGAAACTACAACCATGTCCACTTTGCACCTCTTTAATGCACTTATGTATTATAGTTACCTACTTGTGTGTTATGTCCCTATACTAGATTATGACATGACCCATGAAGGTAACTTTGTACCTAGAAAGGCAATGTGTCAGTGGGAAGAGCACAAAATGCCTCAGGACCTTGGTGACTGTGCAAGTCTCACTGAAAACTCATTATCTTCTTCCGTCAAATGGGAACTTTTAATTCTTCAGACCTCTTAAGATAGTAATGAAGGAAGTACATTTTAATTCTTAGTGTTGTAGAAATGAGAATTTTTTTTACCCTTTGTTTTTAAATGTTTCTATGAATGGAGATTTTCTTCCTCTGCTAATCCTTATTTGAATGAGTGACATTGAAGTTCTTTAGCTCAAACTGCTTTTTGTGTCTGGTTCAAGTACTCATAAAATATATGGTGCTTATGTGATTTCATCCCTTAGTTACCCCTCTTGTTAGAAACTATGTACCTCTTTAGTGAATTGGCATTACAAATAAGTAATTTAGTTACTACACTCGAAGTTTTTTTTGTTACACATATGGAGGCATTTAATAAAATATGGCTAAGTAGAGTTCTAGTTAGCTGTTTTATATTAAAAGCAATAGTATCACGCTCTAATAGTAAATAGATCTAAGTATCCTTTGTAAATAAGGTTATTGCAGAGATGTAATTTCTGATTGTGAGACTATATTCTTATGTCATGCTTTTCTGTTTAGTATTCTTAAGCAGTGTGATTCATATGCTGTCACTAAAAACAGAGTTTGAGAAGTGTTTATAAAATTGTAAAATGTCACATATGTGAAGAACTTTTGGCCATAAAACCTTGGAATGTGGGAACTGAAAGATACTTGGAATAGACTGCCTAGGATATAGATGGACAGACCTAGATGGAACTTAGGAGAACTGGAAGGGACTTTAGAACACAGTTGCCAAAATATACGGTATTAAAGTGGGAAAGACCATGTCTGTGGAGAAGGCAAGTGACTTGTCTAAGAATACACAATTGATTAGGGGCAAACAGACTCCAAAACCTTGAACCCAGGTCACTTGACCCCATTCCAGTGTTCCATCTACTACATTATGAGATATTTCTGAGTTTGGAAATCAGAGATGAGTAACTTCTCATCAACTTGTGCTACTAGCTAGCACTAGAGATACTTTGGATTCTTTTCAGTAAAGATACTCTGTAAAGGCTGCATGGTTTAGGATAGGGTTTTCAATTTTGGAAGTCAAAATATATGAATTTGATTCCTGGTCCTACTACTTTTTGAGCTTAGATACTTCACTTAAACCTTTCTGAGCCTCAGCTTACCTTTTCTGTAAAAATGTTTGCTCTACTTTCTTCACAGGTAGTGAGAAAGTACTTTGTAAGCTGTAGAAATGTGCTATAGAATTTTCCATTCTTGCATAACTTATGTTAACTTATATAATTTAAAATGCAATGTAAATGCTAGCTGTTATTGTGAGCATTTCTTCTGTGAATGTGTTTCAGAAAAGTAGTAGAATAAAAATGAAGATATAAAGACTGTCATCAGAGAAATGTTTGACTGGGGAAAAAGGTTAGAGTAGTCTCATAGTGAGATGAAGGGTGCTCTGTTGATATCCCTGCAATGTCAAAAGAATACAAGGAATACATCCAAAACATTGAGTAGGCAATTCTCCCCCTTCCCCCCTCCCCCCTAGCTTAGATTTGTGGGAGGACATGGATGAGAGTTGTACAGAATAAACAGGCATGAATAGGTTGTGATCTACAGGGAATACTCATATCAGTGAAATTATAGACCATTGAAGTGTAATAAAAAGAGCACTGGACTTGAAATCATATTATGTGATTACTAGCAGTTACTGTTTAACTTTGACCAAGTTATTGACCTTTTTAATTTTAGTTTCCTTGTCTGTAAAGTGTGGATAATAATGACTGTTAGCCACATCACAGGGCTAGTGGAAGGATAAAATGAGATTAAATACAGAAAGTATTTTGCATTTTTACCCACAAACTGTTAGGTATGCACATACAAGCTGATGTTATTTTATAATTGGGTATACTTAGTGTGCAGTTTCTACTATGAAATATCATAAAAGACTTGAATTGTAATCCCAGATGTGCCACTAATCCACAGAATGACCTTGAGCATATTGCTTCCCTGCCCTGCCCCTCTGTAAAAAAAAAAAATAAAGGTATTATGTTACATAGTCTTTCAGGTCTCTACTGACTCTGAATTTTTTTTGCTTGTTCTGTGTGTTTGCTCATTTACCAAATTCCTATATAGGATTGATTATTTAAATTTGCAGTTTTAAGTGAGTATTTTTATTCAGTTAAGCAAGCCTTTTTACAAGTTAGTGTAAATTGACAGACCAGCAAAAAATCAATTGTTAACGTGTGTGTAGAGTGCCTTTTCTAATTAAGGCAGTTTAAAGTAAACAATAGGCAATTAATATTGTAAACAATAGACATGTAGTGCTTAGAAAAAACTTGGAGAGAGTTTTCTGGGCCAATAAGTATGAAATATAGTTAGGAGTTTTAAAATTCTGATGATGAAGAACAAGACCAAGCATGCTTGCAAAGCTGTTTTGCTGTAGATGCTGTCTAATGACATTTCATAAGTTCAGTGTTTAGAATATATAAGTAAAGCCTAAGATTCCTTAAATTAGATACAAAGACTTTTATTTATCTTTTTATAAAAAGAATTGAGTCAAGGCTGCATCTGTGCTCTGTGCCTACATTGTTATGAAGATGGTGTGTTGGAGGACTTGCAGAATAATTACATGATCAAATAATGATGGTGGTGAAGATAATATTTTAATATATAGAACTTTCTGATTACAAAAATATGTAATGTCTTCCTGATTCTTTTCTCTTGTTTTCCCACAATTAGATAATATGGTCCTTCTCAGACCTGATGGTAACTCCTTAATGTGTATAAAATTGCTCCTCTTTGAATCTCACTTTCCTTATCTCTAAAATAAAGAGGTTGGACTTGAGGGCCTTTATCCTTGAGAATCATAGGGTTTAGAGCAAGAGTGAACCTTAGAAGTCATCTAGTTCAATGATCCCCTTCAATTTACAAAGGAAAAAACTGAGGTTGAGAGAGTTGTTTAAGGGAAGGTAATGAGGAGCAGAACAGGATTTGAAACCAGATTTTTGCTAAGATCTCTTTCAGCCCTTAGATTCTGTTAAAAAAAAAGGGGGGGGGAGGGACAGTGTGTAAGAGGAAGACCATGCTCCATTTCCACCCCATACTGGTTTGCCCCTCCTTAGGCAATTTGATAGCCTCTTGCTCTTGGAGGCCCCACTCTGTTGGTTCTGGGTATAGTTTGGACACCCAGTTGACTTAGCCCTCTGCAAATCAGAACTCCTGAGCTCAAATGATACGCTGTCTCACCTTTTGGAGCTAGGATGATAGGTGTGTGCTATTGTGCCCCATTTAAAATAAACTTTTAATGATATCTTCTGTTTTTGCATCATTTAAATTTCCTAGGTCCTTGTTCCTCTTCTTAGAGGCATCCAGTATAACAAAGAATTTTTTATTAAGAGAATAAGAAAAAAAAGGAAAAAGGGGGAAAGTAAAACTGATCAATGCATTGGAAAAATCTCACAGTATATGTAATGTTTCACACCTGTGTGACTCTCTACTTCTGCTATGGAGTGAGGGAAGTTATATTATGTCCCCTCTTTGGGGTCATGCTTCTCTTTGGTAGCATTGATTTTTAGAAGTTTGGGGTGATCCTTTTGCTTTACATTGATATAGTTACTGTTTTATTGTGTATTGTTACTTGCAGTATACAATGTCTTATTGTATATTGTTTTTCTGATTGCTTACTTCACTCTTCATCAGCTCATGTAAATCTTTTCATGTTTTATATTCATCGTTTCTACCATCTGTTACAACAGAATAATATTCTGATATATTCATATATCACATTGTCCAATAAGTGGGCATCTTCTTTGTTTACAGGTTTTTGCTATCAAAGAAGAACTATTCTAGTTCTTTGGTATAACAGAGTTCTGCAAATTAGTATCTGGTATATATGGGACCTTCCTTTTTATTAGTTGTATCTTTGGGATGTAGTCAGCCCTCAGGTTTTTCTGATTCTTATGTGTCTTGGTACTGTGTTATGGTACTTGGTACTGGTTAAGAAAAATGGGTTCAGCATCAGACACTTGACACTTTCTAGCTGTGTGACCTTGGACAAGTCACTTAACTACAGTTACCTTGCCTTTCCCCCTCCAAAAAACAGACAAACAAAAAACAAGAGGGAAAACAAGTCTATTAGAGTGGAAGAAATAATAACAATAATACTATTTTGCTAGTTAGAAATACTTTAAGTTTGCCAAAACCCTTTGTAAATATCTTAATTTCATTCTCACCAGAACCCTAGGAAGAAGGTGCTATTATTATCACCTCCATTTTCCAGATGAGGAAACAGGAAGACAGGTTAAGTGACTAGCCTGGGGTAACATATCTAGCAAGTGTCTGAAACTAGATTTAAACTCATGGTCTTTGTGACTACAGGTCCAGGATTCTCTAGAAATATGACCACAAGAAATCAGGAAATTGAGGGTCTTATTCACTAAATGACAGTAACTAGTTGTGAAACCTGCGACTCCAAATTCAGTGTGATACTCGACCTTCCTTGTCCCTTGATCCTACTTGACTTTCTGGCTTCAGAGATGTGTTACACCTGATTCATACATGGCATTCCCCCAGGGAATAAAGACCTTCCTTAACTAAGCCTGTTGAAATTCTACCCATATGCAGTAAAAATATTATCTCCATTTTATAGATAAGGAAAGTGAAGCTCAGAGAGGTTAAGTAGCTTTCTTATCATCATATTCTTTCCATAATTTTGGAGCTGATTTGGCATATAGATACCCTGACCATGCCTAGTACTCTTTCTGCTATATCTCCCAGCTTCTCTTAGAGTGTCTCATTTGGACCTCTCACTCTCATTTCACGTAATTATGTGAAATTTATATTCATTTTTTATCAAAGTGCCTTTAGGGCAATGACAATATAATTTAAGTTTGTGTAACTCCTGATGGCTAGTATAGGGCCATGCATGTTGCTTAACAAATGCTTTCTAAATTAGTGAATAAAACCTGAAAATATCAACATGTGGCGAAATGTGTTTGTTGTCTGTAGCAGTAACAGTAGCTCCTATTTATCTAATGCTTTATTCTTTTCAAAGTATATGTTGCTGACATCTCTCTAAATGGAGTATTAGGTTTTTTGGTGGTGATCATGGTTTCATGGAATCATTTTCGTAGTTTTTCTTTGTAATTCCATGTATTAACTAAATCTGGTTCAGGCAGTAGTGCTAAAGGTAATGTCTTGGTATTTGTAAACCACTTTCTAGTGTGAGTCACACACCCAGATTTGACTATTGTATGTGAATAAATAAAACAATGTATAAAACAAGATTACTCATTTGTTAAATGAGGAAGTTGGACTGGTTAGTCTAAGGTCCTGTCCATCATTTGTATATCTTGGTGCCTGCTAAAAAGTGAGGTGGTAAAAACAGGGAATTAAAAGTAGTTTTATATAGTGAAAATAAGATTATACTAAGCCTGGAGATTGGGGTTGTACTCTCAGTTATATTGGTTGTGAAACTTGGGTCTAAGGTAGAGAACTAGTTCTCTAAGTTTTTTTTCTAGCTCTAGCATTCTGATGCCAACTTTCTATGGTCCCTGGTGACTAGCATTTTTTGTTCCATTTTCTATCATTCTGTGTTCTGAGATCTCTTCTAGCCTTTATGCTAAAACTACTGTTGGGAAATGCAGATCCATAGAATAGCTTAATTGAAATATTGATGGTAGTCGTATTAGGAATACTAATCAGAATCACTTAAAATGTAGCTAGTTTTTCTGCAATTAAATTTCTATGTAAGGTAAGGACATTTTCATTTGGTATGGTGAGAAACAAACTCTTGAAGATTATAATTCATTCAAATCGGTAGAAGATTAATATTTAGTCTGTCAAGATCAATACTGTTCCCCCTTGCACTAATTGTCAGAAAATCTTGCTCAGGCTACTGAAGGGTAGTGGTGTGTGCTATAAGACCACCACATCACAGAGAGAGGATTCAAAGGCAAACTGTCCTGCACCCTCTGGTATCGACTTGCAAATTAGCATCTGGAATCTAATTAAACAAGCTTAATGAAAGTAGCAGCTGAATGATGCCGGAAAAGACAATCAGCTTTTTTTTGTCTCTGATATATATTCTGTACTATTGAAGTTGATCACCAAACACATCGTGTGAGCACAGTTAAGAAAAAATTAGCATTTATTTGAAGAAGAGGAACTGTTTCTCATTCTGTTATGCTTTTGGCATGCGCCGGCGTCCCACGAGAGCCATGCCACAGCAGAGAGTGCACAATATTTATAAATCCATGACAGGCAATAATAGCAACTTGAAAAATTCTTTTGCTAGAATTTCAAGTTGAGAGCTGCCAAAAGCAGAGAGAATCAAATCTGCACCGGCAGCTGCTGTGCCCTACAGTTAGAATTCTAGACTTTGAAGATGCTCGACTTAAAGAAATGAAGACTGCAGGCTTAGCCAATTTTTGCAGGTTTCTAGAGCCCTGGCTCTCTGCCTTTTGAAGATGAGTTGCTGAAGCTTCTACCACTGCCTGAGGCATGCTAACACCAGCAGGATGTTCCCCCCCCCCCCCCCCCCCCCCACCTCTCCAGTCTTAGTGTGTCTTCAGTTTTAAGTAGCACATGCTTTGTCAGTGCCAGCCGTGATGGTCCTTTCCCTGGTTGCCTTGCCAGAGAGATGAGTTCTTAGCTTGCACCCTTCAGAGAGAAACCACAAAAGATAGATGGTGACGTACACAAGTGCTGCTTCAGCTGTCTGATTTATGGAGTCATATTTCATCATGAGGAAAGGCCTGGCCTCTTGAGAGAGAAGACCTTATAGATTGCTAAAGATGTTAGTAGTTTCAGCCCTAAAGCCCTGTAGTTGCCTCAGAAAGGCAGTGCCAAACATCTAGCTATGGTGGAATGGAATTAATTTGTCATGTGGTCAGTTGTAGAATAGAAATGGGAGAAGAGTGCAGATGGAAAACGACAGTGTTAGGATTTCGAGTCATAAGAATACTGTGGATTATAATTTTAATTTAATTTTTCTAAAGGGAGAGTAGTAGCACCTTGAATTGAAACACACAGTGTGGAAATTACAAACTGTTATTTAATAGAGAGGTCTCTGCTGTCCTCATCTTTCTGAGTTGTGTGTGTGTGGGAAAGGTAATTTATTCAGTACTGAGTCTAGAGATTTCCTCTATTGGCCAAGCTTTTATGTCCTCAAGAAATCACAGAATTTAGGAGTTGGAGGAGACCTCAGACTTCACCTGGTGAATTCCTTCCTTGTCCCAGGAGTCTCTTAAAGGTTGGTTATTATATGATTGAGAATGTTGTAGGCAGGATTCATGCCCCCGGGTAAGGATTGGACTTATTCATTTGTTTCTTTTACGTCCAACTCTTGGTGACTCCATTTGGGGTTTTCTTGGCAGAGGTACTGGAGTGATTTGCCATTTCCTTCTCCATATCAATTTACAGATGAAGAAACTGAGGCAAGTGGGGTTAAATGGTTTGCCTGGGGTCACACTCAGGCTGGATTTGAACTTGGGTCTTCCTGACTCCAGGCCTGGCACTTTATCCATTGTACCACATAGTTGCCCAAGGGTTGCACTGTAGTTGACCTTTGAGGTTCTTTTCTACTTTGGAGTTTTGTGGAAAACTGTTTATAGGATCATTGCCTCAAAGAGATTCTGAAGCACTTTCCCTTTGTAATACACAAACTGTTGTTGAGTTGGCCACTCATCAAGGAATACATTAGGTTTTTGCACTTGTAAGAATATGTGAAAGTGCCATCACAAAGCATTCGCCAGAGTGCTCATTTACATAGGGCATTGTGCTTAACTATTGAGCAGATATTATATATAGATGGACATGGTTGATCTTTGTAATGCAGTCTGAGGGAAGCTGTTTTATATTACAGTTAAGTTACACAGAAACAGATAAGCAAGCAGTGAAAATACTCATATACAAGTCAAGGGCAAGTGTATTTTTATTGAGAGTGAAATGTAAAAAAAAAATATGATTCTACTTGTATTTCTCCAAAAACAAGATTGGCAAGTACTTCCTCCTCAGCAGTGCTAGGGCTTGGCCAAGCTACTCCCTATTTCTGTATTAAGGCCAGGTTTTAAAAGTGCCTTACTTCATAGACTGAGCTGGCCCATGAAGGTGCTTTGAGAGGATTGAAGGCAGTATAGAATTGAAATTAAAACAGTTATTAAGTTGTAAAGAAAGGGTTTTTTTTTTTTTTAGGACATCATGCCTTAATTTTTGTGATGTAGGTACTTTTTTCACTGATGTACATAATGATTTCAAACATTTAAGTTTACAAAACTCTTTGTATATGTTATCACATTTGATCCTTAAAACAACCCTGTGAGGTCATTACTATAGGTATTATTCCTATTTTACAGATGAGGAATCCGAAGTTCAAAGAGTTTGATATAGTGAAAAGACACTGATGGATTTGGCAGTACTAGTTCTATCACCTGTGTGACCTTGGGCAAATTAACTTATTGAGTGAGAGCTTTCTTTCTGTAAAATTGGATCAGATGACATTTAAAGTTACTTCCAGTGCTAAATCTATAATCACATGACTTGCCCCTTTTCATATAGCTAGTCATTGTTGAAAGCAAGATTTGTACTTAGGCCTTCCTCACTCTAAGTACAGCACTTTCCTTTACTCTAACCTGCCTCTCCAGTGACATCTCTGTCCCACCTTCTTTTCCTGTGTGACTTTTTTCCATGTTTTATCATAAATTATCTTTAGAGGATCCTGCCTGGTACGCTGGAGGCCTTTCCTCTTATTCTTTTTAAACTCAGACAGTAATAATATCAACTTATTTTTATATAATTTTTGTATAATACTCTCAAAGAAATCTCCTTACAACAACTCTTTGAAATTGGTAGTGCAAAGATCATTTGGAAGGATTCTCTTCCCCTTCCTTTCCCATGGTTCCCTCTGCTCCCCCTTCTCTTCTTCCTTTGAGGCTCAGTAAGGTACCAGTCACCTCGCTAGGGTCACACATTAAATATTGGTCCAAGGATTTGAACCCAGAACCTCTGAGACTCCTAAGTCTTGTATACTTTCCCCCATGCTCCATTCCTGACTGGTAAATACTAGATTATTTTGTTAGTGAATGAGAATTTTGTTTAAATTCTAGATATTTTGTTGTTGCTTTTAACTACTTCCCCTTATAAGCATGTTCTCTAAATGCTTATTCTGTTCAGCATTTTATAGAACATTTTACATAGGAATGTTGTTTTCCTTTATGTTGATAGGGTAGGGCATTGAGAAAGCACGATTTACCAAAATTAATTATAAAATTAAATTACTGAAAAATCTTTAAATATTGAAGACATTTTTCTCTTTGAGGCATAAAGGACTGCACATATATCTTTAAGATCCTGGACAAAAAATAAGGGAAAAACCAAACATGTTATTTGAATGATGAGAAGACTCGTGTTTGTGGGGTTTTTCCCCTCCAACTGCCAAAACTTTTTAATCTTTGTCAACAATTGTTCTGTTCTCTGTCGTATTTCGGCTGTCTCTGTGTGCCTGGGAGCTCCACGGCAATGACAGGCTGCATATGAATTCTGTATTCATTAGTGATCTTGATCCAAATGTCTCTGTCCCTGCCATGGGGGCTCAGGTGTGGAAGCTGCTGGCTAATCCCACCAGCTGACATTCAGCGGTTTAATGACTCTGTAGGAAGGTGACCACTTGCTGGGAGGTTTGCTGGCTAAACTCAGACAGCAGACAATGAAAATCAAGGAAGACTATCAGTGTTAAGCCGAAGCGCCTTTCCGAGGAACTTGAACCCACGTTGGCTTCAAACACAGAGCTTAAGCAAATGTAAAATTAAAAAGAAAAGCTGACCTTCAGTACCTGAAGTAAACAACTGTTTTCATATTCTCCATTTCTGTCATCTGTCTGTTGATGTTTTGTTGTTCAGTAACACTTTAATAGGTGCCAGCTTAATGAGGTGATCTTTAGACTGTTTTCCAAGTTTTTATATTTTAAGGTTATGTTTGTGCAATTTCATCTGTTTAGGTATTGCATATGTCTACAGAGAGCCAAGAATCTTTCTGTATATGAGTGCAGAAGACTAATGTGGGCATATTAATTTGTTTTCTTGCCCATCTTTTTTATCTGTATTTGACTATTTTTACAATGAGTTCTTTGAGTAGCTAATTTTGACAGGTGTCACTAGCTATTTTGACAGCTCTTTACAGTGATCTGCCTTCTGATGATATCAATTCTTACATAGATTTAGTACTTCTTTAGCAGGCCTAAGGCAGCACTGGAGCTGTTTAGGGGAAACTGATGTTGGCAGCTCTTGATGTTCCTGTAGAATCTGCAAATCAGAGGGGACCTCAGAGGTCATTTATTCCTACTACCTTTCCCTAATGTTAAATGCTGTTGATATGGTAGATCTGGACAATAATGAGGTTTCTGACAGTCATTTTTCTACTTTTCCTAGGGTTGTTTTGGTTTCTTGCTTTTGGTTATGATTATATCATGTTGGGTATGTGTCTTGACCTGAAACTTGAATTATTGGTCTGGGCAATTGTGTATTTTAGAGTAGTATGGTATAGTGGGAAAAGTTCTGGCCTTGATGTTGGGAAAGCCACAATTCAGATCTAGTAACATTTGCCAATCTTTGTGACCATGGCGAAATCACTTAACTTTTCACCCCAGCTTTCCTCATCTGTAAAATGGGAGTGATATGTGTATTACCTCAATGTTGTGAGGCTTCAATGAAAGCAACGCAAAGTACCTTTTAAACTTTAAAACTCTATAAATGTCAGTAGTTTGTTAATATTATTATGTTAAAAAGCATTTTTTTCTTGAGTGCTGATTATAGACTTTTAGTGGGCCAAAATATTTCCATTTACAGTAAGAGTTTTTCTATGAATTTTAGTTTCTTAACCTGTAAAATTAGGGACTGGAATCTGATGATCTAACAGGTCCTTTCAAATTTTAAGATTTTATGTTCTAAGACCTCTCAGCTCTTTTAAGTTCTGCATTCTAAGGCCCCTGTGAGCTCTGACCTTCTCTTTTCAGTAGTTTCTTCCAGCTTTCAAACTCAAGATTATTTAATTTTGCTTAATATGGAAAAAATAGCCTTTTGAATTGTCACAAATTTAAGATATCCCTGGGGCGCAGTACAGAACTATTCTTAGCAAGCATTGATTAGCTAATTTTAGATTTTTATAATTCAGTAACAGATTTGGAGAATTATCCATTAGATTAAACTGACAGTGAGGTTGTTAATGGTTAATCTTTTTCATCCTAATCTTTTGTGTCACAGTTCTTACATGCTTTAAAAGTCAAATTAACCCTTTTTTTAGTTTGAACCTTCTGGTGTTGTAAGATTGAGAAGGCAGGAAAGGAAAAGGACTTACTGAGTTTAGTACTTTCTTTGTAGCTCTCCTGTCTACATTTTCATATTTCATAGTTTAAGTATCCACACAACTTGTTTTGTTGTTCATTGGAAGATTTAAAAAAGGTAGTGTGGTATCTCAGGCGTCTCTGGGAGGAAGGCTTCTAAAATCAAGTCCTTTAAATCCAACTGCTGTTGAGAGAATCTCTTTTGGAAGTCAGAAGTTGAATTTTCCCCAGGAGTGGCTGTTGAGAAATATATGTCCTTGCTTTTCAGTGTCAGGAAGTAGAATAGGTTACATGGAAAACTACTTTTTAATAAAATTACCCGTGAGTGGAATGGGTTTGATGGTGAACTCTTTGTCATAGGGTGGGGCCTTGGGAATTCTGGAAGTAAAAACTAGAACCACAGAATGTCACAGCTGAAAGGAACCTGAGAACATGAAATGTTAGAACTTTTAGAATGTTATTACAGTTAGAAGGAACCTAAAGCAAAAATGCTAAAGTTTGAAAGGTACATAGAATTTTATACTATTGAATATAGGATTTTTTTGCTGGAAAGGACCACAGAGGTTATCTAATCCATCTGCAGATATCCTATGTAACCTTTGAAGTTCTTAATTCTTTTTCAAAAGATATTATGAAGTGTGACCACAAATGGTTAACTTGTATAGTTACTGACTTTGGGAAACTTTTTGTTGACTTTCAAGTATCTACTATGTACTTGTTAATAGGCATTATAATCATGGAATGTACTATTGAAAGATTTTGCAGGTTACAGTGGAGATTATTTATGCAACTGTTTGTAAAACATACCAAAAAAGGAGTTATTTTCTTATACAATAGGTAGATGTGGGACAGGTAATTATTTTTGATGCATTCCTCTGGAGCAGCTGTTACATCCTAAATGTTTCCAGTTTGTATGTTTCTAGTAACTGTGGAACATGGGGGAAATATACCATGTAGGTGAATATTTCATGGCCTCTCTCTAGTGCCTGTCTCAGAAATCCAGAAGACAAAAAGTAACTTCTGTATGAACAAGGAATATTTAATCAAAATATTCAAGGGTTGGAGTTAGGAGAATGAGAAGACTCATTGAAGAGAATGTTAGGGGAAATTTCACATAGGCATTTGGGAAACATTACCATAAATGTAGTAGGAAGAGCATTGATTTGGGAGTCAGAAATCTGTATTAAAGTCTCAGTTTTGCTACTACTATGACACCTTGGTCAAGCTGTTTGACCTTTCTGGGCCTCAATTGCTTTATCTGTAAAAGGTTGTAGTGGCTGATCTCCAGTTTCCTTCCACTTCTACTGTTCTTTGCTCACTCTATAGTATAGATCATAGTTTCTTTTTAAAAATGCATTTTATTAATGTCTGTTTCTTAACATCACTATTAATTTCCTCCCAAGATTTCTCCCAAGACCTTCCTCATCCTAGAGAGCCCTCTTATATAACTAATATTTTTTAAAGCAAAAAAAGGAAAAAGATGAGGGGAAAAAAATCAGCATTACTGATTTGCAAATGTTTGAAAATATATACAATGTGTAACACTTGTGGACTTCACCTTTGCAAACATATTAGAATGTCTTATGTCTCTTATTTCAAGTCATACTTATTTATAATTTTGCAACATTTACTTCTGGTTTTTTTTGTGTGTGATGGTTCTTTCTGTTTATATTGTAGTTATTGAGCATATTATTCTCTTGGCTCTACTTAACTTCATTCTACATCAATTCATATAGAACTGACCATGCTTCTCTGTTTTCACTTGTCATTTCTTACAGCTCCATAAAAATAATAATCTGTTATATTTATGTGCTACAGTTCTTTTTTAGCCATTTCCTAATCAGTGGGAATCTACTTTGTTTCCAATTCTTTGTTAATCATAAAAAGTACTGCTACAGTATTTTAGTGTATGTGGGGACCCTCTTCATATCATTGACCTCATAAGCCTAGCCTAGAATCTCTGAATCAAAAGTTTTGGCCATTTTAATAATTTTATTTGCATAATTCCAAATTTACTTTCCAAAATGGTTGTTCTGATTCACAGCTTCACCAATAATGCCACTAGTTTATCTATCTTTCCACAATCTCTCTAAAATTGACTTCCTATCTTTTGTCACTTTGCTAATTTGCAGAGTATGGGGTGAAACCTCAAGGTTTTGATTGGATCTTATTCTTAATAATATGGAGTATGCTTTCAAATAGTTGGTAATAGCTTGCAATTCTTCCTGTGAGAAGTTTGTTCACATCCTTTGACTATTTATCTATTGGGCAATGACTTTTGGTTTTATAGATATCTGTTCATTGTTTATCTATCTTAGATACCAAACTCCTTTCAGAAATTTGATATAGAGACCATTCCCAACCCCCATTCAACCACTTCGCTTCTTATCCTTGTTTTATTTGTAATCATATGTTCACTTATGTTTTACTTGTAAGTGATTGAATTGCCATTGCTGATTTGGTCTAAAAAAAGTCCACAGTTTAGAGCAAATAAAATTCTCCCCTTTGCCTAGACTATTTTTCCCATTGTTCTAGTCACTATCTGAAACACATAATGCTTTGAAAAAGATGAGTTAGTACAGAGGCTGAAAATTCCAAGGTCAAAAGCTTTAAGAGAAGTAGAGTAAAAGGATTTATAAGCCATTTTATTATGTAGAAAGTTTCTGTTGTGCAAATCAGTTTTTACAAAATTTTCATCATAGCTTACTTTAATAAGTGAGAGCTGTCACTGCTATAGAGAAAGTTAGAAGGGGAACCCTAAATTAAACCCCCAGAATCATTAACTGAACTGCAAACTTAAGACATTATCTGACTTGGAGACTCGTGTAGAACAATGTATTTGTACTTTTCTATGTATAAGTGCTTAGAGGAGTATCAAGAATGAAATATAAGAAGGAACATTACTGGATGGTAGCTTAGAATAATATAAGTTTTGTCTTGGCAGGTAATTTGGCATAAATTGTTAATGTAAATCCAGGTTAGTGGGGAAGACATTATTTTAGTAAAAAAGATAAACTGCTGATTAATTCAGTATAGAACTCAATTACAAATTGAAAGTGTCTCTGCGGGACTCCAGGACCCTAAAGACAGCAGATGTTGAATTGATACTCCAGCACATTTCACAGTGGTATGAAATATTAACATGGTTTATTACACTTGTGTGGGATACTGTATTAGAAAGGGGGAGGTGAAAGTAAGCCTGGGCCTTGTGAGTGGTACACAATACCAAACACTAGAATCTAATATACAGTGAAATATAATTAAGGACACTAGCAAAGGAGTGTGTGTGTGTTTATACATAATTATGTAGAAAATAAGTATAAAATAGCATTCAGACTTAAGTAATTCTGTGGTCATTGTAACAAAGGAGTGTGTGTGTGTGTTTATACATAATTGTGTAGAAAATAAGCATAAAATAGCATTTAGACTTAAGTAATTGTGTGGTCATTGTGTGTTTATATTGTGCAGGTAAATTAATATAATAATGAATATTGAACTTCCTAACAGGTCATTTAAGAGTTAAGCTTAACTTACTACCTGCACAAATGAGGAAGGGCTTTTGGCTGCTCAAGCAGTATTTCAGTTAGTTAATCATCCCTACGTGTATTGGGCCAATAGTTTTAAAGTGTGCTTGGATTCCTCTTTATTTCCTGGTCTAAACTATCATGTAGGCCATATTCTTGCCACATGGTGTTCTACAAAATGCCATTGTAACTCATGTAAATAGAAAGAGACTGTATTCAACCGAAATGTTTCATTAACAGCATGATGTGGTAGAATTGGAGTCAGAGGACCTGACTTTAAATCCTAGGTCTGACATTGTGTGAACTCAGGCTAGTTGCTTAACTTCTCTGTGCCTCAGTTTCCTCAACTCTTAAAATAAGGGGTTGATCTAAATTTCTAAGGCTTCTTCCAGGTCTAAATTGTATGTACTTCTTACATTTCAGTACTTCTGTGATTTCATCAGGGTGGATAATCCCTCCATGTAGTTAATCAATCTTCCTTAGTATGTGTCATACACTGCTGTAGACGCTGGACGATTACAATACCAAAGTGAAATAATCCCTGCTGTCAAGGGGTCTACATTCTTAATAGGGGGAAGGGAGGCATAACAGTGTAGGCCAGGTACAAAGGCTGTGCTAAATACAGGAAATACGAAGAAAGGCAAAAACATGGTCCCTGACTTCCCAGAGGTCACATTCTAATGTGAGAGAGACTGTGTGCAAATAAAAGATGAATAGTGTAAGTCCTAGGGCAAAGGAGATGAGGTAAGGCAGGAAATTTCTGAAGAAGGTAGGATTTGAGCTCAGTTTTGAAGGAGGCCAGGAAGCCAGTAGCCAAGATGAGTAGAGAGAGCATTCCAGTTATGGGAGATAACTAGTGTAAATGTACAGATTTGGAAAATATTATATATAAGAAATAGCTAGTAGGTCAGTATACTTGGGTCATAGAGGGAAGTAAAGTGCAAGAAGATTGTAAGCAGTCTAGATTGTGAAGGGCTTTCAATATCAAATAGGATTTTGTGTTTGCTCTTTCAGTAGTAGGGTCATGATGATGGTCTCTTTTCCCCTAAGTTATAAAAGCAGCTCAACTGAGATAGTTGTGATAGGTGTGGGTGTGGGAGGCTTGCAGAGGGAAGAGTTTGGAACAGCTGCCCTAGGGGTAGTGGGATAGGAAATCATTTAGGGAGGAGTTAAAGAATTACCTTACTGCTGTGAGCTCTGGGTAGAACTTCCATTAGGTAACATAAATTTATAGTGGATCAGATGAGCATTATTGTGACTTCCGCCAGCAGCATGTGAAAAGGAGTGGAGAGGAGGTGAATTATCACAGAGGCCTAGGGTTGGGGTTTGGCAAGGTGTGAACCTTACAGGTCAGGGGACAGAGGATTTCCATGTATTTGACAGTATAGAATTGAAGGGAGGGAAGTGAAATTTGAGCTGGAGTGTTGTCCTGGTAGAGTACTGAGGGATGGAAGAGCTGCAGATGAAACAAAAAGCTCAAGAAATGGAAGGATAAATAGGTGGATTAATAGGAGGCTATATAATCTGTTACAGGAATTTTAGAGTTTTTGATCATTGAAACAAAACGTTTGTGAGTGACAGAAAGCCCAAGAAAGTGACCCTCACTGTATGGAAATGGAGGAATTAGGAAATTAGGTATTAGGGTGGGGAGTTAGGATCAAGAGTTACAGCTATTTGAAAGAGGAGAGAGAATGGCCTGGGAGGCAGGTAAATTACTGCCTTCAGTCTGGGTCAGGTGATACATTTGAATGGGGTGAAATTTTAAGCAACTCTTTTATACCTCCACAGACAATTTTTGTGAATTTTTGTTGCTCAGAAAGTCCAACTTTTTGATAAGTCAGGAAAATCTGAGTTTAAATCTAGGTTTAGACACTAGCTGTGTGACCCTGGGCATGTCACTTAATCTGTGTTTGCTTCAGTTTCCTCTTTTGTAAAATGACTATCATAACAGCACCCACAGCTCAGGGTTGTTGTGATCATCAAATAGGATTTGTAAAGTACTTGGCACAGTGCCTAGCACATAGTAGGCATTATATAAATACTTATTCCCACCCCACCTACCCCTTGTGGTTTTTCCTTCTTTCTTGAAGAGGATAATGACAGCAGGGAGATGATGACATGACTTGCAACTGAATTGGATTTGAGGGAGGGAGAGCTGTGCAGTCACCAGCCTCACTTTCTCTTCCACAGCTATCTGGGTCCAGTGAGGAGATACAGATTAGGATGACTAGAGATGGCCTAGGATGCAGTGGGAGTCCTTGACCTTTTTAAACTAAGATCCTCACTTTGAGTTAGACAAATGCCCATTCAGTGAATAGCCCTGTTTAAGAAGTGAGTCAATGGATGGCCCCTTAAAACACAAAACAGACCCAACCCTTATACTCAACTAGGCTGTCCTCCAAATGACCTGACTCCCTATTGGGTGTTTAAAGAATCTGTGGTCCATATCTGTGCAACAGATAGGCTATGTAGACTAGTAGAGGAAGATATTTAGCAGAATGAAACATGTTTTGTAATTTGTTAATCTGGTGTTCATAGGATCTAGTTGCTTCACTTTACCACTTCTATACGTTTGCTTGTTCTGGTTTTTATGACTAATGCTCTCCTTCTTGTCCTCATTTCCACTTCCAGTCTTTAATACCAAGTTCAAATGTTATTTCTTCCTTAAAAGCTTCTCTGATTTTCCTCATTGGAAATTCTTTGTACCTTCTTCAACTACAACCCCATGAATATTTTTATCCTATATGTTTCTCATGCTGAATTTTGCATTCAGGTTATTTGTGTATGTGGCCCTTTTAGTAGGTTGTAAACTCCATGAGGCCAGTGACCATATCTTATGTACACTATAGAAGTTCAGCTGAAGAATCTAAAATGTTTTATCAGATTTGGCAAGGTAAATGAATGATGAAGAGTTAGGAGGTCATTGTAAAGTAGTAAAAATAATAACATGTTCTTTGGCTGCATCACAGCACAGTATTACCTCCAAGGAATTAAAAATGACTGTCAGTCACCCAGAGGGCAATGGCAAGGGGTGTGTGATGGGTATGAAAATAAGCAATAACACGTTATAAGTAAGGAACTAGAATAAAAGGTATTATCAAGAAATAGATTTTTTTTAAAAAAAGGAACATGGACTGGCTGCTTGACCAGAGTAGGGGATATGAACTATATGTAGACAAAGCAAGAATGGCCCCCAGCTCATTGAGTGGAATATCAGCGGCAAACCAGTCAGAGGTCATGGTCAAGAGTCTCAAACGAGTAGAAGGCATGGGTGGGTTTTGGTCTGTATTACTGAAGGGAACACCCACATTGATGGAGATCACAGATACATTTAAGTTTTTGAGTATAGTAACTAATGATTGACATCTGTAGAGCCCTTTGTGGTTTACAGATGTCAAACAAGCTTGTGAGGCCTGATGGAGGAAAAAATCAAAAGTATGTGAGTTGCTATTTTAGCACTTTTAGTAACTATGTGATCTTGGGTAAGTACCTCAACTTCCTTAGGTTTCTTAAACTGGAGGGGCTGGATGTGGCAGCACATCCTTGTGCTTACTGATTCTGAAGCTGGTGGATCACCTGAGTTCAGGAGTACTATAAGCTGCAGCAGAGCTAAAGATAATTGGCTATATGCATTAAATCAGGCACCAATATGACAAGTTCCCATGAACAGAGTGCCACCAGACCACCTGAGGAGGGGCATACTAGCCCAGGTCATGAAAACAGCCCATTAAAAGTTCCATGCTGATCAGTATTAGGATCAGGCCAAGGAAGGGATATGGAACAAGCATTTATATACCAGGCACCACACTAAGTGCTTTAAAAAATATTTCATTTGATCCTTAGAACAACCCAGGGAGGTAGGTGCCATTATTATCCTCATTTTCCAGATGAGAAAACTGAGGCATACAGAGTTTGTGACTTACCTCTACTGCTGTCTGAGGTTAGATTTGAACTCAGGTCGTTGTGACTCTAGGCCCAGTATTCTGTCCCGTGTGTCCCCTGGTGTGTCCCAGTTTTCAGAAGTAAATAAGTGAAGTAAAGGGGTTGGATTAGATCATAGTAATTATAGATTTAGAGCTGGAATGGACCTTAGAGATCATTTAGTTCAATCCTCTAATTTTTTTCTGTTTTTAAAACATAAAAACAGTTATTTTTACACAATTCTGAATATCTTTCTTCCCTCCCCATCACAGAGAGTTAAACCTTTCATGAAAGAATTTTTCAAAAGAGATTTTAAGAACCAGTTCAGCATGTAAACTTGAGTGCACCCTGTAAATGGCATTATTTTTCAGGGTGTACCAATAGTTTTTTTTAACTTCAGAGAATTTTCATTTTAGGCTATCGGCTGTTAGGATAGCATGAGATTTTATCGCTTGGCCTAGATAATAGAATTTACATGTGGAGACCCTTGAGATCAGGGGTTCTTAAACTGAGATTCATGAACTTGGATTGGAAAGAAATTTAATATTTCCTTCTGTTGTTCCTAGACATGACTAGAATACCAGAGACATACAGAAAAGGAATTAAAATTCTGTATTCTAGCCTAACTCCTTTGTTTTTAGCTCTGGAATCTGAAGGTGTAATTTGAAAGGTGAAGTAATTTGCTTAAAGTCATATAAATATTAAGACTGGCAGAACTTGAACCCAGTCCAACCCCAATTCCAGTGCCCTTTTCTGTATGCCTATCTCTCAGTAGTAGTACTAAAGTATTTCTAATTTCTGTCTCACTGTATAAATCATCAGTATTTGTGTTTGGGGTATTAGAGGATTTAGATATCAAAATACCAATATTTTCCAAAACTGAAATGGAACTGTGATCTCATCGATGTGTTTGTTCTCACATTTGATGCTTATGGCAACCCAGCTGTGCACATTCTATGTGACTTGTCCATGAATTCTCTCCTCCCACCCCCTGTAGGGGTGGAGGTGTCACCCACTGTGTTGGGGTCTTCCTTAGTTATCGGTTACCATTGAATGGATAGCCTTAGAACATAGGAACCATTTATTTATTGGTTATTCCATGACTGGCCAGTCTCTTTCCTGGTCATTTTTTTCTTTGATGGCATTCTTTAGATTCTGCTCATGCCCACCAAGTGCCGTTCCAGTGTCCTTTGGATGATCCTCAGTTCAGTTTTTCAGACTGTAGTGCTCTGCCAGTCACAGCCTTAAAAGAGCTCTGAGGCAATATTAGTGTTGAGAGGCCCTCCCTGTGCAGGACAGACAGGTGCAGATGCAGGGTTCCAGGAATGCTTCAGTACATGTGCTAGGAATTCAGCGGGTGAAACAGCATTCCAAGCATAGTGGACAGTGCAAGGAGAGGTCTGAAGGCTGGAGAATTGAGGGCCTGCTCAGGAGGCAGAGAGCAGTAGTTTGTCTGAAGTAGAGAGTGGTGGAGGTGAGTTTAGCTCAGATTATGGGGGGCTTTGCGCCTCAGGCAGTGGAATCGGAATTTTGCTTCAAGCATTAGAGGTAGTAGGGAGTTACTTCATAAGTTTGAATACATGAATGACATGTCTAGATCTGCATAAATAAGAAACACTAATTTTGTCATAGTGAAGTCCTTTTCTCACAACCATGCTGAGAGGGTAATAGAGCACTATGTCGGGAGTCAGCACCCAGGCTCATCTCTCGGCTCTGCTACATACTTGTCCACTTGTCCTTGGATTTGCTCATGCTTTCTTTCCCTCTTTGGTTCTCAGAATCCTCTTCTACAAATGATGTGGTGATTAGACTAGACAATCTGTAAAGTGCCTTCCAGCTCTAAGTCTGATTTTTCTGTAATAGAATTATTTTTACTGTTAGAGGTGAATAGGACTTTAGGGACCATCTAATCTTGTTTTCCATTTTACAGATGAGGAAGCTGAGGCCTATATAGAGAAAATGACTCGGTGACAACAGAGATTCAAAGTCAGGTCTTCTGACTCTTTCCAAGGCCAGTGTTCTTTCCAGTATACCTGGCTCCCTTTCAGAGTCCTCTAGTTTAGATGACAGGATTTCTCATTATTTCTTTTTACTCTGGGAAGTCATATTTCTGGTCTCTCTCTTCCCATGTTGTGAACCAAAAAACAAATTCATTTCATTGCTCTCTAATGTTAGCTATTTCAGCCTGTAGGGGCTAATTTATTGGCAGAGCTCTTGATCAGTGACCAGGTATGTTTTGTGGAGAGAGGAAATTTTTAGAAGGATTGGAAGTGCCTTGCTTTTCATTTTGACGTTACTTTCTTTGTCTTACCTAGTCTTTCTTTTGTTCCTCTCCTATAATTACAATTCATTTAGCATAGATTTTAAAAATCTGTACATTGACAAATTTTATAGGGAAAAGGCTACCTGTTTCTCTTTACTTTCTTCTCCTTCCCCTACTTTCAGTGTCCACCAGAAGCTTACTTGGATTTCCTTCTTCCAAGTCATCTCTATACTAGTCTCCAAGAACAGGGATAAAACATGGGGGTTGATTTGAACCAAGATAGGTTTTATACCTAGTGTTTCAGGAACTCAAGAACAGACTTTAATTCTGTTGGAGCATTTAAAATACCGAGATAGGTGCTTGAGGGATTGTAGGGAAAAATACTGAGCAAAAAGATGATAAAAGCTAGAGTTCAGGAGCTTTGGCCTATCTTTTTCTCTTAACCTTGAATCTGTATGGCAGTTTTTGTACTTTGTGTTGACAAACTATGAAATATGATTAGCAAAAACATATTTCTTTAGTCTGGTTTCCAGACCATAACCTGTGTCTTAGGCTTAATATGTATTACCAGTCTGAAGGACCAGCTCTGACTGCTTTCCTTCAGACATATGCTATGGGTAGTGATTTCTCTTTAGTGTGAATATTGCAGTATATGTTTTCTTTTGCAGTGTGGTGCTTGTCTGCTTATCCGTCTAGAAGTTTTCATTCTCATTTTTATGTCTAGAGTAGTTATATTATCTGCACAGGGTAACACTTTAAAAGGGATCTTAACAAGGTAGACTACAGTCATAGGAGAAAAACCAGGATACTAAGAGGATTCCAAACTATGTCATGATAATTAGTTATGAAACTGAGAATATTTAGCCTGGAGAAGCAGGGAGATGTGATGATAAAGGGAAGGAAAGGACAATAAGATAATTAATTTTAAATATCTCTGTTATGTGAACATAACAGAGTGTTTCTTGAAAATCACAGACTTGTACTTTACCTCAGTAAAAAAAAGGACTTTGTTACAATTTGAGCTTTCAGAAAATGCTCTCTTTTTAGGTGGTAAATTCCCAGTCACTGAAAATATTCAATTAAAGGCTGGATGTGACCACTTGTCAAATGTTAGAGGTTGAACTAAACCACCTTTAAGAACTCTTTAAATTCTTTAAAATACTATTTTTATGTCTCCAGGATATTAGTAATATGTTGCCTTCTGCTGGATAAATTGATGAAGTCCAGACCCTCACCATTAGGTCCTGTGTGCTGAGGTGTATAGTACTGTACTTCTGATGATACTCTCTGGCTTGGGATCACTTGTTTATGTAAATAAGCATACCCTGTCAACCTGTAAAGTCTCTACTCCTGCTGTCCGTCACCTTGTGTTCTCATAAGTGATAAGACTTCTCTCTTGTCTGTTCACTTCATAGAATCTATTCTCAGAAGCCCATTGGCAGGAAAGGGAAGAGTGGGAATAGCGACACAAGAAAACACAACCACATACTCAGACCCTGATTCCTTATTCGACAGATGCAATCAGCACCAGATGCAGTTCAATTATACTTAACAATTCCCAGGTGTTTCCATAGGAATTCTGTGTTTACCCAAACAACTCTCACAGAAAACAAAACCCAAATTCTTATGAATTTGACTTATGACTGCCACACGGTACTGGTTTTCAAAAAATTAGATCAACTTTTTTGCCCTAAAATATTTACCTACATATGGGATACATCAGCTGTATTGCAGAACAGAGGAAACACACTGCTTTGGATGGTTATTTTAAACACTTTTTTGGGCTCTAAATTTTATTCAGCAACTCATAAGTGATTCCTTTATGTCACATTAATAATAGTGTATTCAGAACTTCAAATCAATGATAGATTTCTGTAAGCCTCTTTTCTCTTTCTGATACTTTAGTTCTCTGTTGTTTATTAATCTTATTTTGAAATTACTCTAGCCTAGTTTCACCTTTAGGTTGTCATAGCCTTCCCTTTACTCTCAAGTTAAGTACCAAACACTGTGCTAAAGGCTTTACATTTTCACAGTAACCCTAGCAGGTAGGTGTTATTATTATCCCTATTTTACAGTTTAGGAAACTGAGGCAGAAAGCAGATAAATGATTTCCCTGGTTCACACAGGTATTAAGCATCTGAAGCAGGATCTGAACTCAGGTCTTCCTGGCTCCAGGTTTCATGTTCTTTCCACTATGGAACCTTACTGCTTAGCAAATTCTGTGCTGGAAGGGATTTTCAGAATCATTCTCTCCCCACCCCCCAAATACATTTTACAGCATAAATATTGGAGAATTAATTTGAGACTCATGTAAGTTTAAGTGGCTTAACTTCAAGGTCACACAGGTAATTCACTGTCCATACTAGTGTTCAAAATTAGGTCTTTTGATTCTAAATCCAATGTGATAGACTGACAGTTCATGGCTTGATCAATCTTCAGAGCTTTTCCAATGTGACAAAGAAGAGAGTAGGGTCATAATCCATACCACAGTGAGTCATCAGAGGAGAACTTTAGACTCAGCTTGGAAGCATAATTGGCATAAATGTATTTTTTATTTATATTCTCACACAGAGACAGACAAACAGATATGATGAGATCTGGCACTGGCATAGACTTGGGTTCAAATATCGTCTCTAACTGTGACCTTGAGCAAATCATTCATTCCTTGTTTGTAAAATTGGGATAATGGTCTCTGCTCTACCCATATGGTTGGGTAGCAATAATAAAAATAGCCCACACTTAAGGGGTGCTTTAAGATTACAAAGTGCTTTGTGTATCTCCTGTGATCCTTATAACATCCTGTGAAGTAGGAACATGTGTTGTCTTTATTTCACAGATGAAACTGATTGAGAGTGGGTGATAATTTAGCAAAGGTCATACAGCTAGTAAGTCTTATAGGTAGGGTTTGAACTTGGTCTTTCAACAGCAAGTCTAGTGTTCCTTCCACTATACTATGCTAACTTATAATTGAGGTATCAAAAGTCAGAGGGACCTTGAAGATCATCAGTCCCCTTCCTCCCACTTTTTACAGATGAGGAGAGTGAGGTGCAAAGAGGTTAAGTGATTTACCAAGGTCAAGATGCTTCTCCAGTTTCCTAGAAGAGTTATAGTGAGCCATGGACCATGGACTAGGTGTAGCTCTTTTCATCTCATGGTTATTGTTCTGTTACTCTTTAGAACTGTAAAATCTGTGTATAAGGGCTCAACAGGACTTGGGAACATATTGGAATATAATATATAGAATGTCAGGGCTAGAAGAGACCTTAGAATGTAGAATACCAAAGCTGGACCGGACCTCAGGACGTGTTTCAGAGTGGAAGCAATCTTTAGTATGTAGAATGTTAGACCATCAAGTATTAGAGCCAGAAGGGATCTTACAAGTGATTTAATTCAGTACTCCTAGCCATTCTGTAGAGGAGGAAATAGGGTTCAGAATAGTTTGCGATTGCCCATACCCAGTCACATAGCAAGTTTGTAGAAGAATAAGGATTAGAATCTAGGTCTTCTGACTCCAGGCCATTTCTTTGCCATATCCTGCTGCCTCTTCCTTAAAGCCTTTGCCAACTAGTTCATGATGATCCAGAGGACAGATGTCATGTAAATAATCAATTCTCTTTTTCTTTAACCTTTGTTATTTTGAAATTTATTGTCTCATGTGATTGTAGATACGATTTCAGTTTTATATTCCCAAGGCTATTACTGGGTAGCCTGTCAAGTACTCTATCAAGTATGTGTATAATTTTTGTCAAGAACTAAGTAATATACTGTTAAGTATATGGAATGACCACTTAAACATAGAAAAACATTAATTTGCTACCGTAGTAGCCAGTGCATCCAGTAGTACAGCCTCTTAAATTTTACTTTGCTGCCATTCCAAATCTGAAAATCACTTACGTGGGAAGAGAAATTCGATTGAAGCCATATACAAGAAAAATGTGGAAAAGTTCCTTAGCTCTACTATTTTGGACCTGCACCATAGCAGATGTGGAGAGGTAATCTATCAGTTTGTGAGTGTCTACAAAATGCAACTCTCTAGATAACAGGTTTAAAGTAAAGATTTAATACAGTCTCCATCTACTATGATGTTGCCGTGACAGTTTAAAACTCATTCTCTAAATCTCAGCAGACTTTATAGCTAGCAGTGGGCCAATATAAAGTTTAATAGCATTGCAACACATAAATCATCTTTTAAAGATGCTACTAGTAGCTCCAATATTAAATGCAGACAATCGTCTGTGTTATAAATAATTTATCAAACACCATTTCAGATTAGCCTTCCATGCTGAGTTATTTATTTTAGCCTTTACTGTACTATTCCTAAGGCACTTTTTGAAAGATCCATTACTGGTCAGTTTAATGAACTTGGGGGTCTGTTTTGTCCCCTCAAGCACTCTGGTACAGCTGTGGTGACCATTACATGGCTGATCTGGACCTCTCGATGCTTTTTACAAGTGCCGCCCATTTGTCATGTAGTGGTAAATGGAGTTGCACATTGGAGTCCAGGGACACATTGTGTGATGTAGTGATGGAGACAAACAGATAGCTCTATAAAGTGCTGCCTGTCACAGCTGACTTGTATTATAGTACATCACTCTTATTGTAATCTCATTTAAGAAGCAGTATAGACCTGGGGGACTGATATTCCCAGTTAGCTTGGTCTTTGTAGCCATAAAGCAGGAAGTACTCCTTTTATATTCTCTGAACTTTTGAGGGGAGGGTGTGCTTTTGGTTAGGATTAATTATTACAGCAACTCCTTTTAACACTGTAATGAAGATTTGTCAGCATATTTGTTGTAACCTCCTTTTCTTGGCCTGTTGCAATTTTGCATTCCTTTATGCCTTGTGTTTACTCTTTTAGATATTATTAAAGTTTTCAGAAGAATGCTTGGATTGTTTATTAAAGGAAACTCATGGCTTTGACAAAAAAATTTGTTTTTGAGGCAATATTAACTTAGTGCTGGTTTTAGCATCATGCTTTTGACATGGGGGAAGGGAGGTAATGAATAGTACTTTAGATTGAGGTTAGGAAGGAAGCTAGAGAACCTGAGTTCTAGTCTCTTCTGCTCTTTACTGACTATGGTAAAGGGCAAGTCACTTTACTTGTCTGGGTTTCCCTTTTCTCTTGTGTAAAATGAGGTGGTCATGCCAGGTTATCTTTCAGGCCGTTTCAGCAAGTCTTAATATTCTGTGTTGCAGGGAGTCCTTCCATGTCATGTCTTACATATCATAACACACTAAGTTGTAATATCCCTTCCAACTGTATATTCTCTGTCCTGTGCTTTAATATTCTAGGTTCTAAAGTCCTGTCCAGCTCCACTATGCCATCCTTTTTTTTCTAACACTTGTTTTTAACTTGAAAAAATGTTGTTTTAAGGTCCTTCCTTTGCTAACATTCTGTGATTATATTTTGTATATGAAGACACTAAACTTGGAGCACCTGCACAGTTCTGATTCATATGTCCTAGAATTCTTTTGTCATATATCAAAATATGTGCTGTTCTTTACATAGAAAAAAGCTATCTGAGCAGTTGGACATCTTTTTTCAATGTTTTTCCAGTAGTGGGGTTAGGCTACTCTGATCCATCCTCACTCTGTCATCTAATCTCCCTTGTGACCAACAGGATAAATTTGTGTGACAGCTGGCCAGAGTTAGGGGTGCCTTGTCTGTGGCAGCTAAACTGATCCAGGCTTTCCAGCCCACATGGGACTTGAACCCTTGACCCTGGCATCATTAGCATTATGTTCCAACCAAAATTAGTTGGTCATAGTTAAAAATTTAAACCTTTACTGAGCCAGCCTTTCTCTCAGGTAAATGTCCCTTGTGATATGGGTACCATCTGATTCTTTGAACAAGTGGCACCTGCATATTTTGCCACAAGGGATTAATTCTGAAAGCAATGGGGATGCCTTCTTTCTATGATATTATGGGTGCAATTGATTTCTTCTGTAGATCATAGTCCTTGGTTTTTTTCTTTTTCTTTCTTTCTTTTTGTTTTAGTTTTGAAAGTGATATGTTAAATTTATTATGTATTTTATTTTATTTTTTTTTAATTTATTTATTTAACTTTTTACACTCATTTTCACAAAATTTTGGGTTCCAGATTTTCTCCCCTTTTATCCCCTCCCCCCACCCCAATACCCCAAGCATCTAATTTTCCCTATTGGCAATCTGCCCTCTCTTCTATCCTCCCTCCCTTCTCTTGTCCCCATCTTCTCTTTTGTCCTGTAGGGCCAGATGACTTTCTATTCCCCATTAACTGTATGTCTTATTTCCTAGTAGCAACAACAATACTAAACAGTTGTTCCTAAAACTTTGAGTTCCAAATTCTTCCCATCCCTCCTTCCCCACCCATTCCCTTTGGGAAGGCAGGCAATTCAATATAGGCCATATCTGTGTAGTTTTGCAGATGACTTCGATAATAGTTGTGTTGTGTAAGACTAATTGTATTTCCCTCCATTCTATCCTGCCCCTCATTGTTTCTATTCTGTCTTTTGATCCTGTCCCTCCCCAAGAGTGTTGACTTCAAATTGCTCCCTCCTCCCATTGCCCTCCCTACCATCATCTCCCCCCCCCCTTGCTTATCTCCTTCTCCCCCACTTTCCTGTATTGTAAGATAGGTTTTCATACCAAAGTGAGTGTGTGTTTTATTCCTTCCTTTAGTCAAATGTGATGAGGGTAAACTTCTTGGTTTTTTTTCTCAGCTCTCCTCTTTTTCCCTCCACTAAAAAGTCTCCTGTTTGCCTCTTGAATGAGATATAATTTACCCCATTCCATTTCACCCTCTCTCCTCCCACTACATTTCTCTCTTACCATTTACCTTAATTTCTTTTAAGATATGGTCCCATCCTATTCAATTCACTCTGTGCTCTCTGTCTCTGTATGTGCGTGTATGTGTGTGTGCGTGTGCACACTTGTGTGTGCATGCGTGTGTGTGCATGCATGTGTGTGTGCACGTGTGTATATATGTGTGTGTGTGTGTGTGTGTGTGTGTGTGTGTGGTCCTACCAACTACCCAGACACTGAAAAATTTTAAGAGTCACAAATATTATCTTTCCATGTAGGAATGTAAACAGTTCACTTTTGGTAAGTCCCTTATGACTTCTCTTTGCTGTTTACTTTTTCATGCTTCTTCTCATTCTTGTGTTTGAAAGTCAAATTTTCTTTTCAGCTCTGGTCTTTTCATCAAGAATGCTTGCAAGTCCTCTGTTTCATTGAAAGACCACATTTCCCCCTGAAGTATTATATACTCAGTTTTTCTGGGTAGGTGATTCTTGATTTGAGTCCTAGTTCCTTTGACTTCTGGAATATCCTATTCCACACCCTTTGATCCCTTAATGTGGAAGCTGCAAGATCTTGAGTTATCCTGATTGTATTTCCACAATACTGGAATTGTTTCTTTCTAGCTGCTTGCAGTATTTTCTCCTTGACTTGGGAATTCTGGAATTTGGCCACAATGTTCCTAGGAGTTTCTCTTTTTGGATCTCTCTCAGGCGGTGATCGATGGATTCTTTCAATACTTATTTTGCCCTCTGGTTCTAGAATCTCAGGGCAGTTTTCCTTGATAATTTCATGGAAGGTGATATCTAGGCTCTTTTTTTGATCATGACTTTCAGGTAGTCCCATAATTTTTAAATTGTCTCTCCTGGATCTATTTTCCAGGTCAGTTGTTTTTCCAATGAGATATTTCACATTCTCTTCCATTTTTTCATTCTTTTGGTTTTGTTTTGTGATTTCTTGGTTTTCAGAAAGTCATTAGCCTCCATCTGTTCCATTCTAATCTTGAGAGTACTATTTTCTTCAGTGAGCTTTTGAACCTCTTTTTCCATTTGGCTAATTTTGCTTTTGAAAGCATTCTTCTCCTCATTGGCTTTTTGAACCTCTTTTGCCAATGGAGTGAGCCTATTTTTCAAGGTGTTATTTTCTTCAGCATTTTTTTGGGTCTCCTTTACCAAAGTATTGACCCGTTTTTCATGCTTTCCTTGCATCTCTCTCATTTCTCTTCCCAGTTTTCCCTCCACCTGTCTAACTTGATTTTCAAAATCCTTTTTGAGCTCTTCCATGGCCTGAGCCCGTTGGATATCTATTTTGGATGTTCGGGATATAGAGGCCTTGACTTTTATGTCTTTTCCTGATGGTAAGCTTTGTTCTTCCTCATGAGAAAGGACAGGAGGAAACATATGTTCACCAAGAAAGTAACCTTCTATGGTCTTATTTTTTTCCCTTTTCTGGGCATTTTCCCAGCCAGTTACTTGACTTCTGAGTTCCTCTGCACCCCTGCCTACATCCACCCAGCTAGTGCTTGGGGTCTGAGATTCAAATGGGCTTTCCTTGGCAGGCGCTGCTGCTATTCAATGTGAGCTTAAGTTCTGGTGGTCAGGTAGGGGCAGGGCCGCCTCCCAGGCTCAATTCCCTCAGGGGCTTTATGCAGATACCTTCAGTAATGGGGCGGGTGGGGGCAGGGCCGTCTCCCAGGCTCAGTTCCCTCAGGGGGTTTATGCAGAGACCTTTGGTAATGGCCCTGAACTTCTGCCTGCTGGTCCGGGAGTCCCACGGGCTGCCGTCTCTGCTGCTGCCGCTGCCTCCCCAGGGGGCCTGAGTCACGGAGACACCCCGCTCCCCTCTCAGCCAGCCCAGATGTCTCTCTCACTGACCTGTAGCGTCTGTGGGCGGAGGGACCTTCCCCGCCTGAGATTCCGTCCCTGAAGCCTGCTCGGATCTGCTTGTCTCGGCCTCCCGGCCAGGGCAGCTCAGGGGTAGACTCTGCTTTCCGGGCGCAACGGACCCTGGGGACGGCTCTCCAAGGCTCTCTGGGACGGAAATCTTTTCCACTGTTTTTCTGCGTGCCTTGCAGTGCTCCAGAATTTGTGGGGAATTCTTCTTGCAGGAAATATATGGGCTGTGGGTTCGGAGCTAGCATACGTGACTCTTTCTACTCGGCCATCTTGGCTCCACCCACCTCCTTGGTTTTTTTCTTGATGAGTTTGCCAAAACCTTGGTAATGTAGGCTAAATGTAATAGATGTTTTGTTGATCCCTAAAGGAAATATATTTTGCCCATTCTCAAGAACATATACTTCTTGGTATAAGAATGTACTTATTGAGCATTAACCAAAGGGTAGCACTGTGGTATATTGGAAAGAGTGCTGGACATTCAAGTGAGGACATTTGGATTGAAATCCTAGCACCAACAATGACTAGTTATGGGGTCATGGGCAAGTCACTTTGTCTCTTTGAGCTTTAGTTTTCCTCCTTTTAAAAATGGGGATAATATCTGTTCCCCTTAGGTCACAGAATTTTTATGAAGAAAGTACTATATTAAGCTTTAAATGATTTAAAATGACCATTATTATTAAAGTAATCCTTATTGAAAAACTGTAAATATCCCTATTTTACACATTGATATATTGAAGACTTGTTAAATAGTATGAATAAGAACAACAGTATGCAAATTATCATTGATATCATAAGCAAGATAGATACTTACAAAGACAGATGGTCTTCAGTCAGCAGTGTGTTGAGGAACTGTCTATAATTCTCTCCCTGCTAGAGTTTTCTTTACGAAATAGTAGAATTAAAATAAAAGCATACACTGTGTCTTGTCCTCCATCTCTCGGTCACTTTCATAATTAGGCTGTGACAATAGGAAACCTATTACGTGCTTTTCTGTGTCTTAGAGAATGCTGAGGTCATCTTTAGAGTAGTTGTCATTTTATCAAGGAGTGGGTAGGAGGAGAAATGATTCCTCCTCCTTAGACTTGACTTCAGGGACATGTAGAGTAGCTGACTGAACCAGAAGCAGTTCTGGGAGAACTTTGTCACATTAAGACTCTTGGCAGAATTATTATAATAATTGTCACACCTAGAACGGCTTTGTGGTTTTAAAAAAGTATTTTCACATATATTACTGAATTTGAATCATTGTGTCAGCTACATGGGACCTAAGAGATCATCTGATATGGGCTAGTAGCCCTTCTCATTTTACTGCTGCTATGAGTGAAAAGTGACTTGTTCAAGTTCACATAGTTAATTACTTTGGGGTACTTCATTTGGACGCAGTAGTGCAGGTTGTCAGCAACTGCTTCAGCTCTGGGGCAGGTGGGTCTCTGCCGCTAGTCATTGTGGTTGTTTGAGGCCACAAGTACTCACCTGGCTCTCCAGATTGCATACTTTAACCTAAATTCTTTAAATCATTTTTAAAAGAAATAACATGTTTATGCTGTACTCCCCAATAGAGGTTATTTCGTATAGCTCTTTATTTTTTAGAGTGGCTCTCTTTCTAGTTTCTTCCCTATCATAATCATGACCCAGTTTGACCCCTTCAAGGTACCTTAGTGCCATCACTTTCAGGAAAATCCTATCAAATCTACAGAAAATATTGGTAGAGGAGTGAAATGACTGCAGTTTTTAGTGCCCTTTGTGTTCTTTACCACTAAAGTAGTATCAGAACATCATAGAATCAGATTGTTAAAGTGCTGGAAGCAAATACAGAATACTAAAATTGAAAGAGACCTCAAACCTGGAATTTTAGATTGAGAAGTGTACACAATAATAACAATAATGGTAACTGACCTACCTACATACATATAGATGTAGGTGTAGACATCCATACCCAAATATCTTTAAAATATATATAATTTTTGTATTTATATGTAAATTTTTATAAAATTTATAATGTAAAATAAATTATCTCCTTTGAACCTTCCAACAACATGTAGGGTAAGTAGTCCAGGTATTATCACTATTTTGATAGATGAAGCAAAGGTTAGAGAGGTTCAGTGACTTCTCTACAGTGACATGGTTAATAAAGTCAGGTCTTCAAATTTGCTTTCTGTTATCAATGCCTATCATATTGCTTCATAAACATCTCATCTAGTCCAACCTGTTTAATTTTTTTAGAATGGAAACTGAGGCCCAGAGGGGTTATATGAGTTTTCTAAGCTTCTGCCACTACTGGATAGCAGAGCTAAGATGGGAATCCAGCTGTCAGTACATCTGGCCCCCACTGTTCTTTGGGCTGTATCATACTGTAGCTCCAAAGAATTCTATTATTCATTAGCTTACCATTTGCTTACAGTTTATTTTCCAAAGAAGTTTGGAAATGCTGTGGATAAGAAACTTTGACCTTACATTGTGCATCAAAGCCCTTTTCTACTCTTCCTTGCCTGAACTGGGTGTAACCAGTCTTCTTGTTTGTCATGATTAGGTGGTATTATACATCATTTTGCGAAGTACAAATTGTGGAAGTCACCAGCATTTATAAATGTGGTAAAACATTTCTGAACTTGAGAGAAGCTTGTACTGTCACAGAGTTAGCTGCAGGGCTCAGGCCTCCCAGGTATTAAATTCTAGCATGTCTCTTTCACTGAGTCTGTAGAGGGAGCTAATGTTGCTGGAATAAGTTGTCATTGCCTGGTGCAACCAAAACAGAAAGTTATAGGGGGAGGTTCTTCAAAATGTTTGTGTCTGCATATTAGTTCTGACTGCTTTCTAACAGCTTCTTATCTCATGTGGTAGGTGAGTTCAAATGATGGGACTGGCATTTGGATCTGGGAATTTTCTGCTTCCCTCAGAACATTGGAAAGGACTATGAAAGTGATCTTCTTTGAACTTAGAGTGAGAGCCAAAAGAGACTGTAGACCATACATACTGAAATTAGAAGGACTTCTACAACGTAGAATGTTGCAACATGGAACAGAAAATGTTGGAGCCGGAAGGGATGTTCTATTTCTGCTCAAGGATGAAACAAGCTAAACTAGGTTTCCTTGTTTGGAGGTGTGACATGATCAGGATTTATGTATTTAGCTCTATGGCTTAGCTTAGTTTTGGGGGACGTGCCCCAAACTGCATTTCCTAGTTTCTTGCCCAGATTCTGAACTAACATAACTTAGCAGACTTGTCAAGCCTGGCTTCAGATACATGCCTGCCCTTACCTACTTCTATATTCTCTCACTGCATTTCATTATCAACTTCCCTCCTAGGCACTCATTCTTGGTATTTTTTCTCTTTCCTGTTTGCCTTGTCCTGCAGGGAGATGTTGAGGCTAGACTCTGGGCCTAGGACTTTTGTTGGCACAAGGAACTCATGGATAAGGAAAGTCCTACAACTGCAGTTTGGCACCTAGTCTGCAATTTACAGACTTAGTGTAGTTAGTGAATTGCCAAGGATGAATGTATCAGATGCTGGACTGGAACCCAGGTCTTCTTGGTTTTGAGGCTCGGTTCTATATCATTATACAGTATATAATGACAAAGAATTTACATCATTAAAAATTATAATTATAGAATTGGAAGAGACTTGGAAGCAGTGGCTGAATTTCAAAACAAGTTTAAGCTACACATGATGCCTTTGTATATAAGGCACTAATTCCTACTCTATTGGTACCTGCTTCTCTCCTCCCTAAAGTTGTTATACCTCTTCTCCCAGCCTCCCACCCCACAGAAAGTTTTATTTGAGAGGTGGTACTCTTTCTAAAGATACATCACATTTTTATTTTAAACACTGAAAAATTGATAGCATATCTTTCTAAAATGTTTAGCAACACTGAAATGAAAAAAAAAAAAAACAACAAACTTGTACTGTAGAAAAGACAATTGACTTGCAGTCATAGGATCAAAGCCTTAGAAGTTAGAAGTACCTTTAGAGATTAGCCCAATCCTGTCTTTTAATAGGGAAATAAATTGAGGTGTGTGAGGATAAAGTGACTTGCCTAAGGTCACACAGCTGAGTCAGAATTTGAGACCTCCCTCCAGACCTCTGATTCCAAAATGCAGTGTGCTGGATTTTGCTATACCATATTGCTGTAACATAACTGGAGTCAGAAAAAACCTGACTTTAGGGCCTAGCTTTGTCACTTACTAGTTGTGTCATCCAAGGTAAATCAAATCTCTTTCTGGACACTGAAAATCTGCTTGAACCAAGTATCCCTCTATAATATCTGCGACAGATGGTTGATCATTCAGCCTCTGCCTGAACACCCTAGTGACATAAAACTCATTTAAAAGTGGCCTATTTCATTGGACTTGAACTGCTGGGATAGCCCCTTTCCCCTTTACTTCTTGCAGCTTCCACCCATTGAGCCTTGTTCTCTGAGACCAAACCATGACAGCCTTCTAGCTGTGTGATGAAGGTGATTATGCTCTTTCTGAGTGTCTCTCCTCCATGCTAAAGTGCTCTTCAGTCATTTTTCATGTGATGTGGTTTGAAATCCTCTTACTATTCTGGAAACAGGATTATAGGAATTAGAGCTGGAAGTAACCTTAAAGATTATCTTACCTAACTGCCTTATTTTATTAGTGAGGAAACTGAGGCTCAGAGAGGTTAAGGGACTTGCCTGTAGTTACACAGATAGTATCTAAAGCTGGGATTCAGACTCAGGTCTTCTGGCTCTATGACCAATGTTCTTCCCACTACCCTGTGGTGTTCTTTTTAATTTATGGCACTAGATTTTGTCTTCTAAAGGAGAATCACAGGAAAAGGAGGAATACCTGGCTTGAAAAAAAGGCTTAATAATGATGAAGCAAGCATCTGTATGAGATATTGAGGGAAGAGGGTGGGACATGGAAGTATTTCTAGTTTCCTTCAAATGGTCTACTTGTAACTCAGCATAATTCAGTTCAACTGACATTAAGTATCTGTTATGTGCACAATATTATTGCTAGGCACTGGAGAAAATAAAGTTTAAATAAAATATAATATTTGTTCTCATGGAACTTAGAGCCAATTGGGAGATAAGCTATATACATAGATAATTTTTATATATAATATTACATAGTAAGCATATTAGGTATAAAACAAAATACTCTGATAGCTGAGGGAAGGATGTTTCATGCTAATGTGCCTTTTGAGTTGAACTTTGAAAGATGAAAAAGAATTTAGGCAAAGGTGGGGGAAGGGGAAGGTAGAAGGATGTTCCTGGCATAGGAAAGACAGAGAGGCAAGAAAGCACCAGGTATAATTGTGGTATGGTGAGTAATCCAATTTGATTGGAGCATAGAGAATGTGAAAGAGAGTTTATTAGATAGTGGAATGTAGAGTAGCACCAGATCTTGGTGAGCCTTGAATGACGTTTGCATTTTACTCAGTACATAGGGAGCCACTAAAAATGTATATGACTGATTTTGTCAGCAATTTCTAATATAAAAGTTTAGAGCACATCTTCTGTTGGTTCTTGTTATTGTGTTTATCTTTTGACTTTGCATCAGTTTTTATTGGCCACAAGGCAAGTTTATGTTATGGTTCCTTGTCCTAGTTATTAAAACACAAGACCACAAATTGCCAGTTTTGCATTCAATGATGGCAAACATTTCTTTTTTTAGGAGGAAGAAGCCAAGAAGCTAGTAAGTGAGGCCATCTCAGCTGGGATCTTCAATGACTTAGGATCTGGGAGCAACATCGATCTCTGTGTTATCAGCAAGTCCAAGTTGGACTTCCTCCGTCCGTTTGATATTCCCAACAAGAAGGGAAGCCGGTGAGCAAATTTGATTTTTTTGCTTGCTTAAGCACAGAATGAGCTGGAAGAAATGTGAGGCCATTGATTGCAAAAATGTATAATGTTGAAGCTGAAAACGTTCTCCAAGTGTAGATTGTTAGAGCATAGAACGCAGACTGTAAAGAGCTAGAAAGATCTCGCATCATCTAGTCCAGCTCCCTCATTTTACAGAAAAATAAATAGAGCCAGAGAGAATGACGTGTTCATTAATACATAACTAGTAAGAAGAATCTGGAATTTAAACCTCACCACATCTTCTGGCTCTAAGTACAGGGCTCTTCCTGTTAAGTTATGCTGGCTTTAGCCGGCTCACTGACTCGATTTTCCAGGACCAGTGTGGGAGATGTTATAGTTCAGTGAAAAGAGCACCAGGAGACCCAGTTTCTATTGTTAAATGACTCTGTGACATTATTATAATTTGACTTCTCAAGGCCTTTTTTTAAAATAAAAAAGGTTAGTCTAGGGTCCTCATAGTGTTAATATTCTGTGTTTTATACTTAAGTTGTCCATGTTCCTGCATCCTTTCTAGCTCTGGTGGCTTCCTGAAGCTGTTGTATGACCAGACTGAACAGAATCCTTAACTTCTGAGAGATAGATGTTCTTTCTGGATATTGAAGGTTTTGTGAACCCAGCTTAAGGCTAAATGGGTGAACCTAGTGGTCTTGGGGGAGGGGCACTCAACAAGGTGCTGGACTTCTCCAGTGGTCATTGAGAAAGAAATCGTTTAATTTATACTTAGTTGTAGCATTATTAAAGGCAGGAAGTACCTCATGTTGTCATGTAACAGTTGATGGCAATCCTGTGCATTGTTATCCCCTGACCATGTACTGGTTTTGTGCCTCCTTACCCTTTTCCGAGGATGGTTTATGTGAAAACATATTTAGAAATGGCAGTTACTAAATTGTGTATCCAGGAAGAAAGAAAAGAATATATCATTTGAAGAAGCAGTGAGAATAATAGACCACTCAGTCAAGAAAACCATATTCTGGACCTAGTTTGGTCATTAAATCAGTTTGACTTTGGCAAAGTGCTTCATCTCTTTGGGCTCCATAAAGGAATTGGACTAGATGGTTTCTAAGATCTTTGAGCTTTAGTGTTCTCCTAGACCCATAAATTTATCAGAACAGGAAGGAGGAGAATATGAAATATTAGAGCTGGAAGGGACTTCAGTATCTTAGAAATCATCTAAGTTGACATCCTCATTTTACCAATGAGAAAATAGATCTGTAGGAAGAAAATACTTATCCAGAATCATTCAGCTCATTGTGGCAGAGCCTGGACTTGGCTTGGGTTTCATTACTTGTACTCAGAGCTAGAGGGAATACAGTCAGTCCCATACAGAAGAGCAGCGAGAATGGAAAGCAGAACACTTCTCCCAGGATGCCATCTCTCACATATGTGACTTGAGGATATGAACTTGGTGACAGGTTGAGATGTGTAGATCCTCACTTTCCAGGGGCTTGTCACAGGTCTGGGCCGGACGCATGCTCCTAGTCTAGACACTTTCAGGGCACAAGGCTAAGCGGGTCCAGCCTTCACATTTCTTTGTCTTCCCCTCTTCATGAGTGTTGACACTGACTGAAGAAATGTTCATTGGTTCATCTGAGTCTTAAAGAGTTCCATCAGCTATTGATTTCTCCAGTCTGTGGTTTTTAAATGATCTGAGGCTTATTTACACAAGGTGAAAAAAACTAAACCACTATATGTATGTTACTGAAAATAAGGGCTTTGTAACTCAAGGAAAAAAGTCTTTCCTCCTCTCTCCTCCCCGCCCCCACTTCCAGTTTGTAGGCCGACAGTGAGCGCCTCACACAGTGGTGAAGGTTTTGTTGCAAAGTGGTCATATTGTCACTATTAGAAAATTGTACCAGGGTATTTCCTCATTCAGACCCCCGAGAACAAGCCTGGTGGTGGGGTTACCTTGTAATCTAATGATCTGAGAATATAAATCCTGGTATGATATAATAATAGCAGCAAACATTTATTGCCTATTGCGTGTAGAGTATTTTGTTAGGTATGTGGGAGGTGCATGAGCTGATCGTCAAGGTTCAGAGTTGGAAAGAACTTTAGAGAAAAATCAGATCTAGCTTCCTCATTTTAGTTACTAGACATATTTCTGTCATGCTTTAAAGTTTTACCTAGCACAAGTATCATCACCACCTCCATTTTGTAAATGGGGAAACCAAGGCTCACAGAAACTTGACTTGCTCAAATTCTCACTAGTGTAAGAATTTTAACCTGATCCCCCGACTCTTAAGCCCCAATTAGTTTTTCAGTACACCATGCTGCAGAGGAAAACAAGAATCTGTTGTGATTTCATCTGTGCAGCTACTTTGAGCACCAGTGCAGAGGATAGTGAAGCCCTAGATTTGTAATCAGGACCAGAGTTCAAATCCTGCCTAGTACAAACTCTGTGACTTGGTAGATCATCTAGCCCCACTTTTCCACTTATCAAATGAGTGATTGTACTAGATGACTTAAACTATCGTTTTCACATTGACTAAATCTCCTTCATATTATGCCCCCCAAATAATTGTAGATAACGGGATTCTAGACTATCTCCACGTTTTGTACCAACCAGCTTTTGGACAAAAGGGCAGCCTGTAAGACCAAAATGATTTAGTTGTAGTGTTTGCTTATATTTTGGAAAAAGCTTCTTTTGCAGTTTGCATTCTTTGGTTCCTGCAGACACCTAGAGATGACTAAAGAGAGTGCTCTTTTCTCTGCCTCCTTCCAAGACAAATCTTCTGTTAGAAGGAGGGTAGATATTGGAGGTGCGCATGTCCTGTTTCAGCCAACAGCTTTCTGTGAGCCCAAATGAGGCTTGATATTTATGGAAATGAACCTCCCAATTGGGGACAGATGGGAGGAGCGGCTTGCATTGGCATTTGACAGTGTCTTTAATTCCAGCCCCAGTGTGAGGATTAACTGTACAAATATGTACCTTACAGTCTGCACAGGGCTCCTCAGATGCCTTGTTTCCCAAGTCAGAGTAGTTAGGTCCAGTGTCTCCAGCAGTGCAGAACTAACACAAAGCAGCCCATCCCATTCTTTGCCAGTGATTATTTTGACCTGAAATCTGTGTCCCTATAACTTTTCACCCATTGATTCCAGCTACCTCTCCTCCGCCTTCCCCCTCACCCTCAAAAGTGCCATGTATGAGTTTATGCCTTGACAACCTAAAGAGCGTATCAGCATTTTAGTTTCTTGCATGAAGAAGATAAGGCTACAAGATAGAAAGATCATTGTGGGCTGGGAGTTCAATATGGGTTTGAGTCCCAGACCTGTTAACTTAACTAGTTTACTATATCTTATCTTGGAAAAAAATCCCGGCATCTCTTTGGCCCAATTTGCAGTTCTGTTCTAAGGACTCTTCTAGCTCTAACATTCTCTTTTCTAATATTCTATTTCATGTCCTTTTCAGCTCTTGTATTTGAAAACCGAGTTCAATGAAGCCTCACCTTTACCCCTTTCTCTTTTGTCCTCCATAGGTTTGGCAGGTACAAGTGTGAAAAAGGGACAACTGCTATTCTTACTGAGAAAGTCACTTCCCTGGAAATTGAAGTGCTGGATGAAACAGTACAGACAATGGACACTTCCTAAAAGGGCTTGCTCATCAGCTCTATTGAGCAGAAGATTCGGGGTTGCCCCTAGGTCACCTGATGTAAGACAGATGCAGCACTAATAAACACATGATGATTATGTAGCTAAGGCAGAGGTCATTTTATGGTGGGGGTTTAAAATTATCTCAGTTGCCTTCCAGGATGTTGAATATTCTCAAAGCAGCTTACATTTCTATAGTTCTTTAATGTTTACAGGTTTTCCCTATTAGGAAGGTAGTATCCTCATTTTATAGAAGAGGCAACTGAGGCTGATAGTGCTCAAAGTCCTGAGTGACAATTCAAAGTCATAGTGCAGCTATCTGGATAAAATTATAAAATAAGGGTGTAGGGCTTTTAAATATTTTTCCTTTGAGGGGGAAGCAGAGGGAGGCGATAGGGGTTAAGTGACTTGTGTAGGGTCACATGGCTAGTAAGTGCCTGAGGCCACATTTGAGCTCAGGTTCTCCTGACTCCAGGTCCTATGCTCTATCCACTGTACCACCTAGCTGGTCCTTAAATACTTTTTCACAATTAGTTCCTGTGTTATTTTAGGTATTGGTCCCTTTCTCTTTCAATAGATAGCTAAGCTAGGTGAACACAAACCCCTGTGGTCAAGCCATTTCCCTAGTTTTCAGCAGTAGTATTTAAAAAACATCCACCTGAGGCTGACCTTGCTTGGCTCAGAATATGCTTACTATTGTCATTCTTAAAGATAACCAAATAGACCTTTGCAATTTCCCAAGTTTGAGATAATGCTTTGAACTTATTTAGGCTCTACCATTTATCTAGCCACATGCCCCACAAATGCATTTCTGGCCTTCCTAATCTGTAAAATAGAAGAGTTGGACTAGGTCCTCCAGGCCCTTCAGCTCCAATATTCTATATCTTCAGCTCTCCAAGTCTCTTGAGACAATTCTTCTTTTGTCAGACATTGAGAGAAATTAGATTAAATGACATTATAGAGGTCATTCTATTCAGACACACACAAGTGTAACCCTTCTTACCCCAGTTTTATTTCAGTATTGGAGAACAAATATTAAGAACAAAGCAGACACTGCATTTGAAGAAAATCTCAAAACCCTACACTGTGGCCACAGAAATAATTTCACACATTGGGGGTGGGTGTGAGGCAGTATACGAAACAGCACGAAGTCCTGCTCGAGTGCCTCCCCATAGCTCTATTTCAGACAAACAGGAATCCCACCAACCAGGGAGTCCTTTTCATTCTGACCCACTGGAGCATCACCAACTCCCAGGAATGACAGTTTTGTCTGTATAAAAACACATTCCATCCACATCCTTCAAAAGGTTAAGTTTACCATGAGTTCACATTTATAAGTTCATTTTCACAGTTAATTAGACCTGGACTAATCCTGCTGGGGAAAACAAGATAAGCAGAATATTTCTGTACGTAACTGAGTTGGACGCTTCTCTTGAATGGTGCCATCCATAGTCTTAGTTGGCATTTGTATATGAGTAAAAACAGCACAAATGTTTGAACTTGTTAAGGCTGACAATGGTGAAACAAAAAATATCAAGAGGAAACACCTTGGTTACATTCAAGCAGATGACTTTTGGAGAGAAAAATAAATGACCTCTAATGAAAATTTGCTTCTTGAGTTGTAAAGAGGAAGAGCCCAGGGCTGGGAGCAAGGAGATGAGGATTTTAATCCCAGCTTAACCATCTAATTTGCAGTGTGATCTTGAGCCTCTTCCCCTATACAGGCCTCAGTTTCCTTCTCCGTAACATGAATCGTTGGATTAGACAATCCTTTAGGTCCCTTCCAGCTCTAACATGCTATAATTCTAACTCTTTCCTACTTCTTATTTAGTGAGTTATAAACAGATAAAATATTAGTAAAATCTCCACTTTTCCATTAAAATTTAAAACCACCAAACCAAAACCAATAGTACTACTCCCCACGTTTTCACTTTGCAACAGAGAACACCAAACACAGAGTTTGATCATTTCAAAAGGATATGAAGGACTTAATTAAATGTACTATTAACCATTTACAAAAGAGGGTTATTAGCAGTTATACAAATTACCAGGCCATGGCAAATCTTACATTTGTATAAACACTGATGAAACAATTCAATGAAGGAATTCTTTTTTGGCATTTCACATTACAACTGAGATACAAAGAGTGCTTCACTGGAAATTTCCCTGAGACACCCTTGTTAAACAGAACTAGCCTATATTATGCACAACTGTTAAAAGAAAGGACTCTTTGAAGAGGAATGGTAACTGTCCTGAGCTTCCCCCCTTCCCCCCACACCCCTACCCCCCCACTCAAGGTTGCACTGCCTCTTCACTTTAAAGCCAGGATCAAAAACCTGCAGAACTATCAGGGCCTCTTTTCTCAGTTGTTCCACTCATGGGCCACCAGTCAGCTTCTTTGGAGAAAGAAAATTCAAGTAAGATTAAGTAATGATGGCTTTGTTGTGTGCATCTCTTCTGGATTCAAGTGCTGGCATTCCAGATGTGCATCTGTTTGGCTAGCTGGTGTACATAGCCGATGTCAGGTCTCTGGTCAGGGTCTGGATATATGCACATACTGACCAGTTCCCGCAACTAAAAGAGAAGAGAGAGAACCAGCCATTACCATGGAAGGAAGTTTCCTTTGAAGTAATTAGAATGGAGACTGACATTCCAAAAGTCTGAGCCAAGACCTTCACTGTATTCCTATTTACTCAGCTGCTGAACAAGGGAAGCTTCACTGGGTTGAGATCTAGCTACAATTAAATCCAGACAATTTGAGGTTTGAGGTAGAGGGAAGGAACTCATAAAAGCTGGTGTTACATATACCCCTAAGATAAAGGGAGGTAAGTGAAGCTATTAAGCCCATTTCCATAGAGAAGAAAAGACTACACATTCTGGCATAGTATATATTTCCATGTTTTATATTTTTAATTTCAAAAGGTTCATGAGTTTCTCACAGTGTGGAACACTGTCCATCTTTGCCAATCACCAGTTAAAAAAAAAAAAACAAAAAACAACCCCATCATTGGTTAGGTTCATAACCAGGTTTCTCATCTGCTTTTAGTTAGAATGGAGTCCAGCAGTACGCACAGTCCATTGCTGGGCCCCTACTGATTCAAAGACTTTCCATCTTAGTTAGCAGAGCCATAGAGAACCCAAGGTCACCTGCACGTAAGGATGAGGTTTCAGCAAAGAACTTGAGGAGAAAGTTTAGTATTTTAGAGGGGAAAGCATTGGCATTTTCTCACAGAGCCTCTCTTCACACTGCAATGAAGCACTGGGCTTTAATACTAGATAAGGTACACCACAGAACCTGGAGTGTGCATGTAAAATGGCAACAGGAAGATGCTAAGACCAGAGGACACAACTCAAGGATAGGGCTTATTGATCATCATAAATGTATTAAAATGCAAAAGGGTTACAGTCAGACTACCCACCTCCCAGCCCCCTTTATTGTGCACATGAAAGATGGGAGCTTTTAATTACCCAGACTAAAAGCTGCTCATACCTCCAAGGCTGGGGGAGGAACAGCCTTGAGCCTCTGATCTTCTCACATTCTTCTGATAGCCACAGTACCAATTATTTTAATGGTAATTAAAATAATGACCTTATAAAGCACACATCTTATATTGCATCACTGAGCTCACTATAATTTCTCATTTAACTATCCAGCCACTGCCCAGCAAACACAGTTTTTGGGCCACCAAATAGGCTTTACACAAAGTTAATGCATCGATTATCCTATGGTTTCAGCATTTCACAAGCTGCATCCCAGGAATGTACTCAGTTACTAAACCAGGTTCAGGATAACAACAATACAGGAAGATGGAGGTGCAAATAGAGCCTTGCATGGTACATGTTTTGTTTACAGGATTTAGAGTTGGAAAAGGGACCTTGGAAGCTATCTAGTCCAACTCATGCCTAAAAGGGGACTTCCACTGTCATATGCCTGTCAGGTGATCATCCAGCCTCTACTTAGAGACCTCTGGGAAGGAGGAACCTCTAACTGGCAGCTCAGCTCACTTTTTGACAATTCCAACAGTTGGGAAGGTTGTTTTTCTTTTTTCCCCTAACATCTAGTCCAAATTTTTAGCTTCGTTGTAACTTCCACCCATTGTTCCTAATTCTGCCCTCTGAGGCCAAACAGAATCATTTACCACTGACTGTGGCATCTTTAGAGGTTTCAGATACATGGCATAACTATAAAGGATCATTTTGGAAGCTTAGCTAGCTACATGTAAAGATTGACAGGAAAACATTTTTAAATGGATTCTAGCTCTTAACTGCCAGTAATAGCCTTCGGCTTCCTTTCTCTGCCCCATTCTCCTCATCTGTAAATTAGGAGGGCTAAACTAGAGAACAGGCCTCAATGGGGCTGGCATCTCCCCATCATACTCCTGAGTAAGGCCCAAACCGGCTTAGAATAAAACAGATACCACATTGTAAAACGAAGTCAATATGCGGCCTTCAGGGATCCTTATGTAAGTTTATTGGTCCCCATTTCTATATGAGTTTGATGCCACCTGAGTATAGAGGAACATCCTGTGTTCTAACATACTTTTCAGTTATGACATTCTCAATAGTCTTTAGATTTCAGCTCTAAAATTTTCTGAACCTATTAGTGTAAATTTAATTGTGGAATCAGCACTATCTACTTTGGAGCTTGGCAAACTTGAATAACCAGGAAAAACTCATCAACTTAAGAGTTTTTATCAATATACTTCAGTGCCTTTCCTTTATGTGTACACATGGCATTAGGTAAGTTTGTATTTCTGGTTCCTAAGGAACCAAGAAACTCGAGATGGTCACATTTTCTCTGACTTCACTTCTGTGAAACAACAGGTAAAAATACTTCCTGCAGGTAAGAACCTCATCAGAGGTGGCCACAGCAAGATTTCCCAACTGAAATGGTGATAACAGTATTTAGCTATCACTCATTTTTAATTTGGGGAACTAAAACTTCGAATACCTGGGGGGTATCAGTGAGGTGAGAAGAGAGAAAAATTTCATAATGTATCCTTGGGTCCCAGGTTTGTTGGACTTGCCATCACAGAGCACATGTACATCTCTAGCAAGGATTATTCCCTTCTTTGGAAAGGAATTTGCTGCTGTTGCCTTCAAAGCATTCTAGGTTGCTAGTAGATGTAGATCTCCATCACAGCAGCCCGTATAGACCTTCCTTTATCTGGCTGTTCTTCATCACTCTCAGTATAACTAATGCCTTGGGAAGGGCCAAGCTCCTGAGAAAAAGGGCTATTCACCTACTTTTGATGAGAAAACTATGAAGCTAAGGACATAAGGGGATAATATTCTATTTATTCAATTTATAAAAAGGGGGAAAAAAGGAATCTGGTTGCTTGGAATAGCAAACAGCAGGATGAGAGAGTAAGAGGTCTCTTGCCTTCTCCAGCGTTCTGTTAATAGCGTATAACGCCATCTGGAGTCCTTCTCTGGGACCCAGTCTTGGAAACCATTCTGCTCACCCTGGACTACATCAGTGCACTACACATACTCTTTAGCATAGCCAGAGGGAGGCACGCAGACAGTAATTGTGCAGACAGGAAACACATCTGTCAGCTTACACTAATTCTGGCTGCCAGCAGGTACATCCTCAAGTGTTTGCTATGTTACCAAGTGTGACCAACCATACATGGACCTTTCTAGCAAAGTCCACACATAAAAAGGGAGGCAGGGACAGTGTGTAAGGAGAAAAGACGCTGGAATTGAAGTCAAAAAGACCAAGGTTGGAGTCCCAGCTCTTCCAGGCATTTATGTGCCATGTGACCTTGAACAATTGAGCCTAAATTCCTTACCTAAAATGACCAAGTTAAGATTCCTTCTACTTATTATGTAATTCTGCGTAAAAGAGTGTGTGTAAAATTAATTGGGGTTTAAAAGGTCAAGGGGTGGACAAGATTAATTGCCTTTTGTATCTGAAGATGGTGGTAGTACCATTGCCAGTTTTGGCCATCAAGACACTGGCATGGTCCCTAAAATTTTGATGAATTGGTGACTCCAGCTAGTCCCAGTTTTAACTTACCTTCTCAGAGTAATGTTCTCCTGGAAGAGGAGGGTAGTCACATTGCTCTATCTTCTGACAAAGAGAAAAAAGATTCATTTTATCTCCATAGAAGGGACTTTGAAGAGCCGCCATCTGTAGGAAGGAAACACAAAATGAATTTTCAGTCTAGCAGTTGCACAAAGCTGCTTCTTGATTCTGACAAGTGACTGATATTTGGCCACCAACTAGGACCCCTATCAAGAGAACACTGTCCCACCATCCTTCCTGGGCAAGTCACATAAACTCTTGAGTTTCATGTTTCCTCATCTGTAGAATGGGGATAAAAATGTGTTTTACCATCTGCCTTCTAGCTTTGTGAGTAAAGTGCTTATAAACCTCAAAGCGTTAGACATTTGTGTTCAGTACTCTAAAGATCTATTAATTTCATTGATAAAAGTAATGCTTTCCACCAAAACATACTGGAAGCCCTTTATGCCTAAAAGGAGATTTGGGGTGTTTTTTTTCCTTTTAGTTGCTGGGCCAAAACACATTTATTATCTTGTGGCCAACCAGGGACAATCTCTATACTTAGCTAAGCTGGTTCCCAGACAACAGTCATGGCTCTGTCGTCTGGCACAAGGTCAAAACCTTTCAAGCATGAGAGGGCCTGCCAGAGCTCCTACTCCACTAGTAGGATGTGCAAGAATCCTGGGTCACCCTCATGTCAGGAGGAGGCACCATGTCAGTGGAAGGTTATCAGTGACTGCTATTTCTCTTCATCTGTCATATTACCTCCCCATCAGTTCACTTGATAAGGAAAAGGGTTCCTATTTGGGGTTTTTTTTGTGTCTTCACAAAAAAATAGAAGAAAGGGGAAAAAATTTCCCAATTAGACTTTATTAGAAACCAGCCATTCAGTTCTGTGGAATCCCACTGAGACATCAGACTTCCTTAAATCATCGTGGGGAAGAGGAGTGGGGGGATGAATGGGAGGGAATGATATATCTTCAGCAAGACCCAAATACCTGGATTTATAAGGTAGACCTAGGAAAAGGAGAATGTGTGTCCATCCATCATAGAAATTATCACGGATGGTCTGTGATCACACGAGGCCAGAGAAAGGATCATTTGCTCCCTGGCTAGAAGAATTAGTACCACTTACTTGGGAGAAGCTAAGATTGTCCCCTGCCTCTCTGAGAAGAGGCTCTTCAAGAGAGTGCAACAATGGGGAAGGGCTGAGACACAAGTGGATAATCCAAATTACATAGGGGCCTGGTTCCACAAAAGGGGAAAGTCTGATAGCAGCAGCATTTCCCAGCAATACTGCTCTCAGCTTACAAAGTCCTTCCACTACAACTACCCTCTGAGGGAAAAAGTGCAATTATTATTACCATTTGACAGATGGGTAAACTGAGGCTCAGAGGACAGGAATGGCAGCACTGAAACTTGAACCTAAGTCTTCAAATCTTTCCAAGAGTAGCACAAATCCACTTTTGGCCTCAGTTTCCTCATCTGTAAAACAGGTAGCACTACTCATGCTACCTACTCTTAGGGTTGTTGTGAGGGAAAACACTTGGCAAACTGCAAAATGACAAAAAAAATAGCCCATTTATATACTGATTTAAGTGCCTCAACTTATTCATTAGCAAAATGTGGTCAGATCAGATTTTTTTTCCAATTTTTAATATTTGTTTTTACATTGCCTACATTTCCACATATATATACATGTCTATAGGATATATATTCGTATATGTGAATATATTTATGTATATTCACATATGCATGTGTGTGTGTTTGTATTCCCCCTTCCTCTTCCTCTCAGAGAAACTTCCCTTTATAGCTAAGAGGAAGAAAAAGTAATACAGCAAAACTAAGCAACACATCAAGAAAGTCTCCCTTGGTATCGCATGTTCCACACCCAAAGTTCTCCCCTTCTCAAAGAAGAGAAGTCACACTTTCCTTTCTTTTCTGTGTTCAGTGTCTGTTTTTGGCAGTGCTTTCACCGTTGCATTGCTGCGGTCATACAGACTCTTTTCCTGACTCAGCTTCCTTCACTTTGGATCCTGGTCCCTGGGTCCTCCTACGTTTTTTCTCTGGTGCTCATTCTCATCACTTCTTGGAGCATAGCAACGTTCCATGACATTCACATACGCTACCACAGTAAGGGCTACTATCATCGACCTCCTTGGGACAGGTGCCCAAACTACCACTGGCCCATTTGGATAACTTAACAAGTTCTGTTCTAGCTCTGACAACTATATTTTAAGATGCTTTCTACCTCTAAAATTATATGAAAATGTAATGTTTGGAGTCTTATTTTGTGTCAGGCTTCCCTCCCTCACCCCCAAACTCTGTTCAGGATAAGCCAAGCCAGGCCCTCCAGGATTTTGCTACGACGTCAGAAAACAACCAGAGCCTGGCACCTTTACAACTGCTGCCCAGGAACCATCCCTACCCCAGCCCACCATTTACATACGAAGGAACGAACGGCACTAATCAGGTTTGTCTTCAAAGAGAGAACAGGGAGCTATGGAGAGGCTCTGCAAAGCGAGTGGCACGCCGGCCCAGCATGCGGCCTGGGCTGTGCCCCATCTGCTTATTAATCCGTAATGGGATTCAAGTGTTTCTTGTCACTCTCGCTCACTGTTACCTCCAGCGCCAAACAATGGGGCAATGCCTCATCCTAATGAAGCACCGTTGGCTAATTGTGCCTGATACCTCCTCCGTTTGGAGGACTGTTTTCAAACCATTTTTTTGCAAGCTCCATCAAATCACCAAGCTCTTCACATTAGCCTTGGCTGAGGGGGATATGCTATGCTCTGGTTTTAATAAGGGAACCATTTGATAATTGTTAGGCCTTCGCTCATTATCATGCACCAGGGAGACTGTCCAAAGAACACTGTCTTGTTGCAGAAACACACAGCAAGCTTCCAGCAGAGCAGTGGTTTTTTTTTTGTCTGTGGAATTTTTTTTTGTTTCAATGTTATCAACCCCTTTACTTGTGTCCCCTTGCACAGTACAGGGTCTGAGATAAGCTGCCCCAGGAATTACTGAAAGATACAAGGGTTTGAAGGTGGCAGACTACCCACACAGACTATGTCCCTACTGAGGAAGTACCATGAGTTCTAGTCACTACCCAATGGCCACACTGGACCACCAACTACTCCCAGTTGTGCCCTGGGCCTTGCTACCTGCAGGTCTTTGCTCACATCATCTCTTGCCTTCCTAGAAATGCCCCCCTTTTCCTCCAGCTCCCTTCCTTCAAACAGCTATGATGGCCCCTTGTTCCTTCTAAATAGGGGAGACCACTCCTTACTCAGAGCTCTTGGATACTGTGTAACCTTTCTCATGTACTTAAATACTTTTCTCATTTCTATCAGAGCTCCCTGTATAAATGTCCGGGTCATCAGTGGGAGACATTCCTTGAGGGCAGGAACTGGGCTGATTTGCACCTTTATACATGGTGCCCAGCACATATTAGGTGCTTAATAAATACCTATTGGACTTTTTGTTGTTGTCGAAGTGATAGGTGGTGCAGTGGATGGAGCACCAGTGCAGGAGTCAGGAGGACCTGAGTTCAGATCTCACCTCAGACACTTGACACTCACTAGCTGTGTGACCTTGAGCAAGTCATTTAACCTCAATTGCCTCATCCTGGATCATCTCCAGTCATCCTGATGAATATCTGGTCACTGGATTCAGATGGCTCTGGAGGAGAAGTGAGGCTGGTGACCTGCACAGCCCTCCCTCACTCAAAACAAAGTCAAGTGCAAGTCATAGCATCATTTCTCTGATGGCATGGTCTTCAGCAACAAAGGACATTTGTGCTGGGTAGGGATAGGGAGCAGACACAAAAGAAAGGCTTCTGGCATTCTGCAAAGTGGCAACACTCGGGGGATACAATTCAAATAATCAAAGTGGTAACCAAAGGTGCACGGGTTAATTGGACAGTTACAAAAGTACATCTGTTGCCCTGGCAGAGAGCAGCTGGGAGACCAGAGGAGTCAATCTAAGTCATTTGAATACGTCACTGAGCAAGAAAGAAGAAGGATTAAGCTGAATTCTTATGTGCTAGTTATTCCTGTTCAGAGGAGGATGCAATGGTAAAAACAGGAACACAAGGCTTCAGGAGTCCCTTCACTGCGCACGGCTGAGATCTGGCAAGAGGAAATCCTCGGTGGGGGTGGAGTAGACAGAATGCTGACTTTGGAATACAGAGAGGCCCAGATTTGAATCTTGGCTTCACCACTTAGCTAGCTGTGCAAACCTGGACAGATTAACCTCTTGGAGCCTCAGTTTCTCATCTGTAACATGAGGATGAAAGCACTATATCTCCCACAGAATTGCTATGAAGAAAGTGCTTTGCAATGCCTGAAAGCATTACATTTAAAAATGACAGTTTGCATTTTGTTTTAATGGTTTCTCCCATTCATTTTGATTCTTCTATGCAACATGACAAAGGTGAAAATGTATTTAATAAGGATGTATGTGTAGAACATATATAAGACTGTATGCCTCCTTGAGGAGGTGGGGGAAAGTGGAGAAAGGGGGGGGAAGAAATCTAAGATACGTGCAAGTGACTGTAGGACACTGAAAACAAACTAATTAATTAAAAATAAATAAAAGTAAAAAAAATTATAGTTTGCAAAGGCCTTTCCTCCCCACAGCCCTGGGTGGTGAGGAGCATGAAGGGTACTATTCCCATTTTACAGATGAGGAAACTGAGGCTCTGAGTGGAGGGAGAATCTGACATCATTTTTATCTGATGATGTTTAGGCTGTGGTGCACAGGCATGCTCTCTGCCATACTGTCTGTTGCCTTCCTCTTGAACCCCCAAACCTAACCTGAACGTCTTTTTCCCAAGAAGCTTTATTTGGGCCATTACCTCCACCTCTCTTCCTGACGAGAGCCAAGGCCTAGCACCCAGTCTCTGAATGTGTGGAGCCCCATGAAGGAGTCAGCACAAGGTCATCATGCGCATCAAGGCAAACCAAACGGCAGCACTAAGCTCACGCAATACTGAGACTATACGAAAAGAGCACCAGAACCGGAATCAGACGTGAGCTGAAGTTCCAACTGTGACATACTTAACTGGGGGGGCAGGCAGAGCAAGTCCCTTTTTCTGAGCCTCAGTTTGCTGACCTGCAGCAGGAGGACCACAGGGCTCCATGCTGGAAAGGCCCTTCAGACATGATTGACTCCAGCTCCCTCGTTTTATATATGAGAAAACTGAGGCTGAGAGAAGTGGAGCTTCCAAGGACACACAGGCCTAAGTATCAAGACCAGGATTTAAACACTGGTGTTCTCATTGTAATGCTGATGATAACGATATTAAAGGTTCAATATTTATAAAGAGCTTACTCCGTGCCACACCCTGTGCTAAGCGCTTTACAGATATCTCATTTGACCTTCACAACAATCCTGGGGAGTAGGTGCTATTCTTATCCCCATTTTAAAAATGAGGAAACTGAGGCAAACAGGATTTAGTGACTTGCCCAGGGCAGGTCTCCCTGACTCCCAGCCCAGGCTCTGTTCACTGAGCTATCTCACTGCCTTCTCAATCAACTGCTTTCCTCATCACACCACGCTGGATAGTAACGCCTGCACAATCCTTACCTCAAAGCATTATTGTGAGAAAAATGCTTTGTAAAACCCAAAGCAGGAGTTCTCAAATTTTTCAGTCCCCCATGTCCCTATAGGCTTTTTGTAAACCTCCGTATTCCCTATTAAGTATGAAATATGCATTCTAAAATTTATCATGCATATACAAATAAGAACCAAAATAGATGAATTATTTTCAACAATGTAGTTATTTACTATTCCCCCCATCCCTTTGACAAGCTTCTCAAGCCCCTACAGAGGCACAAGTGCCCCAGTTACTATTCACTGAACTGATTTGCCTTGCACATAGTAGGTGCTTCATGAATGGCTCATTAAATTGAAACCAAAAATCTCAGCCTACACAAGTTTACAAAGCCCTTTCCTTGTGGTAGTCTGGCGGGTTCGAAAGCTTCCCCAATTCCACAAGCACTCCTAAGAAGGTTTTTAAGACAATGCTGAGCTACTAAGATATACAAGGCTGGCAAACCAAGAGTTGTTGGATATTTTTCCCTGTTTCCCTTGTTTGGTCTTAATCATGGGCACAGACTCAGTGGCTGCTGTGCGGAGTTCGAGCACTAATTCTGGAGGGCACCGCTGGATGTGCGCCGCAAGCAGACCCCTCACTGGGATGCCAACGCTAAAGGCCCAGATCCAGCAGCACTGATCTCGGAGATGAGCTTCCGTGTAAATAAATAAATTCTGAGGAGCCCTGGCTGCCTGCTGGGAGCCTCCACGGGGGGCCAAGCATAATGAAAATAAAGCACAGGTTCCTCCAGTAACCGCCAGGCTCCTCAGTTTAGCCCAGAGCCTCTGGAGCTGAGAAAGCTGCCCACGGATTCCAAGCAAGGTTGGTGTGGGGAGGACTTACTCAATCAGGACCCAAGGGTCCTCCAGGGCTTGGGCTCAGGCTGTTCATCCTCAAATTGGGGACAAAGGTCTGAGGCCGCCTCTTTCTCTCCTCCTCCCTTCCTGCCTCATTCCTCACTCACTTCTCCCTTTAAAAAAGTTATTACCTTCTTATCTTCTAAGCCAGCCAAAGACACATTTCCTATCCTTTTGCCTCACGCCCCAAGACTCCTTCCTCACCATCAGGGTCAACTCCTACAATACATCGGCCAAGATTGCAGGCTCCTTGTCTATACTGGAGGATCTCCAAAGTCCATGAACATTTTATGTTGTAACATTCCAGGTTATGATAAGGCCCCTCTCATCTCGGCCCCTCTCATCTCGGCCACTCTACAGCCAATGCTATATCATTTCTTCTAGAGTCACACAGGTCTAACATTCCTCATCTGTGTTCTAGTCGTATGGTTTTAAGTCCTCCCCCCACCCCCCAGTTGTTTTTCAGTCATTTTTTTCCGTCATATCCGATTCTTCGTGGCTCCATTTTGGGTTTTGTTGGCAAAGATACTAGAGTAGTTTGCCATTTCTTTCTCCAGTTCATTTTGCAGATGAGGAAACTGAGGCAAAAAGTAACTCGCCCAGGGTCACACAACTAGTAAGTGTCAGGTCAGATTTGAACTCATGATGGTAAGTCTTCCTGACTCCAGGCCCAGCACTTTATCCACTATACCACCTAACTGTCCTTAATTTCCCATCCTCCCTCCCAAAACACACACACACACATTTTTACACACACACACACACACACACTTTTCCTTCCCCTGCTCCCAACTCTTGAAATGTGTGATTTTATGAGAGGCCGAGAATGGGTAGGAGATTCTGATGGGCAGGGGCAGAGAGCTGATAGGGGACTCGGGACAGAGACCAGGCAAAGGGATGGTGGAAAAGGTACTGCAGTTGTCTCCAGCGCAACGTCATGCAACTAAAATGTCATTATCTTAAATGCTCTGCATTATCTCAGGAATCAGTGAAGCAAAAACTTCCTCCCCAAAGCCCTTGTTTATAGAGGGCTCAAAATTTTCTAACCATGCCTCCATTTTCCACCAGCTTTTCTGCTTGGTTTTGAGGCCCCTGTGCTGAGCACCCTCTGAAGCTCTTTCTCCCAACCTGTCCCCTCCTCTCAGCTTCCTTTTAGGCACTGTCTTCTCCCATCAGACTGTCAGCTCCTTGACAGCAGGAATGATTTTTCTTTTTACTTGTATCCCTGCTTAGCAAAATTCCTGGCACATAGTAGGCACTTCATGTCAACTGTCACAGAATGCCAGAACGGAAAGTTACCTTGGAGGGAATCTGATACCACAAATAAATAGTAACAGCAATAGCTGACATTTACCTAGAGCTTCCTCTGTGCTAAGTGCTTTACAGATATTGTTTCTTCTGACCTTCTCAGTGACTTCCCATTTTACAGCTGAGGAAATGGAGGCAAAAAGAAGTCAAGTGACTTGCCTAGGGACATACAGCAAATGTCTGAGGCCAGATGTCACAATACAGGACACAGAACATATAATGTCAAAACTAGAAAGACTTGAAAATACAGAATGTTATCAAATTGCTTACCGTCTTAGGGAGTGGAGAGAGAAATTGGAACTCAAAATTTTATTAAAAAAATGAATGTTAAAAATTGTCTTTACACATAATTGGAAAAAATACTATTTAAAAATATACAGTGCTAAAGGGAAAAGAAATAAGATATGATTATAAAGTTACTGAGACAAAGAGTAAATTTCTCCTTTTATTTTTAACAAGATTCCTAAACTCATAGATGAGTAGAATGAATAGATATAATTTATACAGATTTCAGCAAGTCTTTTGGTAAAGTATCTCACAGTGCCCTTGTGGAGGACATGGAGAGATAAGGTTTGGATCATAAAATCAGATAAGATTCAGAAGTGGTTGGATGTCTAGACTCACAGTGGTTATTAAAGGTTCCATGTCAACATTGCAGAGGTCTCCAGTGGAGTGCCCCAGGGATCTGTGCTTGGACCTATGCTGTTTAAGACTTTTATCAAATGATTTGGATAAAAACGGATGGTGCATATGCTCAACAGACTTGCAAATGAAGCAGAGCTGGAAGGAACAGCTAATAGCGAGCACAATTCAGTATCCAAGAAGGATCTTGATAGGCTAGAGCACTGGGCTGAACTTAAGAAGATGAAATTCAACAAGGGTGAGCGTTAAGTCTTTACAATTGGGTACAAAAGAAAGGAATATGATTAGAGTTGTTCTGAAAAAAATACTGAGAGGTTTCACTGTACTGCAAGTTCAATATGAGTTCAGCAGTGTTAGCCAGAAAAGCCTGTGGGATACTGGGCTGCATGAAAAGGGTTGTAACTTCCAGGAACAGAGAATTGACAGTTACAGCTAATATTTATACATGGCTAACAACTAGATAGTGTTTATTATGCTTTAAAAATATTATCTCATTATATAGTCTCATCTATGAGTTTAGGTTCTATTATTATCCCCATTTTACAGATGGAGAAAGTGGAGCAAATACAGGTTAAATGACTTGCCCAGGGTCACACAGCCAGTAAGCGTCTGAGGCTGGATTTGAACTCCGTTGGCCCTCTATCCACTGGGCCACCTAACTATTATTAGGGAAGCAGTCATCCAGTCAACTAGACTAAAAGTCTTCCAAGATGGATTGCCACTTGTTGAGGATATTGTAGAGAGGGTTTCTCTTGAATCAGATTACTTCCAAGGCCCTTTCCACCACTGAGATTTTGACATTCTGTGCCTTGAACCTCTCCAGGCCCAACATTCTTTCTACTATGCTATACTGGTTTGGTATGTTAGAGGAGATTTGTGTAACACTGGATAGAGCCCTGTGCCTGGAGTCAGGAAGAGCTGAGTTCAAATCCTCAGACACTTACCAGCTATGAGACCGTGGGCAAGTCAACTGCCTTCTGTTTGTGTCAATTTCCTCCAGTGAAAAATGAGGATAATAACACCTCTCTACGTGACTGTGAGATCAAAGTGCTTGGCACAGAGTAGGCGCTAAACAAATGCCGCAGCTGTTGTTGCTATTATTAATCTATTCATCTTTAGTGGTGGGAACCCCACTACCTGCCGCAGTAGCTTATTCTGCTTGCAATAACTGATTATTGGGAGATTCATCTTTAGGGGAGAATGAGCTAATATCTACTTTCCTGTCATTCCACTTACTGTTCTCTTGGGCTGAGCAACACCAGTTCTATCCTTCTTCCAAAAGACTTTTCAGATATTTAAAGGTCATAGAGGGTCACCTCCTGAGTCTTCTCTTACCTACACACCCTCAGTTTCTTCCTATGATTACTGCGCGTCAATGGTTTTAAGCCCCTTCCTCAACAAGTCTGAGATATGAGACCCAGAAATGACCACAATGTGCCATGTTAGGGGTGGGGAGGTGCTGCCATAGAGCTTGAATGTGAGGGAAACATCCAGATTCTTCAAGATTTGATAGGCATGGAGGAAACAAATGCAGAGGCAGAGGAGCTAGGCAGAACAGCAGCTACCATTTCTAGATGCTTCAAGCTTTGCCCAATGCTCTCCTTACCATCCTGCGAAGCCGCGGGTACAGGGATGGCTGTGTGATACAGTGTCCATAATCACACAACTGGCAAGTCACAGAAGGGACCTTAGGGCACATGCGATACAAACACCTCCTTCTACAGTCAAGGACACTGAAAACTGTACATGTAGAGATTGCCCACAGTTATCTAGGCAGTGCCAGAGCTAGGACTTCTGACTCCAACTTTTGCACCATCTCTGTGGAGCTAGGATTCAAACTGAGGCCCTCCTTATTCCAAGACCAGTAGCTTTCCATTCCATGAAACAATCCAATTTTCCTCATTTTATGCCATAGGCAGGTTGGATTCCCTGGACAGATCTCGTTCCCAGCTGAGTCTGTGTTAAATTCTCTTCTGAAGAAGGCAAAGTGCTGTTCAGCTCTGAGCGGCTCTGGGATGTTCCCAGGGCTGTTTAATCCCTCTAGCTGGATTGTATTGATCTATTTCATTGACTTCCCAGCACCAATAGTTTCCTCCCTACCTGCAAACCACAGCAGCAAGTCCTCCCTCCCTCCCATGCTCCAAACAAATAAATCAGCCCCTATTGAACCGAGGAGCTCATGACTCATAATACACTAACGATGGGACATTACCTTGTTAAGCATACATTTGGTTACCTCAGATGAAGACTGGAAAGGAAGAACTGGCTGAGTGAAAATCCAATGCTACCTTCACTTTCAGGGTGAAACGGGATAAATGGGAGCCACATGTGACGAGAAAGACAAAGTGCTGATTTGTGTAATCAGAGCCTGGCATTGGTGGAAACCCCATCAGTCCGACTGATTAAGGCCACAGGGGCCAGGCCACCTGTGCCTGAGCCTCAGTGGCTGATGAGAAAGATTCAATGGGAAAGATGTTTGTGTTCTCAGACTTGAGGGCCAACAGGATACAGTGGGAAGAGGACACAGTTTGGAAAGAGAAGGCTCAGGCCCAAATCTTGACTCCACTATTACCTGCATGGTTTTGAGCAAGACACTAAAATGTGATAAATTTAGACAGTGAATCTGTGTTCAGTTTTCAGTTCTTCTACTTAATAGTTGTGCGACCTTGGTTAAGCGACTTGACCTCCGTTCCTGTGTGAAATAAGGGAGTTAGACTAGCCGGCCTATTTAATGCCCTTCCAATTTCACATTTATAATCCTAGAGCACCTAGGTGAGCTAAGTGGTACAGTAGATATAGAGCTCTGGGCTCAGAGTCAGGAAGGCTCAATTTCAAAGCTTCAGCTCTCTCCTTTTGTAAAACTAAAACTAGATTAGATGACACCTAATGGTGCCTTCTGGCTTTAACATTCTGTTCTAAAGAGTGAGGCTCTTTATAACTTAGCCAACGACCCACATGCAGTTTCTCCAACATGGTCTTCCATCTCCTTTCACTGCCTTTGCACTAGTGGACTCCCACACCCGGACTGTGCTACCTGCTCACCTCTACCACTTACTTTCCCTGACTTCCTTCAAGACTCAACTTACACCCCACCTACTGCAAAAGACCTTTTCTGCACCACTCTCCACCCCACTCCCAAACCCAAAGCCTTCTCTTCCCAAAGTGTTTCATCGATCTTGTTAACAGGTGGTTTCCCCCATTAGAATGTAAGCCTCTTGAAGATAGAGACTGTGTTCTTTTGCCTTTCTCTGTATCTCCAGCACTTAGCAGAGTGCCTGCAACATAGTAAGCATTTAATCAATGCTTTTGGCCTTGACTCGTTCTAACTTCTAAGGGTCCTAACAGATGTAACATTCTGTATTTATTTTGTGTCCAAAGGGTTATTCCAATGACATTTTATGCTCTATGTTCTAAAGACAAATTAGAGCCAATGAGATAATATTCTGAGCATAAGTATCAAGTCACAGCTCACAAAATTCCCCAGCATGACCAGAACCAGATTAAAATGTAACTAAGAAATGTGTAACAAAATAAACAAAAATACAACATAATGTAAATTTGTGGGATCTGAAGTCAGTATGTGGCCAATAGAGATCTGTTTCTATTTGAGTTTGACATTAATGACAGAGTACTTAATAAACTTAAAAGATACACACACACACATACATATATATACACACACACACCACACGTGTGTGCGTGAGCATTGTCAGCTGTAATTATCATCAGGACAGCTATGCAATACTGTAGGTAATGTTCTGAGCCTGGATTCAGGAGGATTTATCTTCATGAGTTCAAATCAGGCCTCAAACACTGACTAGCTGTGTGACCCTGGTTGAGTCACCTAACCGCGACTGCCTTACTTCCTCATCTGCAAAATGAACTGGAGAAGGAAATAGCAGACCATGCCAGTATCTCTGCCAAGAAAACTTAAAATAGACTCACAAAGAGTTGGACATGACTGAAGCAACTGAACAACAATAACTGTTATTATTAACAGTCCTTCCAAGTACATATGTGTGTATAATATATACATGTATGCCTTTATTAAGCACCCATGTGTCAGGTACTGTGGCAGAGACAAAAATATGGTCCCTTCCCTTAAGAAGTTCCCATTCTAGTGGCAAATGACTGTTCATGAATGAAACATACAGAGCAAGTGGAAGGTAAGCACAGAAGTAAGGCATTATAAGTGGGGGGCAGGGCAGTGGGAAAGGCCTCTTGTATAAGGTAGGATTTCAATGGAGTCTTGAAAAAAGTCAAGAAGAGGAAGGAGAGCATTCCAGATGTGGGAGGTGGGTCATGAAAAGGTATAGTCGAGATGGGAGTAAGGAACAGTAAGCAGGCCCATGCAGCCAGAGTACAGAGAGGGATAAAGCAGAACCAGAAAGGTAGCAGGGGCCAGGTTGTGAAGGGCTTTAAATGCCACCTTGATCCTGCAGACAACAAGAAGCACGCTGAGCTTGAGCAAGGGGTGACATGGTCAGAACCGGGATCCTGGAAAATCACTCTAGCAGCTTAGTGAAGGATGGATTGGGGTCAGGAAAGATGGGAAACCATAGGGCCTGTACAAATCACAGTGGCTATGTGAGAGCAGAGAAGGGGATATATACAAGACTTGTTGCGAATGTAAAAAAACAGAAAGATCTGACAACAAATTGGGTGTGCAGGGAGAGTGTGAGTGAGGAACTGAGGATGACACCAAGGTTGTGAGCCTGATTGACCAGGAGAATGGTAGTGTCCTCAATACTAATAGGAATTGGGAAGAGGAGAAGGTTTGGGAGAAAGATGATGACTTTTGTTTCAAATGTGTTGAATTTGAGATGCCTAAGGGACATCTGGTTTGAAATACCCAAAAGGCAGTTGGTAAAACAAGACTAGTGCCCAGAACAGATTAGGGCTAGAGATATAGATCTGGGAATTATCTGTATAGAGATGATAAGTTAACCTATGGGTGCTATGAGCTCACCAGGTGAAACAGTCTATTTAGAGAGAAGAGGGACCAGGACAGAGTCATGGGGGAAACTGATGGTTTAGTAGGTAAAACTTGGATGAAGCTCTAGTAAAGGAGACTCAGAAAGAGTGGTCAGGTAAGGTAAGTTTGAGGAGAATTAAATTATATAAATTATAAGGAGAAGGAGGAGGGAGTAATATTATCATGAATATCTACAATACAGAGAGTATCCAAGAGGAAAAGGTAACTGATTTTGTTAAATGCTACATACATATGGATTGCTGATTGCAGATTGGCTATAGGGGAATAATTTTTTTGGCCACAGCAACTCATAAAACAATCAACTGAGGTATGTTGGGGTTAAAAGCTCTGTCTGTTGTGGGAACACCCACAAGGAAGAACTTATGGTCCTCCAAAATGAAAAATGGGGCAGATAGATGGTGCAGTAGATAACAGTAGAGTATCAGGCCTGGAGTTGGAAGACCTAAAAACAAATCTGGCCTCAGACATTAGATGTGTGACCCCAGGAAGTGACTTTAACTCTGTTTGCCTCAGCTTCCTCATCTGTAAAATGACCTGGAGAAGGAAATGACAAACCATTCCAGTATCTTTGCTAAAAAGCAAAAGCAAAAAAAAAAAAAAAACCCAAATGGGAGTTATGAAGAGTTGGATGTAACTGAAATGACTCAATGAAAACAACAAAAGCATAGTGATGAGCTCAGGGTGAAGAACAGACATGAATTTATAGACACAGCAATACGGGAATTTATTTTATTTGATTATGCAGATTTGCAGCTAGGGTTTGGTTTTGTTTTCAGTTGAGAAGGAAGATAGAGTTGTCAAAAATTAGAAAAAGAATGAAGGTCACTGAATATATATATATATATATATATATTTTTAAAATGCACAGAAAGCCAGAAAGAAAAAAGAGAAAAGCGGAACAGTTTTGAAAGTTACATTTTAAAATTTATTATATACTTAAAAAAGAAAAGCAAGCTATATAATAGAGGTTTTCAGTTTTGTGTACAATCTATGGAAATGCTCGTTTTATTTAGTGTTTGTTAAGTTCAGAATAAAATCTAAAATTAAAAAAGCAATTATAGTTCTCCTGGGGTGAGACAGAATCCATCAGAATGAAATGAGGGATCCTGAATCACTTAGGACCATTTAAAATCAACTGAAGTCAACATGCTTCAAATTAAGGCTATTAGAAATAGAAAAGTTAAAGCATCTGACATAAGTGGAACAAAACGGGCAGCTTATTACAAAATAGCTGTGAGAAATTCAGGTTTTGAGGACTTGATAATTATCTTTTCTCATTTTCAATTTCTAGGTCCATCTATCCCTCTCCAGAGGCTCCTCTGCCTATAAATATGCTCATCTCCATATTCTAAAACCTTCTCTTGACCCTCCTACTCCCTGATCTATTTTTTCCCTTTTATGCTGACCTTGCTGTCTTTCCTCCTACTCACCCTTGAACCCTCTGCAACCTTGCTGTCATCCCCATCACTACACATCACTAGTGACTCCATCATCTTCTCTGACCTATAGCAATACTTAATACTGTTACACATCCCCTCTGTGTGGCTGCTCTCTTCTTCCCCCTCAAGTCTCTATGACCTTGCTTTCTCCTGGCTCTCCTATGCCTGACTTCTCCTGAGCAGTCTTAGACTTGGAGTCAAAGACCTGAGTTCAAATCCTGTCTCAGGTGCTTACTAGCTGTGTGAACCAGAGTATCATCGAACCTTTGTTTGCCTCTGTTTCCTTAGATATAAAAGGGATAATAATGGTACCCACTTTGTAGGCTGTTAAGAGGAACAAGTGAAATAAACTAAATAAAATGTTTTGCTAACCAAAAGTGTCATATAAATGTTAGCTATGATTATGAAGGTGATGTCTCATTTGCTGGATCCTCTTTCTCCTCCCTAAATGCAGATGTCCTCCAAGGCTCTATCTTTGGCCCTTTTCACAGAATCTGAAATTTGGAAGGATTTCATCACTCCTTTCTCCTTCAACTTTTACTTGACCAGGAATCCTCCACATGCATCGCTAAGATCTCTGATAAGCACCATCCAGCCCTTATTGGAAGACCTCTCATACTGGGAAATTCAGCATCTCAACCGACAGTCCATTCCACTTGGGGGACCCTTCTCATTGTTTGGAAGTTTTCCCCTAATTCCAATTCCAGATCTGCCTCTTTGCAACTTTATCCAGGGCAGAAGAGTAGAGATAAATCACCTTACTGCTTACTGCAGGTCTCCAAAATCTGTACCTTTACTGGTGTTCTCTCTTCTAAACTCCACACCCACATCTCAGATTGCCTCCTGGACATCGATGCCTCCAGTGGGACCAACCCTGGGCTCTGAAGTCACTGCCTTCCCTCACGGTTGTTACCTAGCCAAATTTTGCTCAACATACTAACGATGTCACCATTCATCAGTCACTCAGGCTCAAAATGTCAGAATTATTTTTGACTCTTATTTCAAACATCTCATCAGCTTCCTGTCCTATAAACTCTACCTCTGCAATATCTCTCTAGACCCAAAGACAATCTCTTAAGTTCACCTTGTCGCTTACTTCTAACTAGACTTTTGCAGGAGCCTCCTAATTAGTCTTCCTGACTTCAACATTTCTCCTTCTAATCCACCCTAATAGCCGTCTGATTAATCTTCTTCAAGAACAGCTCCAGTTAGGGAATTATACTAGTAAAAAAATTTGGAAAAAAAATTCAGTGGCTCCTTATTCCTATGAAAGCAAAAGGCTCCATGTCCCCTGGGCAAGTAACCTTACTCTGTGCCTCAATTTCCTTATTAATCAAATGAGAACATTCAACTCATTGAGTGACTCATGGTAGAGCTAAATCTAAAAACCTTAAACTAGCATTCAAAACCCTCCACCCTACCTCTCTAGCCCTATTTCCAACTACTTCCCATCATGTATCCTGTGTTCCAGACAAACTAGTCTGATCATTACCATCTGAATAGCCCCATGCTCCTTCTCTCCTTCCATTATTCTGTACTCTATGGTCCTGAACTGAGATCTTCCTGCTAGGAAGGACCTTAAACAGCATCTGATCCAATCTTCTCACTTTGGAGATGGGGAAAATAATGCTCAAAAGATTAAGTCCCTACTTAAAGTCATACAGATAATAAAGAACAGATCTGTAGTTCTAGGATTGGAACTTAATTCTTTGGTGCTGGGTAGCTGGGTTCTTGACCCATGGTTATAGCTTGAACATTCTGAGCCTTAATAGTTTTTTGGGGCAACAATCAGTCTTGTCCCATGCCTTTACTTTAAATAAATACATTTCCCCACAACATTAAATTAAATCACTGAAATTTCTTACCTCATACAATAAACAGCCCAAAGACCAGATATCAGACTTAAAGTTATAGCCATTTTCATGAATTCTCTCCGGGGACATGTAATAAGGTGTTCCAACTGAAATGAAGCAGGGAAAAGAGATTTACTATTTTTTTTTAGCTAGAGAAAGAAAAAGTCAGCAAAACCTAGGGAGGTAGCAGTGTAATAGATGAAAACTAGGACTAGGAGAAAGATGTGTTCTAATCCTGGGCTGAGTGAGTAATCATCTTTCTCACCTCAGTTTCTTTATCTGTGAAATGAGGGCACTGGACGAGACATACTCCAAGTTTCTATCCAGCATTAACTTTTTCCAAACATTCTACCTTAAAATTATTGCTATTCTAAGGTTACTTCCAATTCTTATAATTTATGTTCTCAGATCCCTCCCTGCCCTAACATTCTGCAATTCTATATTCCTCTCTTCCTTCTCCCCAAGGAACATCAATTAATTATTAAAAACAGCCTTTCTAACGGACAATATGCATCAAATGATGCTTATTCTCCCCATCAGCCTGAGAGTTTATGGAGTTTTGCCGAGACACTAGATCAGATCCCAAAATAAGCAGGAGGGTGGGGCGGAGATACAAAGAGAGAGAAGAAAATGCAAAACCTGCAGAAACTATGAGCATGCCTGTACTGTCAATCTACTTCCGAAAAATTAACGACATAGAAGTGAGCTCTCTTTGCTTTTCTCTGTCTCCCTCCCTCCTTCTCTCCTTTCCTTCATTGCTTCCTTCCTCTCTCCCTTCCTTTCCTTTCCTTCCTTCCTTCCTTCCTTCCTTCCTTCCTTCCTTCCTTCCTTCCTTCCTTCCTTCCTTCCTCCCTTCCTTCCTTCCTCCCTCCCTCTTTACAATTCATTTGGGCAAATCTTCACCTTTCTGGCCACTGGTGTGTTCATTTGTTAAATCATAAAAAATATCATTACTCTCTATGTGTGTATATATACATATACATACAAATCTATATTTATCTACTCCAAACTAGCTCTATCCTTCCTCCCAGTATTCTATATTTTACATATATATGTACACATATATAGATATATAGAAAGAGAAAGAGACTAATGATTTGTATGATGTATATATACATGCATATATACACATACATATGTATGTCATAGAATATCATATTTTTGGATATATATATGTATATATATATACACACATATATATGTATATATATATATATACATATATATATATACACATATACACATACACACAGAAAAAGAAACCTCAAGCAGACATACACAGTTTTTCAATTCTGCAGACATTCATTAAGTGCCTACTATGTGTAGAATATTTTGCTTTACACTTGGGAAGAGATACAGTTTATATAAGATAAAGTACCTGCCTTAAACCTCCTCTGTGATCACCCAAACAAGGATCTGTAAATCAAGAGGGATCACTTTACAAAAGGATTTGCAGCACAGTTCTTTCCCATGGCATGTTCCCCCTTATATATTTAAGATTTATGAATAATGAAGAATTTTTATAGAGAATTTTTAGGAAATACTTCATTTGTGTGAAGTGAATTTCTACCTCCAGACAGTCAAAACAATTAATAAGACAAAGGCCCATTGGAGCAGGGGCAGAGAAGGTACAGCCATCCTGTAGAGGAAGTCAGAGGGTGATTCATTATATGAAGGAAAGTGGTTTACTCAAGCCTAAGTTTATCCTCTGCCACATGCAACTCTGAGCCACAGTTACAAGTATGAATGAGGTCAGAGACTCATCCTGGGACATCAGCATCATCTCAGTTGCTTTGTGTTCCACGCACTAGTAGTGGAAAGAACCAGCATCCAGTGCTACAAATTCCCCCATCAATTCCAGACGGGTTTCATTAGTGTGCAGAGATACTGTGAGAGAGCAGAAAACACCACAGGTATGATGGGAAAGAAGGAAACTGTGCAGTCATGGGAACTTGTCCATCAATGGCCAATAAATTAGGAGACTGTTCCTATGTTGGTATTTCTGTTCTCCACCTAATGGCATCTTTATGTCAGTGCTGGCTATACACCAGACATAGTCACTACCAGATCCAAAGAGGTTGAGCACCCCTTCCCTGCTCCCCTGACCCTGCAGTGACATCACCCCAGAAGCAGAACGAATCGGAAATCTTAAAACCTGAGTTCAAAACTCAGTTCTACAACTTAGTACTCATGAAACCCTGGCAAGGTCACTTTCTCTGGGACTCAGTTTCCTCATTTGTAAAATAAAGTTGGTTCATTTCAATTCAATTTAACAAAAATGTATTAAGTTCCTATTGGCTGAGGGTCCAAAAGCCCTAAGTTTCATCACTAGGACTGATACAAAGTTCAGACAGGACACAAACTGCTGTCCTCATGGATCCTACATTCTGATAACAGAATTAAAATACACAGACAGTAAGACACATGATAAATAAATGCACTGGAGAGACACAGGGCATGTTATGTGAGGGCTAAGGGAACTTCCTGACAATAACAATTTACCTTTACATAGTACTTTACAGTTACAAAGAATGTAATATCCATTTTCTGGACACTTGTGTTTTATAAACTGCAGGATTATTCAGACTCAAAGGCAACTTTGAATAGCTGTAAAGCAACTTGTAACCATAAAAGAACAACATATATGCAAGCTACTACAATTCTTGTCTGAGGGCTTCCTAGTATTAAAAACTTGACAATCATTTTCCGAGATTGGCATGCATTTTGTCCTCATTCTTGATTTTAGAGTTTTGCTCTAAGACTGTGCAGCTTACAGCACTGTCACACATAATGCCTGATGTAAATAATTGGCACAGCTAGTTAATTAGAGCTATGTTGAAATCATAGTGTAGCAGGGCTGGAAGGGCTCTGAGAATGCCATGTTTTAAAATACAGAACAGAAAATACAAAATATCAAAACCAGAAGGGACCTAGAAAAACAGAATGTTAGATCTAGAAGGGCCCTGAGACTATGGAACGCCGAATGTCAAAATTAGAAGAGATCCGACCCATAGAACATTAGAGCTGAAAGGGACCTGAGAATACAGCATGCTCGGATACAGAACACAGAACACAGAATGTCAGAATTAGAAGGGACTTGAAAACAAAGAAGGTTAGGGATGGAAGGAACCTGTGAGTGCTGAACGTGAGATCAGAGAATGCTGGTGCTGGGAGAAATCTTAGACAT